>OX366518.1:1227500-2427500 GCA_947256265.1 Acronicta leporina | reverse complement strand
TTGTCAGTGATTTTTAAATATTCAAACAGTTCTAAATAAACCAGAGTAACGATCACACGTCTTATCATTTGAGCACCCTTCCACATGGCAAAATAAACCTTAATACTATCAACAATGAGTGCCCTGCTCGAAGATATATGGTCCCTACCCATCCCACCCCGGGTAAAATTTGAGATAATTCGCGACTCTAAAAAGAATGAAAGCGTTCACCGAGCACAGATTAAGCAAATTTTTAGCTACTTCTAAAATTGCGCAGAGTTGCCAGTGAATGATGAGAGCTGCTTGTTTAAATATATATCTTCGAGCAGGGCACTCATATAATAATGATCGAACTTCACAACAGGTAAGTTCGTTTGATCATTTATTATATACTCATTGTGTGAGCATGCGGTTATATCTCCAGCAGTTTGGTTAAACCTCCTACCTAGAGGCAATATTATTAACTGCATAGTTTAAAAATATGAGGTATTATATGTATCTTTGTATTAAAATAAACGGAACTGCCCAGCTAGCTAGCCACAAAACAATAGAAGATTCACTTTTAGTAACCCTTAAAATTGTTATGTTGTAACAGAATCCTATAATAACAGAAATTAACTTTTCCGTTGCAATCACTTCCGAGAAACTCATGTCTTCGTACATTCAAATTAATTGATCTGCAGGTAAGCTATAGTTGTTGTTGTATAGATTGGAATTGATGTATTAGGAATGGACACATCAATAGATAGACTTTAGCTCGTAGGAAATGCTTTCTTTCATTTCTAGGGATTTTGTATTTACAAAATTTCTTTAGTGTTTAGTTACCTTATAAGCGCATCACTATACTACTTTAAGATACCTTTTTAGATAAAATAAACTGCATTATCGATATATTTTTATCGATATATCTCAAAGTTAAGCATCACCAAGTTCCATCCATGTTATTTCCACGCATGTCCGATGAGTTTAAACATCGTCCAATGTAGCAAAAAGATTGTTTTACGATGTGCATTCCCACAGTGTAGGTGTGTTTTTTGCTAGCACTCCCTAGGGTTGTGAGAATTGGTATTTAATTTACTTACTTAAGTAACGAAGACATTGAGGTAATAAGGTATTAGGTTTTTGTTTCAATATTTTAAAACCGTTTTTTCTGGTCATAGAACGTACGATACGTTAAATTAAATGTGCGTTCTAAATATGAAGGAATTCGAGAGGAATTACTAATTAGGGCCTTTATATCTCAATTATTTTTCAACAGTAAGTAAATCAAATGTCAAATTAAAGTCTATTGCAGTTCTAAATTAAAGTACAACCTGTGTTTCTCTTGCCCGTATTAGTTATCGTAAAAACGGCCCTACTGTGTGTAACAGTTAATTAGTAATTACCCATAAATTGCAGATGGACCTTTTTACGAGGCAATAGGGTTAATTGTAAATTAGCTAGTATTCGTTTTACATTATTTTATTCTCCTAATCCATTGAATGAGGTACATATAGTAATTTATGTCTTAATTATTCGGTAATTAAGGTGATGGAGTTGTTCTTTCAGAATCGATTCTGCTAAATGTAGACCAATCTACTTTATCTGGTCTTGGGTATCAAGAAAATAAAGATTTTGCATAGTATTATGCAGATAGGCTGTAGTTTATTACTCGTAATGTGTCTAGGATAAAAGTAGCCCACTCGATGTGGGCCAAACCTTATCTTAGGCCATGAAACATCCGTGATAGTTACCGAATCAGCTATCAAATAGATATCTAGTAGTGATAATTAAATTATTATACTTATCATCATTATCAAATATCAACATAAGTATTAAAAGTAACTAAAAAAAAACTGTGACAACCCTTAGACTAAACTGAATTTCATTTGCGCATTTGCGCATCATGAAATGACAAAGATTTTTTTATTGCAAAATCATCAAGGCAATGAGAAATCTGTATTTAGCCCCAAGAAGTTTCGATTATTAGTAAAGTAACTAGTTTCTTTGCCTACTTTACATTAGTCCTTCAGTCAAATTCAAGCACCAATATAAAAATTCTGTAATATATTTAGTATTATAATAATTTAGAATACGTTGCAAAAATAATAGAATATTGTGGCTTTTAAAAAAAACTAAGCACTATAGTGTAGGATTAGACTGACAGTGATTAAACATTTCCAGAATTTAATATTTATCTAGGTGAATCCTTGACCTCGCTTATTCAAATACTCTATTACCATAAAACAACAATCTACGATAGCAAATCAAAGATTAGCATCCATTACGAATGTTTGAGAAATAAGAAACCAAGCAAGATCCACAATGCGGTCATATGTTGCCGGCGGAATAAACAGATATTGCCCGGTAGCTTGAATTGAACAATAAAATGATGTTGCATCCCTATAAATCCCGAGTCCCAACACATCATTTACTCGACTTCGCACGTGGCGGGCCGTGTCCAATGTTGTCAGCGTCTGTGCAGGGCGGGAAAGTCGGCGGCCATTTTGAAAAAAGTCGTTCGACTAGTGTCTAGTCGGCCGGTCGCTTGTGGAGTGCACCTTTTTATATTTTTTAATTGCGTTCCGTTTCTGATAGATTTATGTTTTATTGCATAATTTTTATTGAGGAAAAAAATATTTTTTTAGTTATTTATTGGCTGGAAATAACTATTAGGGATTGATGCGTTTTCCGTTCGCATGAGATTTAATGCTTTAGAAATCGTAAAACATCTGTTTATGGGATTGATCGATCAGGCACGTAACTAGGTAATAGCTAGGTAGTTTAAGAATATATTATAAAGTTTAAACTTAACTAACTAACTAAAGTAAAAACTATAAAGAAAAAAAACATAACGTAGTTTATACAGTGAAACGGCTACGTAGCTACTAGTTTGCTCGAAGAAATTCCAACAGTAGTTTTACGAAAAATAAAAAATAAAAATACAGAAGATTTATTTACATATTTGTCCTGTTTTATAAACTAGTACTCCCGTTATTTTCTTAGGAACGTAGATATTTATAAATAATAGTTGGCCATATTGTCCGTCTGTCATCAGTCGCGTTTAGTGATGTGGCCGAGTGAAATATCGATTTATTAAAAAAATATTACGTGACATCGATCGACGGGACGCCCGATTACTCGATTACCCACTGTTCGAGGGTTGTTAGGTAGCTCGGCTAGTGGTGGAATGAGCGACTTTATATATTTTTTTATAATATACCTACTGCCATG
Organism: Acronicta leporina; assembly: GCA_947256265.1. Classification (NCBI taxonomy): domain Eukaryota; kingdom Metazoa; phylum Arthropoda; class Insecta; order Lepidoptera; family Noctuidae; genus Acronicta; species Acronicta leporina. The sequence continues at coordinate 2,424,308 of OX366518.1, read as the reverse complement.
ATACGTTTATTTTCGTTAAACGAAGCCTAGAGTTCAATGTATAAAAGTTTAATTTATTGTAAATAGCGTGATGACCAATAAATAGGGTAGATTTATTTTGTAAAGGTTATTTGAATGGTAATGTAGATATGCTGAAGTCAAATAAATAAGTACAGGTAACCCATAAAATAGACAACATTATTACTCGAAATGATTAATTTGTATATTCAAGCGTATTCATAAACTAGGTTGAGTCATTCGATACAAAATGGCCCATTGTTAGTAAAATAATATTATAATTAAATGGATACAGATCAAGATATACGTTGTACAAATATGTAATAATGTACATACACAGCCTACCCGCTCTGCTTCTCTCTACGCCAAACTATCACGACCTCATGTAAAATATAAAGGATTTTAAAAACTTTCGAGGTCGCGTCTGGTAATAATCGACCTTTTTGCCGATGAACCGTTATGTTATAACCGCTATCATCTAAACGAATAAGAATTTAAACTAATTCCAAAATTCGATTTAATTCGTGGACTTTTTATTCGAATAAGAATTGGAGGGCAAATATGATCGATTACTAATGACATTCATGATAACGCGAGTTTGAATTTGGATCTTGCCCGTTCGCGGATTTATTTGAAGGTATTTTGCGTGTGAGAATTTTTTTGTAACTTTTTAATAAAAAGTTATTTAGAAGTCTTTAGTGAAGAGGCTTTATCGATAGTCACTATTGATGGATAATGTATTTTCTCGAAGTGCATGTCGCTTCCCCTTTCTAGTCGAAGCGCGTAGATATAATAAGCAAATGTATTAAAAACTTTATAGGCGAATGGACGCACAGTACATTAATGCATCTCGTTTGCGCATAATTATAGTATAAGACCTGAATACGGCACGCTAATTGCTTTCGAATTTCGACGCGACTTCATGCGAACATGAAACGAGTGTTTACGGTAATCTCTTTTAAGAATTAAAAATGGATTTAAGAAGATTTCTGTATTAAGAATTATTTTTAAATAATGTTATATTAAATCCTCTTTAAAAAATAATAGGATGATATGGAAATATCTTGAAACAACAAATACCAAAATATTGCAGCATGGGAAGTTGAAGACTCAAAATATTGGCGGATCGAGTAACCTTAGTAACCTTTACCGGCCAGTAATTTAAAAATTTAAAATAACCGTCGCGTCGCCATTGTATTTCTGCAATTAATCCAAAGTCCAATGTTTCACTTGATTAGTTCTAGTTTTTGTCAGTCACCTAAATTAGATTTGGGTTCCTCGCTAATCGACAATCCGTGAGCAAAGAAAATGGCAATTGTCCAAATAAGATTAACGTCAGAATTTTAATAATATTACATTGCAATTTTGTACAGAGAAGTTTTATTATACGTTGTACTAAAAGAGCAATGAATACTGTAGTTTGATTAACGTCCTTTTAAGAGAAAAAGAGAACAGATCCCATAATAATGAACGTTCTCATTTACCGTCAATTGCAATTTCTCGGCTGATTTAATAGTTATTCTGTGAAATAAACTCTGTTCGTAAAGATTCTTCTACAATTTTGAGTCGATATTTTAATCGGTGAATTGATTAAAAATATCGATACAGTAATTTAAAATGACGTTGTTTTATTCGTTTTAAAGTCAAAATCAAAAGATGTACTTACTTGCCTAGGTACCTCTTATAGTTATATATAGGTCCCAATACCTACTCGGTATAACCTCTGCAGCATAACGGGACAAGATTTAAACCCAACCTTTACTGAGTCGACACTTTATCCGTTAAGCCATTGTCAGTCATTGTATATCGATTCCGAATCGATTTGAATATCGATAAGATGACTTTGTGTTGCCGAAGGATATAGACTCATAGCATAGCTGCGTTTTAATTGACGTGAAATCATTCGATTTACATATCGTACCGATATGTTAAGTAGTAAATACTCTTCACTTTAAAAAACTTAAGTAGGTATCGTATGAATGGTAACGTGGCCCACTAAGTGCATTAAAGTATTTTTAGGAGTAGTCGTCGGCATGTCGTGCAAAAAGTCGTAACGTAACTTCAGGCTATGCAATGCCACAGACAAATATATATTTTCTTGCAATAAAAACATAACGATATTCAAGGAATTCATATTAAACAAGTAATTGACATGTTTACGTACGTTTTATTTCTGCAAAGTTTTCGGAATTTATTTAAAACTAGATTTTGTTTGCGTGGAGATTTTAAATTATAGCCTATGTTTTATTCTGATGTATGAGCTAATATTATTAAATCTATACAGTAGTTATTTGCGTTAAAGTGTAACAAACATCCATGCAGTCTATCTTTTAGTATTTTTTTGCATTTTCCATCCAGATTATAAAGTTATTTATATACATTCTTACAAACTTTCACGTTTATAATATTAGAAGGTAAGTAGGATAGTAATTAGTAGGTTATAATTTTCATCTCTTTTTTACGTTAAATACCTATTATTTTGCGCAAATTAGCATTAATTGTTGTTTGTTGTAAGTAAAATGTAAAAAAAATGGAATGTAAACTATTTACAAACTTTGACTAGATACTCGGATGCGCTATACCTTCGGCTCTTCTTTACATTATTTTACAAGCGTTTCTCAAACTAATACATCGCACGAAATCAGTAATTCACGTACTAATAAATTATACGAAATAAATTTACTTTATATTTCAATACACAAATCGGGCATATCTCGATAATTTAACATACAAGATCGACCCGAATGCCAATCGGCAGGACAATTTATTAAAACAATGCCATGTAAAAAGGTTTTATAGTTAAATAATAAGGTGCATTACGATGGCGCGCCGCTGTGTATTCAAATTATATGATGTTCCAATCCTTTGTGTAAGTGCAGATGATTATCGACTCATTTTTAAGGTACAGACGGGTATATCCTTGTGATATAAGGTTGACATTGTAATGCCTCATATTTTTTGTGCAAAATTAACTGTAATGTTTGGATGAACATTTTGAATGACAGATTTTAACATGATCAATATTCTTATAAATAATCTGTTTCTACTTAGGATATCGGCGAGAAATTGGGTTGCGCGGGCCTGAGGCGCTTTTTGGAAAACTAATATTATAAAGAGGAAAGATTTGTATGTATGTAACGAATAAACTCAAAAACTACTGGGCTGATTCGAAAAATTCTTTCACAATCGAATGCTACATTATTCCAGATTAATATAGGCTATAGAATATGTTTCTCCAACCGCGCGAAGCCGGGGTGGACCGCTAGTGTAAAATAAATTCAGCTGCATGTAGGTAAACTGGAAGTCGTTACTAACATTGTTACGAAAACTAAGACTGGAAAAAGCTAAGACTTGTATTTTTAGATGTTTATTACTCAATTACGCAGAAACGACTGAACAGATTTTGATGATGTTTGGCACGCAGATAGTTCATAACTTGGACTAATACATAACTAGGTTAGACCTAGTTCTGAACTCAACGCAGGTACAATTTAAAACAATTGGCGACTGTATTCTGAAACCAGTAAGTTAAGCAAGTACAACTTTGTAACTTCAAAGAAGGTAGATAATATGCATAAAATCATAGCATGTCTACCCACCAGTGGGAATAACAATTTGTATAATTATTATTAATATAATTATATAATTCATATAATTATATTAATTATTATTATTAATACAATTATATTAATTATTATTATTAATACAATTATATTAATTATTATTATTAATACAATTATATTAATTATTATTATTAATACAATTATATTAATTATTATTATTAATACAATTATATTAATTATTATTATTAATACAATTATATTAATTATTATTATTAATATAATTAATATAATCATAATTATGCAAAATACTGATACAGTATTTTTCTTACATCTCATCAGATTGTTTTTACATTCGCTTAAAGGTACGTAATTTATTCATCGTCTCCTTTCATACGAAATCATATTGCCATTTAAGCGCAAAGGACAAAGATTAAAATGTTGATGGGAGATATTTTCGGTTCGTGCCTACGTTGGTTACCTACGCCATAATAATTAATTCGTGGCACGATGAGTTTGATGATTGGATATCGGAGTCGTTAAATTAATTCTGTACTGAACTCACGGCATTGGCATTTTATATGGGGGGTTTTTCTTAAGTTAGGTAAGTAGGTGATCTCGTATTAATGCAAATACCTACTATTAGATACTGGTATTTCAAGCCATATGTAAAAGATGCTATCTCGACAAGCTTGCAATTTTTTTTTGTAGTGCCATTGTAGCTTTTACCTGCTCTGGAGTGTTCCATACGGAACGGAATGAATATAGAATGGGTATTGTTCACTTTCAAGCTATTTTTATAGAAGAATATGTATTTCTTCTAAGCAGGTACTTGTGTTTATTTAAGAACTAGCTTCTGCCCGCAACTTCGTCTGCGTATAATTCAGAATTGGCTCCGACCTAGATAAAAAGTAGCTCGTGTATTATTAAAGATTATAATCTATCAATAGCCAAGTGGTCCTGACCGCGACTGCTACGCTAGAGGTCCTGGGTTCGATTCCCAGGTCGAGCAAAGTGTTATTGGGTTTTTCTATGAAATTCCCAGTAGCAGCTCGGAGTTAGGAATTTGTGCCCGGTTAATGGCAATAGGCTCGCCCCCTATTACATGGGACCTAAACATACCGGCGAACTGTTTGTGTACATTAGTACGCCTCTGCCTAACCCTTCGGGGAATACAGGCGTGATGGTATGTTTATGTAATCTATCTCAGTGCCAAATTTTATCCAGATCCGTTGAGCCGTTCTGGCGTGAAAGAGTAACAAACATCTATCCAATCTCACAAACTTCGCATTTATAATATTAGCAGGATAGGATTTAATTTTAGAAAATACAATCATATATTTATGTAATAGCCGCTAAAATTCTATTCAATTCTGAATTTAATATCATCATAAATATGTGACATTTATTTTATCATCTGCGTCTAAAGGGCAGGGTTGTATCATTTAGTAATTTGACATTCTCAAATGTGTTCACAAAACATGTACATACTTAGTAACTCCTTATTAATTCAATATGTCTAAACACAGGGAAGACTGTTAATTCAGAACGAGGAAATTTCGTCGAAACTCATTTCTCGGACGTCTTCTTTTAATAAAAGTCTTGGCGATGCGCGGGAGCGCGGGGGGAATGAACGGGGAGTGCGGGTGTTGGCCGCTCAGAAATTATAGGGCTGTCCGCGTTCACCGGCTCGTAATGATGGATGGAAAACGACTACAACCGGTGCGCTTAATGAGAATGCGATGTGCGAGGCAGCCCTGCGATGCGCAGCTATTTTAATTTTAGAACTATTTTTACCTAATTATTTTTGTTGTGTCGTTTTTGTTTTATTGTTCTAAGGAATTTTATTAATTTAAGTATGAAGACTTCTTAAAGGTGTAACCATGAGATGACTTATAATAACTCATACCTATAGATCTGTAATGACGACTCGTTTAACGCAGCGGCTGATCCATTGGCTTCTGCGACACGTGTTGTGGGTTCAATTCCCACTCGGAGCAAATATTTGTATGATCTACAGGTTTGTAAAGAACTAGTGTGAGTAGACGCACTCACGACACAGGGGAAAATCCTAGTGTTGGGTAACATTTTCGTAAAAAATAAACTAATAATTACATGCTCGTACTTCATAGGAAAGTTAACAATTATGTCGTCTGTAAAAATAAACAAAGGTTTCAAATCTTAACATACATTTAAATTAAACAGCACACTATCCACGGATGTGCATTTTAAATACATTTAATCAATATTCAACCTATAAACAACAAAAAGTCCGTACAACAGACATTATCAGTCCGTGAGTGCGAGTTGCACATTGCAACATTATCGTAACGCGATAGCTCGGCAACATAACTAACCAGACCCGGGTTCTATTCCCGGTGATAAAACTTAGCGAAACAATATCGACTCGATACTGAATATCGACTAAGTTACGAGCAAGTCAGTAGACGATAAATTTTAAAATACGAAAGGTTCTATTTAAATAATTCTGTTGTTCTGTGTTCAAAATTTGCTTGAAAAGGGAACTATTGATATTTGTAAGAAACTAAAATTTATTTTTAAAGGGACAGTAACAAGTACACAGAATTAAAATAAAACAAATAACATATAGTATAGACTAGCTGTTACGAGCGACTTCGTCCTTGTGGTGTTTAATAGAAAAAAATTGTTAAATAATAATAATAAAAAAGTAGCTTTAGTTACTCCTTGTTACATCAGCTATCTGCCAAAGTCCCTTCAAAATCGGTTCAGCCATTTCAGAGATTAGCCGAGACAAACAGACAAATACCGTGTATAGATCCAAATGCACTTAGTAAAATACTGTTATTTTAATATTACAAACAGACACTCCAAATGTATTTGTATAGATGTATAGATAGTAGTCTACCTTTCTATCATTACGATTATTATCTGTTAATCTAATTTACTTGGCTTGGCTTCAGCCATCATCTCACCATTGTCACTTCCTTTGCAGCTCATTCATCTTTTCTTTTGATCTCACTCTTTCCTTATATCCATCAAAACCTTTCTGATAGTCCTACTCTTTCACATCACATGCCCATTCTAACTTATACGGAAACAACATCAATATTACAGTAATCTACACAATCAAATACAAGTATAAAATTTAGAAATCCTATAGATTAATTACAATAATTGAATAAAAATCCATCTTCTTCTAATTATACAACACAAAAAATCTAAAAAATACGGTACCTACTGCTAATAGACAAATTAAAAGAAGCATTACATGGATTCTGCATAGATTTGCTTACTAGCTACTAGATTTGATTCCCTGTGGACGTAAACTTATGATTTACGACTTTTATTACTAAAGCTAGAGGGGCTACTTATTACCTACCTTAGTGTATTTTTGTCATAAACTCGCTACCGCATTGATGAGTCAGGCACTAAAAATTTATGTTATTGAGGTGCCATTTCTACGGAAAACTAGGAATTTATTTATTTATTATTTATTTATTTATTTAGATAATAAGGTACATGGTAATAATTAATATGAAGTACATGGTGTCCAACAAAACTATTCTTAACAAAACTTAGTTTGTCTGTTGGATCACTTTTGCTAATCATTACTAATACTAAAACTTACAATTATTATAAGTATTTATACATGTATGTTATGTATATATTAGTTATATAGACTTGATTATTTCGAATTATATTAAATAGTATTATATATTTGAATATAAGTATATGCTTAATAAGTATAAAATATGTAGTGGGTATATCTAGGTCCATAATAGCATAATATATAGTGTATATAGGTATATATGGGTAGGATATCATAGTATAAGGTAAATACTAGTATAGAAAAATATATGTATCTAATAGTAACATAGTGGTAAGTTATTTAAGTCAACATTATGGTAGTGTACTAAATAGATATTTTTTTAGCCTTCGCTTAAATTTATTTTTATTTTTTTCATCCCGGATTTCGTCGGGTAAATAGTTAATAAAACGAAACGGTCATCAATGTATGTATATTTTTTTTATTATACTGCATTATCACAAAATTTAGAGTTTTTCATTAGAAATTATTACTTTTATCCCAGAGTTATTAGATTTTCTACTAAATTAAGCGAATAATTCATTGATTTTTAACATGAGACGCTTGTATCGTTCCTATAGTTCACAATGTGGTACTTGCAAAAACGCTCTATAATGATCTAAAATTTGATTATTGCAGAATTGATATATCTCTAATGGAATCACCTGTACAACCCCCCAACATTAAAAGCTTAAATGAAAACAGATTTCTAGGAACACGCAAATCGAATATACAAGAATTATCGAATAAAAAAAGTCGGACCTCCACGTCATAAAAGTTCTATTCGTGAAATGAATAGGCACATAAATTTGCAGTAAACCTAAGCTATACGGCTATATCCTGATTCAATATATTTTAGAATTTCCTCGTGTAGTACAGATCTATCTCCATGTATTTACGATGTCATGTACCAGTTTATACCTTTATGTCATTTAAGTGATGTGTTCTAGGAAATACAATCGTATGGAAATAAATCGCAGTAATGCAGTTTTATATATTAAATCTGCGTGGATCATAAAAATCTTGATAGTTTTGTTTGTTATGATAATTTTATTGAGTTGCTAGAGAAATTGGAAATAATTTTGTTGAATTATTTTTTGTGATTGAAAAGAAATTAAATGATTATACATAATTCCTTGTAAGGCACAGTCGTAAGCAAGTGTAGACAGATCATTAGTTATTTCATAAGGCTGTCGAAAAAAATGGATTCTCAAGAGTAGGCTTACTCTCAGTATGTAAAACTTAAGCAGTGCACGAGCAAAATTCACAAAAATATTCATTATTATCTCAGAACGCATTATGTTAAATCTAGATTCGTCATTAACTCAGACGAGATACACAACTTCCAGCTTAATTCCAGATCCGATTACTACACGCTTCACTGCCACACTACCATTACGATTACGAAACGTTTTCAAGTTCTTTGAACCCGTTAAAACTGGCAACAGGCAATTAAATCATAAATTTTGCATCGATCCGACGCAACCAACAATCACAAAAGATATCGATACAAAACGAATCGATTGTAAAAAAAGTCGAGTACAACATCAGTGTTGCATGCATTCGATTTTGTCTTAGGAAATTAGCGGGTATTATTTTTGGAGTACCTACAACACTACAGTAGGCGTTCGTACAAATAAAAATGGAATTATTGATTTATTTGAATCGGAAAGCGTTGCGATTCGATTAACGTTTACGTCTAATTGAACGGTTGGATTAAATTAATTGGCATATTTTTTTATTTGGTGTTTATTTGTAAGCATTTAATATGTTTACTGATTATTCCTAAAATAATTATTATCTGAATGTTTTGTAATATTTAGCAAATTAATATCAGTATCGTCAATGTATCTTGAATCTTATAAGCCTGTTTTAAATGATAAATATAGCAACCTTTTAATACGATTTAAAAATAATCAGGTCTCTTCAGAAAACCCCTAATTAACGAAATGTAACCTAATGACACCATCAAAGGGCTCTAAATAATTATTGAACGCAAGGTAACTTTTCGATGTAGCGATGGAAATATTTAAAATTGTGCAAACATTTTTTTCGTTGTTGATAATAATCTATCCTGCGTCGTTATACCTTAACATTTCATCGGCGAATATTTCACTGGATTGTTGCCCTACCTTCTTTGATTATAGGATTGATAATATGCAAATGAACGAGTCGACGATTTAAAAATAAAAGGATTAAGATAGGGATCGTTGCCCTCCTAAGTGACCCAAATAAGATAATTTCGAACGACATTGAACGCCGTGGCTGTCAATAAGAATTAAGGATAATGTTGCTAGCTTAAAAATTTTTTTTTAAGTTTGCAGTTGACTGGAAAAAAGGTTTTATTCTTTTTCTTGGTTAGAGCGTTAGGTTTTATTTGTGATGAAGGTATTTTGTTATATTCCCATACTAGTTAAGCTTGATTAAGTGAAGATATTCCTTTTGCTGCAGATTTTTAGTAAAAATAGACTTAAAAACATTTGTAGTTATTTTAAGTACAAAAGTATAACAAAACAAAACAGATCTGTATTAAGCAAGTGCAATGAAAAAAAGTGTAGGTACTTAAAACTAAGAAGTGGATCATAAATATACCTATGATAAATAGTTTATTATAGAAGATATCCAGATCTATGTGATTCTCTTACTCGTAATGGTTAGTTGTTTTTTTAAGGTAGTAATACTGTCGTTTCTTTTTGTACGAAATTGAGGCCACAATATTATCTAAAATCAACGATCGATGGAGGTTTTATTTCATTCCTATTACTAATTTCAAACTATGCGAGTCAGCTGCAGAAGCAACTTAAAAGAATACTAATTAACTCGTAAAAATACCGTTTCTATTAGTGTCAACGCACTATCAAGCGTAAAACAAGCGATTAATGCATAAATTAAATATGGCAAACGAAAAAATCGTTAGTATTTTGCCAAAGCTTGACGTATCTTTATTCTGCGAATTTAAGCGGTTAATGTTTTTTTTTATGGGATAGGGAAGCAACCGAGCAGAGGGATCACCCGATGGTAAGCGATAACCGCCGCCCATGAACACCCGCAACACCAGAGGAGTCACAAGTGCGCTGCCCGCCTTTTAAAAGGGTTTGGGCCTCCGGTAACCTCGGCGAAACACAACGCAAGCGTTGTTTCACGCCGGTTTTCTGTGAGGCCGTGGTATCACCATTCGTGCCAAAGCATTGCTCTCCCACGTTGGAAACTAGTTTTTTTAGTTTTACTCTAACATAACTATTTGCTAAGTACCTACAAAAGGAACAAAAAAAATGTTTGACAAATACTAGTTTTTTTCGTCCGTAAACGTCTTGACGGTATCTGTCTGTCTGTATATTGCTAATAGACTGTGAGCTTAAAGATTCATAAATAAACATCACGATTGGCTGTAAATGGGTAAGTAGAGATCGGAAAAAGAGCGACATCACAACAGGAGCCCCTGGTTTGATCACAGACTAGTTTTTCAACACGGTTTTACTCGCGTAAGTTCCTGCTTTTATTTTTATGGTGTCTATGATATAAAGCTGTTTTTTATCCATTGCAGCCTTGTGTATGATTTATGGATATGTGAAAAGGATTCTTTTAATTTGTTTTAGAACTGATAATAAATCACAGTGTTGAAACTTGTATAAAAATAGTTACTAAAATATATTATGTAAGGCTGTAAAGCGAAATGGTTACCGTCTCCACATTTTTATAACATTAGCGGCATCCGTTTCCGTATTAAGTTAAACTTGGAACTATTTTCGGTTAAAACTTTCGTTTGACAAAATGCGTTGAATTTAATTACTGGCGTATGTATAAGACAATGATTAATTATTATTAGTTCAATGAAATATTATCAAGTCGTACTAAAGCCAAACAACTTTTTTATAGATTATTATATTATCCCTTTCTCTTAGATTAATTTAATTAATCTAAACATTACCAGAACACCGTGGGAGAGCCATGTTTCGGCATCAATGGGCCGGCTCCACCGGAGTGATACAACGGCTTCACAGAAACCGGCGTAAAACAACACTTGCGTTGTGTTTCGCCGAGTGAGTGAGGATAGCGGGGGACCAAACCCTTTTAAAAGGCGGGCAGCGCACTTGTGACTCCTCTGTTGCGGGAGTCCATGGGCGGCGGTAATCGTTTACCATCAGGTGATAAATCAGCTCGTTTGCCTATCAAAACACTATCCTAATCAAAGGATCTCGTATGGATCAATATAAACTGGTCTTAATTATAATACGAAACTCTTATCGTCACGTAGATAAACTAAACGTCGTCGCTAAAATCAATAGTAAGTTGGTAGGTAATAGGCACTTACGTTATTATCAGTGTTCATAACTGTCCCTATTAATTCTAAATACTGTTATCAAGGTTGGTAGCAACAGTATTTTATAGCTACGGTACAATTCAGGTTTTTTGATGGTCCAAAATGGAGAAATGTCATTAGTATGCAAAACTTTTTAGTGTCAACCTCATTTCACTGCTCATTTTATTATGAAATTCTATGCTAGAATGAATAAAGTTGAAATTAGATCATACTCTTTAAAAATGTGATTTTTTTCTTTGATAATTTTATAAGTTTTGAGTGAAGTACTTTCGCTGAATTATTATGGATGGTAAGTATCAATTGCCGTTACATTTTTTTAATGACAAATCAAATGTTTATAATTTTTATACGTTTTTTGTGTAATACTAAGCTTAGATATTTGTCTGAAACTTCGAACTATTTATTACCATAAGATTTTTAGTATTTGGATCTCCAGCAAATATAGATTTAGAGGGTTCGGGATTTTCAAATCATTACAGTTATCATAAAATGATCCACAGAATAATTCCAAGAACACTTATTCTTGACTTGATGATGTTGTGCTGGGTACAATCCACCGAAGATTGTTCGTCTTTGTATTAACCATTGCAGACGCACCTGATCTGACCTCATTTAGCTATAAATCTAATAAATAACCTTATAAGTAAGATTGCAAGATATAAATTGCACACGACTGTGTTCTTCTAGATACACCTAGGCAATGCACACGTACCACTAAATAGTGTTGTAGGAACTAGCAGGCTTCATTACGTGACTACCTAGTTATACCATAACGGTATCTTAGTTGCCTACTCTGTCCCTATATCACGGAACACGCATATGACGTCGTTGGTTTATATGTATGTAGATCTCTGATACGGAGATGATAATTATAATACACGTGGTAAGTCTTTAACCGCCGAAGTCGGATTTATCCGACAAACATTTTCGGGTCATAATTAATTTTATCATAATAATGTATATAATCTCAGTTACCAAATGTCTTTCTGCAATGTGATTTGATTTGTCTTGCGCTAGCAAAAGTTACCATAATATAGCATAATAATAATTATGTAAAAAAACTAGTAATACACTAATGCAAATGAATATCACTATTCTCAATACTAATAAATGTATTTATATAAGTCACTTATAATTATTAAATTTACTAACTAATCTGCTATATCGATAACATAAAATATACAGCCCTGAGCACGTCACTATCCGTCAATAAAATACAATATTACCTACACATAAAAGTTAATTATTCGACATTTACACATAAGTTGTATTAATTATTTCCCTTTTCTATCTAGCGGATCTGAGATGTCCGCGCATAAACTTAATGCAAATTTAGGTTAAAACAGATAGTCATCGTAACAATTTGTTTAGAGTTGTTAATCTGTAGAGTAGTGTTGCGACGAATGCCGCTTCTACGAATATGAATAATAATTGTGATATTCGGCGAACATTTAAAATAGAATTAACCGAACGTACCTAATTAGAAAACTTTTAAAGTTAACTTTATGTAGTAGGTATGACAATATTATTCATTTATTACTTACATTTCATTTTTTTCTGATATCTTTAACTTTGCAATTTACAATGAATTGACATAAGATATTGAAGTTGCATGCAGCATGTTTGGACTGAATTTAATAAATGTCATTAATTCGATCATTCTTTACACCAACTCGTTCAAAAGCCAAAGTTTTACTTGCGATCCATTTTTCGAGAATATGGTTTCTGTCTTCATGATAGGCTAATACGAATATTCGGAAAAAGTTCGTCCCTATTCGGCTTTGTAATATTCGTCTTCTTTCAATCACTACTTTAGAGATGCACCAGCGGTGGTCTGATTTGACGTGATAGGAGAAATTGGGAAGAGTATTGCGGTCAATGAGGTAATTAAAGTGTTTTGGCAGATTATGACTGTGTTTTATTACTTCCTAAATTATGTTGCGTTAAGCATTACCGTCTACCTCTAACTGCCTGCGTAAAAACTTTTTCTTTAATTAATTAATTAATAAAGCTTGGAGAGACGTAAGCAAGTATCTGTATATTTAAAATTGATATTTTTAACTTGTCGATGCATTCAAATGTTTTGAATAAATCAATTTCAAAGTTATTCTAATCCTGTTGTTTATAAAATATGCTAGTGAATATATTTTTTACCTGTTGTAGCAATCTCTTTTTTTATGTAATAAAAAAAACTTACACATCAAACTGCATAATTCTCAGCAACTATTTGAAACAAAGTTGTAAAGCATAATATTGTAATTGTGTTTTTTTTAAAAAGAGTAGTCTCCATAAGAGCAACTTTTTGGAACTCTGCAACTAGTTTTGACTTTTCAAAACGTACTAATCTAAATATAATTGAATTTAAACATTTTAACTATGACTTTAACTTTTTAATAACTAATAATAAATAATAACTAATAACTTTTTAATAACTGCCTCATTAGCCAAGTGGTCCTGAGCGCGACTGCTATGCTAGGGGTCTTGGGTTCGATTCCCAGGTCGAGCAAAGTGTTATTGGGTTTTTCTATGAAATTCCCAGTAGCAGCTCGGAGTTAGGAATTTGTGCCCAGTAGGCTCGCCCCCTATTACATGGGACCTAAACATACCGGCGAACTCTGGGTGCACATTAGTACGCCTCTGCCTAACCCTTCGGGGAATACAGGCGTGATGGTATGTTATGTTATGTTTAACTTTTTAATAATAATTATAGAGAACTATTCTGGCTACTTACTAAGTCTTCATTAACTTAAAGGTTTGCACCACGCCAATAAAGTCAAGTCTATAAATAAAAATCTAGAAATAAGCCCATTTAAATGCGTACTCTATACGCTACATAGTTCACTACAGTTTAACGTGGACTTCTAAATAAATACGATCGCTCATTCCCTTACAATGTTGGGAAAACCTTTTTTAAGAGCATTTTATGACGAACTTCTTTTTATTGGCAACATTTTTGTGTAAATTACATGTCTAGAACTTGTATAAAAGTAAAAGTGGGTGTGTGTCCTGTACACAATGGTCAATGCTGGCGTATAATTTGCAACGGCTCTTTTTAGAATTATTCGAAATTTGAATTTGTTGGAATAATGACTGCTGGCGCCTAAATTTTACAATAATATAGTAAAATCCATCTACATTTCTTGTAATAAATGTGAAAGTAGTCTATTTGCCTATTAATTAACGGATTTGTTTTGCCTATTGCAGATTTCAATATAATTATTGATTTCTGAGAAAGGACATACGCTTTATGTCACAAAATAGAAAATAAATAATCCTTTTGGTATACGAATGAACAGACGTGTAACATGAAGTAGTCTTATAATCTTAAGTAAGCCTAAAAGAAACCAGGGGTCACAGACGACGGACTAAGGAAATTCACCACCTTCCAAACTTCAGCCATGCCGGCTACAAATGTAAGACACTGCCTAAAACCGTGATTTCCCTAAAATTTTTCAAAACACCCAACATTAGCCACACATTTGGATTTTAGTGCCCTCTCACGAACGATCCACATTCCATCTTACACCGGTTGGATCATTTTTTTTAGAAAGCTTATTACGGAGTACTCTTTCGCACACATGCAACATTAAACTCTATAACCTGGGAGAATACGGTTTAAATTACTTTGTTTTTGGATTTACAGGGCTGTAATTAAGGGCCATGTCGGGCAGTCGACATGATATTGTTTTTATGGTACGATAGTGGATCCCATAGATTAAAGCATTTGATGCGCTCCTACACAATGTTCGGTTTCGTATATTGAAAGTTGGTACAGTGAAGATGCTTTGTAAGTCAATTTTGGTTAGTTCACGTTTTAAAAAGATCTAAAATCTACTTTAAGTTAATCATAATATGATTCACATTCGAGAATTGCTTAAGCTATGGGTTCTAAATATGCATTGATTCCAGAGAAACTTAGTTTAAATGTGTGTTTTATCTCTATATCAATAAAAACACTTTAAAAAAAACTAAAAAGACAAAAACAAGTCTAGTAGTCCAGACCTATGTAAAGTAATATTGAATAACTACACCATTTAAATGAGTTAGAGTCCCGTTCAAAATCGTGACCGTCTCTAAAATTCCCAGTAATGGGTCCCGACTGCAAGATCATGAAAACATTTAAATGGTGTAGTTATTCAATATTACTTTACATAGGTCTGGACTACTAGACTTGTTTTTGTCTTTTTAGTTTTTTTTAAAGTGTTTTTATGCAGTCGGGTTTTTTAGTTATTTTAATTACGTAACTTGTTTCCGGATTTTTAGTGCAAAACTACGAAAAATCTGCAGACGCTTAATTTAAAACTAAGGTGTGTTATTTACTTGTGCAAGATTTATACAATACTGTTACGGAATGCTCAAAACATATTTTTCAGCCCACGCATTAAAGCGCATAAAATCCGCCATTTTGTTTTTTTTTTAATTTCATGTACCCAGTGACACTCGTGCCATCAAGACAAATCTAATGAGGTATCAATTATCTAAATCGGTTGCACCGTTGAATAGTTACGAGCGGACATAGGAACGGACATACATACATACATACATACATACATACACGTCAAACACATAACCCTCCTCCTTCGGCAGTCGGGTAAAAATTATGAAAATTGCCAAAAGTCCCACGACCCACCCCTACTTTGGAAAAACGTAAGTGTAAACGGGACTCTAATTCTTTTTTTAAACCCATATTCTCTGAGCCTTGTAATTTTCACTTGGACATAAAATACTTGCTTTGATATAGGTACAAAAAAGGCATTTATTTTATCACTAAAATGTCCAAAATAACAATTTGATATATACAAAAGTCCATAAAGAGGAATTATAATCGCCATTTTGATTTCTAATGAAAGTAAATCTACCTGTCATGAAGCATAAATTCAAACAGGTATATAGGTAATTGGGTTGCGCAGCCTGTAGCGCTAGTGACCCGTAATTTATGCAACTTTGACCTTTAATTCTAGGGCATTATGGGATAGTTTCGAATAATTACGGCATGAATCGTTACTAGTGCAGTTACAATAGTTTTGATACTTATCGGCGTAAGCTTAGCTCTCTTGAGAAACGGATAACATTTTTGATACTTTTACTCAGTCTAAAGTATTGTAACTATGTCAAGAATTGCATTCGTACAATGTACCAATTACTTTTGCACAGGTGGTGATAAAAATAATTTTTCATAGAAGGATAACAATTCTTCGACCACCTGTGTTTAGTGAGCCATACTAGACATCGCATGTCATTATTTTGTATGCAAATCTTGGACAACACTAGTGGTCATATCAGGAACTACGTTATTTTTTTAAATTCAAAAGTAACTGTATGTTTGTTACGTTTTCACTCGTAAACCGCTGTATCAATTTTGATGAATTTTTGTTTAGAGATAGAAGCCTTTAGGAATGTGTAGCCCGGGGCAGCAGTTAGCACAAAATATTTCTTAAATTATTTATATAATTATATCGCTCAAGAGGGTCCAGAACTGGCTTTTCTTGATTGGCTCAGGGTGACAAATTAAGAAGTATTGCAAATATCATCCACATAAAAAATATTAAAACTGTCAACTCATTCAATTAAGCTCTTCGAAACGTTGAAGTAAGACCAACTCACCTCACCACTACAAAATTATTTAGAATATTTCCCTAACATGGCAACATTTGTTTTATCTGATGTATCTGCCGCGAATTTGAATAGCGAGGCTTCAAGTAGCCGTATCATGGCTGGAATTAATTATTGCGATCGATAGAGCCTCCGGTGGGTCGATCACTATCGCCGTTGACCCCCGAGTTCAATTATTGTGAATTGCTGGCGTGGCCAGTGGAACTCAACCTTTTACTTTATTGTTTGTTGTAAATGGATTTTGTATTTTTTGTGTTTGCTTTTTTTGTGTAGATGGCGCGTTGTGATTTTAATATAAATTCTGGTACTACCTACCTATATCGTTCGAATATAGAGTTTTACTTTATGCATATTTTTTTTGTCTTTCGAATCTTTTTTGGAATGAAAGTAATAACAATGTATTAGTTAGTGTCAAAAGGTATTTAAAGAAGTTTTGCCCTGGTTTTTTTACAAATATCTTAGCTGCAACTCAAAGCTTGAATTGGGGCACGGTTAATGGCAATAGGCTCGCTTATTTTTACATGGGACCTGAAATATACTAACTAGTTTTGGGTGTACATCTGTGTGCCTATCCTTAGGAGAATGCAGGCGTATTATTATGGAATGGTATAGCGGGCTATTGTCCACAACTCTATAATATATCGCGTATTTTGCGTGCATACCATCACGCCTGTATTCCCCGAAGGGGTAGGTAGAGGCGTACTAACTTCGCCGCTATGTTTAGGTTCCATGTAATAGGCGTTTACCAATTCCAAACTCCGAGGTGCTACTGGGAATTTCATAGAAAAACCAATAACACTCGACCTGGGAATCGAACCCAGGACCACTAGCGTAGCAGTCGCGCTCAGAACCTTTAGGCTAATATTTAGCGTGCATATATTTTATAAATATCGTTTTATCAATACTAATGAATTACCCAGTAATCTAGAAACTTTAGAATTCATTGGCCAACAATATAGGTCACAGATAGTAAGATCAACTTGTTTGTTATCTCCAATCTCGATTGTCGAGCCTTTGGCAAACACGGTGCGCCCTCTTTTCAAACATATCAAGACATCTTTCTGTATAGTGAAAGTTTATTCAGCCATTATGTCTCTATTTTAAGAGATTTCGGCAACAGGTTGCATTGTAAAATATTTTAAAGATTTTTTTGTTGACTCCTAGACTGAGAAGTCTATTGTATTCACATGTCCAAAAAGGCACAGTGGGCTGTAATTGGGGATGTGTTGGCACCGACACTAATGTATGGTAGTGAATGTTGGGTTGAGAGTAGAGATGAGAGCGATGAAGAAGTATCAGTGGAGTAACTTTGAAAGATAGAGCGAGAAACAGTGTGATAATGGAGGGGTGTGGTGTGAAGGAAGATGTAGTAACAAAGATTGAGAAAGGTATGTTAAGATGGTTTGGGCATGTAGAGAGGATGGATGAACGGAGACAGAAACGAGAATACATGGCGAGTTGCAAGGGGCCGACCTCGATGAACGTAGCACAACCAATTGCGGCCGTTCTCATAAAAGGTCAGGATAAGAGAAGGCGAAAGTGGTGTGCCAGTATCTGCTTACCCCCAATGGGAGACAGGCGTGAAAATCTGTACTTATATGAAATATGTATCACACTTGTACTGCTCGCAGGGTTAGACAGAGATGTATTGTAAGCTTACAGTTCTCCGGTAAATATGTTTAGACCATTTGGAACACAAAACCAAACTACGAGCCACTACTGAGAATTGAATTGAAAAACACTGCTCTATCTGAGAATCGAACACAAGAACTCTACTTTTCTTATATCTCTTAAATTTTAGATCACAGCTGTCAGTTTTATTTAAAAACTAGCTTCTGCCCGCGGCTTCGCCCCCGTGAAATTCGGTCCGACATCACATCCCACGGGAACGGGACAATCCTATGTCCGTCTCCTGGTTCTAAGCTACCTCTCCACCAATTTTCAGCCAAATCGGTTCAGCCGTTCTTGAGTTATAAATGGAGTAACTAACACGACTTTCTTTTATATATATAGATAGAATATAGATAACTGCTGTCAATGAATATTCCACTGTTTATATCCTTGTTACGTAAAACAAAGTTAAATTCTTGTTATTTCCCACGCGTACAATATAAGGCATTTATAACTTATCTGTTAACTTAACTGGACCTAATAATAATGCGGTATTTGAATTAGTAATAGCATTATCTAGTAGGCCTTTAGCGGAGCGGCTTAGCGATTGGCTTCTATGGCACGTGTTGTGCGTTCGGTCCCCAAACGGAGCAAATATTTGTATGATCTACAGGTAGTTGTTTCGTGTCTGGGCGTTTCTTTATGTGAGAATTTGTGTTTGTAAAGGCACACACGATACAAGAGAAAATCATAGGGTTCCAGTTTGTTAAAAAAAAGTAGAGACACTATTTCAATATCGATTAACTTCAAGCTGTCCGTAGTACAAAAAGGTTCTTAATCATAACACAAACAAATAACTAAATTCTGTAATCATAGCATCATCAACCCATCACTGTACTACTGTGCCCAGACCAAGCCCTTTCATCGTCAGAGCCTCGATAAGTGGGGGTTAGGCTATATAGTCTCACACGATGCTTTCAGTGTCTTGGCTGATGTCACACACTTTCAAGAAAATCTCTCAGGCATGCTAGTTTCATCTGTTTTCTATCACCGTTTAAGCGAGTGATAATTTTAAGTATACTTACATGATAGAACTACACCTAAGGTAAGTTCGTTTAATCTATACTCTATACTAATATATAAAGCTGAAGAGTTTGTTTGTTTGTTTACTTGAACGCGCTAATCTCAGGAACTACTGGTCCGATTTGAAAATTTCTTTCAGTGTTAGATAGCCCATTTATTGAGGAAGGCTTATAGGCTATATATCATCACGCTACGCGGACGACGTCGCGGGCAGAAGCTAGTCATTGAATAAATAGGTACATGATTACGAAAAGTCAGAGGTACGGCGATACTTGAATTCGAACTCGAGATTCTACGTTTTGGCAGTCCTATGGTCATATCACTACTACTTACCAGGCAATCATAAGATTTTTGTGCACTTTCATTGGTCTGAATTCAAATTTGGAGTCGCGTGCGCACAGGCAGAAGACTGTATCGATTAGAAAAACCGATTATAATCGTCTATCAATTTATTACAATTTGATTGAGTAGAAGATTAAACTAGCCTAACATGGCCTGATCTAAAATGATCCTGATCTAAAATGACCTGATCTAAAATGACCTGATCTAAAATGACCTGATCTAAAATGGGACAGAATAAATAAATTGTGTCTAAATTATTATTTTGATTACCATTATTGTTTTTTCACCTTGACTGCATATCCTATTTTTCCCAATGAACTTAAACAACTGCTTAGTTCCCACCAACGAGTAGCTCGATGAAACGAATGAACAATCGATATTTTTTACCGCCAACTGCACTATCACTGCATTTTAATCTCTACGTCTTGAGCTTAAAGTTCAAAATCTAAAGTTATTCGCAATTGATGTGGTTTCTGGCCCACAAGGACAGCCGAAGTAATAAATTCCACCGTAAGCAGTACAAATTCAACAATTGTTTGCAAACATACCGATTATACGATTATAATATTCGATTAATTCTATAGAATTATTCGATTGGCAAATTTCGCATAACTTTATGTGGAATATTATGCGAAGGTTATGTTATTTGATTGCTGTATTTTATATAAGTTTATTGCGATGTGTATTAATTTAATATAGAATGTAAACTTTGTTATTTAACCTTCCTGTACTGATACGTGACATTTTACAGTTCTATCTAATAATGAGGTTAAAAGTGCATAAAAAATGAAGCTTCTAAGTATTAAAACTAGTCGTGAAAAACCGAAATATGTATTATAAGGCATACATGCGCAAAACTACGTACTTATAAACAATCATAGAATTCTATAAATCATAATTGTTCATACAATTTTGCAATTAATGCCGATAGATAAGCGCGGGTCACATTACATGCGAGATTGATGCAAATATTCAATTACTAAAACTGACGTCTTGTCAATTACTTATCCAGCTATCTGACAGATAACAAATAGGGTACAAGAGCTTATGTAGCGAAACAAATATTGTTTAAATTCTATAGGGTCGCCAATGTTGCCATAGGTAAAATATTTTAGCCAGGATAAACAATTCAGTAAAAGAAACGGTTTTTTTTTAATTTAGGTACACTTGTTAGATAAACACACAGATTTTTTGAGGATTAGTTACTTTGTTTTGGAGTTGGTATTCAATAATCAATTTTTTGTGCATGCTTTATAAAATCTCGCTAAGACACGTCCCAGACGTTCCCACTTAGATCAAATCCGGGAAAATCATATCGGGTGGTAACCCTAACCCTCAGTATAGCTAGAACAATTACCTGCGTTTGCGCAACATTTAACTATAATAAATTTAATTTGTCAATAACGTTAGTGGGCTGTGCGTATAATTTGACGGGTGAAGGTCGATTGAGTGTCTGGTGCCCTTAATGTGAGCGTGAAGCTGTCTGTCCGTATGTCCCATTACATTTAATCTCGTAATAATTGGTTGGCGTGCGTGACATTGTTTTGTTTTTGCTTCTGGGAAGAAGGAGGGAGGGGGGAATATGCAAGGTCTATCGAAAAACTTTCTTGAATAGCGTGTTTTTTTTGGGATAGTGGACAAACTTGCAATCGTATCACCTGATGGTCAGCGATTACCGCCGCCCATGGACACCTGTAACACCAGAGGAGTTGCTAGTGCATTACCCGCCCTTTAAAAGGGTTTTGGCCTCCGGTATCCTCACTCACTTGGCGTTTTCTGTGAGGCCGTGGTATCACTCCGGTCGAGCCGGCCCATTCTTGCCGAAGCATGGCTCTCCCACGAGACAATATTGTTAAAGATTCATCATTTTTTTTTTAAAGTCGGCTAGTTTCATTTGAACAAGGAAATTCTCCGCAATAGTTTGTCATGAATGTTTTTGCCATATTAAAGGTAACAAGGTCACCCAATATTACATATCGGTGTACTGGCAACATCCACAAGCCAGTTGATTTAAGTTCCCATGTAATAATGATTATACGGGGTCGGCAACGCTCAAGCGACACCTCTGGTATTGCAGATGTTCATAGGGTACGGTAACTGCTTACCATCAAGCGGGCCGGTTGTTTGCCACCTCAGTGGTATAAAAATATAGGTACAGGGTGACAACCTTCCAATCGAATATTCATACTACTCTGTCAAGAAAGTACCGGGAAAATCTCAGCAACTCAAATTTCGCGCCAAAATGGAAAACAGATGTGCCAATCTAACAACAACAAAAAAAACAGAAATTTGAACTTGGAACCATAAACAAATCATCCATTCCCGATACTTTCTTGACTGAATGTATAAAATGAATGAATCAAAATACGTCTACACAGTGCAATATTATGATTTATGCAGCACTTCTCAAAACTTCTAGCCGAGTGTTGTGCTAAGTCGTAACGTGTTCAAATATTAATTGTTTAAACGCTTAGTTTGTTTAGCGTTTAGCGTTCGTTTCGACTCTGTTAGTGTTTAATTAAATAATGTCAGCTTTATTTGTATAAGGAATTAAATATGAACATTGTCTGAAATGAATAATGAAATATTAATTTATCTATTTTACTTTTTATAGTACTAATCCTACTTCCTAATAATATTATAAACGTGAAAGTTTGTTAGGATGTATGAATGTTACTCTTTCACATTATAACGGCTGATTTGATCTGGACGAAATTTAAACACAGGCTAGTAGGTACTATTATTCTTATCCAGGTCGGACTGAATTCCTAAGTTCGCGCAGCCGAAGTCGCGGGCAGAAGCTAGGTCCATTATATCTATATATATAAAAGAAAGTCGTGTTAGTTACTCCATTTATAACTCAAAAACGGCTGAACCGATTTGGCTGAAAATTGGCGGAGAGGTAGCTTAGAACCAGGAGACGGACATAGGATACTTTTTATCCCGTTCCCGTGGGATGTGATGACGGACAGAATTCCACGGGGGCGAAGCCGCGGGCAGAAGCTAGTATTCAATAGTTGGATTCAGTTTTTTTCCATACTTGTAGGTATTACACTAAAACTTAAATTCTCAGCAGATCCCTACACGTTAAGGAGAGGTACCGCAAATTTCACGTTTGTTGGCCTTTTATTTAGAGTGACCGAGAAAGAAGGTCTATGATTAGTAAGAGAAAATCATGTTTTTTGTATTATTTTTGGTCTCAATGGACCTAAACATGAACTATAGGAGGAGGGTTAGGGGTTGAAACAGCTAGTTAGTTATATTCTCACATCTCAAAGACATACAATTCTCAAGATCGTGTCTTCTTCCTGCTCTTGTCCAAATTTATTTGGGGTCGGCGCTGCATGTGATTTTCTTCCATTCATCCCTGTCAGCCGTCACCTCATGATTCACTCCCTTTCCCAACATGTCGGCCTTAACACAATCCATCCATATTTTCTTTGGTCTCCCTCTACTTCTCTGTCCCTTCACATTCAAATTCACCACTCTTTTAGTGATATGTGTTTCATCCCTCCTCATCACATGCCCATACCAAGACAAACGATTTCCGTTCAGCTTTCTGTCACTGACTCCACCAACCGCCAGCGTATATAAACTCTTTTATAAATCCTGCTTTGAAACCAAATCAATTATACGGTAAAAAGAGATCTAATTAAAAAAGATTTAGAATTGCACTTATACGCTTCTTAGATACGTGTTCAATTAAATTGGACTTAGAGGGATTATTCCCTCTCGAGGAGATCGGGAACTGGTTGGTATATTACTGTTTTCATATTTGGAGTCAAAGCTAAAGTTTACACAATGATTGGCGGAATGCATTTGTAGGTTCAATGATATTTATCAAATAGGCAAGTCTGCCTCATTAGACTAGTGCTTCTTACCGCGAATGCTACGCTAAAGGTCCTGAGTTCGATTTCCAGGTCGAGCAAAGTGTTATTGGGTTCTATTAAATTCTCAGTAGCAGCACGGACTTTGGATTTGTGCCTGGTTAATGGTAATAGGTTCATCCCCTTTAACCTCAGTGGACCTAAACAAGAACTATACGGAGGGGGAGGGTCAGGGGTTGAAACTGTTCAATAAAATTCCATGAAGCTGAGTGCACTAAGCCTAACTAAATATATATAACTAGCTTTTGCCCGCGGTTTCGCGCACCTGGAGTTCAAAAACCAACAGTGATTATCTCTTCTTTGTATGGGTCTCTATACATCGGAGAGGTCAAGCTGTATCTCAGGATCCGTTAAATTATTTGAGATAAGACGTATACCAGTTTAAGTTGGAGCATATACTATCTTAAAATCTATTCAGTAGTTTTTGCGTCAACCCGTAACAAACAGACAAGAATTTAAAAAATCACGTTTTTGGTTTCGCAGACGTTTATATACCCTAACCCTCTTGTTTTTTAAACATCTTCAATGTACAGACACAGCCTTTTTACAATTTTATAATATCGGAGAAGAGCCCAATACCGTGTGAAGTATACTCAATTCTTGCAAAAGGTCTTATCGCTAATGGAATCAGTTGCGGACTTGTGAGGTGCGTCTACGCATTGTTTGGGTTCGGCTCAATTGTGTAAGCAAGCTTATACGAGCATCGGTTACATCTTATTTCCTTAATAAATTGCAGATAATATGTCTTTATGACACTGTTTTGCACCCACTCGCTAGATAGGCTCAAGGGGACTGGCCTATTATTATTTTAGTATACACATCTTCTTACAGAAAATGTTTATGGTATAATGTTTTTTAATAACTTGTTGTAATACCTATAAACGTGGGAGAACCATGCTTCGGTACGATTGGGCTTTATAGAAAACCGGCGTGAAACAACACTTACGTTGTGTTTCGTTGTGTTCGTGAGTGAGTGAGGATACCAGAGGCCCAAACTCTTTTAAAAGGCCGGCAACGCACTTGCGACTCCTCTGGTGTTGTGGGTGTCCTTGGGCGGTGGTAATCGCCTACCATCAGGTGAGTAGTCTGCTCGTTTACCCTTCTATCCCATAAAAATATACCTATATCGTATATGAACAAATTTGAGCTTCAGACTATCGGCAATCTATGATTCTCACGAATGTGATAAAATCCGTAAAAAGTAGTTTCATTTAGCAGTCGCACTTGGGACCAGTAGAGTAATGAAGCAGTTCAAAGTAGTAAGTGTAACAAAATACCGATTACGCATTAGTCTCGTAACATAAAGTGCAATCTATATATACTAGGTGTTTCGCCCGGCTCCGCTCGTGCCTACGCTCACTATGCTAATACAAAACTGGAACGAAAACAAAATGGAGGCGGCATTGTTTTTCGAAATGGAAAGTTATGCTAATCTTGACCATCTCCGTGTGAGGAGATTTGAATAATTTTCTGGCTGGTATTAAATAATTTTATGTAATAGTAATTTGATTGTTGATTTGTATACAGTTCCATAGAAAAAACTCTTATCTATAAAATAAACATAAAATGATTTGTTGTTCGTAGATAATCGCTTCATTTGAGAATGACTGGACTAATTTGGCCTATTTAAACAAATATTAACTTGTAATCCTTCAAATAAGGTTCATAGGAAACGAACTTCTATTGCAACTCGTCTTCAGACAGTTAGCTAGAGTTTAATTAATCAAACACCAGTCTGCACAAGCACATCCATGTATGTTCTTACAAATCCGCGCAACAAGCGATGACGGCTCGAGATACCGTGAAATCATAAATATAGCTTTACCAGTCCACCGCTTTGTCTCTACTGCCTTTTTGCTGTTTGTTAAGCTGCATATGTTCCAGTGGAATGGCAGCATTTTGTCAGACTTGCCGTTTTTAATTTTGACACGTTATATTATTTTAAACATACCATTACAATGCAGTGATAGCCTAGTAGAATGGTATACCAAGTCAAAGATCTCAAGTTCGAATCCAAGTCACCTCTGACACTCTGAACTTGAGATCATCATACAATCTTAAACTGTCAAGGAAGATATCGTAGAGACACCTGCATACCTAAGAGATTTTCTCGACAGGGTGTGAAGTCTGCTCGCACTAGGCCAGCATAGACTACAGCCAACTCCCTCTTTCGCCAATTCCCCGAAGGGTTGAGCAGAAGATCTTGTTGTATTGACAAAATTGCTCAAATTTTAAAAATCATGTTAGGTTCGGTATATTACCTGAAGTAAGTGCCATCAGATGTCCGCAACCCATTAACCCAATCCCCAATATCCCCAGGATATACTGGTTGTCAGGTTATCGAGCTACTGACTATGTGTGTGTTTAATAAATAGCTCTATTATGCAAAATCAAATGTTGATTATGTTTCAACTGCTACTGAGGTATAATTGCTTTATTGTCTTGAAATGCTGTAATAAGCATGTAGTCTGGTTTAAGTAGCAGACTGGTATTCCTGGGCTGAAATCCAAATTCACAGCTGTGATTAACAATTTAATGGAAAACACAATAAAACTGCTCGCCCTTGGAATACAACTCAGGATCTCTAGCGTAGAAATCGAGCTCAGGTCCACTAGACTAATTAGGCAGATAAAAGTGATAAATCAAACGGAGTTTGCGAAAGCTTAAAAAAATATTCTCATAGTAAAATATTTCTAAAGTTTCCAATTCCATAATTTCATTGAGACAAGTTCTCACAAAGGTCATTGTCGACTGTTACCGTACATTTGTTTGCTATGCGCGTGCGCAAGCGAGCCCTGCGTTAGTGATCAGCTGTTTTATACCCACACTACGTCCGTCAGTCAATGCTACTGTTTAAATTGCGTTATGTTAATTAAATTAATATAATGACCTGTTTAATTACTCTAAGAGCTATTTAACAAAAAATTTATGATGTTTTTCATTATCAGTTTAAAGTTTTACGATCGAAGCTAGAAACTTGTTTCGGGTAAGTACCTTTTGTGCTTACCACCTACATTAATACTCACGGTTTTTCCTACAAGGCTAGGCAGGAACTACAGAGCGCTATTTGGTAAGATTCTTGCATACTCTTGCTTCTTCCATGTTCATGCATCTTATCATACATGCGTCGGTTGCCAGTATTCGCACTCGGCAAACCTCTTACGCACAAATTCGATTTACAATAATTGTTTCGAAAAGAGAAATACTAAACTAACTAAAGTGTCGTTACCGCTGCAGGCACATACGCGGTATAACCAATAATATATTCAGTATGAAGATAGCAATACAACATAAATAAAATTATAACTGGGTCCGTAGCTCTTTGACTACAAAACTGTTATAATTAATTTTGTCGAGTTTACATGAGAAAAATTGCGAAATAAGTATAGGATCTTAGTGAATTCTATATAACATTCCTTTCTTTGGCCTTCACATCCTTTAAAATATTAAGTTTTATTAGTTCATAATGAATTTTATTGATTGATAACCAGAAATATAACGGTAATTCCTCAACAGAACCGGTTATTTTACTTTCAATCAACTATTTTCTTATTTTATTTAAATTTCGAAGGAGCAAATCCTCACTAGCCAACTGTAATATATGTGCGTAAAAAATCACGTACCAAAAGAATTACAAATATATTTGAAATTAGAACTGTCTCGTTAAGCCGTGGTCTCGCTGCGACTTTTTGTCGCGTTGACGGCCCTCAATCACGCGCGCCCACGATCCGACGTTGTTAATTAAAATATATTACTGCGCCGCACTCGCGATCGATGACGTCGAGAAGATGCCGTGATTAGAACCCGCCTTAAGTTAGTGATGTGGTTTGTATATAGAGCAGAGGTAGAATCGCTTGTGGTAATGTATGTGTGGAGAAAATATTGATGGGAAGAATCGAGAGTTATTTTAAAATCGTGCGTTCGATTTTAATTGATTGCCATAAAGTAGATTCTTAATTCGTTGTTAAGTATTTATGGAGAAGTATTGATGGGTAGGTACTTTATTGGGTGGGAATGTAGAACATTTATGAATTGGGATATTAAGTATAATGCTTAATTTAACCTCTTTGGTCCAGAACAACTATTAATAGTGATGTTACAGGTTTAATTATGTTATTTTTTAAATAACTACTTATGTGGTGTATGAATTCATTGGCGTTCCGGGTTTTTGTAAGGCCCAGAGGCCTTATCATGACGTGTTATTGTGATCATTTTCCGATTGTCAGAGAGGGATGGCGCTCTACAGATTAAATAGGTAGCGCTATCCCGTTCTGACTCCGGTCGAGCCGACCCATTCGTGCCGAAGCATGGTGCTTCCACAAATAAGCTTTAGGAAAACTGGGAGTTGTTGACAAATTGATAAGGTTGTTGGACGAATAAACATATCACAAAGATATCTAAACAGTACAAATCTGGTCCTCACCTCCGCATTTCACGTCATTAATATCAATCTGTAACATTACAACTATGTTACCACTTAACAGTTCTGTCTCGCTTAACAAACTTCAAGTAACTTAATAGATAACTTATCTGGCTTTAAGCTACGTTTGGCAATGCCAAATTATTTCGTACAATGCTATTGACATCATAATGGTAGATTATTATTGTGTCCATCAACGAAGTCATAGGATTTTGAACTTTACACTTAAGGGGTAGAATGCATTTTTGCTTGGCGATGTAAAGATAATAAATTGGCGGATTTTACAAGTCAGGTGTACTGCTCGGGTGACCATTATTTTGTACGTTTAAATTTCTTAACAAATTGGTTAAAGTAAATTCCATTGCTTGTATGTTGGGCAGAAATATTAACGGAACAATGTATGTATTAGTAGGTTTTTTTTATGGGATAGGGGGGCAATCGTGCAAAGGATCACCTGATGGTAAGCGATAACCGCCGCCCATGGACACCCGCAACACCAGAGGAGTCGCAAGTGCGTTGCCCGCCTTTAAAAGGGTTTAGGATTCCGGTAACCTCAACTCCCTCGGCGAAACACAACACAAGCGTTGTTTCACGCCGGTTTTCTGTGAGGCCGTGGTATCACTCCGGTCGAGCCGGCCCATTCGTGCCGAAGCATGGCTCTCCCACGTGAAAAGGTACCTAACTTTCACGATGACAGTAACATAACATTGTCTCTTTAAAAAAAAATCATAAACAAATTATAAACCAGCTGGTGGTCACGCCATAACTTAAGAACAATTCTACTGATTTCATTCATCTTATATTTTAGTTTTAGTATAAGATTCTTACGAAAAGAAAAATTTTAATGCCCAATAATTGGAAATTTTCAGAAAACTTGATGGCTATTTAACCGTCATGCGTTGGATAGTCCGCGAGCTGCAATGCACGTCAGACGTGTTTTAGGGTTTTTATATTTCAAGGGGGGCAATGGAAGCTGTATATGGTACGGGAGTATAGGGTGTTTTTAAAGATAGAAACCGGAAAATTGGTATTGTTGCTACCATTGGGGTTTTGAGATTTTAAGGGGGCACAAGTGGAGGGGTGAAAGTTTATTATCACTTTAATTAGCAAGTAAAACGGCGGGGTACAGCTAGTATAGAATAATCCTTATTGATCACCATATAAGAAACTAAGAGTATTTTTAAAGTCATCGTGGGAGAACCATGCTTCGGCACTGGGCTCGACCGGAGTAATACCACGGCCTCACAGAAAACCGGCGTGAAACAACACTTACGTTGTGTTTCGCCGAGTGAGTGAGGATACCGGAGAACTAAACCCTTTTTAAAAGGCGGGCAAAGCTCTTGCGACTCGTCTGGTGTTGCGGGTGTCCATGGGCGGCGGTAATCGCTTACCATCAGGTGATCCGTCTGCTCATTTGACCTCTATTTCATAAGAAAATGTGTAGATAAATTGGTGATCTTATTACTAATAGCGATATCTACCAGACAACCTTTGGATGAACAGGAAAGATATGAAAAGGCAGATTAAGGGTAGTGTATGGTGTCCTAGAAAAATAGTAACCATGACATCAATGAGGAAGTATCCGGCTCCCATGAATAACATACCATCACGTCTGTTTTCCCTGAAGGGTTAGGCAGAGGCGTACTAATGCACACCCACAGTTCGCCGATATGTTTAGGTCCCATGTAATAGTGGGCGAGCCTATTGCCATTAACCGGGCACAAATTCCAAACTCCGAGCTGTTACTGGGAATTTCATAGAAAAACCCAATAACACTTTGCTCTACCTGGGAATCGAACCCAGGACCTCTAGCGTAACAGTCGCACTCAAGACCACTAGGCTAATGAGGCAGAATGCAGGGGATCCCATGAAATGCCCTTCATAGATAAGACAGCTATACTAATTGCTCTGCCTACTCCACTTCTAATTCGGCTAAACAATGCGTCTATTGAGCACCGGAAGTGGCAAGTTAACACTTAAAATATTGACATCCGGTGTTTCGTTTACATTAAAACTTAGTGGTAAAGTGATGTTAAAAAACTTCGTCAATAGAACTTTTAATAGGATTGTTCGTGAGACAACGATTTGCAGGGAATCGAATATTTTTTTCATTGATTAACTGCATCAACAATCTAGTGGTGGTACTAAGCACGATTGGGGCCTGGGTTCGATTTCCAAATAGAGCAAAGGGTGATTGAGTTCTTTAATGAAATGCGCTACTGATAATTTCATAAAAAAACCGAGCGATTGAGATATTGGAGGCTCAAACCCTTTTAAAAGGCGGGTAATGCACTTGTAACTCCTCTGGTGTTGCGAGTGTCCATGGGCGGCGGTGATCCGTCTGCTCGTTTGCCCCCCTATTACCCTATGCCATAAAAAATACCAACAATTGGTATATTTAGGTCCTATGTAATAGAATCGAGGGCGAGTCATTAACCGGGTACAAATTCAGACTCCGAGCTGCTACTGAGAACTTCACAGAAACAACACTTTGCTCGACCTAGGAATCGAGCCCACGACCTCTAGCATACCAGTTGGTTGGAGCTACTGAACTAATGAGTCAATAATTATCAGTAAGAACCATACATCAAGTAGGCACATAAACAATGCACACCCACACTAAAACATTTGCATAGTAATACATTAATAATTACACACATTCACAGCTCCCTTATTCACACATGTTTGGCTACTTAACTCAGACCCCCGAGGCGATGGATTACGCAAGAAATATCGGGTCACGTAACACTGGCTAGGTATTGATAAAGTCGTAATGCAAGTCGGCAGACTGACAGACATTCGAGGCCGATTTATTGGAAGGGTATCCTTAGAATACGATAATAGCATCTACATTGTTCAGTTGCACTTAGAATTTTATAGTTCAAAATAGTCCCTATATTGAACTTTGTTAAAAACGTAAACAAACTATAACGAGTATAGATTACTAGCTTTTGCTTGCGTCTTATTATAGTACTTTTTGAGACAAATGCTAGCGTACCTATGTCCTTCTTTAGGATGCAATCTATATCCTTGCCACATTTTATTGAAATCTGTTAAGCGGTTAAATTTTAAATAGGCTACATACCTACTTACAGATTAACGTTCTTAGTATGAATGAATTGACATTTTTATGTCAATTTTCATAGAAGTAGTTATATATGTATAATGTAATGTATATAGACCTTACCTTGTATTGTATTAATGTAAGGACAAAAAGGCTCTAAGATGGAGCACGTAATTTAAGTATTCAAGTCTGATAAACGTCTTTCCCGTTGAATAGAATTCAATAAAACTCCACCCCGAAGAAGAAAATAGTATAAATACTACAGTAAATATGCTGGTTTAGTACCTTAGTTGTATAAAAAAAAGTAAATAAATAATAAATAGTCCTTTTAGGCCCCGTGGGCAAGTTATTAAAAATATATCAAACTAACTTCTGCCCGCGACTTCGTCCGCGTAGCGTGATGATATATAGCCTATAGCCTTCCTCAATAAATGGCCTATCTAAAACTGAAAGATTTTTTTAAATCGGACCAGTAGTTCCTGACATTAGCGCGTTCAAGTAAACAAACAAACTCTTCAGCTTTATATATTAGTATAGATGTTTTAATAGATAGTTTAAAATATCTAGATAAAACATAGAATAGGTTCATTTGTACAAATACCTCTGCTTATTACTGGATTTCTTTAGACCGCCTGCAATCTGACCTCTGGCCTAGAGAAACCGCGTATTCACCGCCATATCGTTAGGACGTAACGACTTGTCTGAAGATAGCTGAACCGATCAAGACGATAAATTCGAAGTTATATCTTAAGATTTATATTTTGATACCCTAATTACAAATTCTATCATGTTTACGCATTTTTAGCTGGAATTGCACTTAATTAACGTGGGAGAGCCATGCTTCGGCACGAATGGCCGGCTCGACCGGAGTGATACCACGGCCTCACAGAAAACCGGCGTGAAGCAGCGCTTGCGTTGTGTTTCGCTGGGTGAGTGAGGTTACCGGAGGCCCAAGCCCTTTTAAAAGGCAGGCAACGCACTCGTGACTCCTCTGGTGATACGGGTGTTCATGGGCGGCGATTTTCGCTTACCATCAGGTGATCCATCTGCTCGTTTACCCCTTTATACCATAAAAAAAAATTTAGGTACAGGTACTTCTTTATTTTGTCCTGTCAGAATACTGACATTATTTTGACAATACAAACACGGTGATTTTTAATTCACTCTTAATTAATCTACCAGGGGATAAAAGTGATCATGATTGTTAACAACTTTGAAATATTGATGTTTGGTTTTTAGTCAAATATCGATATTTCAAGGGTGGTTTATAGTGAAATATTGATATTTCGAGGTTTGTCTTAGAGTGAAAGTAGTTTACAATCACGAGTTATTTCATCTCCTGAAATGCAAACACTCAAGTAAAAATCACCGTGTTATGCTAACATAATTTGCCACAGAAAAATAAACTTTCCTCCTTTACATTAAGGTGCTCCCTTGAAAATTTAGAGCCGTCATAAAGTTTAGTGAGACTATACTCACGATGTCTTTGATTACAATCCTTTGAGCTACGTTCATACTTTTTAATTTTTTTAAACCAACTGCTCACAAAATAGACCGAGGTTTTTTCATCATTCTTCTTATGATGGACATTTAATATCTACGTTTCCTAACTAAAAAAAAACAAATTCTAACAGTTAAGTGTAAAATAATAGACGCATTTTTGATAATTTCTTTTATACATCGGCTTGGTATGCGATCATTAATCATACATCTTTATACTTAGGGCTGCTACGAAATGAATGGCTCACTTTTAAAATTGTATAAAGTCTTATATATTTTTGTATATTAATACATGATTGCTGTTTTGTTTGTTGTAAAATTATTAGTATCATTATTCCTTTTTCTGCCTCATTAGCCCAGTGGTTCTGAGCGCGACTGCTACGCTAGAGGTCCTGGGTTCGATTCCCAGGTCGATCAAAGTATTATTGGGTTTTTCTATGAAATTCCCAGTAGCAGCTCGGCGTTAGGAATTTGTGCCCAGTAGGCTCGCCCCCTATTACATGGGACCTAAACATACCGGCGAACTGTGGGTGTACATTAGTACGCCTCTGCCTAACCCATCGGGGAATATAGGCGTGATGGTATGTTATTTCTTTTTAGTTTTATTTGAACTGAATCCTCTTTCTTGTTCCTAAAACTACACGATTTTATGTCGATACCTAGGTAGGAGGTACTTTAAAAAAAAACAAATACCTGATCATCAACATCACATTTTCATACCTAAATTACAGGGTAGATGTTAAAAACGGATCAAAATAAAATTTGTTAGCTAAATTTTATTAATTCCTCTACTAATTTCATTTGATAAATTACCTGACGCGAGTGCCATCCTTAAAGATACAATGGCGGGCAAATTATCGTGTATACCTCCTAGTCAGATGAAAGCCATCGGGTTGTACAAGGCCTCGTGGTAGGAGCAGGGTTGTTAAAGGAAACTTTCATACTTGCCATGAAATTGTAAGGAAGGATTATAAGTGAAGTTTTTTTTTATATACCAACAAAAGTCTTTATTATTTATGGATATAGAAAAAGTAGCCCATGTGTTATTCCATTTATAATTTCTATCTCTAGCTATAATCTAGGCCCTTGCGTAAGATTTATTGTAAAAGTTTTAATGTGACAATGAAATAAAATTTAAAAAAAAAAAAAACTATATCTGTGCCAAATTTAAGCCAGATCCGTTCGCCAAAAGTCGATAACTATTAAAGATTCTCACAGACTATGGGTAATGTGGTAATTTTATAATCTGCGGAACGATGTATCAATAATCTTTTGAAAAAAGAATATTTAAGTAATTTGAATATCTTCTTTTGTTTTCAGGTACGTGACGTTTTATTTCCATTTTGAATAAGAGAGCTACCATTGGTGAGTTTTTCATAACTGTATTATATAAAAAATAAGAGCTTTAAATTGAGAACCTAATTTTATTCTTGAAAATCACTTGGAACTTTCCAACGACTATATAAGTAGTTTTGGTTCAAACTTTCGAAGTGCTTCCAACAATAATAGACTGTATGCCGGTATGTGTGTAACAATGACAGGGGAAATGGTATCTACCTGCAGTTGTCGGTAATAATGGCAATTATTATGGATACAATTTGGGTAACAGAATTGTACAGGTAACGCAGTAAAGTGCCGTGGCTCTCAAAGTTGTTCTTGGTACTTAATATAAAGTATTTAAAGTTGCGTTTGTATTTTGTAGTTGTTCTTCGTGTAATATAGGTTTCAATTTTAATTTAATTTAAATAATCTAAGGTCTTCAAAATTACGTTACTATGTATTCTTAAGTTCTAATACAATTCAACAGTTTGGTAAAAAAAAACGAATGTGTTCTATTTAAAACAATTTGACTCTTTGACTTGATGGAGAAAAACTTCAGTAGGTACCTGTACTTAAATGTTTAGATATTATTTTCGTGTAAGATTAATAAATATTTAATTTTATTATCGAAACTTTGAAAATCCCTGTCTCGAGGCAGGTACTTTAGTCATTGGCGCCAGACGGCCACAGTTTTTTCTGTTTTATTCCCAAAATATCCTACCATTGACTGGCTGTCTCTTTTATATGGACAACTTTGTATCTAAAATAATTATGCGTATAGGTTGCATTCTTATTATGTTACAATATTTATGTATTTTTATTACAATAACCATTGACAACTCAATAGATATCCTGGCAAAAAATTATTTAAAAAAAAACTGCTTCATTTAAACCGAAAGGTTATTCTACATTTTTTTTAAATTGGAACGTAATTGCCAGTAGTATCTATGACATTCTAATTTTAAAATTGTGATTACAGATCGTAGTCTCCATTTCCTGTTATACATAGAGTTTAAGAATAGTTACTGAGCAAGAGGTGTTAGCAGCAAATTAAACCATATTGCTCTGGTTTTGAGATCATTTTCGTAGTTTTTTCCTAATCTGGGGTAAAGTCTATAAATAAGAGACGCGAAACAAGCCTCAAAGTCAAACCGAAATTGTGACTTTCTGCTGATAAAATAGAAATCGTTTTTCATTGTAAAGCATAGTTTTAACTACCTTCATATCAGTGGACATGAACCAACATATCCATAACATATCGTGGTATATCGTTGACATAACCATGGAACATTCCACTAATTAAAACCCACCACCAATCAATTAAAACGAAAACCAGTAGCTAACTTTTTGACCTCGCCTTCCGCATACTCCATATTCATGTAAACCGTGATATGATATGCGCAGATCGCATGCGCATACGCAGTTTAGAGACGCTCCTCACGTTACCGTGCGTAAGTTACGGAAGGTGGTTATGATGTGTCATACCTGAATTAGTACGGTATAGGTAACTAACAGTTTGTTTGGGTGGTATGTTAAGAAATAAAGAAAGAAAAAAGTAATGTTTATTCTAAGTCAAAAGGTCACAACACAAGACATAAAACTAATAAAAAATCAATTTACATACATACCATCACGCCTGTATTCCCCGAACGGCAATACAGATGCGTACTAATTTATACCCACAATTTGCCAGTATGTTTAGGTCCCACGTATAAGGGGGCGAGCCTATTGCCATTAACCTGGCACAAATTCCAAACTCCGAGCTGCAACTGCGAATTTCATAGAAAAACCCAATAACACTTTACTCGACCTGGGATTCGAACCTAGGACCTCTATCATAGCAGTCGCGCTGAGGACCACTAGGCTAATGAGGCCGTTATTTAAATTAAATATAAGTAAGTACATGACTGCCTGATGACCTGATGACTGCCCTGATTTGAGAGAGGGATGGATATACATACAAATGTGAGTACCATGTAGGCTTGATTTTATTATACCAGTTTTTATAGTCTGGAGGCTTTGAGAATTTCATACGACCTACACGAATGTCCTGCTGATCTGGTATTGTCGTGCGACGGGTCGTTGAGCTCCCTTAAATATGGTTGAGCTACACGATGACTGATGCATGCTTGCCGTCAGTTAGGACTGGTCTACTCAAAGCTGCTATGGTTCTTTCCTCAAAAGGCCATTTCAGACATTGCCCTGCATTGTCCCACTCACATTATTTTATGTCTGGATTTTAAAAGAGACCATGATTCTCTGAGTTTGTTTCTTCTCAGAGGTCGTCAGTAAGGAAATGCCGAAGCCATCTAGCTATAAAAAAAACAAAACATTGACTTGTAAAAGTGTCTCTAATGATCTACTTACAGAAATAAATATCATTTCATTTCATCATCATTTCATTTCATCATTTCATTTCATTTCAATAAATACAGAACTACAGACATACATTTCTGGCATCTCTTTTGGAATCCATAATAAAAGTTTAATCCTAGCATCCAAGCTAGGATTAAACTTTTATTATGGATTGCCAGATGTTTGAACCTTGTGATTGTAATTACAAATTGTCTCTACATAGTTATACATTTCTAATTATGTACTGTATCAGTGGAAATAAAGATTTTATTTATTTACCAGCTTAAGAATATTCTTTATTACGCACCAAAAAATGTATATAAAGTACAGTATATATAAAGTATATATATATTTATACATCAGAGATTTTTAAGTTGGATCATATTCTTTCTAACAGTGATAACAAAATTAAATTCTAATCAGTAGTTTTTGCGCCAACCCGTAACAGACAAAAATAATTTTTAAAAACATATTTTCGGATTCGGAGACGTACCCAACCCACTTGTTCTTTTTTAAATCTCTACTGTACAGAGCTTTTTTACAATTTTATAATCGAGACTAGCTTCTGCCCGCGACTTTGTCCGCATAGCGTGATGATATATTATAGCCTATAGCTTTCCTCAATAAATTTGCTATCTAACACTGAAAGAATTTTTCAAATCGGGCCAGTAGTTCCTGAGATTAGCGCGTCCAAGCAAACAAACAAACAAACAAACTCTTCAGCTTTATATATTCATCATCATCATCCTTTATTTCGTCCGTCCTCGGACATAGGCCTCCTCCATCTCCTTCCACTTCTTTTTGTCCTGTGCTTTATATCTTCTATATATAAAAAAGAAAGTCGTGTTAGTTACTCCATTTATAACTCAAGAACGGCTGAACCGATTTGGCTGAAAATTGGTGGAGAGGTAGCTTAGAACCAGGAAACGGACATAGGATACTTTTTATCCCGTTCCCGATACTTTTTATTCCACGGGGGCGAAGCCGCGGGCAGAAGCTAGTATTAGTATAGATTTATTAAACTCAACCGTTCTGGCGTGTAAGATTAACAAATATCTATCCATCCATCGTCACAAACTTTCGCATTTATAATATTAGCAGGATAGGACAAGTGATTAAAATAACTGTCGGCATATGTTTATGGAGAAGCTCGGGAGGATATTAAAATCAAACATAATCAAGACAATCTCTGGTACATTGTAAATATCCATTTATACAGATAATTTACCTTGGAGCACCATCATTATGTATTGTAAACGTATAAGCATACCGAATGACTGTTGATATAACATTATTGCGAACTTAAACTTTATTTCTAAGCATTTTCTAATGTTTTACGAGTTTATAAGACTATTGCAATATGAATTGTTTTGCAAAGAACTTGAATTGTATCAATATTTATGCATTTTAATTATATAATTAGTTGATGAATTGAAAGTAGGTATTTATTATAATTTTATTAGACTATATCTATCTCTTTTCAATATCTCTTGCTATTTGTATGGGTAAATGGCGTATTACTAGACTATCTCCCGCGCTACGAAGTGATTTTGTCCTCGCGTTCGTCATGCGACGATGAAATTATATCGCAGGAAATTATAGCCCCTTAAAATCATCATTTTTATTATAACCCTGCGCGGACGCACCTTTGACGCCGAATATATTAAGGGGGTTACTAATTGATCCACAAAAGTTGATCAATAACATCGCCTTAAATTTTCTAGGCCACAATAGAATTTTAATTTTATCCAAGAATTTCTGAGACTTAATCATATAAAAATCGCTCTATAGTATAGAACTGGACCGTGTTACATTTTGTATGAAATAAATAATGATGTATAGACAAGTTATAGCATATGTATTAATGTTTGGGTTCTGCATACCAAATAATTTAATTTCTTAAGAAAAATATCAAAACCATCACAAATTCGGAAATGATCAGTTAGTTTATAAATATGGACTATTTTTTGTGAATTAAGACAGGATGTATAATTAAAATACCATTAATAGTTGTACTTTCTGGTTTTGAGAATAGAGCCCTGCAATTCTGGGATTAAGGAAAAAAAGGTATGCTTTAAAATTATATGTATATTCCACTATGTGGGTAAGCTAAGATCACGGTAGAGTTACCTAGCGACTACGGACTCCTAAAAAAATCCTCGGCCGCTCTATAAAAGTAATTAACTCCAACTGAAGATAATTGATGAAGCTCAAAGATTACTACCTCAGTATTCTAGCAGGTAAACCACTGAAGAATAGACTTTATGTATCACAGTTATAGTTTAAAGTTTATTGTGGGCGGTATGGTAGACCGTAATAAAAGTACGGGCGATGGGCGTAGGGCCAGACGAATAGAGGAATCAAGTTTTTTTTAGTAGTTATGGCGTAGATTCCCCTTCGGTATTATTATAAAATCGTCAAGTTGGACCATTTTTGTTTTGGATGTGTGACGGATGGTGTTTTGACCAGTGCGCGCGCAGGTAAGCGTGTGTGTGCGCGCCGGTAATTTTGGTCAGGGTTTTGTGCTTGGGGGCTTGACGTAATGATCAGTTCTATGTAGCTATATATAGTAACAATGATTTTACTTTTAATAGGTTAGTAGAGCAACGAAAACTTAGTTTGTATTTCTCTTATACATTATGCCAACGCTCGCATTTGACATTCATCATATGAAAGTCTAGTTTTAATTGATAAGGATTTGTAATAACAAAATAATAGTCTAGTAATTATAAATTACTTTTTTATTCATCCATTTTGTAGGCAACGACAACTAGGTCAAAGTGACTGGCCAAACTAGTTGTTTAATCTGTTGCAATCAATTCTGTCAAAGTGTTATCCTTAATCTATTACGAGAAACGGCAATTTACTTCCACTATCTAATAAATTGAGTATTCCTGTTATAATTTCAAGCTTGAAGAACCGTTTTACCGTTTACAATGGTAAAATCAATTGAAAAACCACTGCATCATCGCTTTATAATTTCGCGCGCATTCTAAAATGGCGGGTGCGTTTTTTTTAATTTCGTCATGCTCCGGGGGTAAGGCTGTATGGTCTTTTATACCTGTGCGTTTGTAATTTTTTTTTTTTTGAATTCGTTCATAACGTCTGATTGTTCTGCACGTACGTAAGCATGCATGTAAGAATGGACAGTTAGTTAAGAAAGTAAAAAAATACTATAGTTTTATTTTTAATTTTGATATGAATTAGAATTCTCATATTAAAGTTGACAATGGAATGAAAAGCAATGAGGTATTGATGGGAATAATTGGGTACAAAGTTGTGGTTGTGAACTTGTGATTCTTACGTTTTTTTAATTTCCAATGGTTTACTCACTTATGGTTTTAGCTTGTGGAGTGCAAGAAATGTATTGAGTATTGAGTACTGTAAAGTTTCATATCAATATAGGTACTTATTAATTGAATTATAATTAACACATACAATTTTATACATACCAGTACTATTTTTACACACCTAAAGTATAAAAATAAATTTTACAATACTACGAAAATAAGCCTCCGGCGGCGTCGAACCTTGAACAGAGACGTGTTAATGCGCAGCCCTTAGGACAATGGGGTTGGTTTTTTACTACACGGGGTTATATTCCATTCGAACCCATCTTTTATGCATTTATGATGTCCGTTGTAGAACAGAAATATCCCATTAGCGAGATGGTTCGGCATTTTTCGGGTAAGATCGGTAGCAAGGAGATGCCTAGATATGATGCCTTGATGATCTTTGATATTTTCAAGGATTTATAAATAGATAAGCCTAGTTAGTTATGTGATAGCCTAGTGATATAACTAATGGACTTCCAAGTCAAAGGTCTCGAGTTCAAATCTAAGGCATGCACCTCTTACTTTTCGAAGTTATTTGTGGCAATCTAATTTTTTTTTGTAATGTAATGAAAAATACCTCCACCTCAAACTGCATAATGAGACATTATAATGGGTTGATTATATCGTACGCGGTTTCACCCACGCAGACCCGTTCCTAAAAGTCGTAGGGTTATGTTAAATAGCTTAAAACCTTCCTCTTGATTCACTCTACCTAAAAAACTGCATCAAAATCCGTTGCGTAGTTTTAAAGATCTCACCATACATATAGACAGATAGACGCGGGAATTATAATTGCACTACGATTCAAAAGACTGATAGACACAATGATATACTCCGCACATCTAAAATCTAACGTATTTCATAAACTCTTTATTCCATGAAGCCACTGAACTTGAAGTATGGGCCATCGCTGCCACTACGCACGCGCATCATAAAACCCAACCAGTCATTTTTCAATCAAACTATTTAACCCTTGTATTGTCTGTCAAACGCTTAGCAGTTGTTGGACGTATAAGGGAATCTTAGTAATTTTCTGTCCCCTGGCTGTCGTGCCTCTATTGACGTGACAATCGGAGACTGATGATAAACTCAAGGTTTTTACAGCTTCATCTGCTACTGTCATAAAAAATCCCGCGGCATTTGTTCTGTAATAGTTTATGCGGCATCTTTGAAGGAGGTCTTTACGTATATTAGAAACTTTTTAGTTGAATAACTAAAGGTGAGTACAGAACGATTGATGTGAAGTTGAAAAATAAATTGTTAGAATTTATTGATTCGTGGATTCTATTCGATTCGTGCACGAATAGTTACAATCAAAATCATTCATTCAACATAAACTACTAATTAGTGGTTTTTAATCGTTATTTTTACGTTGTAGACAGCCTCCAAAGAGCGCCCAAATTATGAACATGCTAAATAAGAACTTCTGCATAAAAACACAACATACCATCACGCCTTTATTCCCTGAAGATTTAAGCAGAGGTATTTAATGTACACGAAGCAAAATGGTTTGGTTTACATACTACTAGCGACCCTAGCGGATGATACAGGCACCGGTGTTGTCTAATTCAATGTGTGCGTATCTACGTACAGTGCGTATTATGCACACGCTCAAGCGACGATTAATAAAACGACTTGCACACAACTATAACCAAACCAGAAATTAATCTCATACATAAAATGAATATGATGCAATATTTTAGCTGACAAGATAATAGCTTCCGTGGCGTTACGGTGAGGTGACTGGAATCGAAGCACAAGCGGCGTGTCGTGAGTTCAAATCACGGTAGAGGAAATTATTTTTGTCATTTATGTCATACTTTTTATATTTTAAAAAAGTAAATTGTGTAAACTCTTTTGGTTTAATTGACTTGTTTTTATTTGTGTTGTATTGATTTGTTTGTTATTGAAATAAAACAACAAAAATTGTATATTAAAACATTTAATTAACTAAATAACGGATCGATTAATATACACAATAAAAAAACAATTTTATCGAGTCTCGAGGCAGTTATTATTTATTTATTTATTATTACACACACTACTCGTATCGTTACAGGATAACCTCCACTACAATAATGGTTGAAAAATCAACTTACAGTTAATCGTTTCTTTAATGAAACGGTTACTATTTTATCAGTTATGAATACAAAGTTTTGTTTGATGGGTAAGTATGAGCGTAATATTTTGTTAGAGGTGATCAATTTAATCAAAAATAAAGACGTCAAGTAAGTAAATAAAAATTTACAAGTTAACATTTCACATCATAATAAGACAAAGTTATTTTTGTTGGATATGGATGGACGTAATATATTTTGTCAAAGTATTGAGTATGGGTATATCAATTTAATCATAGTAAAATAAAATGTGAAGTGAATCAACATGTTACAGGAAGAAATTATGGCAATTTCTAACCTCAGGAACAATAACATCACTCACATTACAAAATGGCTACATATTAACTAAAGACTTTCATTATTTATGATACACACGTCGTTTAAAACAGTGTGATCACTTTTAAAATATAGTGTGAAAAATATAACACGTCATGGCAATTATTAACCCGTAGCGACTCCCAAGTGGACGTAACTAGGTCATCTAAATTAGATTTTGATCTTGTATTCGATGAGTCCCAGTTTAGCACCATGTGACCCCATAGGTTTTCTATGGGGTTTAAATCTGGACTTTTAGCAGGCCAGTCAATAATAGTCATGTTTTCTTGGTTGTCAAATCTTCTGTGCTGGTTTGCTGCATCGTAAACCAGCTGCACGCAAGTGGTTTCGCACGGTTTGTAAGCACACATGAGCTGTTGCGGTTATTCGGGTGGGGAGGAATGGGTCCGCTCTGTGCCTAGATATGATGTCCCGGAGTCATTTGAAAAAATCGCCGATGGTTTTGGCCCACGTCGGCGATGGTCTACGTCACCGGAATCTGCAAATCGTCGAACCCATAACTGCACGGTTCTTCTCTGTAATAAAAAAGAAATGCTCAGAAACCAGTAAGTATATAAATGCTGATATGTGTAAATAAATATTAATCATAATTTAACATGTCATATTAATATAATTATAATACTCAAAACATTGATTCCAATGATATACCTATTATTTGTATCATCATTAGTAAACATAATTAATATTAGTTACTTAATTCGAATAATTGAATCTTGGCTAAAATCCTATGCCATAAATTTAATTTATTTATATATTGTGTTAAGTCAGTATTATTTATATGACACTTTCCTAAATGAATTAATTATTATGTGTTTTAATATACTTACTATATTAATTAATAATATAACTAATTATAAGTATTATGTGTTATATATATTATATATATATATATCATATTATAATATATTATTAATATAATTAATTAATTATATTATTAATTATAGTTTAATAAAACACATAATAATTAATTCATTTAGGAAAGAATAAAATATTTAATATACTTACTATATAATATAGTATAATTTAACATTTACAGGCAAGAAGAGCATAGGTTCATAATGAAAATGTCCATAAATGTTACTCACCGATATCATTAATCGCCTCGCTATTTCACTAATAGAAATGTTTTGCTCGTGTAATACAACAATTTCGGCCTTCTTAAACATCGTTAAATGTTGCATGATGAAGCAATAAAAAATAGGATAACACCGCACACAAATTATTACAGGAGTTGTAAGAAGCAATCTATGCTTAAACGAAGGTCGTAATGGTTAATGCAAATAGACTGGACAAATGACGACGTTCAATTCTTATAAAATAAAATAATTGAAAAATTGTGGGTAGCTTTGTCTACTAAGGACACAAAATAAAATGCTTAAGTAGTTAGTTTCGATGGCATATCTCAAACGTTGCAAAACTTCGATTGTCTTATGAACTGGATTAATAGTAACTTGTAAAAGATTTAAATAATATTATAAAAAGAATATAATTCGCAAGTGTGGTTTGATCATACGGCATACGATTTACCAGTCAGAGACATTAGCAACGGTGCTAAAGCTGCTCTAGTAAAACTGTTTGAAATAGTGCAATGCATTCAACCACACCAATTAGTAATAAGGACTATTATAGCGTGTTAGCCATGCCTAAGTATTGATGTAGGTGTGTGTGTAGTAGAACTCGCTCGCTTGGACGTTAGTATGCTTACTGATTTACATCGTCTTATTAGTTTACGCACACAATAACAACGGCAGTTATCCATGTGTTGATGTAAACTAATTAGGTGGTTCCACTGTACACGCACAGTTCGCCGCTATGCTTAGGTCCCAAGAAATAGGGGGCAAGCCTATTGCAATTAATCGGGCTCAAATCCTTACTCCGAGCTGCTACTGAGAATTTGATAGAAAAACCCAATAACACATTGCACCCCTGGGAATCGTACCCTGGACTTAGACACCAGAACAATAAGGAAGTTAAATACTGCATGAAACCAACAATTAATAAAGCTACTTCTCTCAATAACCTCCGAACA
Organism: Acronicta leporina; assembly: GCA_947256265.1. Taxonomy (NCBI): domain Eukaryota; kingdom Metazoa; phylum Arthropoda; class Insecta; order Lepidoptera; family Noctuidae; genus Acronicta; species Acronicta leporina. Next base: position 2,379,850 of record OX366518.1, on the reverse strand, counting down.
AACTTTAATACCACTTTTACTCTCTCATTCAAACCCTCTGTTCGTCAGGATCCTAAGATGTCTGGCACAACAAAATACGAGTGTACTACAAGTAAATGTGTCAGTAAGCGAGTGCTGACAACCATCCATTGAACCGCAATGCGTTTTTGCTGTGTAAATACTCGGGTTAGTTTCTAGGCAGCCATTAACTCACTGGGAAGTATGCGATGTTGCTCAGATCAGGCAGAGTGTGATTTGCTTGGAGAAGGCAAAATCAGTAAACAAACGTTGTTTATCAAGTCAGAGAAATAATTATCACTACTTATTATAAAACAAAGTCGTTTCCCGCTGTCTGTCCCTATGTATGCTTAGATCTTTAAAACTACGCAACGGATTTTGATGCGGTTTTTTTTAATAGATAGAGTGATTTAAGAGGAAGGTTTTAAGCTATTTAACATCACGCTATGACTCTTAGGACCGGGGCAGCGCGGGTGAAACCGCGGGCGGGTCGCTAGTAGTTATTATATAAAATACTTCACATCATTTTGTATTCCTTGTACTTGTAGACAAGTTGCCATCTGAAGTTTGAATAAACGAAGGAAAAGAAACATTAATTTCGGCCGGCTCGACCGGAGTAATACCACGGCTTTACACTGTCAATGTTACAAGTAGATGATATTCATTCATAAGTATAAGGAGCTTTGTCACATGTTCTGAAGCAACAATGTGTTACACAAACACAAATTGAGAAACCCAATTAAAATCTGCATTTCGCGATCGTCTCCGCTTCGCATTCAGGAGGGCATTTCATTAAATACCGCATCAAATCTTCTTGCATCTCATCGTGATGAACTGCCGAGTTTCCGCGGGCAGCCATTTGCGGAACCGAGTGATGTTATTAAGTTTTCTCCACAATTAAACTTTGCATTCTTTGAGTACTTAAGTTAGAAAGCCCCCTTTTGAAATGGCGATAGTTTTTTGTAGCTTCGCCTCGTTATCTACGATTTTCTTGGCACTTATTCGATGTGATTGCTTGAAAGTGTAGCTGTTTACTTGATTAACACTTGCTTTGCTCACTTCCTTTCTAGTTTTTTTGTGTGAATTATGCCTTATGGTATGTTTATTGGAAAATTTTCACAGTTGATTTGATGATTGATGTTTTTCTTGTTACTTACCACGAGTTAACGTATACTCGACGTCTCTCATAAAAGAACCTTGGTATGTGCTTCGAGTTTTGCGCGTAATAGCCACTAATCCCTCGGTGGCTGCGGCTCTGGCAGTCTGCATTTCGTAGGGGCTTTTAAGGCCCGGCAATGCATCGTTCACACCTTTTTGGTGTTGTAGGTGTCTATGGGCGGCAATCTATTAACCATCGGGTGGCTCGACTGCTGGCTCGAATGCCAACCCGCATTAAACCAACGTGATGATAAGCCTTTCTTTTTTAAAGAGCGAGTGAGATAACACGCTATGACCGCGTAATAACAAAAGGAAAAAAATACTGATAAAGTGTGCTACTTCACAGGAGTTGCTGTGAACTTGTGTACAACTTCACAGCACTTTTATTGTCAGTACTATAAATCACCAAATAGTCCGAAACCTTTTATTTATTATCATTGATATCTAACTCCACAAATCAAACCGCCAGCCCAAAGGATCTGCCACATAAAATTCAATTACTTACTTCATTTGTAGCTACTGAAACCACACAATATAACCCGCGAAGCCTTAATGGACACTTTTACAACTCGTCTTAAACAAGTGTCAGAGCTTGATAGATTTCTCTAAGCTCCAGCCCATATAGGCAGTCTGAACGCACGTCAATAGAATCAAATAAATCATTGCGAGAAGTTCAAATCTATCTATCACACATAAAGTTTTTGCTAAGAAAATGCGAAAGCGCGTATAATGAGACAATAACTAGTATTTAGCCATTGAGGTATAAAGTACTCCCGTACTAGAGTAGTCATGCCGATCTATCTATATCTATAATTATGTACTTGCGCATATTTTTTGTAGAAACGATTATTGAAAATAAAAAAATAATGAGAGGTGAAATGTACTTCACGACGATGATTTAATAATCAAAAATATTTTTTACACTGTGTAAGTGTGCATGTTCTTTATATTTTTCTTATCTATTTTGATAGTTATGATTCTTAGACAGAGTTAGCGTTTGCGTCTCCCTCAGTGAATTTAGTAAAAAGCTCACTCTGTTACTACGTAGAACGCATATTTGGCTCCGCTTCAAAGAATCGTCTCTAGTATGTAGTTACTCAATGGCATTACGGGTTTTTACAAGTTACAATCAAACCCATGATTGGTCGGTTTTGTTTAGATAATGATAAAATTGTTCGGATACGTACTATGTGCTTAAGAAATGAATTGTGTATGATTATGTTTTTGAAATACACAATTTATTGTTCTGTAGGAATTTCCAAGTTGACTTAAACGACGATCAAGATGTGTGTATATTAAAATATTGTACTTACTTACTATTAGTTTTCCCTATGTTTGGTTCTCAGTCTGGCAAGATGACATTGAATATCAGTAGCGAGTTCAGACCACGTAAAGGCAAGGGTAGTGGGGGACATCCTGAAAGCTGTTATTTTATTGCTTCAAAATCTTTAATTCGATAACTTCGGAATGATTTATTTCATTGGACGACAATTCTAATAAAACTGAAGTATAGTTCGCGCAAAATAACTTGACCCAAAACTAACGGCGAGGGGGAAAGTTTGCGCAGTGCATTTGCGTGCAAAATGTACTAAAATCGACTACTGCGCATCCACCATTTTGGTTCAAGTTATTTTGCGCCAACCGTAGTAGACTTGGGATAGAGTGATACCTTAGGGAGAGCAGCAGGCAATGACTGGATGTGACAAGTTGAAGGTTGGGCTCTGTCGCGCTTACTGTAGGATACCGTTCAGAAGTGGACAAATATGATGATGATAGTTATGATGACATTACACACATAGCATGATGGCATATTACGCCTGTTGATTTTATTGAAAATCAATTCACATTTCTCCCAACGCGTGTAGAAGGCCTAGATTCTTGAAACACAAGTTTTTATCCCGAATCCCACGCGGGCGGAGCTGCGTGTATAAGATAGTTATAAATAATGACGCTACATTAAATACAATAAGCGGTCTCTGGGTCAACTGCTACCGCGAACGGCACATAATTTACTAACTCATTACACACTTAAGACTGGTCGAGGTAGTTTAATAGAATTTTCATATTAAACTTCACTGGAAAATGTAGTCCAGAAATTGTTTGTCGTAAATTAAATTTTGATTAGAATTACCTCTCACTTCGATCTAAGTTGTATTGCGCTTAAAACCCCTGAACTATGAGCATTTATGCGTACCATGAGAAAAAAAATCCTGAAACTAACTTTTACCAACTCTTTATACCCAAAAAATAATATAAATATGTACAGAAAGAGGGCATTGTAAACAAATTTCGTTTTAGTAGAGAATTTTCCGAAAAAAAGTGGACCTTTTAAATCCTGAACCTTATATAACCGGCGGGAATAGAATACGCGACCTGTAGCGGAGAAACTGGTCACATCCTCACACGCATGTAGAAAGCTAATAAAACGGAAACACTGTAGAACAAAAGTACGAATGTATAATTATGTATAACGACCACATTGTCGTATAAACTATACATTTTCGGAACAACTTTTAAAACTTAACTATGTCATGGCATTGTAAAAATAATTTAAAAAATGGAATCTCTGTTTTTTTTAATTTCCCATAGTGATGGCGTATCATACAAAATTGAATGGGTGATTAATGTTTTCACACAAACGCGATGCGTGGGAAAGCGGTTATATTGAGACGAGAAGTGTGAAGGTAATTCTGAACCATAGGGAATATAAATTGGCAGATGGGATTAAGCCGTGGCATGGTATAGGCCAGTGATATCCTTTCTAAGGTTGGTCACTACAGAGGTCTTCAATTTGAGTTTTTTCTGTACCGTGGGAGGGCCGTGCTTCGTCTTGACCGGAGTGATACCACGGCCTAGCAGAAACAACGCTTACGTTGTGTTTCGCCTAGTGAGTGAGGATACCGGAGGAACAAACCCTTTTCAAAGGCTGCCTTGAGATTCCTCTGGTGTTGCCATAGGTGACAATCGCTTACCATCAGATGATCCGTCTGCTCATTTACCTCCCGATCCCATAAAAAAAATGATATCTTGCTGGCTGGGGGAGGATAAGGGAGAGTCTCCAACGTTGCTTTTATTCACTCATATATCATGGGCGCGTTTACAAACACATCATTTTATCCTCCTATTATTATATCCTATTCCGAGTCTGGGTGTAAATTGGAATATTTTTTTTAGGTCATTCAAATAATGTGTTAGTTCCTTGCAGTAGAAGCTGATCGCTCAGCCACTATGCCAAATGTACGGGCAAGAGTGGCCGCTTTGGGGGGTTAAAAAGGACAGTTTCGAAGTATTATCTATCACGGACATAGAATTTTATAATTCTATTTTCAAATTCAATTCAAACCAATTCTTACTTATTTAACTCCGAATTGTTAGTAGTTATTAGTTATTCTGTGGAATTTTATACATAAAATACCGTGAAATGAAAGTTTAGGTACATTTCCCTTAGAATTTTAATTGTCCGTAACTACTATGATGAATTGTTGTGTTTTAGAATGGCAGTGAGCTTTGTTATTTTTATAAGTAGCTTATCAGATTGTTACATTATAAATATTCATAACTTCACACTTGTTAGCCGTGAATAAGTAATGTAAGTGTTCGAACATGTGTTATGTTAACTCAAGTTAGTAACAATATTGAAGAATTTCTGTCCCATGTAAAGAAGGCCAGCTTATTGCCTTTAGCCGGGTATACCTCCAAAATCAGACTTACTGAAAATATCTCAGAAAAAACTAATAACAGTTTATTTGACCTGGGAACCGAACCCAGATACCACTAGTCTAATGTTTTTTTTTATGGGATAGCGGGGCAAACGATACTTACCTGAAGGTAAGCGATAACAGCCGCCCATGAACACCCGCAACACCAGAGGAGTCACAAGTGCGTTGCCCGCCTTTTAAAAGGGTTTGGGCCACCGGTAACCTCACTCACTCGACGAAACACAACGCAAGCGTGGTTTCACGCCAGATTTCTGTGAGGCCGTGGTATCACTCCGGTCGAGCCGGCCCATTCGTGCCGAAGTATGGCTCTCCCACGTGAAACTGTGAGTACAGTTAAATTATAATTTACATATAATCGTAGAACGTTTATACCCTACTTTGCATAGTAAATGCACCGTAAAAACATTATCTAGGCCCTAGTTTAAAGGGAAAGTTGGCTTTCTAGGTAAACTAAGTCTCATTTGCTGGGAGTTATCGCACTTCTATCTTGTAGGATAGCCGTGCTCGTCACATGCTTGTTATTGCTACCGTGTGATGTTTTCCGATATCTCAAAGTAGTACGGAGAAGTTAATAATGTACCTCAAAACGAATACAACCTTTGTCCTTTTTTTTAAGTCGGAAAACGAGTTAACAGGCCACCTATTGGTAAGTGGTCATCGTCGCCCATGAACACCTACAACACCAGAGTAGTTGCTGATTCGTAGCCGATCCGTAAGAGTCCCTACCGACTGCAGACTGCTAGAGCCAAACCTATCAAGGAGGAACTGGCTCTTACGCGGAAATGATGAAACACACATAAGGTGCTGTAAGACAGACTCCGACGTAAGGGTGGTCGCCAGCCAGTCAGACCACAAGAGGTCCTACCACCTAGGTCAGATATTTTCTAGCCTCTTACGAGATGCCTATCTGAGAAGCAGTGAGGAATTGAGTTCTGATCTTTCTGTTAAGTTGAATTGCGAGTTCAATATGACGATGTGTAGGACGATAAATGAAAACTCAGGAAATATCTAATTGACTCCAAATTACTTAGCAAATGTCTAACCGACACCGTGTATAACAATGCATGTCGTTTGTTATACGGTTTACGGCACAACAGAAGCTAAAGCGCCATGTAAGTTTTCACTAGCTGCGCGTCAACATTGATACTACAAAAGCTTTGCTCTGCTCCTATTATTACCTATATCTTACTTTATTACCGACAAATATTTAAAAAAAAACTTAAAATCACTACCGTTTCATTGACTAAGCGCCACCACAACACAAGGAATTTAATTTGCACTAAGTACTAATATTCTAAGCGACATTCGATATAAGATAGTCAGTGTTTGTACGACAGATAATGTAATTTAAGATACCTGATTTACATGTAAGCGGATTTCTATCTCGCTTTTCGATTATCCCAAGTAGGACAATCTAAGTACATATTCTAAATTGTTTTAAGTGCCATTGGTATTTATGTTTTTAATTAAGGGTGTTTAGGCTATTTATAAAAGCTCAATATGCCTTTTAAAATAGCCTATATAATTCTGTATCGTTATTTAATGGCTTAAATAACGATACAGAATTATAAAGGCCATTGTCCCTACCCTTAGAGCTGCTTCTGAGGGATTTATAGAAAAATCAATAAAGCTTTTCTCAATCTGAATATTAGCACCACGACGACTTTTGCTTCTGTGGAAAATCCCAGCAGCAGCTCGGAGTCTGGATTTGTGCCGGGTTCATGGCAATAGGCTAACTTATTACGTGGTACCTAAAATATTCCGCGAACATTTGAGAGTACATCACAAGAGTTTGAGAGTACTTTGTCTAACCCTTCAGGGATGCAGGCACGATGGTAGATCAAAAATAATTGTCTGATGTCTCAATTTAGATAATCCATCATTTTAATCAGTGTCCCTGCTTCTCATGCTACATTGTCGCGATATTAGGCCAGTGCACAAGATCTGAATACCGCGGAAGCCAACGTCACGTAGCCGCCCGACAATGTAGCCTGGCTGTATTTACTGTTCCATTCAAAACGTTTTTAATTATTTACTCTCTTAAACTATGGAGATTAATTGAGCCGATAGCATTATGAGTTCGTTGGGTTGTTGATGGATGGCCATGGTGATGGATTTAGGTATCCCGCTCCATTTAGAAGAATTAATCCACCTATGTCTTCACCTGTTCTTCAGAGTATACCAGCAAAAGGTGCCAATAATATCCTAACATTGTCTATTTTTCGAGTTTTGGCCCTTATATGGGGTTATGAACGGCTTGACGGATTAAAGGAAAATAATTATTTTTATAACCAATAAATTTGAGTTCTTTACTGTATGCGGGATCAGGTTATGAGTAATTGGCTGTTGGACGTTAAGCGATTTTTATATTGTGATACCACTTAATAGTTCTGAGACTATGTCTTTTATAGAGAAACAGGTGTAATTGAGTGATTCTGACAAAACTAGTAAGAAAAGAAAAATATCAAAACGTATAGGCATTAAAGATATACTTTAAAGATTTTTAACTAATAAATAACCTATGAAAATTCTCTCCCACCGTATAAAAAACACGTTAAAGTTAGAAGAATGCGCCAGTTCGACGTATGTGCATAGCTCGGCTATTTAGCGGTAACCCTTGCGCGCTGGGATGCGCGCGCGCATGCCTCCGCGATACTGATCGAGACTTTACAGTTAAGACTTTGTCGCCCGTGTCATTAGCTCCTAGTTTATGTATACGGGCATTATACTAGGTATGATGTAATCGGAATTATTTACTGGTTGCTTCAGGTGTGTGGCGCCTTGGACATGATACACGATCAGGGGTGACCTGGGTCCATCCGTAAACTTCAAAGACTAATATTTATTGTTTTGTGTTCGGCAGGATCTCAGTGGTTTCTACATATGTTATAGATAAGTCAAATATTGCATTTTAAAAAGGGTTTAGTTTATTTTAAGCAGAGCCCAATAAAGTCATTGATAGTTGTGGTGATTGATATGAACTTCATTCATTCATTCATACATTGGCCATCCTCTGATGGGTTTATACTATTTATAGCTTATCTGCAGTAGGTATAGTTTTCCAACTAAAAAACATAGGATAAGCTCTTTACACAAAGACAGTAGAAGATGGATATTCGTATGGGTCACAGCAACTAAAAGATCTTGCAACACAACCCGACCTTCCATTTCGAGAAACAAATTGGTTCAAGTTGCGCCGTGACTATCCAATTGATGAGAAATACTTTTCTAGGCTATCTGACTTCGATGAGCCAATATAATTCATCATAGCAATTCACAAGACAACCATGCTTAACATGATCAAATGAGCCCCAACATAATTGCTATATTAAATAGGAGCAGGAAACAGTTACATAGCTTCGGGCACCGCGCATAAGTGCGCAACTGAACGGACATGCAGCTATTGTGCCCGGCCGATCCGAGATACGGCCGAGTTCCAAGTTTTACAGTTACCACGTTATGCGCCGCGTGTGAGGTTGTCTTCCACCTGATATATGGCGGGGATGTCGGCCGTTCCTATCCTGGTGTGGGGATTAGTTAATATCTTTAGTTGACCTTCTATGACCTGCTCTACCTGAGCACGTAAGGTAAGTAAAATTGTAGGCGATTTCCGGCTTCGAATGATAAGGCTATATAAAATACCGTAGTATAAGGATTAGTAGCCAGTTAGCGGTTTGGTGGTGAGGCTGACTACCCAGTGTACGCCGGATCCTATTACGTGTAGACGTGATTGTAAGGGAAGCGAAAGAAAGTGCGGTTTCAGTTTAGAGATCTTACATTAGCAACGACAGTTAAAATTGTGACAGCAGTACAACATTAGTAAGTGTAGTGGACGCCAACACCCACGGAACTTCTTAGCAGTGTGAACAATTTTATCTCAACACAAATTTAAGACTTTGGACTTGATCACAATGCAAGCAACAAATTAGGTAGCTTTACCCCGGAAAGACTAATTCTTAACATTCTAGCGGTACAAAACCTTTTGTGAACTATGTAGTGCACAGAAATCCTTAACCAGGGATGGCGACAATGGATGGAAACTTTTTGCTCGTTTTTATCTTTATAGGCAACGTCAACGAAATGAAACAAAAAAATTTACCATGCAAGTGACTAGAGAGAGGTTGTATCGTCAATAAAGGCAAGAAATTACCTTATCCGATGTACGACCATTCGTGGGGTAAATTTAAAGCTCAGATCAAATAATATATAAAAGCCTAAGCGATAGTCGCTGCGTCTCTGGAAATTCTTGCACGGTGATCTTAGTTCCTCATTTAAGCGCTAGTGGGTTTGCCAGGCATAAAAGTTCACAGAGACACTAAACTTCGTATTAGATGACGGAAGACTTCAGAAGATTATGAAAAAAATATCCTTTCAATCTTTATTACCCAAGCGCCATCCCTAAGCGCCTAACGTTATAGTTAATATTTAACACAGCTTTCTACCATTTTATGTTACGATATTGTTGGTTAGGTATTATTTATAGGCTTAGACGACAGTCCTTGGTCAGTTGTAAGGATAGCGGTATATTATGGTAAACGCCATGGGAAATTGTCGCGTTATTGTGAAAGATTTGAATAGATGGTATATTTTTTGGATATTATTTGCAGTTGTAGAATGAAAAATATATATTCGTATTACCTGTTTAGTGTTGTCATGGACGGGACAACTGTTCTCACACTCTTACTGTAGTTTGATTGAGTACAGAACTTTCCCTGCGTTTTTTAAAATATTTTAGGAGAATCAACTACACACCAGAAATACACAAATTGTTGAATTGAAAGTCTCGCTGTGGCTCATTAAATGGTGTACTTTCTATTTGAATTACAGATATGAGTACGTATTATAGCTCTTGTATCATTAAATTTTAATAGACGTAAATGATATATCTATTTACTTTCGCAATTATTTTCCAAAGTGATTGTGAGTCTTTCAGGTTATTACATGTTACATCAAAAGAGACAACAATTGTTCTGTTAATATTAGGCCATGATAGATTCTAGTCTATCGGAAAATTATTAAATGTATACTAGGGCAGAAGAAAGATGCTCGTTTTTCTTAATCACGTGGGACTTTCTCAACATCGACACTAAATGCTTAGGTATCTAAGTTGTCAAAGGAATTCGTGTGCAAAACTTCACGCTTCTAGACCGGTTTAAGCGTTGAGTTGATTGTCATTCAATCCATCTTAGACTTTTATTAAGAAGATTTTCATTCCAATAACATGACAGGAAAAATATCTAAAACAATAAAAAAGTTCACATATCTGTCAAACATTTTTGTTTTATGATTAAGCGACAAAAGTGGCGTTTAAGCTCATAAATGTGTTTTGATAGATTCTGTTCAGATTTTTTACGGTTTCATTTATATTGGCGCGGTTATCCTTTATATTTATGGCGGTAGTATAATACTTGTCCCAGTGTGTCAGCAGCCTAACATTAGTTTCCGTTGGACTATAAAATTTATTGTGGCATGTTTATGTTGAAGAATATTCATCTCTCAGTAATATGCAGATTTGTTTATCAGGAAGTCGGCTTTCTTCATTAATATTTATTGATACAGTGTTTAATTTAACTGGGATAGTGTGAAAATCTTAAAGTAAAGGTACTTTTTTTTGAGGTATATACTCACTCAACATTTTTGACAATGGTTGTGATTTATTTTGCCTAAGAGGGGTATACATGTGGACGATAACCACGCGAAAATAAGTATAACTAATCGGGGCTCTAAAAATTCTAGCTTATTAATCCCTTTATAGTCTAACAGCTGCAGGTGTCCCTGAAGGACAAACATAATATCCAGTCTGTTTTTGTCATACAATTCCGTGAGTTGAATTCAAAATCACAGGTTTTGACAAGTACTATGAGCATTATTGGTTTTCATTGGACACCTGATGGCTTTGTTTAAATAAACAGCCATTACTATTTCAGAACTATAGACCATAAACGTAATGGCGGCTTCTTATGCGAAACGTGAACAATGACAATTATCTGTCGCTTATATAACTTAACCTCAAGAATGCTATATTATCTCTTAAGCTCAACTTAAGCTGTATTTTGAGTTACTAAGCGACATATAATCATTTTACTAAATAGTTTTTTATTATTGACTTTAATACGTTTCATCTCGTTTTGCCTGATTTCTCGCCATTGACAATTCCTACCTACATACATAGAAAAGCGGCGGCGGCAACCACATGATCGCAAGTCCGACGCCCTAGCCATTAGGGGCTAGGGCGTCGGACTTGCGATCTTGTGGTTGCCGGTTCGAACCCCACCCATTGCACTACCGACGTGAACCCACTCTTAACACAAGCATATTTAGCTTAGCACGAAGGGTTAACAAGAATACTAGTAATGTGTGACCCACATTGCTAGTAAGCTTTTAAAAAAAAAAAAAACCTATCTTGGTATTTAAAAAAAAATGGGTGCCGCTTTAAAACTCTTTGAGGAACACTGGTATCTCACACTAACGTGAGTATTAGACATTGAAAACTACTTTTTACAATAAATAATATCGACACGCGATAAAATCCGTGAACAATTAGTTTCGTTTCCAACTCTTTGAGGAACTAGAACTCGGTTGCCGCGGTAGTCTGATTAGGAGATTACATTAGTAACACCGCATTGTCAAATTATTATAGGTATTGTGTTCAGGTTTGAAGAGCCAGTGAAATTACTTGGTAAATGGGACAAGTTCAAGATCAAATGTTTTTATTTCAAATAAGCTTTTACAAGCGCTTATGATACGTTATGATTCTAGTTGCATGGTTCCAAATATTAAATCCTATGGAGAAGAATCCGGCAAGAAACTCCATGGACACTCTTTCAAAATAAATAATGTCACAATCTTCACTGGTACAATATTGCGATAACAGCTTGTGTGAACATTGAAGGGTTAATGTCTAAGTGGAAAGAAATATTTAATCTATACTTCTATACTAATATAGCTGAAGAGTTTGTTTATTTGTTTGTTTGCTTGCTTGAACGCGCTAATCTCAGGAACTACTGGTCCGATTTGAAAAATTCTTTCAGTGTTAGATAGCCCATTTATTGAGTAAGGCTATAGGCTATAAATCATCACGCTACGCGGACGAAGTCGCGGGCAGAAGCTATGTCATTATAAAAAAGGTGTCTCAAGATGACAGTGACACTGGCGTTGCTGGCGTCAAAGCTACGATTGCCACGACGGAATGTATGCTTGTCTTTTCTTTGCAATAAAAAAAAAAACGTGACACACACAGCATTATTAGTTTGACACAGTAACACAATACTTCTAAAGCAGTATTTCGTTAGCCGAAATTTTCGCTTCATAAACCCTCCTTTAATATAACTTTATCGGGCGCGTTGTTTTGAGAATTTACAGTTGAGTGAATTGGGCTAGTAGGGTTTCTTATGACTACGCTTTTGATCTTTTTTCTTTTCTTTTTTTATGGCGGGACCTTAGTGTTTGGTTGCGAATGCCGAAACGGTTGGACCACCTAATAAGACTATAGTTTGGTGCCTGCATGCTTATTGTGTAGTTATTGCGGGCTTAATTCGATATCGACAATTTTTATAAGATCTTATTTTAGCGAAGAAAAATTTTTTCTTGCGGTCAGGATTCGAACCTGCGCCTTCTGGTTAGATACACCAGTCGCTATGATCACTAAGCCACCGCGAGGTCCACCCGCCCTGTCGAAATTTGCCGAACAAGCCTCAGCCTTACTTTTAGTAGAGGCGTGTTGATATTAATTTTCATGTAAATTCAAAATTAGAACCATGTGTTCGAAATTCAATTATCTATTTCGAACTGGCAGTCCATTCTCATTTCAAAAGCCTGAACTAAACCGGCCTTTTATCCAATAGACATTATTATTACGGTTGGCAGCCCTACAACCAGATACAGGCCAACTTTCCGCTGAACATAAATAAGTTCTAAGTTGGAAATCCCGAGACATTCAATAACGAATTCTCAAGCACGATTGTCAAGTGGTCCTAAATAATTTAGTTAGTCTGGGCGTCAGTAATTTCACTTTGTAACTTGTTAGTGATATTTGCTGGTACTTACCTATTTCTGCGTATGAATTATTACATTTAACACTTCCAATACCAGTACTGTTTTATCATTATAATGATAAATCTTTTATCATTTTGTGAATTTTTTTTTTGACTACGGTTAGAAAGTTATTTTAGTGAAGGAAAAATTCGACTCTTTACTGACGTCACCTTTAAGACGTAAGTTCAGAATGTGAAGGCAAATTTCGACATGGCAGGTGGGACTCGCGGTGGCTTAGTGGTCATAGCGTCTGGTGTATCTAACCAGAAGACCCAGGTTCGAGTCCTGCCTGCGAGTCGAATTTTTGACTAACCTAATATCTCCTCCTTATAATTATTTATACACTTAGGTACCTACATTCATATTTCAACGTAATCATAAAATAACATACCACCCCGCCTGTATTTACCGAAGCGTTAGGCAGAGGTGTATTATTTTACACCCACAGCTCGCCGGTATGTTTAGATCCCATATAATAGGGCGCAAGCCTATGCCATTAACCGGGCACAAATTCCAAACTCCGAGCTGCTACTGAGAATTTCATACAAAAACTCAATGACGCATTAATCAACCTGGGAATCGAAATAGGTTAAGTACCGCTACGACTATTAAGAACTGTCCAAGCACAACCACTTTTTTTTTAAAATAAATGAAACGTTGCCCCACACTAGGACTTTCTCTTGTATCGTGGGTGCGTTTACACAAATTCTCACATGCACAAACACCCAGACCCGGAACAACTACCTGTAGATCATACAAATATTTGCTCCGTGTGGGGATCGAACCCACAACACGTGTCGCAGAAGCCAATTGCTCAGCCGCTACGCCAAACATGTCGTCACTTTCGAAAAAGGAGATGAATTTATATTTGAATGAGCTTAATGAACGTGGATGAAGCGAAAGTGGTGTGCCAGGATCGTAGCAAGTGTAGTCTGTCTACCCCAATGGAACACAGATGTCAAAATATGTATGTATGAGATTTTTAGCAGAAAAAAACTCATTCGTTTACGATACGAATTCGATTCGTTTGTGTTGTTCGTGCTTGCGCTAGTAACGCTTGCATTTCAAAGAAGTAGGAACTGTAGACTATCGAAGACGATGATGCATCTCTAAATATAACATCTTCCAATATTATTGTGCAAAGGAGTTTATTACATCTCATAATGGATATAACTCAGCTTATAGATCGAGAAGCTATTGGAGTCATAGTTATACTACCTATTATATTGCTGTACATAAAAGCTCAAGAGTACATACACTCCTGGCTTCAATAGCTAGCTACTAAATAAGTCAGATGGACTCTCAGTGCGTGGGCGCAGTAATTTCTCTGCCAACTAGCGATATAGTTGAGTTTTATTGCACTTTCCAATTATGTAAACAAGGTAATATCGTTCAATTTGCAGACACAGTACATTTCATGACTAGTTAACACTCTAAAAAAAAAACGTGGCTAATTACACTCAATTTTATGCCTCTTGTTTGCCGCGACCAGTTTATGGATGGGTAATCATATTTGTGGTTCTGCTCATGGGTAAGTAATAAGTAACTTAGTTACTGATTTCTGACACAACACATAAACATACCATCACGCCTGTTTTCCCCGAAGAGTTATGCAGAGGCGTACTAATGTACACCTACAGTTCGCCGGTATGTTTAGGTCCTGTGTAATAGGGGGCCAGCGTATTCCAAACTCCGAGCTGCTACTGGGAGTTTCATAGAAAAACCCAATAACACTTTGCTCGACCTGGGAAGCGAACCCAGAACCTCAAGCGTAGCAGTCGCGCTCAGGACCACTAGGCTAATGAGGCAGTTACACTTCCGCAAATATTTGATAGGTATTTCAATCTAACTTCTTTTTACGGATTTTTTGAGGGTACCTCGTGACCACGGATGCTGTAAAGGATTATATACATCGAGAATTTTAATAGCAATACAGAGCGATAAAATCCGTAAAAAAAGATTTTTATATAAACCGTCGTTGCGGCAGCGTCAGAAGAGGTCGTCCTAGAAGGATATACGCCGATCTCATTGGCGAGGTCCTTCAAAAAGGTCAGGTGCGTAGTACTCGCAACCGGCGCGTATGTATGAGAAGATGTATGAATGTCGCAGAAGCAAAAGAGGCATGCAAGAATCGTAGCAAGTGGCAGTCTATAGTTACTGCCTACCCCTGTGGGAGAAGGGCGTGAGTGTATGTATGTATGTAAACCTTCTTAAAACCTGCTATAGACATATGAATTGTCTTCTTTTCTTTGCCACAAAATATCACGTGTCAAAACAAGAATATTAACTATAGCTATAAATATTTTTTTTGCAAAAAAAAAGGTTTTTTTTTTAACTTTACTAGCAATGTGGGTCGCACATTACTAGTATTCTTGTTAACCCCTCGCGCTAAGCTAAATGCTTGTGTTACGAGTGGGTTCACGTTGGTAGTGCAATGGGTGGGTATCGAACCGGCAACCACATGATCGCAAGTCCGACGCCCTAGCCTTTAGGCTACCCAGGCTTCTAATTGTCTTGTCTTCTACTTGTCACGATTGTCTTCTGTACCATGCCAGGATTTGGAACAACTAACTGTAGGTCATATAAATACCTGCTCCGTATGGGGATCGAACCCACAGACACAAGGCGCATAAGCCGATGCTCAGTCACTCCGCCAAACGTCAAATTAATATTATAGTTACAGGAGGTATGATTATGAATAAGACCATTATGATGTTTTACATTTGTATAAACAAAAGTGGGCTACATACAACATTAACAATATAATAACAACATTTCTGAGAGTTCCGTTTTATCACATAACCTGGTTATATTTAGCGATCATTTGAACGGCGATAATTTGAAAGGGGGTAAGTAGGACTTGCAATGGTGAATGCACTTAATGTCGTTTGTAGTCTGTTCATGTTTTGTTATAGTTAATACTTCTTACTGTATATGTTTAGTAGTTCAGTAGACTTTGACATGAATAAATAATTTATGTAATAGAAGCCTTCTGCTAAGTTCCCGGTAAATTACCTGACGCAAAAATACATACAAATCCTGTTCCAATTTTGAATTTATCTGGTAGGTAGTGCTTATCCGGAGGTGGTGAAACAGGCCCTAACTGTTACGCTTTCAAAGGATTTTTAGACAAAAGTTAAGATAAAGACCGTTCTCAGGCTGAAATCTATCCCTTTGTCAAATGTTATCGAAATCTGTTTAGCGGTTTAGGCGTAAAAGGTAGATAAACAGACAGAGCTACGTTAGCCGTCGTTGGGTTTTCAGATGCTGGCAACTTTCTTTTGATAATATCGACTAATCGAATAACTAATCGAATGGGCCGACTCGAACGAACGGCCCCACAAAAAACCAGCGTGAAACAACGCTTATGCTGTGTTTCACCGAGTGAGTGAAGACCCGGAGGCCCAAACCTTTAAAAGGCGGGCAATGCACTTGCGACTCTTCTGGTGTTGCGGGTGTCCAGAGCGGCGATAATCACTTACCATCAGGCGAACCATCTGCTCGTTTGCCCCCCCTATCCCATAAAAAACTAAAGCATTAACTTTCAACGTCATCACATGCTGTTATCACACTATTGTGCCAGAGAAGAATATATCATCCATGGAGAATCTTGCCGGATTCTCTACAGGATTAACTTTTGAAAAGCTTACTTAAGATAAAAACATTTGAACTTGAACCATACGTACTACAAAACTATGAGATCAAAAGGCACCTTAGAATACTTAATTACATAAGGGGCAATTAGGCCCCTTACTATGAATTCATAACTAGGCCGTATTAGCAGTTAATACAGCCAATTTTTATTCCTAAGTACATCTAATCTTGTACGTAAAATGCGCATTAAGTCTGTCGACTGTTGAAAATCAAACACTAAACCATCGCTATGTTAAGCATTAATCCTTATATACATGAATAAGTATTATTCATGTATATAATATCTATACTCACTTTGTCTGTTTGTT
The DNA here is from genome assembly GCA_947256265.1 of Acronicta leporina. Taxonomy (NCBI): domain Eukaryota; kingdom Metazoa; phylum Arthropoda; class Insecta; order Lepidoptera; family Noctuidae; genus Acronicta; species Acronicta leporina. The sequence continues at coordinate 2,362,980 of OX366518.1, read as the reverse complement.
ACATTTTACTACTTTACCAAGTTAGCACAATTTCTATCTATACTAATATATAAAGCTGAAGAGTTTGTTTTTATTTGCTTGAACGCGCTAATCTCAGGAACGACTGGTCTGATTTTAAAATTTCTTTCAGTGTTAGATAGCCCATTTATTGAAGAAGACTATAGGCTATATATCATCACGCTAAGACTAAGTAACTATTCCACGCGGACGAAGTCGCGGTTTATAAAGTAGCCAAAGATACGCTCTCAATTGCTTACCCTTATTAAGTAAGGTTAAGGGTTTCCAAATTGCGCTATGACATGGGGATCTCAACAGCGTGTTTACAGGGCTCTTAAGGACCGGCAACGCATCAACAACTCCTACAACAACTGCACAAGAGCACTTGAATATCGCCTGTACCCACTAACAAATCAGTCAGTTGATTTGCTTATTATACATAGATAGAATTTTGACATAACGTCCATACATACATACATACATGTCAAAATCCTACCTTAAATAAACCTATTGACGGATTTGAAGTATTACGAAATTGTCTAAGTTTATTTCCTTCTAAATGATCCTATAGCGCCCAAACCACATAGCCCAATATAATATCTTAACCTAACTCATAACCAATATATTCCAGACATTTAAAATACGTAATCCCCAAGCAAACCCGTAGTCAAAGCTAGTAAATCCCGCATAACGGGTACCTTTGACTAATGTGCCCGCAGCTCAAGTGCGTTCTTCGTCGCCAAGCGATTGATGGCGCTTTCTATAGCTTCCAGATAGCTTACCTTTATTTATAAGGCTTGTTGCTACTTACTACTGAGTTTAAAACGTTTGTAATCTGAAGGTGGTAAATATGTTTGTGGATTATGTTGAAGTGTTTTGTTTGAATTATTTATGAAGGGATTTGGTTTAATTAGATATCTACATAATATCACACCATCCCTTCCGGTGTTATGCAGAGGTGTTAGAAAGAAGGAAATATATTTATTTGGTTATTTTTTGTACCGGTAAATAACCGGTAATAATATACAGTCACCTTAGTTCACCGGTATATTAGGTTAGGTTTCATGTTATATTGGGCCAGCCTATTGCTATTAACCGGGCAAAAACCCAAACTATAAGTTTCTACTAAAAATTTCATAGAAAAGCCCATTAACAGAATCGAACCCAGATCCTCTATTGTAGCAGTTGCGTTTAGAATCGATCGACTAATGAAGACAATGGGTTTTCACACGTACACTGCGGAATATTGACTGCTAAAGAGTTTCGCTATCACATTCGCCATCTAAGCTAAATCTATACTAATATATAAAGCTGAAGAGTTTGTTTGTTTGTTTGTTTGCTTGCTTGAACGCGCTAATCTCAGGAACTACTGGTCCGATTAGAAAAATTCTTTCAGTGTTAGATAGCCCATTTATTGAGGAAGGCTATAGGCTATATATCATCACGCTACGCGGATGAAGTCGCGGGCAGAAGCTAGTTATTTTATATACCTATCTCCTTTTTCTGATGTTTCTTCTCAAAAGAAACATGTCCAAGACAAACATACTCAAGGGTCTCCAGGGTCAGACCAATTCAAGTCAACAATAAAAGAAAAGCTTACGATGAAATTACTTCTATGAAATATCGTTGTCGAATCAATACATTCTGTTCAGGCTTTAGAATTGGAATTGTGCCATTGAGATAAACGAAGATAGGACCGCTTCCAACACCATTGAGTTATAAAGTCATCGATGAACTGTCAGCGAATGACAAGCTAAGTGGTATTTCTCTAGATTTATCTTCGTTTCTAGGGGAGGGGCCCGTAGCTCAGTTATACTAAGATTTAGCCGCTCTTTCTGTAAGTTTATGGACGGATGTCCATTTTTAGCAAATCGAAACCCTACTATCATCATCAAAGTACGTTGTAGTTAGGTGACCGAATGCCTGACAACCAGTTTATCCTTCGATTTTTGATATTGCGAAGAATGTAGATTGCGGGGGCGGGATGGTGGTACCTACTTGCTTCTTCCCCGTGTCGGGACGGGTTATATAGGTAATTTTCTTCACTGCCTTTTTTTAATTAATAATAATTTATTTCCAGAAAAAAAAATATTACAAAGTTTGTCTTAATTATTAGCTAGTAGATAACAAATATTTATAATAGCATCCGCTGCCGAACTAGGTTAGGACCTGTATTTCAGCAAACGGCGCCACTCCCCGTAGTGTCAGAATTTAAACTAGCTTATACTATTTTCATAGATCATGATAGAAAATAGAAAGTAAATATGAAATAAATGGTGTGTGAGAGTGCCTCTCTTTGTGTATTGCTGTAGTGTACGTGTGTGAGTGTGAGAGGGTGTGTATTGTTTGCATATCTGACCTATGAACACTAATTCAAATTAAAAAAAATAAATAAAAAAAAAATAAAAAAAATACTTTATCCAGCTTGTTATATATTTTATTTTAATGTGCTATGTATTTTATTTCCTTGCCTTATATATTACTAGCGACCCGCCCGCGGTTTCACCCGCGCTGCCCCGTCCCTAAGAGTCGTAGCGTGATGTTAAATAGCTTAAAACCTTCCTCTTGAAGATAACTAATAAGATATGCATCTCTTAAGAGGTAAAATATCTGACTTGTTCGGTAGTAGGACCTCTTAGGGTATGACAGGCTAGCGGCCACCCTTACGTCGGAGTCTGTCAAAAAGCACCTTGGTATAAGCTTCGACTTTGGCGCGTAAGAGCCAGTTCCTCCTCGGTTGCTGCGGCTCTGGCAGACTGCAGTCCACATGGGATCTTAATGCACCTCTGGCGTTGCAGGTGTCTATTTGCGACAATGACTACTTAAAGCCAGGTGGGCTCGTGTGCCGACTTAGTTCATACACAATATTTACCTGTATCTAGAAGTAGATACCATCATTGATCTCTCATGCCTATCCATTTAGCATTTTCTCTTCAATCTCAGTCAATTTATTCCTTAATAAATCTTTATTACGACTACACATAACTCGAGCAAACCTATCTGGTTACAGCTTGGAACTGCACCAATTTCCCTGTAACCTAGTGACACGGAGTCAGGTTACGGGTAGGCGACGAATCGTTTACCTAGCGACCGCAGGGTTGGGTTACTCAGTGTGGGATTGCTAGATGTGAGAAATATTATATTTTTAGAGGGTAATGGAGAAATTTTGGGAGAGAAAGCAGCTGCAACTGGGACGACTAGACTAATGAGGCAATTACTAATGTTTCATAAATAGTTGTAAAAGCTTATTTGAAATAAAAACATTTGAACTGGAACTTGAAGACATATATTTATTATGTTTATATTATACAAGACTGTTTTCGACACAGACAGCGGCCACTAGGCCGCTATCTGTGTCTGTGTCGATTTCACTGCCCAGGTCGAGCAAAGTTACGAGTTTTTAACAAATTCTCAGTAACAGCTCGAATTTTTGCACATATACCCGGTTCCAAGACTTAACCGCTATTAAATTATACCTAAACACATAGCCGCCAATTGTGAGTTTAGAGAAGAGGTTATTTCCCTGGAAATGGTCACGTTTTTGGAATTTCCAAAAAGCTAAGAATGAGACTTGTAAGTGAAGTCCTAAGTCCTCTATAAATTCTCGCACCATAACTCAAAAATCACGAATAAATTCTTCAAGAAACTGCGCACGCGCCTGTTTCGGTAGCACTAAGAAAAATGGCCGCTCGTCTGGGTTACGCGCAGTCCGCCATATTTCACAGCGCCCACGGCAAAGGTATTGCGAACTAATAGATAGCGCGGGACAAATGCTCCAACATCAATCAAGTATCTTGGACGTACACGGTGATAATTAATTAATTGTTTCAGTAGGTTAAAGTACCCGATATAAACAACTGAAACATCTTCATTATCATCATTAGCCTTTGCTACATTTGAGGTACTGTATCCCTAATCAACCATTGTTATTGAGATTTTCTATAAATTTCTCAGTAACAGCTTGGAGTCTGTATTTGTGCCCGGTTAAGTATATATGGGACCAAAACATACTAGCTTACTGTGTTTGGTACACCATTGCCTAACCCTAAGGGAAATACAGGCATGGTGCTGTGAAAAGAAACGTTATGAGTATGAGTCTAGTTGCACAGTTCCAAAAAAAAGTAAAGGATTTAATCTGTATCTAAAAGAAAGGTTAACTAAAGAGGAGTAGCAACGCATACACAATTTGGTATCAGCTTCCGGCCGAGATATGACTGGGTCTTATCTAAATCGTTTAACAACTATGGCTTAAAGCGATTATTTTAGTTGAGTGAACTTTTTGATGAAATATCTAATAAGTACTTAAGTCGTTTCACGTGTCCTAATAATGGATCTTATGGCGAAAAACGAGCATAAAGCTTCATAGATATTTAAATATTGAATGCTTACAATGTCTCATGTTTCACTTTTCTCACATTTTAAGGAATTAAAGTTGTTTTTGATCTGAATATTTTTCATAAAATGCATTATGGTTTCGCGGCTTGGAGTAACTATGGAATGCCAGCGCCATACTTTGTCTTTAAAACATCCAATCAATAAGCTAGGTAATATAAATGTACTTCAATAAAATATGTGGTTACTATAATCACACAGAGCAATGACATATCGGTTAGCATTGAGGTAATATGCAACACACACCAAAGTTTCAAATACAAAATATGCTTTACTGCTAACGACGACTGTAGTTGAGGATATTGTGCCTGGTGAAAATCTATAGGTTTTAACTTCTGTTACCTTCTCGAGAATGCAATATAAATAGTAAATGTACTTAACCGGTGCAGGTTTGAATCTTACGTGAGAACGATTTTTTATTTCACTACAATTTATATCTTTAAAAATGATTAGCATGCTTTAACGCCTAACATAATTAAATGATAGTGATAAATATAATAGTAAGATTAAAAAAGCAATACTCAAAACCGTTTATAGGAGACTCTATCAACAACAACAAAAATTGTTTGACGTAGCTGTTCAAGTACGAGTGTACTTAATACCTCAAAGGTAATATATACGTTGGATCGGCGCACGCACATGACGGGTCTAACCATCGCTCACTTCACTGTCATAATAACGGCACACACGACAGAGGATCACGCGCACTGGATGTACTTTGTGATTTAAAAATAGAATTACAATACTTTAGAAGTCGATTACTGAAGAAGCTACTTGACTTGCACTTTTGAATGTTTTAATTTTTTTTTTTCAAAAACTCATTTAGCAATAATTTTCTTCAGATATTAAGACTTTTTCCAGTTATCTTTAGAGTATAATTAGATACAATAGAAATAGTACATTTTGAGAAAAATATATAAAGTGCGTGTTATATTTTTTTGTGAATATAATGTCGATGGGAAACATACATGTACATAATTATTATGTAGGTCTATGCGTATGTGTATGAGAAGATGTATGAATAAGAAAGAAGCAAAAGAAGAAGATACCTATGCAAAAATCGTAGCAAGTGGCGGTCTATAGATAGCATATTGTGTTATCACTATTATTACGTCTGTTTTTGATTGAGTAAGGCACGTATTGTAGATTTCCACTTGCTACGATTCTGACTTTACTTCGTTTCATGATCGTTGGTTTATAGTGTTCTTTCCATGCATGATGTTATTTAGCCCAAACACTTATTACAGTAAGTAAATTCAAATATAATTTTCAACACATTTGTACACAGAGGATTACGTAGTATGAATGGTCGTTGAGAGTATAATTTGAACATTCTTTATACGTTAGTGGGTACAAGTTAACGGCCAAGTCACACAACGTTAACTATAAATAATAAAGAAATCGCAGTAAGGAACCTTAGACTTGGCACGACTTTGTCTAGATTTCATTACTTTTTAGAGGTAAACAAGCAGCTCCATCAAGACTTGGCTAGTTTTTTACAGAATGTTTTTGATGGGATCTGAATTTTCAAGATAAAAATGAAACAATCTCACAATATCCAAGGATAATTCTGATTAAAAAATTATGGCAACTACTTCGTTAACTGACCTAACCTAAATACTAAGGGGATCACGTAAGTCAAGGTCGGTATTCAATCAAAAATTGGACTATATTTCCGGCCAAAACACTCTTTACAGTCAAGTGTCTTCCAGCAGAGATCGCTCGCTCGCTTCGTAACCTGCCTTTGCAGGTTTTTTACCTTTTAACCTACCCTCTACACAAAAAACTACCCTAAATTGATAAGGATAGAGCCTAAAATGTAACGGGATATAGATTGCAACCACGCTCACTCTTATTTAAATAAGGTAGTCGGTGTGGGAGAGAGATAGCTGACTTTAGGGATGTGTCGGAAAAGGATGCCAGATTGCGATGTTGCCGCGCTTTGAATAGTGTTGGGATGAGTCGATTATTATTTTGGGATTTGTGAAAATATTCTATTTTATTCTTTCTTACTTTAAGTTTACTAAGCATATTGTGATACTAAGGGCCACTTGCACCAACTTCTGAAATGAGTTTAAGTTGAATTTAAACACAAAATGACAATACAGAATTGTGTTTTAATACAATTTAAACACATTTAGGAAGTTGGTGCAAGTGGCCCTAAAACTTTAGTTTAGTTTAAAACCGTGTAAGTTTGTTAAAAAATATTTTAAATTACTAATTCAGTAAATATATAATGAATATATATATATCTAAGAAATATAAATTAGGAAATTATTTTATCTATGGAAGTATTTAAAAGAACTTATTAATATGGATTTGATTAATAAAGCAATGATTCATAGTTAATAATGTTAATGAATTCCAAAGTTTAAATGCTTGTTATTTACAACGAAATTAGAATTAATTCTGCCTAATAGTTTATTGAAAGAAACTGGAATACAATTTGAAATAGCTATTTTGGAGAATTATTACGTGTTGAAATATATGCATTGCAAATGTGTTATGAATAGCTAACCATTTAAGCGGTGGCGATTATTTATGCTAGACCTATATATAGAAAAAAGGATATTATTTATATTTACCTAACTATTATTTGAATTTATATCATTCTTTACAATATAAACGCTAGTCAAAACATAATATTCAATATATTAATCCTGAATAGTTTAGTATATATAATTATCATTTAGTTACATATTCACTCACTGCTCGTTTGAATTTTATAATCTAAGGAAAAACCAGAATTTAACGTAATTCGATCTTATCTATAAAGTTCCCATTATAATGCCATCACTTTTTTTATAATATGCATAATTAAATTGGTAGGTATTTTAAACTGAAAAATGTATTAGGTAGGTATGTTGCAGATTTTATAAAGTTTGTGTCTTTTATATTATGGTTTTATCGACAAGAGTTGAATTTGTAAATTGAAGAAAAAGAATTGTCTTATGAATATTACTTATAATCTAAATGGATTGGAAAAGTTGTATTGAAACATTTCTCCTCAATTAGGTATAAAAACTCAGGTTTTAAAATGATTCCGTTTTTTTGTGATAAATCATTATAAAATTGACTCATTTGTATATTTATAAGTTGTATATATATTGTATATATTTATTATTAGTTGGCTTAAACTTTTTATAATAGTTTAGGTAGTAGGCTGGACTCAGGACCAGGATCTATCATTAGTAAATCGTTTAGTATCTATACTGATCTAGTTGTCCTTAAAGGCTTAATTCCAACTTTCTATCGATACTTATATTTAAGCGCCTCACTAGCAGCCAGATGGCGTCGACAGGCGCTGCAAGCCGACAACTCGAATTCGGCCCGTTCGGAATTCCTCGCGTCGCCTCCGCCCCGTGATGCATGCACGCCGCGAGTTTCGGGGATTTAGAGGACCGGGATTCTAGGGGACCGACATGCTGCGGGTTTTGGTCCACAGTATTGCGAGAATAGTTTGTAGATTTTGGAGGTTTTGGGTTAGAGGCTCGTTCTTTTTTTAAGATATCAACGTTTTAGTAGACTCAGAAGTTCAAGCCATTGTTTTTGGATAGTCATAAGAATAAGTGACCATTATTCGTTTTCGACCATTAGATACTATTTAGTTTTCTTATAGCTATCGTATGGCCATTTCTAAATGAAGCCTACAAAGACAGTGGTTGAAAAGTTATTAATTATTTTAATAATATAATAATTATAATTTCAAAGATATTAATTATTTGCAATATTAATTCATAATTTTATTATGATGATAATTATATTTTATTCCATACAATCTTATATATCATAAACCAGGTCTTAAATAACAATTGAAGTTGAATGAATCGTCTTCCGTTTTACTGTCATATTGTTATTTCATAGTCTGTGGCTTTAAAAATAAATAATCCGTTAGAGCGCTCGCGCACTTGTGATTTTTAGTCGGGCGATAGTTTGATCGTTCTGGGATTCACTATGGAGTTATATGGCAGTGCGCGCATTTGACGATTAGAATTCGACATGAAATTATACAAGACTACTACAGCGACTAAACTATCGGTAGACTAAAAATCACAAGTGCGCGTTATCCCTTAATTTTAGAACCCTGCCGTAGAGTAATGATTAAAGAGAAATACAGTAATAAATTACTTGCTATTTGTGAGAAATTGTATGTTAAATATTTGTTATCTTCAGTTTACGTCATTCATAATGTTTATTCATTCATTAGTAAAATGTGATTTCCCTTATGTACTACATGATTATGTTAAAGTATAGTACTAAACGGTACCTGCAGTCTAGACACATACACCGGGATTGCAGACAAAGATAGTGCTAAGAATATTAAAAATTCCTAGTTTATTTTTAATACTGGCTTATCTTTAAATCAATAGCTAATTCTCAATGGGGTAAGTAATTTTCTTATAGTTTCTACATATTATAAGACCATTTTGACATTTATCTTTTGAATAATGGGAGGTTCTACGGTCTGTTTATTTAATTGAAAAATTAAAAAAAATGAGATAGATTAGTGAATATAGATTGCAAACACTGAAGCGATTATGGGAAAGACTAGACTGTGTATGTGCAACTTAATTTAAAATTTAAAGAAATATTTTTCAGGGGCGACACAAAATCTCTAAAAAATCATATTTCAAAACGCTTTTATTTAGTTTAATATAATATAATAGTTAGTTTAGTTTATTATCCGAGTGATTTTGTAAGCAGACGTATGTACATTAAATGGACGATGGAATTTCGCACGAGCGCTATTCTGAATCATGTCTGATGGACGATGTGTAATGAATACAAAACGCGGGGTTTTAACGTCAAAATATGTATGTACGATTGTCTCTTCATCTAGGACAGCATTGAAAGGATATCTGGCTGGGTTATGTGGACACTGGCTAAAGTTGATAGCTTTACTGATTACTCATTAACTTTCAAATGAATAGATATCGTTATTCTAAATTCATTCACCTCTGAGTTGATTTTTTTTAAGCTTACTAGCAATGTGGGTCGTAAACTACTAGTATTCTTGTCAACCCATCGTGATAAGCGCAATATTTGTGTTACGATTGGGTTCATGTCGGTAGTGCAATGGGTGGGTTTCGAAACGGCAACCACATGATCGCAAGTCCGACGCCCTAGCCATTAAGCTACCGCTTAATTACTACTTCATTGGGTGCAAGCGCAACTGTTGAGTGAACGCAGTACGTTCAATTTTCAGGAAATCCTAACACCGAACATTATGGAAATGATAATTTCATTGTCCACTTTTTCTCGACGTCAGTAACCTCAAACGATTCAACTAAAGGACGCTTAAACAATTCAGCCCTGTCAGAAGTGTAAAATTAAAAAAAAACTAAATCAGAAACATTATTTATTAAACATTCAAAAATTGAATTCCGGTAAAAGTTTAAATTTAACGTGTTAATTGTTTCTGTGCGTGAGCGCAGCGAAATGTGGGGGCGCGGGTTTGTGTTACTAATTCACACTATTAGTGAACCAAGATAATACGGGATATGCGGGATTTTAGGAGGCATCGATACTTATGAGAGTTATTTTTAAATAAAATTCACGTTTACTTTTCTAGTTGCAAAAAAAAATACATAAAGTAATATTTGTTTTAGGTAGATATATATTTTTTATTTTTTTATTTAGACTTTCACCTTTCCACTGGCATCGCTTGGTAGCTTTCTAGGTCTTTCCATATAGACTGACGTATTAATTATATTTGATTTTACAATAAAAGGATTTTCTTTTACACATCCATCCATTCCATCACGTAAAATGGAAGTAATGATGAAATATATTGCTAATACGACAAATATGAACAAAGAGGGTTTAATATAGGAAATGGAATTTAAAAAGTGTATCTATCTTTGTAGTTACATCCGTATTTTTATCAAGGCATAATAAACCCTTCGGTCCCATTTCGAAATTATAAAAACTAAGCCCACAGTAGCCTCTGTTTGCGTACCTATTAGCACCGGAGGCTCTAAACGTGGATATGGCTTGTAGTAAAAACTGTTATAACGTATCCAGCCCACTCCGCGCTTTGTCTTATAGGGTACGTTTTAAGAAGAAGGTTTTACTCTAATTAGAAATGGTCTAATTTGTATACTTTTTATGTTTCCTTTATTTTTTAAATGATATTGAATTCGGTGTGTCTGTAGTACTATTACGGGGCGTGATATATTTGATTCTTAGATTATATTCCTAAATCCTGAACTGTGGGGAGTGGAAGGATGCTACACCTTTACTCTGCAATGGTACGATAACAACAAACATAATAAAACACAACTATTTAATGGATATTGGTGATTATATAGAGAGTGGAAAAAATAAGCGCGCTCCTTATTACATGGGCCCTAAAAAGGACTTAAGAATAAGGCCTTAGTACAACCCAATCCCTATCCCATATGGACTTTGTAAACATACAATTATGTTTATACTCGTTTAAAAAATATAGTAAATTTCAAGAAATCGTCAGTTCAACCCTCCCACGTACCATGCGGGGTGCGGACGGTACGCGTCCGGCTAAATTACGATTCACAGGAGACAGCTCATGTCGCATGTCGCGTCGTGTCTCAAAAATATATCTTTATTTAGAACAAAAGATTTTTTGGAAATCCCAATTCATGAGAGACTGCGTTTCAAGCGTTTGAATTAATAATTTATAGTTCGTATAAATAAAAGCCATAAGTACTCCCACTGCTAGAAATTATGAAGCGGAATTTGAAACTTCCTTATATTTCAGAAAATTTACTAAAGATTGGGGTAATAAGGTATCAATGCGGTGGTAATTGTGGCATACTACTAGTATTGACATGAGATATAAGCTCCAGTTTAATTTTATATTCTTGAACCATATACTTCGAAGCTTTTCTCCAAAGCAGCATTAGTTAGTGTTATTCGTAGGACCAGAAATGATCGCTCGTCGAGTTGCGAGTTTAGCAATCAACGTTTCAATATCTTTCCCCGACCCGCTATAGTCAACGCTTTTTCTCATCACTTAGGCCATACTATCCACAATACAGTTCCCAGTAAGTCATATCTTGAGGATTTATCTTCCACGTTCATCTCGCTTCGTGGGCTCACCACTCCGTCTAGGTTATGAGAGAATTCCGACACGGTGATGACATCGTACCAACTTTATTGAGGAAGGGTTATGTTCAAAGATAATGTGGAACATGGCGTTATTTCCAACTCAAACGAAAAAGTTTTATTTCACTAAAGCTTTTTTAATGGATATTTTTTTAAATGTTAAAATGCATGTTTGCAAAAATAAGGTGTTTTGGAAAAGGGACGTAAGAAACAATTATAGTTATTTTTTTTGTGGCAGAACATATCTACCTACTTATTCCAATTATTTTCCTCAAATCAACCACAATGGGTCTATAGTTTGTTCCTTTTGCAAGATATCTAGGTAGTCCTATGGCGGACATGCTAATCAAGGACCATTTAAATTGGTCCTTTTATACGGTGATATTTTTATCTTGCAATTACTGTTGAAAATTCATAGTAAATAAGGATAATAATAATATATTACATTTCCTTCAAACACATCTGATACGAAGTTCCCACAACTAAATTCAGACAAAATTGCATTATGTTTTCAAATACTAATAAAGTATCTTTTTTGCAGGTAAGTTCGTGATATCATCTTATAGAGGTAAAATTTACGATATAACTTCTTGATAGTCTTACACAAAGGATGGGTCGAGGTCCAGGATGAAAAAATCCTTTATTGCGTATTCTATGCGCGTGCGCACGCATGAATCATTCGTCAGTCTTTATAGTAAAAGTTTTGTTTAATTTTACGTCACGTTTATATCATTATTCAAATATGTTTATGAATTGGGAAAGTTTTGTTCTAGGAAGTTCTTTAAAGTTTATATCGAGTGTGTGCAGTAATTATGAAACAGCTGCAGTGTGTTGTGGAGCAGTGATATTTAAAAACTAGTTTATCTCATATAAATATCAAACAATATTATTACATAATTTATGCACTGCCAATGCACAATGCCTCTTAATTATGTAGCCTGCGCATGATTTTATATAAGTAAATTATATATCATAACACTGAAAAAAATAATACTTCTTTATTCATCATGATAAAGACTGAGTACCTTGTGACTTTCTTACTAAGGTATATTATTTAAGAAATAACTGTAAATCAAATAAATACTATTTTGTAAATCTCCCATCAACGTAACATTGTCGTGGAGTTCCTTTTAAGAAATTGTCGTGAACTAATTTACAACTCCACGATTAAATTCACTCAAACCGCAAAAACGTGACGGTTTCTACTTTTATTTAAATAAATTAAAAACATTGCAGCGACCTGTGTGGTCCTTTGCCACGCACAATTGTAGCGACAAGTGACAGCATTTATGACGTTTGCACACATGCAAAACATTATTATACAAACGTGAAGCTAAATGTCAACAAATCAATACAATTTATTTCATTGTTGCTTTAGGTTAGCTTGAGCAAAGATACATAGTTTAGCCTTCTATCAGTTGAAAAATTTTTAGAATAAGGTCAATAGTTCCCGATATTACCTACATACAAACCAACATATTTTTTTAAGCTTAAGTACAGATTGAACCGGTATAAAATATTTATAAAAATAACACCACACGTCTACTTAAGTAATCAGAAAGCTGGCGTAAAAAGGTTCTAAATAAATGTTGATGGCAATGAATTGTCAACTTTGTAATTTATGGTATAAGTTGATAATTAAGTGTAAGATGTAAGCATTGATGAACTAATTAAAATATTTTTTATGTGCTTCAGTTTACATAAACTGTAAAAAACTTGTATCTAAATTACTTATTAATGTAGGAACTAGCCGCATATTATAGAAATCGGAATAATTTGAATTAATATATAGACAGCCGTTCCGAAACCATAAATCCTTTATCGATATATAAGATCAGTTAAATGACATCACTTAAAAATATCACTCCTTGTTTTAGGCGACCTTCGCACTAAGATACATATTTAATTAAAAGGTATTTAATGTTAGTCAAATCTTTTATAGCTACAAACGTTTGTACTGTAGTAATTACATAAAATTATATTTGCGAGATATCTCAACATTTCTCAAAGCATTAATAAAATATTGAACGTTTATATTACTTAGTAACATCCAAATATATTTCTGAAAAAGACAATTTATAATTTTATTTTTTTAATAGGTATATTATTAGGAAATCTGAAGAGATCCACCGTATACCCCCTTGTGATTAGAATGACCACTTTGTGGTTTTTGTCCAATATATTTTAACTAGCTTCCGCCCGCGACTTCGTTCGCGTGGAATAGTTACTATATAGCCTATAGCCTTTCTCAATAAATGGGCTATCTAACACTGAAATAATTTTTCAAATCGGACCAGTAGTTCCTGAGATTAGCGCGTTCAAGCAAACAAACAAACAAACTCTTCAGCTTTATATATTAGTATAGATAGATTTTAATATTTTAATATAGGATTCAATATTTTCAGTTATTACGGTATTGGTTTTTACTTTACCTTGTCCAAATCCTATTAATTTATATGGCTTAATGTGTAAATGGTCTTAGATTTCATATCATAGATTTAAAATAATGCCCTATAAATAGGAGCTTTGACAATGTTGCAAAGTATTGACATTAAAAACTATATCAACGACTATAATAAAGAGCGAGTTTTGATTTTCAAATGAGCGTTGACATCTTCTATTATTGTTGGGATTGGAATTGTTTTAATAGTTGTTTGATCCTATACTTTTTTTTTTGGTATTTCCTAACCACTAATTCATGGTTTTTACTGAAGTAGCTGTTGCCCTTAGTTTCAATCTCATTCTAAATATTTCATCAGATAAAAGTTAGTCTGTCCTTCTCATATATATTTTTTTGTCCGTATTTTGTCCTTTCATTATGCTTTAAGATGCTATTGTCATGGATGGGTAAAAATATTTTTATTTTATTTAAAGGCACGCGGACCAATGCCTTAAAATATTTTAAAATAAGCGTGAATGAAACATTCTGTTCTCAAACTCTCAAATATTATATTTTACACCTTACAAAGCTGTATTTGCTGTATCCTATAGACGCTACCACTTGGGCAAACACTATTTTATTAGCCGTAATATTATTATTTACCCACCGAATACTTAACCCTGTCGTTCAAAACTTTTGTAAAGAAATAGGGGCCAGACTATACTGGCCAAGTATTTTTGTCTTCTAATACGCCGAAAGACGAAACAAAAACTATATAACGTTCCTTTTGGGGACTTTAACGTGTTTGGAATAATAAAAGGGAAGATACATTCAGGTTACGTTACGTTTTCCATGTATTTACTAAGGTAGAAGGAGTGGCATGAAAAATAATTATGTAATTTAATATTAGATAGGTAAATTAAATTGTTGAGATGTGTTGTTGTTTTCAAAAAGTACCTAGTCAATTTTAATTTGTATTTTAACAATGATTAAACTTTTCCTGTATTTATTAATACGACTAAAGGTAAAGTCTTAACCAATATAAATTACCCCAAATTAATTTTAAATTTAAGTTTTTTATCATAATAATCGAAATCTTTTAGTGTTACATATAAATACTATTAAACATTTTAATTACATTTAATTTTACTATAGCCTAAATCTAAACATTTTATGCGCTGGTCCTTCGATCCAAAAATTCGGTTCTTACTCACTTTTGCGTTTCTCAACGTAAGCTAACTATATACAAAGATCTGTTTGTTTGTTTGCTCTATGCTGTCGAAGTGTTAATGTCAGTCTTAACACGTTTTGAAATTATGAATTATTGAATAGACGTCTGTACTAAACAGCGGTATAAGAGGAATGTCATATAAACGAAGCGATTTCGTAATGTAGGGAGTTTTGGGAATAATGTGCAAGTGTTTTTGATATTTTGGACCCTATTTTGTATTGACTAAACTTTAAACTGCCTCATTAGCCAAGTGGTCCGGAGCGCGACTGCTACGCTAGAGGTCCTGGGTTCGATTCCCAGGTCGAGCAAAGTGTTATTGAGTTTTTCTATGAAATTCCCAGTAGCAGCTCGGAGTTTGGAATTTGTGCCCGGTTAATGGCAATAGGCTCACCCCCTATTACATGGGACCTAAACATACCGGCGAACTGTGGGTGTACATTAGTACGCCTCTGCCTAACCCTTCGGGGAATACAGGCGTGATGGTATATGTTATGTATTGATAAATTTTTTGATATGTAGGTAATAAGAATGTTTAAGTTTACATATCTACTAAGGAAAAAATAAAAATAATAATTAGTTAATGTTTATTTCCCATGTAGGTAATAGGGTGCGAGGGCATTTACAGTGACTGGGATCATTAACCGAGTTCAAATTAAAACTCCGTTGCTCCGATGCTACTAAAAATTAAATGGTAAGACATACACAGTACACATATCCCTTCGGAGAATACAGGCTGCTGAATGAAGATTAATTCGCGGATCAGTTAAATTTAAGAATTATCCTGTGCCTAACCGTGTTCGATTCCTAATTCCATTCTTACGATTATGTAAACAAAAACTTGGATGACGTCAAATATTACAACACAAATGTAGAATATATTGAAATTCGCACAAAATACGTAAATTTATGTGTGAATATATAATAACCATGTAGGCGTTGTGTATTAAAAAAAAACTAGATTTATGAATCAAAAGCCTAGATTATCGTAATAGCATATAGTTAATATAAATCTCAGTTTTAAGGCCTTTGTTAATTTTCCCGAAAAGTTAGGTAGGAATAAACTTAAAATAATACAAAAAATATGTTAGTATTCTAAATGCAGTCAAAATTATAATTCTGTGAAAGAAATTAGATTATATAAGAATAAAATTCGTGTTGTGCAATTATCAATGTAATATCTGACATCGATAATTTCAGCCACGCCTCTAGTATTTGTCGTTGCCGGATCTTTAGTGACGGCTGTCATAGCGGGACGCCTTATCGATGATTATGAAATGCTTTTGTGACATAGTTTGGATTTTATACTCGTTTATGAAACTGAGCTAACGGGTCTTATCCGGCAACAGTTTCGTTGGACCGATGTAAATTTGTTAAACGACGTTCATTAATCAAAACTGTCTTTATAATTTTATTAATATTTTAAACCTGTTTGGTATACTTAAACATGTATTCTTTGTGTCTTAATGCATTGTAGATGTCTTCGTTACATTTTTTTTAAACGATGTCCATAATTATCAACTACGCTTAAGTTTGAACACTGCCATAAAATTGGGTTCAAAATTGATTAGTGCGACTGCAATAAAATAATACGGAAAATTAAATCCGTTTATTTCATAAAAAAACTTTATTATGGACTATATAAAACGTTTTAAGATAAGAAGGTCGTAAATATGACAAAGGTTTACCAAAATTTTGCGTTCTAAAAATACATTTATGCAAATTGTTCACCAATAAAATTATGTTAAGTAGATCACAAATCATTGTGAGGAATCAAATCGTCTAGTTTGATATGCAGCAAATAAATTATATTTTAGACATATATGTGATGATTGAATTGAAACTTTTATGATCAATCGAATTTCTGTTATAAAACTGATAACTGTCGCGTCTGTTTTGACATTTTCAAAATCGGTTATTAAGGATTATGACAGTTGTGATCTCATTTAATAGTGTAATTTATTACCATAAAATTTTAGTGCTTTACGGTAATGTTACTTAAGAAAAAATGAGATTTCACTTAGCTATCGTAGTAATAATTGTAAATTAACTCTGAGTTGCTATGTTCGTACCTACCAACAATAAAACTGAATATGCGAACACTACTATAGACACTTCTGTCGTATTTTGTGTTCTTTAACACGATGATTTGATTTTAAAAAATCTGGAATTTATAAAAAATCTGCTTATCCATAACGAATAGGTATGCTTTTTTAAATCTTCAGTTGCATTTTCTAACCTAATTGAAGCACATTTCCATGCAAATCAATTCTTATATGAGTCCTTCACAACCAAAACCGATCTACCTTTTAAACTTTAATATGTAAATATTTTCAAATAGTTGGATCGAAATATATTATCGCAGTACTTTCTTCATTAATAAAAAAGGAACCGCATCATAACACGTTGTATTAACACGAAAGTTTCGAACCAGCATCGTAAAAACAAAATTATTATTGCCCCTATCAAAATGTCGGGCGGGTCCATTTGACTATTTAAGATCACGTATAATTGCACCGGCTTTTAGCATCGCCTTGATATAATCCTGGGAGGCATCCTTTTATCCAGTCTCGGTTCGTATATAGTAATTGCTAATCTGAAAGTTTTTTTTTGCCAAGACCGGTAACTCGACACTGTAGGACGCCGCTTAAAAGGGAAACTTAGTAATGCCTTTACGCCAGTCGAGTCGTGTTATGTCAAAGTGAGAAGTGTATATTTTTTATCGATAGCATTCGCACAACCCAACTCGGTTTTACTTGATGTTAGTGACTGACAAGTAATGAAGGGTGCTACTTTTTTAGTGAATTGTAATCGAGTTAATTTTTAGTAGGCTGTTAAAGGGTGTAATTGGGTGTTGCATGGTGAAACTTCTGTAAATGAAGGTGTGTATAAATGGATGAATACTGTTAAATAAACGTTGGGGATTGCGATAAGATCTGATTATTATCTTCTTTCAAAGTAGCGCTGTTTTACAATAATATTCTTAGCTGTAATAAGAGCTAGGGCTCTCAAATTATGCCATATCATTTAATATGAATTACATATAGCATAAAATATATATAGTATTTTGATAAATGTACTGTCATTTATCAAAATTACATATCATATATTTTCTTTAATCATTGTCATAAGTTCCAATTATATTTTACTTTCGCTAAACTTGCAAACTGTCTCTCAATTTAACATCTTCCCGATGTTAAGTAATTCTGTAAATTACTAGCAACACCAAGCCGGTTCGGATTAGCATACACTAATATGATTTGGTTGCGATGCGGGGATATAATGTATATACTTCATTCGCCTTCTGCACCCTTCGACACAGTTTATGTCGATAATTATAGTTTATCGATATGCTAAGTGAGTGTTGCTCAGCACTAGTGTTTAGTAATGTCGTGGACATATAATGAGAACTAGGTATGTGAGTATTGGTTGGTTATAGATGTAATAATTTCAATTATAGATACATCAATGTTGATTCTGCCTTTTTATGAGATCACTCGTATGTATTGTATGCGCATTCTTTTGGTCCTATCTCGTGGTCATTGACTCTGTACTCGCACTTGCCCTTGCAAGTTCGTAAACAAGATCCAACTAAAGCCTCACGTACAACTAAGATTTTAATTTAGATATGTAAACACGAAGACGATATCCATTTCAGTGAGACAACTGCTAGAAATGTGCAGAAAATCTTTAGACGTCTGTTTTGATCCGGTAGTTGGGTAAAACACCGTGTGTATTGGTTGCCGTGCGGTCGTAAATGACAAATAAAGGAAGTCTTTTTATTATTGTATAATCGTGAGTGATGAAATAGGAACTCGTTTCTGACTTGGGTATGTACCTTTGAGATCATCTCTCCTCTTATTGAATCATTTACATTCATCGATATGAAATGATTATTCAGTGGGTTTTAGTCGATTATCTAATTTGACAACACTATCTTTATAAACAGTTTTACGGCCATAACGTGATGTATTATTACAATGGTATTGCGATTTAGAGACAGGGATGCCGCTTTGCTCAGAAACCACAGCCCAAGCACAAACACTATCGAAAACGTATTCGTATCGAAATCGAGAACAATTTGTATGAGAAGTAGATGAAGCGAAAGTGGTGTGCCAGGATCGTAGCAAGTGTAGTCTCTGCTTACCCCAATGGGAGACAGATGTGAATATGTATCTATGTATGAGATTTGTAGCAGAAAAAAACTCATTCGTTTACAATACGAATTCGATACTTCTTAATGCTTGGGCTACAGGAGAATAATCTATTGCTATCGGGCGAATATAATACTAATTCGCCCCTTGCATTAAAAATGTAATTTACTCCTTACCTCCTCCTAACTAGAAGGGGTGAATTGGGACCCCAAAGTCAAAGTCAAAATATTTTGTTTTACATAGACCACTCAAATAAATACATTGAAAAATCAAACCTAGTTGCACGTTGTTTTTACAAATCACGGTGCTTACCTTACATACTCTATCCTTTACTTATGTATTTACCCATACAAGTATACATACATACCCATTAGGTATAAATGAACCACTCAAGCCTCGAAACATTCCTCGGTTCACAATTCGAATTAAGGCAACATTGTACACCGCAGGTCTGAAACAATTTAGGAAATCATTTGCGGTGCATCTGCAATTGTGCCGGGTTATACCGCTGTGGTGTATCCTCTGTGGTTAAGTTGGTACATGAAAAGAGATTGTAGCGAGTTTAATAATATTTTTTATTGCCATTTTGGTCTTTATAGCCGTAAGTTTAATTTTAGTTCGATGTAGTTTTCTTGAACTTCTAATAATAATTTAAAGTATTTTTTTAAGTTTAAAGTTAGTTACATAATAGATTAACAAGGGGAACTAAGAAACTGCACATTTCTTCCCGATCTTTATCTTTGGTTGTGTAATGTAATTATGACATACTGCAACTAAGAAGTCTATCAGAGTTATGCTACATACTGCAATTAAGAAATCTATCTCGCTGTCATCCAATGATTGAACAGTCTAACGGCCATTGTTTCGAACCTAAAAAGTCGGTAGACTTTTCACTAAAGGTAAGAAGGCTATCAGGCTATGGTATCGTAATTTAGAAGTATTTTACAGGTAAGGCTGTATAGTCATGTTAGCTGACCTACGACAACATTATATTGTGTTGAGTCCTTGCAACACTGCTACATTATCGCTTCTGCTTTTCACCTAGACTAAACACAAATGAAACCATATCTACGCAATATGATTTACGATTCAAATACAAATTTCTCTATTAAATAATATTATGGAGGGTATTACGTGTTCTCACTTACTTGCTTATCTGTTTTACGTATTTGTGGGTAGGAAGAGAAATCTAAAGCCGAAGGCAAATCTTCAAATATAGTTTTATTACTTCCTACAATGAGAAGGCGAATCTTTCGAACTTATAAACAATCGCATACATAATATGGGATTCTACCATTCTCTGTAGTACCTCGATGTTTAGATTTGTATCTGGATAATGGCATAACTCGCCCCCTAAACATGGATCAGCGTACTCGTAATAAAGGTTGGAACAACAAGAACATAGTTCGAACTCAAGTTCTTAGACACATTAAACTCCGATTGAACCACGTTAAAGTTCGCGTAAAACAACTTGACCCAAAACTAACGGAGAGGGGGAAAGTTTGCGCAGTGCATTTGTGAGTAAAATGTACTAAAAATCGACTACAGCGCATCCACCATTTTGGTTCATGTTATTTTGCGCCAACTGTAGGTACAGCTTAACAATTCTGCTTCGAATAGGAAAATAATTTAGGAATAAATCTTCTTTCTATAGTAGGCGAGTATACTTGAAATATACCGACAGGTCAATACCTACATGAATCAAGTGAAACGAGTAAACGAAACACTGAGGATTCCAAAAGTCATTACAGGGGAAATGATCATAGTATCTCGCGTATAGTATGGCAATAGGAATCCATATTTAACAGACCAAAAACATATCGAGGAAATGGCATAGGAATAAGACGATTAACGAAAGAAATCTTTAAAAAATATGAACTAAGTAAGTCAAAAGGACACGGCTCGACCGGACTGATACCACGCTCACAAAAAACCGGGGTAAAACAACACTTGCGTTGTTGTTCGCCGAGTGAGTAAACATGCCGGAGATCCAACCCCTTAACGCACTTGCAACTCCTTTGGTGTTGCGGGTGTCCATGGGAGGCTGTAATCGCTTACCATCAGACGATCCGTGAGCTCGTTTGCCTCCCTATGCCATAAAAAAAGAAATCTATACCTATACTTAATATATAAAGCTGAAGAGTTTGTTTGTTTGTTTGCTTGAACGCGCTAATATCTGGAACTACTGGTCCGATTTGAAAAATTCTTTCAGTGTTAGATAGCCCATTTATTGAGGAAGTCTATAGGCTATATATCATCACGCTACGCGGACGAAGTCGCGGGCAGAAGCTAGTTAGTTCATATTTTGAATCCATAGCAACTTCTTCACTTTCTTTATGTGTCATATATGATTATATATATATATCATAATATGATAATCATATCATAATATGATTCATCTAAAGCGTTTTTCAGCCCAGCGCTAGTAGATTCTCGTCCTCAAAGGAGGCATAAACGGGATTAAATATAGGCGAGAGGCAAGTGAGGTATTTGTTCGGTATGAGTCAGCCATACTGTATCGCCTCTCCAGGTGGCAAACGATTAACAAACAGGATGAGGAGTATGGTTTTCAAATAAAGGTCTAACATAACATACATACCATCACGCCTGTATTCCCCGAAGGGTTAGGCAGAGGCGTACTAATGTACACCCGCAGTTCGCTGGTATGTTTTTAGGTCCCATGTAATAGGGGGTGAGCCTATTGCCATTAACCGGGCACAAATTTCTAACTCCGACCTGCTACTACTGGGAATTTCATAGAAAACCCCAATAACACTTTGCTCGACCTTTGGGAATCGAACCCAGGACCTAGCGTAGCTATAATTAGAATAATTTATTTTTGAGAGTGAGCTAATTATAATATTTGAAAGCACCTAAAAGTGGTTCAAAGAATCGTTTACAATGTATTTCGGTCTGTAATTAAACCTTCTTCTAAAGGTTAGAGATTTCTTGAAATTTTCTTAATTTAATTATTAACATTGTGAGCTTTAGCATCCATTCATTTGGATCTTTGTACCTTTAAGAAATATTTTGAAAAAAAAAAGACGATTCTAGGGGAATAACATAAAATGGGGTAGTAGTAAACTAAAAATTAAATTAAATCTTGGGAGATAAAGGTTACTGGTGATTTGATAGTCCAAGATAGAGTTGTCAGGTGTCCGGATAAAGCCGGATATAGGTAGGCTTTTTGATTGCGTGTCCGGCCAAAATAAACGGTGTCCGGCTTTTGTTAGGCTTTTTACATTTCGCAAAATGTGGACGAGCGCAGGCAAGTCGACTGTCGGTCGCTCCCGCAGGCCGCCCGCCGCCTCGGGCCGACACAAAATCCTCAATAATGTAGGGTGTCCGGCCTTTCTACCCAAATGTCCGGCCAAACTGACTGGTCTGTCCGGATATTTAGTTTGGCGACCTGGCAACCCTAGTCCAAGAAGATAAGTTTTGATGATCTTTTGAGACACACAATTGGAGAATGCAATACATTGCATTCTCCAATTGTGTGTCTAGTGTGTGTCTGTGTTAGTGTTAGGGTAATAAACAGTACACTTGTAAGTGTACTGTTTATTACCCTAACACTAACACCATACGTATTTCTTGTGGAAGTTCCAGGTAATTTCAACGATGACGACTTTCGGCACTATATTTTGTCCTCAAACAATATGTCATGCTATTTTTATGCCTTTTGTTTTATTATTTTACTAGCGACCCGCCCGCGGTTTCACCCACGCTACCCCGTTCCTTGGAACCGTAGGGTTAGTTTTAAATAGCTTAAAACCTTCCTCTTGAATCATTCTATCTATTAACAAAATCGGATCAAAATCCGTTGCGTAGTTTTAAAGATCTAGGCATACATAGGGACAGGCAGACAGCGGGAAGCGACTTTGTTTCATACTATGTCGTGATTTTTGTGTTATCTTATGAGGAGTACAAAATAGTTTTTTTTCTTTATCTTTCTTTCTTTCTATTATTTTAATACCTTTACAGTAAGCTGGTATTATATTATCGAAGAACTGCATAACTATAAATTTTTCCAATGCTTGGAATCCTGTCTACCTCTAAAGATATATAAGCTAGTGTCCTCACAAAACGTAACTATCCAACATCCAGCCCGGGGTTTGTTTATTACATTATGCGTACCAACGAGCCTGGTAACCATGGCAACGCCTAACGGTCTGCGCGGACGCACAGAATGTATAGAAACAGATTAAAGACGAAACTACCAGTGTATCTTGAGCTCTTGATCCCGATAAACGCTTTTGCAGCTTGTTAAACATGCCATCAATCAAATGTAGACTCTATTACAACTTCATAAAGGTTATCGAAAGCTGTGTGTATGTTTTTAATAGGGAAGTTAAGTTGTTATTAAAACAGTGTTCGATGAATTTTGTTGGCTCGTTAGAAATGTTAGAAGTGAAGGAGTATTGGAAATGTAAGTAGTGAGTTATTACATAGTTATTATGTAATAGTTACAGTGATACAGTTTCAGTGGAATTTGTCCGATGATAAGGTCTGTCTTGGTGTTGGAATTATTAAGAAATTCACAGACAGGTATTGCGTTTGTCTCCGCTTTAGTTCTAAGACAGTTGTGTTAATTAATGTCGGTTCCGTGTCAATATTAATTGCTCTTGATACCTTTCTTAACTAAGGTGTACGTACCTATGTATTTCATACTGTTTGTTGTAAATTAACAGATTATTCAGCTAGGATGCGTATATTCTTGTATGAGAAAATAATGGGTCTTAATAAAGATGTTTTACGTGGAAATACTACTTTCGTCTCCATGAAAACATAGAAATATGTCCGATAATATAAGTTAGTACAAATTATAAAAAAAATTACATACTTACCATCAAGCCTGCATTCCCTAAAAGGTTAGGCAGAGGCGTACATGTACATAGGTACACCCACACTACGCCAGTATGTTTAGGTTCCATGTAATAGGGGCCGAGCCTATTGCCAATAACCGAACACAAATTCCAAACTCCGAGCTGCTACTGGGAATTTCATAGAAAAACCCAATAACACTTTGCTCGACCTGGGAATCGAACCCAGAACCTCTAGCGTAGTACGGTTATTTTAACCTCATACTGAGACTTTGCCTACCTTCTGTTCATACAAAAATACAATGTCCATACATTCAGCAGTACTATAATATATGTGTATGCGCAGGAACACGCACCAATTAGCGCAGTCGTCGCCGGCCGATACCAAGTCATAAATCGAACGGACCGTTACCGCGGGGCCTTGAAAACAGCGGGGTGTAACCACTTTATCGGTAAACAAAAATATTGAACTCTATGATGAACGGGCGATGAACAGGAGCGAGGCACACATTGCCAAAAATAATAAAATACGAAAAAATAATACTTACCATTTTATATTTTAATATTAAAATAATTTTATTTGTTTATTTTTTTCTAAATAATATTCAGGTTTGATAACTTTTGCTATGCCATTTTTTTATGAGAATATAAGCATGTATTTATTTTAATGTTTTAAATATATTTAGGCTTTGAAATATATTTAGGGCCACTTGCACCAACTTCTTAAATTCGTTTAAATTGTATTTCAACACGATTTTTGATTTAAGTCAAACATTCGTCTTGCACCAAAATAATTTCCGTGTTAAATACGTTGAAAGACCTGACAAAGTTAAATACGCTGAAGACCCTATTTAAATCATACTTAAATATGAATGGCCGTTTATTGAACTGTCATCTGACGAATGGAGTTTATTTTGAGATAAAATACTACTAGAAGCCTTGTAATAATTTCTATGAGAGATTATTCACCTATTTAAAATTATTTTTTCATTTTATCAAATAAAAAACAACAAATAAATATGACTTTGTTTGGATTGGTTGTCATGGCAACGAAAAGTCAAAATAATGGCGTAAGTTTCGTTACATGCAGACTATTTTCAATAAAAATGATCGATTTATCATTAATAAAAAATATTATAATTGTAATAATCATTAAATTTGATTTAATTTTATAAATATTATTCATAACATAATTTTTTAAATAGATTTTTCACATTACTATGATGTAATGTAGATGTAATGTAAAAACGGAACGTAGAGAACTGTTTTAACGACATCTTCAATTCATTTAACTAAATTGACATAAGACAGACTTGGTGCAAGACGATCTTGTATGTGTTATGTTTATGGAGATAAAAATATTTAACTAAATGCATAAAATAATGATTTAAATAGAATTTGGTGCAAGTGGCCCTTAGTTTAAGTTGGAATACTTAGCTGTAAAACTAAAAAAATATATATTTAAAAGTATTTTTAATACATAATTTTCGATTATACTGTAAATGCAGAATTCGTTAATTGATATTGTGTGTAATATATATAAACAATGTCGCAAGCGCAATTTGGGAAGTCTTCAAGCGCCTCGAGGTGCTATAAAGTTTCGTGAATTCTATTAATTACTTGAAAGAAATATACATTGTATATCTTGAATTTTGCACACATCGACACAAACAAGGTACAGTTATTTATACAGTACATACCAATTATACGTAGTTTGCCTACAGTATACGTAATCATAGGTTTTTTTTAAATAATCACGTTCTAATTTAAGTTCTCATTTTTAGGGTTCCATACCTTAAAAGGAAATCCTTATAGGATCACTTTGTTATCTATCTGTCGTCTGTCAAGACCAAAGGGAATCAAAACCTACAGGGTACTTCCCGTGAACTCAGAATCTTGAAATTTGGTACAAAGTAACGTCAGCACAGATAAAGGAAAAGCAGCAATTTTTTATTACTTCATATAATAAAAATATTTTTAAGAACGGAGCCCTCGGTGCACGAGTCTGACTCGCACTTGGCCGTTTCTTTTTGGTCACGCCATTTTCGTGGCCTCCTACTCGTAGAACCCCTGCAGCTTCGGCAGTCTGGGGCGAAGGCAACCGAAAGAAAGCGCGCTTGCGCATCCAGATATTAACAATTCCATGGACCCAAAGTAAATTATAATAGTTTTGTGCAACGTGTATAATATACAACGCATTACATATATTAAAACATATTCTGTTATTCATTGTATATCAGTATAACGTAAAAATATGTGTCAAAACTCGTAATGGCGATTTGATGGTAATTTTACTTTTGTCTGCATAAGGCGACATGTTTAATAAATGGTTGTTGTTATATTATGAGTACGATTTTTAGTAAAATATTGCTTGTATGGCTTCATATGGGATCAAAAATATGTGTATGTTTAAATTTGAATAGATGCACATTAATATAAAAACCTTCTTAGTATTCCGAAGTAAAAAAGTACCTACTTCAAGAAATCATTTTTCATCAACTAAATTATGTATCTATAAATCACTTTTTATAACTAATTAAAATATACTTTGCATAAATCATAATATCTATTCTATCAACATCAAATAAGTAGGTACCTACTACCTATAATAGATATAAATATTAAATACGACCAAAAATATATTAATCTGGTTAATATATTGAATACCTTATTAGTCTAGTGGGCCCTAGTTTGATCCCCAGGTCAAGCAGTGTTATTGGGTTTTTCTATGAAATTCTCATTTTCAGGAACTGTACCAGCTCGGAGTCTGATTGATTTTGTGCCCGGTTAAACTAGGTACCTAAAAAACTAATTATAAAATAATTACTATAAAAAATGTTTACGCCCCGTATGGGATGGGATACATGGGACCTAAAACATACCGGCGAACTATGGATGGGTGTAAGTAGGTACATTAGTACACCTCTGCCTAACGCTTTGTGGAATACAGGCGTAATGATATGTTATATTAATCTGGAAAAATATAGTTGGATAAATTCAAAGGAATTTCACAGTTTGTCGTATTAAGATTATAAAATAAAAATATCTTCGACACAAGAGTGCCTCCAACCGCGTCTTGTCATTTTAATGCAACATTACGACCGATATATTGTCTCTTTCTTACTTGTAGAAACTTATATTTGCATCTCTCTCTAACCTTTAAATTGCGCGGTAGTACTCTGATAGGTATATTTACTTATTTGGTCCGATATTGCGAAATCTATTTTGCGTTTTTCGGAGGTCTGCAAGTATTTTTGGCCTTTTGTATTCCAAACTTGGTTATGTATATAATTTAAACAACATCTGTAAGTTTTAATTTGAAGCTAATAAATCATATCCAATGAACCTACGAATATCGATGTTAGTGAACTTAGCAGATCATTGTCCAGCAGATCATCAGATCAGATCATCGAATATCGGGTGACTTTTCATCGATAAATGTTAGGAAGATAATTCTAACTGGATTCTATAAAATGTCTTCTAATTAAACCATTGTTTTAAGAGCGTATAAGTAATAGTACCAAGATACCAATATAAATCGCTAAGTGGGTGAATGATTTTATCTTAAAGATCTTGAAATTGGTATGATTTTAAGAAAAACTTTTTATGTCAATTCGCTATGGAATAAAGACAACAATAAAATCTCAATAGTAAAAACAAAAACAATTTAAAATCTTTAATCTGCACGGTGATTTACGGATACCATTTAAATTTTAAAAGAAATATATACCTAATTTACTCTGGCAAGCTTCTCATAAACAATTGTTGGCAACATTGTTGCTAGAGGGCAAGAAAGAAAGCTGAATATTGAACTCACGCTGCTTCTTTGTAGAACAATAACCAATTAAGTCGATATTAACTTGGATTTAGTTGGCAATACAGGTAAACTAAATCCAAGTTAATCACAATAACACATACCCTCAATGCGTACATATCTGTTGGTTATTGCTTGCGTTGGCGTTTCGTACATATTTTTCATCATCTCTATTGCTGTCTTTGTTGCATTCTAATATAATACCCTCACGCTTGTAGAGGTGAACCATTGTGCACTTATGATAATATGATATGTGATAGGAATTAGGTCACATGTTATAAAGGATAAGCCTATAGTCACTAGGCACAAATCTAAATTAGGTACAATTCTCATTAGCAGAATTTCCCAGCGGTAAAATCCAATATCTCACAATAAACCCAAACCCTTAAAAGGCGGGCAACGCACTCGTGACTCCTCTGGTCTTGCGGGTTTCCATGGGCGGCGGTTATCGCTTACCATCAGGTGATCCGTCTGCTCGTTTGCCCCTCAATCCCATAAAAAAACGCTACTAGTCTAATCCAATCCTAAAAAGCAGAAATTAAAAAAGAAAATGTCGTCAAGTTTGTTTTAAAGCAAATCTAAAATCCTCGACTTATTAATTTGAAAACATTTACATTAAATATTAAACTAAAATATGTCATTGCTTTCCGCGATACCAGTTTACCCCGGAAGGAGGTTTTGCGTACTAAAGTTAATGTATGCAGCCGGTCAAAGCCAGGCAGTAAACTATAATAAAGGCCACAAGTTAAACATGCAGATGATTTGATGGCAACCCGCGTCATTTGACATTAAGTATTGCATATTTAAGCGTCAGCCATTGTCCGCACAGTTACGTTATAAGTGAGATGTTTAGGGTTAACGTTATTGTTGGAAATAGGAGCTGATTTAGATTTAGTATCGGGTTTTGAAAGCTCTGATATTTATACGTAAGATGTAGGAATGAAATGTAGCAAGATTTTAAAATCAAATATGGATAGTAATAAGAGATGAGGAAAACTATATTAATGTAACCCATGGAAGACGTGAACGAATGATTTATATGTATAATAGCAAAATACCAGTTACTAAGATAAACTGTAATGGCTATAAAATTTAACTTTAGCAAGTAAGTAAGTACATTGCTTATAAAGTTTAGACATCTCTTAAAAAAGAAAAATCCCCCAGGATAATATATATAATAATGAAATCAATGCAATGAATAACTGTGTTCCACGGGACTAGAGATGATAAACTGACATATAAACATTCATAAAGTTCAACATAGTAAAAGTATAGGTACTTAAATAGCTTTAGAAAAAGGAACGAAAAGATGTGAAAGATGATTTGATTATAAATCTAGATAAAATAAAAAAATAAAATCTTTGCACCCGTTTATCCTTAATGTAAAGGTTAACGTAATGATAAAATATTCTTCTACAATAGAAATAGCTATGTAGTCCTAATCTGAATATGAATTCAAACATGCAGAAATCCACGAAGACGCCATTAGTCATTAAATCCCGCATATTTTAGCACCATCTTTACTCATACCGTTAGGTTATAAGTAAGATATTTCTTCGTAGGGTTGGTCCTTTGAGTCGCTGTTTAGCGCAGTTGGTCCTTTATCAATATTGATCACAATTATGACGTATAATTATCAAAACATACCTTTCTCAATACCTTATCTTTCTCAATACCGTATCATTGTCAATAAATTAATGAATTTGCATTCAAATTTTGTTCCTGAGATTCCTAATTATAGGTAGAATATATAATACCTAATTAACTCTTTATGACACCCATGGGAACCCTTTTCTTCATCTTGTGCGGCGATCATACAATATTTTAATTTACTTGAACATTATAAAGGTTATCTTAATTCAATAATTATTATTTCAGATTCCAAGTATCAAGTTCATTAGGTAGGTACTTTGATTTTGTCCTCCCATAAGACAAAAAAACTGTCTCAAGTATGAATCATTGGGACATAATAAATGTGTACTTAATATAACTGCGAAGCCATATCCCGGGTACAGAATAAAATTTCCAGACACAATTGACCGGAACATTTTAGTGTACTTTAAAAAACCTTTAAATAAATGACCTCAAAACCGAATGGTATCGTAAATCAATCAAAAAACTAATTAAAATCAACTGTAAGAACTGGAGGACGAATTGCACTTGAGCGTGTAACAATACTTTGGTTATTTTTATGCGAGAACATGTAATAACCGTTGAACTGATTACAATTCTTGAACTTACGTGTGTTAGTTTTGACGAGCGTATGAATATATTATTATTATACTTGGTCGTGGGGATAGTAATCAGTATGTTTATGTGACGTTTTATAATCATGTCCTGAGCAATTATCCTCGATATCAACGTGCTGACTGTCTTTTTTTAAACATAATGCTTTCCTCCGGTTAAAGAGCATCCATTTTACGAATTCCGCTTTTATAAAAGTACAACAGATGCTGCCATTATACTTACCAGTATTGTATTAATTGAATTTATTTCTTATTTGCGAGAAAAGGTAACAGATCGTGCACACTACACACATCTTTATACTTAATTGTATCGTTAGAGTAGTCAAGTGAAACCTAATCAAAGATCCGAACAAGATGCGAAAGTGCTTTGAAACCGTCTGCAATTATATTTTGCGCTGCAGGAAAAGGAATACAAGAATAAGTAAGTATAGTATACTGTTCACCAGAATCCACAATTTGTTCCATGGCCACTCAACTCCCATTGTTATGGAGCTTACAATCTTTAGCTGTATTTCGCCCTGTTTCATTTTAAATAACAATACTACACGGAAGAACTTGCACAAGGGAAACACATTCCGGAATCTTCGTATATTTCATCAATCTTTTTGCATATGATCATAAACGCGGAGCTGGACGCATTGCAGTCCCGTGTGTCCGCGATAAAGGGACCTCCCGTAAAACCGAGTTGATTTTATGATCATACTAATTGGCTATACCAAATAAACGTAGAAATATGAAATGCATAAAACTTGGTTTCGATTCCGCGCGGGTTGCACTCCGTAATGGATTTAGCGACATTTAAGCTGTAAAATGTTTTCTGGCCTCTCATTAGTTTTGTTGTGCGGTCGCTGCGAATTATATTACGTATGTTGCGTAGCTTCTATTTTTAATTTTTTACCATTGCTACAGAGGTTTTATAGTGTTGTGAACTGTATTTTGTGTGAAAGATATTTTAATAGATAGCGAATTGCGAGTCTTTGAAAGTTAACAGTTGAGACGTGTGAAATGTAACGTGTGGATTCTTTAGAGATTTTGCTAAGGTTTATATCTCTGAAGCTTCATCTTGATTACATACGAATTCTATGATTATATAAAGGTCCATAATCCAGCTTTTGGTACACCGACGTGAATACTGGTATTCTACCTTTTTGAAAGGAATGAATAGTCTGTCATAAGCTCTTGGTTATTGCTTTTAATATCAGCTGAAGTCTTCCTTTATTTCTCTGTATAAGACTTGTTACATCAGATACTTGCATAAAAAATCGTTTTGATCAATCGCAGGGACTATAAAACCCTGACGCTTATATAATTATTGCTAGCATAAAAATGTTCCTAACTTAAAGAAAGTGTTGCCATGTAAATTTCTTCTGAGAATCTTGACTCATCGCTTATATTTGACCTGGGCGTCGAACCTACCTGCGTTTGAGACAGTGGACTAAAGTTATCTAGGGGACACGCTCATGTCGTAAAAACCGAGACTACACTAGACACGTCAGAATACCCGCAAACAGAAATTTTAACACGTAATTTGTTCAGCAAAACCCAACAATAGTTTTTCACATAACTCATAGTTAAAATGGTGGTTAACTTTATGAGTTAACGGTGCAAAATAACCAATGAGTTAGGCGGCATTGTTAACTTACATAGCTTAGAGAGAAAAGTCTAAGTAGCTTGCTAGTTAGTCTTTTGTGAATATAATCATAAGAATATTTAAATTATAGGTTGTGGAATAAGATTTTGCTAGATAATTACTTTAAATACATGGTATTAATTTTAACTGGGAACCAACGAGGTGAGGTTCATATTTGTAATTTAGAAGGCACTCCGGTGAAG
The DNA here is from genome assembly GCA_947256265.1 of Acronicta leporina. Lineage (NCBI taxonomy): Eukaryota > Metazoa > Arthropoda > Insecta > Lepidoptera > Noctuidae > Acronicta > Acronicta leporina. The sequence continues at coordinate 2,331,030 of OX366518.1, read as the reverse complement.
ATTTTTTGCCCCTGGGGTCTCAGCAGAAATTTCTCTGGGTTTATACCGTCGGTAGCCAAATAATAGATAGGGCGTTGGACTTGCGATCATGTGGTTGCCGGTTTGATACCCACCCTTTGCACTACCAACGTGGAAACACTCGTAACACAAGTATTTAGCTTAGCACGAGGGGTTAACAAGAATACTAGTAATGTGCAACCCACATTGCTAGTAAGCTTTTTTTTTTAAAAAAATACCGCCGTATTTCTCAATATTCTACGATTTAGCAGAAGTGTATGCTAACATTATCGTATTCCGATTTAAACGTCCGACCGACCGAATTTTCCATACAAACGTAGGTACAGTCAGCGCCAAAAGTCGCTGAGCACGATGCAATCTTCAAAACGTTTTTACATCATTACTAACCAAAAAATTCTGACCTGAGAAGTTAGTACCTACCAGTTTTCTTATATGCAGAAAACTGGTACTAACTTCTCAGGTCAGAAAGATTGCATCGTGTTCAGCGACTTTTGGCGCTGACTGTACCTAATACCAAAATAAATCGTAATTCGAACACAATTTAATCGAAGTGTGATATTATTCGGATTCCGATACCCTTAATCTAGGTTCCTGCTCTACCATTTCGTCCAAAATACTTCACTGGAAATAAATGTAAGCTAATGTAATTCTTGATAACTTTACCAAGTTTGGAACGATTCTTCGGTTATTTATTTCCAGTGAAGTATTTGTAGAAGAAACAGAACAATAAGAACCTAGATTAATATTATCTCAATCCGAATGATAACACAATTTGATAGAATTACACAATTTCACGTGGGAGAGCCATGCTTCGGCACGAATGGGCCGGCTCGACCGGAGTGATACCACGGCCTCACAGAAAACCGGCGTGAAACAACGCTTGCGTTGTGTCGCCGAGTGAGTGAGGTTACCGGAGGCCCAAACCCTTTTAAAAGGCGGGCAACGCACTTGCGCCTCCTCTGGTGTTGCGGGTGTCCATGGGCGGCGGTTATTGCTTACCATGGTGATCCGTCTGCTCGTTTGCCCCCCAATCCCATAAACAAAAAAAAAGAAAAAAGTTTGGATTAAGATTAATTTTGGTATAACGATTTTGTGGGCCATTTAAGGTCCGCCGGACCTTGCAATATTCTCAGTGTTTGCTTTGCCCGGATATAGGTACTAGGCTCCTATAGTAGACCTTCTATTACATGGGGCTAAACATATCGGCGAATTGCCTCTGACTAACTCTCGGGAAATACAGGCGTGATGGTATGAAATACTTAACTCTTCTATACCATTGCAATCGGCGAGACGTCTCCATATTAAAATTTTACCCGTTACCTCGTAGGCGTAATGCTTGACAATCGTTGATTCGGTTTTGTTTATCGATACTTATTTATTCGGTAATCGAGTTATTTAACGATAAAAGCTGGAGAATGTGGCTATGAACACGCCACTTCACAGTAATGATGCAACTGAATAATTTAGAGACGTGTGATTACAAAATCGATTTTAGTGCATCGATTTTTATGATTTATAATGTTAATTTAAGAGTGTCAACAAGTACAAGTTATCATTTTTGCATTGATATTGACCCTGATATGCACTAAAAGTTAATTCTCACGTTATACACACTTCAACGAATTATGAAGCTCATACATACCTAGGTACACTCACGCCTTTTTCCCACAGGGGTAGGCAGAAACTATGTATAGACCACCACTTGCTATGATTAGTTCATTCATCTTCTCATACATACACCCCGGCATACATTGCCGGCACGCATTTCATATTATATCAAATGTAATACGTAATTGATTTTAACTTCCTCGTTAGTCTAGTGGTCTCAAGCGCACTGCTACGCTAGATTCTTACGTTCAATTCCCAGGTCGAGCAGTGTTATTGGGTTTATTTATGAAATTATCTGTAGCAGCTCGGAGTTAAGATCTGTGCCCGGATAATGGCAAAAGGCTGGCCCCCTATTACATTGGATCCAAAAATACCGGCGAACAGTGGTCCTGAGCGCAACTGCTACGCTTAGGGTCCTAGGTCGAGCAGTGTTATTGGGTTTTTCAATGAAATTCCCAGTAACAGCTCGGAGTTTGGAATTTGTGCCCGGTTAATGACAATAGGCTCGCCCCCTATTACATGGGACCTAAACATATCGGCGAACTGTGGGTGTACATTAGTACGCCTCTGCCTAACCCTTCGGGGAAAATAGGCGTGATGGTATGTATGTTCTATACGTTTTAATATATCCGAGAGATCTCAAATACATTATATTGCACCTCATCTTCATACAAACCTGTACTTCTAAGGAAAAAGTCGTGACATCACATACAAGGCGCCTAAATTCAGTGCCCATGCGCACTTATTGACAAATTCAGCAGGCAACGCTAACAGGCTGTATAATGCGTGAAAACATAAGTGCGGACACAACACCCTGTATAAGGCCTCGTATAACTAGCTATGCTTGTTAGCTGGGCAAGGCGAGTAACTCAAAACGAGCCGAGTTATGTGCAGGGTTGGAAGACAACATTGATATAAAAAAGTAATAAAAGATGGTTGAAATCGGTACTGTATCAAATGTTCGAAAGGAGAATGATTCATTCGTAATTTACGTTTCATATTTTTATAAACAACTTAAAATAATAATGATTTTAAAGAAAAATACCTATATCAAATATTACAAAAAATAATAATATTAGAAACACCATCACGCCTGTATTCCCCGAAGGGTTAGGCAGAGGCGTACTAATGTACACCCACAGTTCGCCAGTATGTTTAGGTCCCATGTAATAAGGGGCGAGCCTATTGCCATTAACGTTCCTAACTCCAAGCTGCTACTGGGAATTTCATTGAAAAACCCAATAACACTGCTCGACCTGGGAATCGAACCCAGGACCTCTAGCGTAGCAGTCGCGCTCAGGATCAGTTGGCTAATGAGGCATTAGAAAATTTTTTAAAACTATGATTTGTGTATCTAGAAACATAAAAAAAAAGTCTATTAAAATATTTATGACAACCCTAGGTACGAAGCCAGTGACAGATTTATTCTCAGAGAACAAGGCTGAGATCAACACGCAGTACATTGTATATTATTGTTAATGTGAAGTTCAAATGAGCTTGGATTACCATTTGCTAATTAGAGAAATTACCTGTTGAGAACTTATAGTAGGGAATATAATCTATCGACATTTTAAACGGCCATGAGCGAATGTAGATAATCTTGATCAAACATTTTTCCATGTTACAACTATCACTTACTACGCCTATATTCCGCTAAGGATTTGGAAAAGGTGTAGGTACTTTTGTAGACTCACATAATAGGGGAAAACTCCCAGGTCCATAGAAAAATTCAATGACACTACTCGACCTGGAAATCAAACCCATGACCGCCAGCGTAGCGATCGTACTTAGAACTACTAGAATAGGGTAGCTTTGTAGCCTAATATCTTGCATATTATAGTAAAAAATATACTTTTTGACAAATCTTTGTTAAAGATTATCATGATACTCCTGCAAAGATTATCTATATTTTTCACTTTTAAAAATTCTAATTGCCTCAGTAGCCTAGTGGTCCTGAGCGCGACTGCTATGCTAGAGGTCCTGGGTTCGATTCCCAGGTCGAGCAAAGTGTTATTGGGTTTTTCTATGAAATTCCCATTAGCAGCTCGGAGTTAGGAATTTGTGCCCGGTTAATGGCAATGGGCTCGCCCCCTATTACATGGGACCTAAACATACTGGCGAACTGTGGGTGTACATTAGTACGCCTCTGCCTAACCCTTCGGGGAATACAGGCGTTGTGGTATGTTTAAAAATTCTACTTTAGCTATAGATACATTATTATAGAAGTTATTACACCAACCATACTTTGCCATGCATTTTAATCGTCGTGTTTCAGAACAGTTCTTTATAAAGCACGCATAAATAATGTTGAAAATAAAGTAGAAAAGATATTAACGTTTATGAACTCACTGATTGTGAAAAATTGCTATAAAATATAGACTTCGCATTGTATATAAGGCTTGAATACAATTGGATTCAAGAACCAAAACTGATTGCTTTAATTTATGAAAGAGTTCGAGACTTGGGAGTCGTCTAGAATCGGTTATACCGAATTTAAAAATGTTTTTTGATGAATGATATTCTTCATAGTTTTGTTACATGCGTGTTCTAAAAAGTCTCAATATATAACAACATACCATCACGCCTGTATTCCCCGAAGGGTTAGGCAGAGGCGTACTAAAGTACACCCACAGTTCGCCGGTATGTTTTTAGGTCTCATGTAAAAGGGGGCGAGCCTATTGCCATTAACCGGGCACAAATTCCTAACTCCGAGCTGCTACTGGGCATTTCATAGAAAAACCCAATAACACTTTGCTCGACCTGGGAATCGAACCCAGGACCTCTAGCGTAGCAGTCGCGGTCAGGACCACTTGGCTAATGATGCAGTTACTATCTCTACGGTTACTATCTCACGTAGAAATGTAGCAAGTATGGCTTCTGATGCAAGATCGATCGATCCTGAGCCCCTTTCGGTCAGTCTAATATCTTCTCTAAATTTTCAATTAAAGTGCCAAGTATACACAGTACGTAGGTCCCGACATTAGAACAAATGCGTCGTTAAAGCGGGATATAGCGTGTACCTAGCCTTGTTGCTCTGCACATACTCTTAGACTTATTCCTTGGCGTGGATGTGCAATACAGACTATAAGAACGAAGAACTTGTCTAGAATATTTTTTAACTGAGTATATAAGAATATAAAACATGCATTCGGACTGTCTGACATCAACACTAGTCAGAACACTCGTCTATTGTCATTTTCTCATCCCATTTGCATAGATTTCAGTGTGCAACAATACCATTCAAACTGAAGCATAGTAATGTTAAAAAAATATTACTTCATCACAGAATATTTCACAATGCCTTGGTGTCAGCTTTGAAGAATTTAGCAGCAGAGTTTTACCACCCCAATCATTTGTATGCCTCGGTTTTCAATGTAACTAATTAGTAATTTTATCAAATATTTTCTTAGTTTGTGGTCTGGTCACTGTGATCAGATTTGGGTTCAAATATAGGGGCCATTAAATTCAACATGTACCCAAGAAAAATAATACAAGACTCGCTGAGAAAAATTTGACTAGACCGCAGTGTGCATATGAAACAGAATTTTGTGTAAAAAAAAATATCTAATTTGAAAACTTAAGATAATTTTGCTAACCATCCTTTGGTGTCGTATGTCACTCTTATACACACACCCTTTGCAGATAATCCAGAGATCCAGAAACATTCAGATCCCATCGGATACTGCGATATAGTTACAATAGTTGTCGTTTAAAGGACAAAATCTTGTTATTTGGACGCCTACGGTAACATTTTACATCGGCCATGGGTTCTTAGTGGTACTATACAGACCTATTAAGGCATAGATATTGGGAATTAAAATAGTTTCCAAACTTATTGGTGTAATTTTTTGGGAAATTGAAGCAAAATTGCCGCGAAATATATTTTATTTGTTGATCTAAAGCGGCTGAAGCCGGAGTTTTAGTGGGTGCGAGCCCCCATAACATCACCTTTCCCCGAAGGTGTCGTATACGCCAGGCATTTTCTGCGACAAAAAGGTAGTACTTTAAATAGAATATTTGAAACACTGTTTTTTTAATTATCTGGAAATATTTTTGCATTTGAATATGTTATTAACAACTTTTACGATGTTGTTATATAAAGTTTTCCAATTCATGCAGAAAAACATTGTCTACAATCAATTGATAGATTTATGATTTTTATTTGTAACATTCAATGCTTTTCTTTTTTATTTATTAACAAATAGTGCATGAAAGTTTTTTTTTTTGTATTGTCCTAAGCAAAAGCTTACAGACAATTTCATGCGCCAGATAGCATGTTAAATCAGCATCAATTGACTATTCTATATCCTCCAAAGTCTACACAAGTATTCCACAGCGTATGTTCTATTCACAGTGCGCTCTATATCACATTTTATCTCGCGCGTCGAAGGCGCACACGCATATAACTCAACCCCGCGGCCGGTGTTAAGTGTTGCAATTAAATATTGCCCAGCTTTGTTTCTGATGTTGATTTTATCACGATTCTTTTGAGGATCGAGCTGGGCTTAATGTGGATGTTCGGACAAAGGCCCGTGGTGTTATTGTCGGATGCGTATACGCACTAGCTTTGTGTAGAGCTTTGTAGCAAAGAGAGATAAATTTTGTAGTGTCTGTCAACGATTAGACACGTTCCTTAAAGGTACAATAAATCTTACGACGAATTTTAGTAAAGAAAATATTAGTTTTCTTCATTTATCGATTTATGGATCATTAATGATTATATAAATACATCAAGTTTAACCATATACTCCTGCATTCCCCGAAGGGTTAGGCAGAGGTGTGCTAATATGCACCCACACGGGTATGTTTAGGTCCCATGTGTGAAAATTTCATAGAAAAACCTAATAACATTTTGTCCGATCTGGGAAACGAACCCGGGACCTCAAGCGTAGCAGTCGCCCTTAAGACCACTAGAACAATGACGCAGTCCTGCAATCATGCATAAAAATGCTGTTTGTATTCCACACATAAAATTCCACGATGACGTGTGTTCCCATTGAGTGGCCTAACGCATCGAATCAGGAATGCTACTGGTATCAAAAACACACGGCACAATGCGACGGGTTAAAATCATTACCAGTCAACAAGGCATAAACACATATTAGCATAATATTACGGGAATTATGTGGGATAAGGCTGGGCCATGAGGGGAGCGGGGAACGAAATACCTTTAACGCACCACTATTTTTAACAATAAAAAAGAGGTTGTTAAATGAAAGTACAGTGATGTTGAAATAAAAATTGACAGAAACAGAAGAAGGGGGTTCTAAATTTATCTTGGGAAAACCAAGAGCGTACTCCCTTTTAAAAGGCCGGCAGCGCACTTGTGACTCCTCTGGTGTTGCAGGTGTCCATGGGCGGCGGTGATCGCTTACCATCAGGCGATCCGTCTGCTCGTTTGCCTGCTATCACATAAAAAAAAAACCACTTCTTTCAAAATCTGTCAGTCCTTACGTCATTTAATGCCGTTTGACGATTATTATTCTGTTTTAATCGTAATAGTATTGAACCCCAATACAGTGTTAATGATAACTTAAAGGTGATCGACTCGGTTTATGTTCCAATTACTTTTTTTAAAGCAAATGCTTCGGCTTACCTCCAGCCATATTTACTACATAGAATTTATGATCTTTTTAAGTTTAGGGGATCGATTAATTAAAAGCCTTCAAATACTGTAACATTATTTTAATAATTATTCCGTAATGCACTAAAGCAAGCGGCGGTAGCCTGTTGGCTAGGGCGTTAGACTTGCGATTATTTGGTCGCCGGTTCGAAACCCACCCATTGCACTAACGACGTGAACCCACTCGTAAACTGCTAGTAAGCTGTTAATAAAAATAAAAAAAAAAACACCTCTCATCATTCTTTCTCTCTTCTCCTTTTCTTTTCCATCTGTCATATTCACTCATTAATCTTGCATTCGGTTCAAACATTTGACATTCTTTAAAATTCCTTCATAAGTGGGAGGATATTGTGAGTAGAAACTCATTAGATCACAATGGCAATGAAAATTTACGCAAGTTTAGATTAATCGCTACATCTTATAACTTACACGCACGCATATACAAACTCTATTCAGGGACTCATTTCAATAGGCGCCGAGACCACCCAACCAAACTTGACCTCCCCCACTCCTTTCACACCTTACAATAGAAGCAAAAGCGGGGGCCATATAGGCCTAGCCACGGCTCTTTAACACTGGACATTGATCAGTTGACACTTCTGAGGTCGGGACAAGTGACCTCTAGCACTGCGACCCCACCCTTATAAGTGCGTTCGTGCTTTCACTTAGAAATGTTATGTCAAATTAACATACTTTAGAGACATGGCTTTTGTATTTTTTTTCTGTTTTGTCAAATAAAGCGTGTTGTATTTAAAAATTCCGTAATCTGTCGGAATTTGTAGATTTGGAAGTTACAGTGGGCGGGATTAATAGTTGTCACTTTTGTTGTTGCAACCTCCACGCACAGTGGTCGCAAAGTGTTCGGTTTGGTTCCCTGGTCGATCAATGTATGAAAAGGTTTTTTTAGAAAATTCTCAGTGAAAGCTCTGAGTTTCAATTCGTTCATAATGGCTATAGGCTTGCCTCCTATCACCTCCGACCAGACGTAGTCCTACTTAAAACATACATTAGTAACCGGTTTCACATTGAAATTAATGAATATGTATAAATACAATAATCCCTTATCAAAGAACTTTATAGGCTATGTGTATTTCAGGGTTTTAACTCTTTTTTGAAGAAACAAAACACTGTTTAAGTATCTGAAAAACATAAACATACCATCACGCCTGTATTCCCCGAAGGGTTAGGCAGAGGCGTACTAATGTACACCCACAGTTCGCCAGTATGTTTAGGTCCCATGTAATAGGGGGCGAACCTATTGCCATTAACCGGGCACAAATTCCTAACTCCGAGCTGCTACTGGGAATTTCATAGAAAAACCCAATAACACTTTGCTCGACCTGGGAATCGAACCCAGGACCTCTAGCGTAGCAGTCGCGCTCAGGACCACTTGGCTAATGAGGCAATTCAGGCAGGCAGAGCCAGCAGTAACTGAAAAAAACTTTATATAATGTGAGGTTCTTCTAGATTCCCACCAATACCTACATTAAATATGGTTCATCCGTTCAGGAGTCACAATGGTACAGACAGACAGAGAAAGGCTACAATTCCATATCACTTTTTATGTATTGGATTTAAAATAAGGAAATAAAACTATTAATATTGAAACGAAACTAGATATTTCTAATACACCATTAAGGATATATTAAAATCAGGTATGATCTCACATAATTAATAAAAAAACAAAGCAAAAACTGGATTAGGTTTCTGGTTAATCTAGGTAATCCAGACAGCATTAGACTCCATTAGTCATGTAATCTTAATCGGTAGCAAAGTCATTAATATACCCGAAATGGAGAATATGTTTGCCGTTTTTTGTAATAAATTAATGCAAATCTGCATCTAAGAGGATACAGTCGTAAATTTTGTAATAAAATTACATTCTTTGATGATATGCGGTTTTGCCAATGTGAAACTTGATATAGCTTATTGATTTTTTATGGCAATTGAGCTGACGAGCCACCTGGTGATCGCCACTCATGGATACCTGCAACATCTGAGGAGTTTCTGATGCGTTGCCGACCTTTATCTTGTGTGGGTGCCAAGGAAGCAAGGCCTCAGTGCACTTCGACTCAATGGGATCTTTCGCTAGATAACCTATTCCTTATCCTCTCCAGTTCTTCAAACAGCTCTTCAATGAGCCCTGGGGGTATGAGTCTGTAGTTCTCTGGTCTTGGATAACCCTGCCGACTCTTAAGAGTCCCTATGGACTACCAAAGCCGCAGCAACCGAGGGTGAACTGGCTCTTACGCGCAAAATTCGAAACACACACGAAGGTGCTTTGTGACAAACTCCTACGTAAGGGTGGTCGCCAGCACCGAGCATGTCACATATTTCCTCGCCTCTTACGAGATGCCTATCTGAAAGGCAGTGATGAATTATCAGTGAAGAACTATTAGTGTCCGCAAGAGGCATAAAGTAGGTGGAAGACCTGAAATAGCTACTTTTAGAATAGAATAGAATAGAATATCCTTTATTAAACACCAAACACTAATGTCTAGTATAAGTAATCAATCATAGAATATGGTACAATGGGTGGTCTTATCGCTGAAAGCAATCTCTTACAGACAACCTTTGGATGGACTGAAGAGAAGAGACTAGTTTGATGAATCTACTGCCTCATTGGCCTTGATTGGGTTTGATTCTCAGGTCGCTGGTCTTAAATGTCCGATCCATGAGGATTTTCTGCACTATAAGAAAAAGCAAGCGGTCCAGTTGCTTGAGGCTGAGAATTAGTCTAATAAAGTAGTGAACAGGGGTCGAGCATCATTGTTTGATAGTCAAATCAATCTACTTCTTTCAAAAAACAATCTCGCATGCATTGCATTAAACGTCACCGAGAAATGAAAATTAAAAAAAGAAAACGTTTAATAAGCACAAAACGATTGGACTTTCGCGCGAATTGTAATAATCGAAAAACGCGCGTTCCGAACGCGTCTGGCATTCTACAAGACTCTATTAAAGCCTCCGCTAAAACTAACAAAGGAAATTCGACTTTATGGGAATGGAGATAAGATGTTAAAATCAAAGTCCAAATGTTTAGACTCCACATTACTTTTTTACGTCGCATCTCAAAGAAATTGTGCCCCGTTTATATGTTACGACACGATTACGATACGATTTAGTTGTGATATAGGTTTTATAGAGGATTTTGTTGTTAGTATGGTGACTTTATAAACTTATTTTACGGTTTATGGCCGATAAATGTGGCCATACTTGGACTTTTATTTGTATAACGACATTCTGGTCGCATTTTCTTGAATACAATTACTGAGCTTGAATATGCTGATATTGATGTTATAGTGGTTAACCATGAGATACTTGTATTATAATTCATAATTATGGTAAAGTGATCCCTACGTTAGCGCATGTAAATTAATTGATCTACTTTTTTGTGTCAATCAAAGAAATACATCAGTTTCTGCTTCTAATGAAATTATATTGGGATACAAATTCCAATTTTTTTTCCATAGTTGCCTCACAGGTAGGCAGATTAAGCATATCATATTAAAATGGGTTTATATTTTATTTAGAGCTAGAAATAAAAATGGTTTAAAAATTTAAAAAATCGTTAACTTTAAAACATACCAACTCTTGTATTAGCAAAAACTATCGATGGGCTTCTACATTCCGCCTCTTGCTTAGATCCTGGGTAATTTATACTGCGAAAAATGTCTCACTCAATCTTCCGATTTATTTATTTGTAAATAGAGCTCAGTTTTGTTTGAATAAGATATACACTTCATATCTTTTGGTGTTGCAATGATCTGGTCATATTACATGACAGAGAATTAATTGTCATAGTATTGTAGTATCGATATGGGCACTTAATGACGTCATTATTTCTATAGCTCTGTTCTAGTGTGAAGTGGTCGAAGCTTTTTTAAGTACTCGTAATTAACTATCTTTATGGTTATTTTTTGTGAGTAAGCAGAATTGTAGGTATAATTAAGTCGAGGCAATTGTTAAAGCTCTATTTGATGGTATTATAGTCCACCACGCGGGCCTAATGCGGGTTGGCAGATTTCACACGCCGTCGAGAAAATCTCTTAAGCATGCAGGTTTTCTAACGATGTTTCCCTTCACCGTTTATGCACGTGATAATTAACTTAATCATTTATCATTTATTAATAATCAAATGAGTTCCAAAAGTCAGAGATGCATGCCTTAGATTCAATCTCGATACATTTGATTTGGCAGTCCAACGGTAATTGGCAAAGCTATCACTCCTATCACTCTCTTTGGTACCTATAAAGGAACTGTAGAGAGTTTAGTCGGAAGATAATCAGACAATTTAACAACTAGAACACTTTCTAATTACTCATCATAGAAATGTTTAACTGTGGGAATTGAACAGCATAGCAACGAAATTTTAAAACAGTAATTATAACATCAAGTAAGAACAACTGGTAGCAATCGTCGGTATATCAAAGTAAATCGACACGTTAATCAATACAGTAACAGTTTTTTAAGAGGTTTTTAATAGTTGAGTTATGACGAAAACAGTTTATTGATCAATCAACGAGAATTTCTTCCGCGATTGGGCTGAAACTAATTAGTTAAGATTCGGATTAGTGATGTGCTTCATTTTGGTTATTTTTTCGGCCTAAATCAGATTATTTGGATGCTGTGCCTACAAAAGAATCGAATAATACAAAAATTTAGTAGTTAGGTATACACAATACTGTACTTAAGCAATTTTAGATGGTATTTGTAACTTTATGAAATATAATCGAGTATTTTTTTGTCACATTTGTGACAGAAATCAGCCATGTTTCGATACAATGAATGAACTAGACGAATAGCAAATATCGTTATACAAAGTCGCAATTTCGGTCTCAATTAATGCCACCAGTGGCACAACACTAAAATGTCTTGATTTATATTATCATTCATATTTGTAATCGATAATAAGCGGCTACTGATTAACTGATCGTAATATTTTTATGTGTATCATAAATATTGAGCTCAATTACTCAAACAAACTTTTATAACGTAGCCTCATATGTAAGAAGGGTAGACAGATGTAACGGTATTTTTATACCGCATTTTTTCAAAGCTTAATTAGTAAGGAACTTACTTGTTTCAACATCATCATCATTGTCATTATTAGCTTTTATGATTGAACTTTTATTATACATAAACCTTCTCTATTGTACACTGTTATTCGCCAATTAGTTCCAATCTAGTGTTGGCTACATATTTTATTGGGCCTGTTTCTATTATAATTGAATTAAAACCCTTAAAATACAATCCACGACAATCTAGCTTCAAACTGAAACAATATTAAGCTGATATAAAACATTTGAAAAACATCATAATCTAAAATATGTTTTGTTAAAAATCTGATCATGTACTCATTAGTTAGTTGGTTATTTTATGATACTATATCTATAAGTTCTATTAGTTAGTAGGTTATTAATTAAGTCTGTATAATTAGTGCATAAGTTGTTTTCTGTTCCCACAGACAAACCATGAAAGCGGTTTAGTGTTTTAAAAATGTAATTTTTAAAAGTTCAATAAAGAAGATACATACATACATATAAAGTTCTAGATTTACACGGTTGATCTTTAGGTGTTATGGAAACCAGATTTTCAAAGCAAGACATTATACAAGCATAAGAAAGCTTACAAAATAAAAAAAAAACGTAACTAAACTCTACGTAATAGTTACGTTTTGCAATAGAACTGAAAGAATGATTTGATTGGTGGCTGTTTCGATTCCGAATTCCTTTAAGCTTTAAACAACTGTTTTAAGAAAAAAAAGTACATGTTCTTATTGCATATTATAAGTGATTAATAATAATTTTATGTGTCTATGTTTGAAGAGGCAACTGGAAACAGACAAAAGAGACTTAGATGCAGCCTAAAAATAGAAACTGATATTATTGCTAATGAAATTGTAATACTGGAATGGCATTCAACATCATCTAGTTTTATCATTACTAATTATACAGTTTATAATTGACATATCTTGTATGCAAAATATAATCACAGACTTTGGCTACTGTCGATGTCATTACAAAGATAAGGAAACATATTTATACAGCTAAAGCCAAACAGAAATTTGGCAAAAATCTAGTTTATTGTTATAATATTCAAATGTAGAATATCGATGACATTTTACTTAATTTATGGATGTACTGGATTTTAGATTCAAGATTAGTCAACAGTTTTGGCGATGCTTAAAATATGCATTATATAAGACACATTTCGTTTGACCTTGATTTGCAGCCAGTTTTGGAGAGGTTAAAAAGGATTTTGAGAAATCACTAAAGTAGATATTTTTAAATTATTATTCAATATAACTTTAAAACACCACTTAAAGGCTGAAAAAATAAATATGAATATAATTTAAATTATGACCAACTATGTATTTATTTACAACGGCAATGATATAATCGTAAAAACTCCATATTAACTTAATATAGGTAATTAAAATAAGGAGTCCTCATTTTACGAGCAAGTCGTTCAAACTCACCGACAGTCATATGATATGCAGAAAGAACTGAAAAATACTGAGTATAAATAATTTTATTGACTACAAAATAGATTTTATAGTTTGTGCAGATACCGAGTAGGTACGATTTTAATATAGATAGGCATAGCGTAACCGAGAATCTTCTTAGAGAATTCTAGCGTCACATGTTGTAATTTATTTGGCGCCAGTATAATTCCTTGCGGGAACCTATTTAACATCAACCCCTTTTACAAAGGCAAAGATATACGTACTGGAGATAATATACAGATATAGGTTTATTTATTTATTCTACATGCTTCATTAATCAGAACTATAAAAAAGACGAATGCTTTCTAAACACTTGTTATCTATTACCGTGTCGAAAGCAAGTCTTAATTTTGATTTAAGCAAAACATATGTAATGTAACTTAAATCGAGATAATTCTAAAATGAAATAAAAACGTGTGCCTACCGAGCGACTAGTTGATAAATGTTCTGGTCATTTTATTTTTTCTTACGTTAAAAGGAGCACTTATCGTAATGTCTTGGTCACGAGTTTGTAAAAATTAAGATGTGACTGTGCGCGGAGACATTTTTGTTGAATGATTTAGTTCGGGATTTCATTTACGGTTTGATTTACGATAGAATTCAACAGATTGAGTATAAATCCTCTCTGCAAGATGTCTATATACCCTTATAACTGATTCTGATTCTTTGTTATATTAATTCCTAAAATTAATTTGATTTTCATTATTTTCAGGTAAGAAGTGATTTTTGATGTCTACGCTATTGTAAGGTATTTATGTATTAATTGGTATGTTTTTTGGTCTCATACCTACTATTAGGGATGCGTCTATTGCTATTCTCTGATTGAGGTGAGTATTACATAATTTATTTACGTAAAAGTTACATGCTAAATCTTGTTTTATCCAGTAACGTGGGAGCTTCAAAATACATAAATTTCACATGCACAAACACCCAGACCCTTTCTTGATATTTTCACATGTTTCTTATTGTCTTCTAAATTCGAAATATTTAAACAACAGGAAAGGCTTTCTTTTATCAAAATACGAAGCCGTGATAGGCGATGAGTCAGTCAGTTATCCAGTATTTTTTTTAAGATTAGGATTAACATTATCAATAGAATGCATTACACCGCACCTATTCTCTTCATGTTAATAAGACCGTACCTTCTTTGAAAGTCAGTGCCGTGCTTTTTTATCCTTTTCTTACTTAACATGACAGACAGAGATAGATGTATGTCGCTGGACCAGCTAGGCAAGCGTGTTGAAATACTTACACGAAGCATGGATTAAAACTTGAATGTTTGATGTACTGATTGCATAAAAAGCTTTGAAGAATGTTGGGTTGAAATTGAAATTATTCTAAATGTTTTAGTTGAGTGTATAAATTACGGATATGTAAACGTAGAAATAAATTCCTTTCTTGTGAGAGTATCAGTCTGTTTGTATTTTCTTTTATACATATACTTTTCTAAATTGGATGCAATGAATAATAATTCAAATCTAATTCTAAACAACAACAAAAACGAACAGTTATTGTGGATACATTTTGGATTTAATAAGTTTTTAGCAGAAGTCGAATTGTATTTTAAAGCTAGACAATACTTAGCTTAGGATTCAAATTCAGATACTACTAATATTATTATTAGTTTCTAGCTTAGCTATTTATCTTAATACTTTATTCCAAAATTACGAGTGCATTCATTTAAAACTCTGCTTTTATGATTTTTCCATATCAGATTTCTTTGTAAACCCTACAACAGCCCACGGGACGCTAATGCCCAAAGTTAAACTGTCACAATGGGTACTATTTAACACTACGTATCACCGAGATCAGATAACGTTGTGATGATAACACTGATGATCGATGACGTCAAAGTGTGATATAAACGTGTTATAGAATTAGAACTGTTGGCGTGGGAAATTAGGCTTAATAAGACGTTGTTTTAGTTTTGTTTTTTGGTTAGCATTTCATATATTTTCATTATGAAACTAAAACAACCAAAAATAACCTTCGTTAGCCTATAATGACTGCTTAAATCTTTGTTTTCAGATCTTTCTACAACTCTGCTGTAGGTACTTGAACGATATTTCTGTAGATTAAAATGTATCTAATAATTTCGCAGTGGTAGCAATCTACCATGTTCTAACTGAGTTAGTTTTAATCATAACATAACATACCATCACGCCTGTATTCCCACAAGGGTTAGGCAGAGGTGTACTAAGGTACACCCACAGTTCGCCGGTATGTTTAGGTCCCATGTAATAGGGGGCGAGCCTATTGCCATTAACATGGGCACAAATTCCAAACTCCGAGCTGCTACTGAGTATTTCATAGAAAAACCCAATAACACTTTGCTCGACCTGGGAATCGAACCCAAGACCTCTAGCGTAGCGGTCGCACTTGAAACCACTAGCCTAACGAGGCAGTTTTAATCATAATACCATTATTTACTTCTATTTATTATTATGTCATCAAAAGAAAAATAAATTATCGAATTAGGAGATATTGATTTCTACACCAATATCAATGATAGCTTGATCATCATTAACAAGTTGTATCAAATCTACGGGATACATTTTATGTCCATGATATGCGGGATTATAAGCAGCTGTTCCTCAATAAACGTTCAAAAGCTTTAAAATCTCGCATCAAAATCATGAGAGCATCATACGTACTTTCACTCAGACAAAAAACAAACAAAATATGAGAATCTACCCCCAAACACATGCCTTTCTATACATTTAAACCAAAATATAAAAAAGGAATGCACAAAGAGGTCCCTATTCTGTTAGCGCGCGTTTCCTCTCAGTTTTTATCAAGTTCACACTACGTAGAACAAAAGTGAGCAAAACAAAGCAACGCCGCTAGCGACACCTGACGAAGTGAGAACGAAACTTGATACCCCGGGACTTCACCTCCCTATTGAAAGACTAACTTTCACAAGTTCAAAATAAAGCTCGGAATTCCCTGATGAAATTAATATGAGGCATAAAAGGCGGCGTCAATTGAATCTGAACTTTACCCTAATTGAAATAGAGTAGGTTTCACAATGTAGTTCAAAATAGTATTAAGATTCCGACCGCCACGTGATACGGTCTACCTTTCGCCAAGTAGTTTTGTATTGGAATAATTTTATAGTTATTACATATTAGAATGCTATCGAGTGTTCATTTGAAAGCCAACCTTAGAGCATCCTAATAAAATCGATTTTGGGATATGTTATGTTATATGAAAGAATCGTCAGTCGAAGTAGGAATACATGATTTAGAATGAATTGTCAATCAAATAGTTGGATGTTTTGAAATTTGACCAGTGCTACCAAATTAAAACTCTGTATAATAAAATAATAACGGGTGTGTCTGTCTGTCATTAGAATAATGTAGAAGTTTGTAGTATATGACTGTAGTAGGTAGTTCAGGTTTTTTATTTGATATAATCATACAGCCTATAGTTATTAAGTTGGTCATTTTGTTTGTACGGTCACAGAGCTGTTTTGATTAAGCTTTTTGATTTATTGTAACCAGTCATTCAACTCATTGATCAGGCAAAAGTAAAGATTTCGTGCGGAAATTCTACTAGATAGATTCCAGAGAATATTAAAATTAAATTATTGCAATAGGAAAGAAAAGTAAAATCACATAATGCTGCTTAACATCAGGCGAACTGGCGATCAAGCATAAGGCTATCAAGAAAAAAAACATAGTAAAGCAAAAGATAACGGTTGATAAATATAGAAATATTATTTAATAACTTGATATAAAAGAAAAGATCTGTAAATCTCAAATAAATATGACTTTGGTTATAGGTTTGTATTATCATATCAATGTAAGTATATGACATAAATGGGAACTGTCTTTTACAGAAGGCCGTGATACTACTGATAAACTTATTTGATGTGGTTGTGTTAGCAATTTTGATAAACCTATTATAGTATAGTACAGGCAGCCACAAATACAACAGACCGAGACTTTCAATAAAAGAAACATGCTAGATATCTTTAATCTTTTTTCCATTTTTGTCCACTTAAAAATGCATAAGAATAAAGTACAGTGAAACAGCGGACTGGTTCCTAGGCATAATATGCATAATAAAGGTTACCATTGCTCGATCTTAATTACTGTTTTCTAGGAATACTACAGCAATTTTCTTATGTTGCTGGCAGTTAGAGAAATCGGTAGTTTTGTGAAATGGTTGAAGACTTTAGGTAATAAGTGCCAGTTTAATCAAGTATCTCATTAATTTCACTAAAAACAATTTTAAGAAAAAGATTAGCAAGGTGAAATTAAGTTAAGAAGAAAAGTAATTATCGAGTTCAAATAAGATCAGGTCTTATAAAGATATATAACCCAGGAGCATAATTAATTAAACACACCGTTAACAGTAATGCAAAGACAACCCAGAAAATTTGCAGCATCAGAATCACTGATTAAGGCCATAAAATAATTTATATAGTTATTTAGTAAAGGAAATATATATAATTTATATATTTTATTTGCATTATTGTATTATGGTACACATCATACACATCAATATAATAAAATATTAAATAAAAAATACATTAAACAGACATTTTTTATAAAAACTGATACAGAAAAGTAGCCGCCACATAAATAATGAATAGTTTTTAAATTCCAACCACGGACAAAACCGGTATTTTTTTATGCCAATCTGGAACATTGGATCTTTTTGACCATATTGACGATTCCTAATCTGTATAATATGCCTATGTGTCTCTATAATTTATTCATAATATTGTTTTAAATATATAAAAATTGAGAAAATTGGACTTTAACACTTTGTGATAAGGATTTAGTAATAGAAATGACAGCTCGATGAAATATCCATCTATTATTAATAGCCTTATAGGTTGGTTTTGGTTTAGTACTACATCGCATATTTAAGCTTACATCATTATTTAGATAGATAGATAGAATATTCTTTATTGTACACCATAATTATTATTACATTTTTACAAATTATTTTAGTATGAAAACTTTATATAAAAATGAATGGGTTGGAAGATGACATTTTTTACGCCTACAATTTTGTTTTTGTTAAAAAATGCAGCTGATCGTACTGCAACTAAAAAGGTCTTCATTCATTTCATATTATATACGAATTAATCATCTAAAACTCTTCCAAGCAGCCCAAAGGGTGATAAACCCACTGGCTGGTTAATTTTTCTACTACATAATGAAGTATTCTGTGTAATTAATATCAATACGAAAGACTAAGAAGAATAAACAATACACAAAGTAAACGACAGTTTTTGAGATTTGATTCCCGTTACAACTGCTAAGGTATTTGAATAATACCCGGTGTCTGAATATTTGGATACATTAAAGTAGGTCAATCATACAGACTGGAAACTATATCAACATACTCATTAATCTTTGAGAATGTATGTAAAGAAACTAGTAGATAATTATAACATATAAAACAATGTAAGCGGTGACGGCAATAAATTGTGCGAAGAGAAGCACAATATGCTTTCCCATGATGTTATGGGCAAGAAAAACATGTACTGTATTAGTGGCTTGTCATCCTACGTAATTAATATAAGTCGATAATATTCTAGGTCAGACTGCAGGGAGGCTATTAAGTAAAGCAATATTAGAGCTGCTATAGAAGGAGGTTTAAGAGAAAAACCATTAATTGTGTATTATTGGATAGATTGTGTTTAGAATGGGTTGCAATAATTGAAAAAAAGCAGTACCAAAGAAAAAAATATTTGCTACTAGTCTACGACCATATATCCATATGGTCACTGTTTTTTATAGAAATATAGATCTTCCTTTTGCTTGCGTTTAAAGATAGACGTCGTCTACGAAATCAGAGTGACAAGTTATAATATCAGTTAGGTACAGAACTATCAATAAAACCCTGCAAATCCATCTGAAAAATTCCTTCAATACCACCAACAAAGATCTTATTAAACTTTCAATTTATTCAATTAACCCCCAAAGAGCAAAATAAACGTTCACAGAATATATCAAGCTTGGAACAACGGTAGCTGGACTGAACTCGCTACCGATAGCCTTAGGTCAGTCGATACGATCACATCGGGACATTCTCCTCTCGTTAATTGTGCGCGCACGGTTTAATTGACACTGTTGTAGCCTTTGCTTTTGATGGCCAATTGTTTGTTTTGTTTTGATTTTTTTGATGCGCCGGAGAGGATTTCCAGGTGTGAAATTAATGGGAATCTGCGAATTTCTTTAAGCAGCTGTTTGCAACACTTACTTGTATTTTTTCATGCATATCTATGTTTGTTTTTGTAAGAAATCCGACCCCGTGGACAGGATTTAGAATGTACTGCATAGCTTTGTACCGTAGGTGAGCCATGTTTCGGCACGAATGGGCCGGCTCAACCGGAGTGATACAACGGCCTCGCAGAAAATCGACGTGAAACAACGCTTACGTTGTGTTACGCCGAGTGGGTGACGATAATGGAGTCCCAACCCTTTTAAAAGGCGGGCAATGCTCTTGTGGCTCCTCTGGTGTTGCGGGTGTCCATGGGCGGCAGTAATTGCTTACCATTCGTCAGCTTGGTTGCCCTAACCTATCCCATGAAAAATAGTTTGGGTGATTGGGAATCATTGGATATGGATTTCGAGCTGGAATACACTAAGGATTGTTGGTATCAAGTAAAGGAGATATAAATCTAATAGTGGGATAAACAGGCTATAAATACAATATCAGTTTTTTTGGGTAACCCAACAGTAGCTTTTTGATAAAAGAACTACCTGCCAATTTCAAAAATAACAGTAATAATAGATTAAAATTACCATCTGGGTTGTTCGAACGAATTTATTTTTATGGACCAAACTGGTCTACGCGTGTCTAATCAAACATTCTCTTTGGAGAATTCAACTTCACGCTCTTTTTTGCTCGAAGAATAAGCAAAGTTTTTATTACTCATACAGAACTCTGTTTCGCCTATGTAATAAACAAGTTAATTACTTCGTCGAGGTTCTCTTTAAAGTTATTATGGACATTAGTATCTATACCTGCTTCTTCTTTATTAGCTGTTATCGATAGAATAATCCACTCTTCTTTAGTCTCGTGACATTACATCTTCATAAGATAGTGATATGACTCCCACTTTCGCTTTCACTCGTGGAAGATATTTATAAACTACTAGCTTTTGCCCGCGGCTTCACCCCCGTGGAATTCGGTCTGTCATGACATCCCACGGGATAAAACGGGATAAAAAGTATCCTATGTCCGTCTCCTGGTTCTAAGCTACCTCTCCACCAATTTTCAGCCAAATCGGTTCAGCCGTTTTTTAGTTATAAATTATAAATAGCTATATATATACTAACACGACTTTCTTTTATATATATAGATGTTACTAAGAAGTTCAACAAAATTTCTTAAAATGAAAAACCAGTATGCTGCCCAATCCCAATTTATTGTAAGCTCCGGAAAGATCGTCACAGCTGGACAGAGCAGAAAGACTTTCCGTATCCTCAGTTGATAAAATTGATTTGAACAATAATAATTATTATTGTTTTAATGACTTGTTGCCAGGGCAAAGCGCATTTTTTGCTTAACAAGCTGTAGGCTCTGCAGTCAACTACCATATTTGCTCCTTTGCTCAAGCAAGACTGGATACTTGATATTTTATATTTTTTACTCTCAAACCTGCGTAGAACCCTAACAACACACGTTTCGAATTATCAATTCATTTGAGTTTGGGTAACCGGCAATAAATAGGGCTCCCGACAGACGAAAAGCCCGGTACATGACATAAATACTGCTTCCAAACGTCCATAAACGTTGTAATCCCCAGATATGTTCAACCGATTATAAATCCTATCCTTTCAAATTTAGGGTTGCAATTTAAGTGAAGGATATTCGGGAGATACATAAAGGGCATTAAGTGACCGACTTCAAAGACAATGGTATATCGCTTTTGGAGACAAGCGAAGGTGACAGCTTCGGTTTCGGGTTTTAATTTGCGAAATTTTGTGTGCAATGGCCAAAGAATTGTGAACGCGTGACGTTGACTGATGAAGGGTTTGTCTAGATATTCTGAATTTTTGTAGAATAGTGTTTAACTTCAAATCCTCGGAAATGTTCAATGATTAGGACAGGATCACATGAATTAGGTGTGAATGTGGAATTAGATTTGATTAATAATGATCAATCAATTTATGACACAATCATAGGTACTATAAGAGCAATTTGTAAGACGAAAAAACCAAATTGTTTTTTAAAAGATATAAAATTCTCCTTCCAAATTTAGCACTTCATTAGCATTCCGATGTATTGTCGCGAACAACAATCGCTTGTTCGTCTATTTAGCATAAAAATAAACTTATCACAACCATAAAAATGTAAAGAAGCCGCAACAATTTTGTTTTATCAGCCATCTATGATTGTTAATAAATTAATTAACCTAAGTTTTATTTTAATTTAGAAACTTAATACCCAGTTCTATAGAATTATTGTCTTTAAATACTTTGATTTCAATAAGTAGGCGTATGTCTAAATAAAATGCGTGGATGGTTTGACCTGAATTAATGAAGAATAAATTAAACTTTTTAGTAATTCATTAAATCGATACATATAGATTATTTTATGTTATAGTCATTCCATCTCACGAAGTCCTGTATGATGATCCTTATGTAATTGAAATAAAGTTCAAATTTCAATAATTTAACGGCCTTCGTGAAATAGAATATCTATAAGAAAAATTACGTAGTAAGTGTACTGGTTTGTGACACTTACGCAAATATTAAAGATTGCAATAAAACAACTTTTTAGGGGTTTAACAACACAAAGTACTTTAATTTCAACGAAGCAAGTATTTAGATTTTCATTCCGTATTGTATTACCTACCTATAATTTATTTTTCTTCTGAAAACACAATTGTACTTTCATATCTATTTATTATTTATACAGTATTGCACACAAAATTAAACATGTAATTATTAATATTAATTTATTATTAAAATTATGTAATACTTATTACTTTTATTAAAAAAATCTGATTCTTATTTTTTTTCAACTTCATACAAAAATTCAAATGGTTATGTTCATGGGGCTTGTTTTGCCGACTGTACTAAAGCGCTCCATTTTATCAGATTGTCGATGCCAATATTTGTTTTAAATTAGGTTATTCAGTACAAAAAGAGCATTTGTGTTGAGAGGATTTGTATATTTTATGATTGAGGTTTTTATGATGTAGTCTGGGTACTCCCTGTTTGTCTCATGCGATCGTAATACCTCAATAATGTAGATAGTAGGTATCCAATAGCACGGTACCTACCTAATTACAATAATATTGCTCACTAATAAAATCGCGCATTTTTCCTTAAAAATATATCTTTCTTCGATGTATATGTACTTAAATGATGTACACTATGGAGGCTTTTGGCAAATATATACAATTTGTTCGGCCCCTCAAAGACGCCACACATCATGTCTCCAATCACCACCAAAATCCGGTGATACCAGATATCACCAAACAAAGAAATCACCACACAGGATCCGACATACGGAATAAAAGGAATTAAATTCATAAAAATGCTTTATCACACCCCATTACGGAACAATAACTGGAATCCAGCACAAAAAATAAAATAAAAACAGCCAAATCCCCTCTTACATAACGCATATGTGGTACGGTCAGCACAATAAGTAGCCAACATTTATTCAGAATGCCGGGCGAGGCAGGAATTATCTGGCGGAGTATCAAAAAAGGCCGACCCGACTTAAGGAATAAAAAAAAGCATAAGACCCGACAAGAAATTATGATACTACCAAATACGCGAGTAAAAACTCGATCCTACAGTGGATTCCGATCCAATTATCTGGTTTTCGGTCCGCGGATTGTATTCGTTGCGAAATAATTTTGTCTACTCACTGTTTCGTTGTCTGTACTTAAGTATTATCGGTCCGTTGTTTTCAACACTTGGCAGATTTTTTGCTCTAGTGTTTTAGATTGGTGTTGTTATATTAACTTAAGTGAATAGTAGTTGTATTATATTCTGGGAACTATTCAATTTGGTAAGACAATGTCGATGTGTCGATTCTTTGCAAGTTTTAACTAGATAACAATTGAAAGATGGAAAATATATAAGAAAAAAATCAAGTCAACGGCCAAGTCACACAACATTAACTATAAATAATAAAGAAATCGCAGTAAGGAACCTTAGACTTGGCACGACTTTGTCTAGATTTCATTACTTTTTAGAGATAAACAAGCAGCTTCATCGAGACTTGACTAGTTTTTTACAGAATGTTTTTGATGGGATATAATTTACTTATGCCATTAGATGTGTAGTGCTTAGATTTTTAAGTAGTATATGGAGTGGGGCTATTTATTTTAAGTAAGAACTGTAATGTTAATTGCTTCATTAGCCTAGCGGTCCTGGAGGTCCTGGGTTCGATTCCCAAGTCGAGCAAAGTGTTACTAGGCATCTCTACTAAATTCTCAGTAGCAGTGTAGTTTGGGATTTGTGCTCAGTTATTGGTAAAAGGCTCGCCTCCTATTACATGGGACCTAAACATACCGGCGAACTGTGGGTATACATTAGTAGTCCTCTGCTGAACCCTTGGGGGAATACAGGCGTGATGGTATTATGTTTAGAATTCATGTCAATTACTATATTGATATTTTCCTCTTATCTTCATTCCTCGAAGAATAAGACAGATATATAGGTACTAATTTAAATCCACAATTCGCTAGTATGGGATAACAGCGAACCCGCCACAAACCGGCCACGAATCCAAAATCCAAGCTGCTACCGATACTGCTGGACCTTGGAATCGACTCTATAACCTCACACTCAGCAGCCGTACTAATCAACCACAAGACCAATGAAGCAGGCCCGTAATATAGGCTGGATTATTACCTAAAAGCCATTCGATCGCCACAGGTTAACATTAAACCAGTTAATTAAAGTAAAATTTCTCTTGCACGATTAGAGATGATGTTAGTAAAACATAAAATGAATTAGGGACGCAATTAACAGCTTATTAAACTGAATCGTTAAAATAGAAAGGAAATTAATATAATTCTATGCACTTAAGAGGATTGCAAGTTTATAAAATGTTGGTGTTGTTAATGAAAGTGATGTTTTTAGGTACCTACTTCGGTATAAAGATATTTATTTCTCAAAAAATAACATTACCTACAGTTCACTTACATAATGAGAAAATGTATTAATATATAAGTGAGTATCTCTCTGATCACAAGAATAAATTTCGATTATGGTTTATACTAATGAAAGCACTCATAATTGTAAACCAAATTTCATTATAAGACTAACACTGTTTTTTTTTTCACAAATACAAAGGCGTCTTAGTAATGTTAGTCAAGAACGGTTGGCCTATTTTGTGATAATAGATTAGGTGCCACTTGCACAAAATTTCTATGAAAAATCGTGTTTAAATACAATTTAAATATGATTTAGAAGTTGGTGCAAGTGGCCCTAAGTATTACAATAACTGACAATAGAAAATTATGAAGAAACTAGCTTTTGCCCACGGCTTCGAGCACCTGAAGCTATATTAGGATTAGAAATGGATTCCAAAAATAATTTAATAAAAACCAACAGTGATGATCTCTTCTTTGTATGGGTCTTTATACATCAGGGAGGTCAAGCTGTATCTCAGAGTTCGTTTAATTAATTGAGATAAGAAGTTCGCCAGTTTTTAAGTTCGAGCATATACTTTCTAACAGTTATAAGGATGATATAGGAATAGGAATTACTCTTCATGCTTTTCAGTTGTCTATACCGTACATACAGCAACCGTTAAGTTTCATAGGTGAGATTCTAATAAGAAAACCTCTTTCAACATTAGAATTCAAAATAGAAAAGGTTTGTTCGAGCTCACACACTGCCAATTAGCAACCAAAAAGCGATTTGTCGTTTTAACTAAACATAAAACACCTCATTATACTAATTAGTAAGAAAAATCTAAAGAAGAGACGTCGATCAGCGCAGACAATTCCGGGTAGCTCCAGTAGTCTTATGTTTAGGGTTGGCCACGAATGGTTTTGCATAATGGACATTATTTTTGGTTATTGGTGGTGATCCTACTGCACATATTCACATCTCTTTCTTCTAAACGTTATTTAAAAGGGATCTTTATATTGTGACGACACATTCATTTGGCGTAGTGACTGAGCGATCGGTTTCTCCGCCACGGGTTGTGGGTTAGATTCCTGCAAGGAACAAATATTTGTATGACCTACAAGGTATATAGCCTATAGGTGTTTGTTCCCGGTCTGGGCGTTTGAGTATGTGAGAATTTGTGTTTGTAAATGCATCCACGATACAGGAGAAAATTAATGAGAAAAACTTAGCATGGGTAAAAATATTAGTCTATGCCATTATTATTTCAGTGAAAATGTATGTTATTTACCTCTTATTTCTCTTACATACATCCCTTATAAGCTTGTCACATCTTTACAAAGAGGGATTGTAAGTCAAAATTAAACTAAACTTTGTTAGTGATCACAGAAGCAGTACAATATTTTTTTTCGGCAAATGGCAGTCGCTTTTCTTTTTCTTTGCACATCAAGTTACATGATTCTCACAGTATAAGAAGAAAATGGTAAAAAAATTATAATCTTTGTTTAATGGAGTGTCTTTGGAGTTTCTATTTTTATTTTTTATTTTATTTTTATTAAAAGGCACACCAACACGTCATTCTTGCCGGTTCTTCTCCATAAGACCCACTATTTGGAACCGCGCACCTAGTTTTGACAGTTAAAAGAAGAGAAAAAAAGAAAGAAAGAAAAAGTTTTTATTTTCGTCCTTATGACGCACAACAAACCAAAAATACAAAAAATATTAAGTACCTATTATAAAACTTACTATTTATAGGTTGCCTAAAGATTACCAGCTGGCAACACAGCCAACTACTTTTATTATAGATTTTTGTGTAGTCTATGAACAAAACGAAGGAGGTACCAAAGGTTAAAAGTACCTACCTGTCTAATCGAAATAAACATTTGAATTTGAATTTGAATTGTCTGTCACGGAATCTGCCAGCCCTGCAGCTTCAAGCAGCATCAAGATATCCCCGTGGCTTGCTAATGAAAAGAACCTGGCTCCCTTTATTAAGTCTAATGTATTCAAGTGATCAGCTAGAAGATTGTGAGCCAAATGTCAGTGTTGGTTTACTTTGTTACTGGCTACACAGATGACTTCTAATGTACGTTTATAAGGTACACTCTGTGGTTAATTGAATAGTTAGGGGAGTTCATGAAAATGTCGGTTTCAGATTTTGTGATATTTGCGTAGGTTGTGTTCAATTTTTTGGAGGTTATTTTTAAGTCACTGCATGAGAAGATAGGGTTTTCAATTCAAAATTTCTTTTGTTAGTACGCGATATCGATGTATCTTTTGTATCTGATAGAATAATAAATAACTAAATTATTTATTGACACAAATAATCTATTACAAAGTACTTAATGATTACGAGTTAAATAATTAAACTAGCTTAGATAGTTAAAACCCTGGCTCCTAAACTAGGGGAAACCTGTGACTTAGGAGTCAGTGTTATACAATTTGTTACTTCGGATGTTCCAGTAATCCTTGATGTATGTTTATGATGGAGAAACTAATTACATAATTGGGGTAATAATCATTCATATATTTATAATTATCTGATAGATCTAAGTTTCCTATTTAACATTTGGTTTGAATCTGACTTCGATGTTTGAAGTCAGTTTTCTTTTGTAAAGCGTGTGTTATTTTTTTTTATAATGGAACGATTTTGTGGTCGAGTTGAGTGAGATTATCTAAAACATTTTTATTCTTAATAGAAATAATGCCTCATATCATTGTTAGATATTTACCTTAAAAAACGGTATTAATCTTGTAAATAGGATAGATAAATGAGATCTAATTTAACTCACTAACATATCAGAATTTTGTGACTTAATTGACACTACGTAGTATAGTAGTGTCGTATAAAACTAAGTCGTTTCCTGCTGTCTGTCTGTCTCTATGTATGCTTAGATCTTTAAAATTACGCAACGGATTTTGATGTGATTTATTTTGAGTGAGGAGTGAGTCAAGAGATTGGTTTTTATGTATAATACATGCATAATATAGTAGATAAACACTGATAATTTTAGAGGTTTCTAATGTGAAGTCATAAACTAATTTTTTGCGCTTACATTGCAAACACTGGCTGAACCCTATGAGATAGATCAAAAGATTGTACTACAGTATTGTACACCTTAATAAGATCTACAAAAAAGTCCACGATGTCTATCTCTTAGGGATAACCCACAATAAAAAAAATATCCTTTACTTTTTACGAGAAATAAAATCTGTGAACGTTGTATATAAAGACATTCTGTAGTATATTTAGTATCATCATTACACCCGTTAGAAGCCGGGGCGGTAGTAGAAAATAAACGGCAATAGGGTTGCCCTCTATTACGTGGGACCAAAACATACCGGCATAATATGGGTACTAGTATTCTATTATCTGTGATGTGGATATACTTCAATTAGTACACCTCTGTCTTACCCTTCAAGGAATACATCACAAGTATCATGAAATATTTATTCTATGTTATGTGATTTTTTAAATATTAATCCCAGCCTATAGAAGCTAGTCTACTCATTTTAAAAGGCGTCCGTGGAGTTTCTTGTCGGATTTTTCTCCATAGGATCAACCTTTTGGAAGCGTTTCATAAAAAAAAATTATGGGATAAGGGAGCAAACTAGCAGGTGCATCACCTGATGGTAAGCGATAACCGCCGCCCATGGACACCCGCAACACCAGAGAAGTCACAAGTGCGTTGCCAGACTTTTAAAAGGGTTTAGGCCTCCGGTAACCTCACTCACCCGGCGTACCACAACGCAAGCGTTGCTTCACGCCGGTTTTCTGTGAGACTGTGGTATCACTCCGATCGAGCCGGCCCGTTCGTGTCGAAGCATGGCTCTCCCACGTGAACGCTTGAAAAAGTTTACATTTGAACTTGCATTTTCGATTTAACTAATTAAAAGTGTATATATAAGCGGTTTCATCCAAAATTAATTTATAATTTGTGGAATGTCATATGAAGGACATTTCACTGCTGTCAATCTCAGTTTTATTGTGTTTAGCGAACCAGTGGCGAACATCATAGGCCTAGAAAGGTTAGCACCATAATAAATCTTGGTTTTATGGGCTCATTGCCGACTCCTGGATTCGTGGTTAGTTGGTTTCAACCTTTTATATCAAAGATGTTAGTTTGATTTCCTATAAAATGAGTAGGGGATCCGGAATTCTATTTAAATAATCAGTAGAGCTTTAATTGCACGTTTAAAGTTGTAACTATACCTTTCCGTCACGACACGTCTAGGCGTAGCAGCCGAGTAATCGGATTCTGCGCCACGTGTTGTGGATTCGATCCCCCAAATATTTGTATGACCTAAATTCAAATTCAAATTCACACCTACAGATACTTGTTCTGGGTCTGGGCGTTTGTGTATGTGAGAATTTGTGTTTGTAAAAGGCCCCACGATATAGGAGAAAATACTAGTGTGGGGTAACGTTTATATAAAACTGTTGTGTCCAATTTCAAAGATCAGATTCCCACCTGATGTAAATATTTTTGTAGTTCTCATAAATTTCCTTTGAATCTGGATGTTGACTTTTTCTTGTGGATTTTAGGATTTTATTCTGCGATTGGTGGATATAATTCCTTCAAAACCAAAGATAAACCCGGATACAGATAGGTTTTTGCTGAAATACTTCGAGTAAAAAAATACAAGTTCCCATTTATTCGTACGTGTACCCATCTTTAGGCCTGCATAGTGTTAAATAATGACATTGGAACGATATTTTGATCATAATTTTTAATAAGTTTCCTCTTCCATTTCTTTACAACAAAATTGTGGGTGGTCTATTATTCTAAATTCTACCATATAAAAACTTAACTCCTAAACTCCTAATAGGTACACCGCAATGCCGTTTTATCACGTTAACAAATTGCGATCGTCGCCGTCTCCTGCGCAGCGGTGCCATTGGTCGGCAAAAACGCGCGCTTGCGCGGAAGCTGAGCCATTAGCCCGCCATTCCAACCTCTATCTGTTGGGTTTAATTAATAGGCAAATTACATATTACTTTTTGGCAAGACACTTAATTTTTTCTTGTTGGTATTTCCTTATACTTATGTTAGTGATGTCGTTTTGTAAGCGGGATATGTAGAATATTGTAATTATGTAAATGTACGGTTGAAAAACGTACGGTTAGGCAGAGGCGTACTAATATACACCCACAGTTCGCCGGTATGTTTAGGTCCCATGTAATAGGGGGCGAGCCTATTGCCATTAACCGGGCACAAATTCCTAACTCCGAGCTGCTACTGGGAATTTCATAGAAAAAACCCAATAACACTTTGCTCGACCCGGGAATCGAACCCAGGATCTCTAGCGTAGCAGTCCTGCTCAGGACCACTTGGCTAATCAATGTTTTTAGTTATTTTTATAGAAGAGGCCAGCGAAGAAACACCGGGAAAAAGTAGTGTTAAAATTAAAAGAATTCAGTATAATTTGGATTAATATCAAGTACCAAACTACCAACTGACGTTTCTGTCAATTAAAACCAAGACCAGTAACACAAGAAGCCAAAAATTTCCAGTCTTACAAAAGGTTATGTGGAATTAAAAATGAAACATACTTTACATTCAATTGGTATCAATTCCATAGTATCTCTGTTTAAAGATTACGTGCCCCGCAAACATTTTTATTAATATTCCAAGAATTTGCATGTTGTTTTGTTTATAATTTACTTCATAAAAACTTGTTCACACTGAGACACAATTTGCGGATCATTCATTTCATCAATGGAAATGTGATTAATTTTCACATTTAAGTCTCACATTGCCCAATAGCAGTGCCCTGGTGTGCTGACGAAAAAGAAATCTTTGAAGTTTTCAATATATTTTTCAAATAATTAAAGCTAATGCTATGTCCCGAAAAAGCAGCGTTTTCTAACGCGAAGTTACTTACAATAACTTACAATAACTCCCCGGCATTGATGCATTTAATATATTTTTTATATCGTAAAAACAAGAAAGTGGCGCAACAGTAGGCCGACACAAACGTTGCTCAGTATGTAAAACGCTGTCTTTGAAATGTACACTATATTTTTTGTAGGAAATCTGAGAATAAAATCAAACACAATAAAATCAGTACCACTATTTTCTGACACAAAAGTTGCTTAGTGTGATTAATGCCATACCGTTTTTCAACTAATACAAATGTTTCTAACGTAGTAACAATGTGTGGAAAAACAGTGGCGCCACAGTATGCCAACCAAAAGTTGGTTAGTATTAATAAGTACAATGCCTTGCTGTCTTTGAAGCCTTTAATGCATTTTTATAAGCCCAGTCAGCCGAATTAATGTTACCGATTACAACAAGTTCGATGCAGCGATATCATTACTTGAACTTTTATTGCTAACAATAAATTTATTTAAAGGACATTTTATAGTCGCGAAAAAAGGTACAGTAATTAACTGTTCCGCTAAAAGGATCGCCGAAACAGTTATTCGTAATTAGGAACTACAAATTAAGTTTCGAGTTTATTGTCTATTAATGTATGAAGTTTAACGAGCCATGTGATTCTCTGCTGGAGCGATCACCTGTTATTACTTTTGTCACTGAATGCTGAATGAATATATGAATAAATAGAAAAAAATAATGCTTTGTTTTTCTGGAACATACTCATACAAGTTTGCAAGCACCAAAAAGTTGATAAGATTGTGGGTTGTGGGACCAATTCTGCCTGTATTCAGATTTTATTGAATTTCCTTTAATTTTCCGCCTAGAAACAGGCCATTTGAACAAGAAAATGCAACATTATTTCTTGACATCTGAGCAACTGCAAGCAAAAATGTTTTATTTCAAACATATTCGTCTAATTAGTATTGTTTTAGTTCGTAACAAATTAAAGAAACTTAATGAACAATGAACATTAACAGCCGTGGCAAATAATAAAGTGCGCCCGCACTTCGTACCTCGGGTATATAACCCTTGCACTGCAGATTGGAGCTTTAGAAACCGCGATATAATGAAAACGCACCACGCTGTGGGGCTGAAACGCAAGAGCAGCGATGCAATCCTTGCGTTGGGACCCGATAATGGACCCTTGAACTCTATATTAAGGCTTTAGAAACGGCCAGATAGAAAAACTCACTACGTGTTACTGAAGTGCAAGAATTGTCTCTCAAATCTTGTCTCGTAAGGATCGAAACATGTAAACGATAAAAATCTTTTCATACCATAGGTAACGTATAACGTATATTCATAAGATATGAAAATATAAAAAAGGTAAATGTCTATATCCATTAAAAATTGGAAACAATGCAAATAAGCAGTAGGTACTAGTGCCAATAATCCCTTTGTAAATATGTACTAATAAATCCTACCAAAACATCGATTATCGCCGCTCTCATAGCCACAACCTAATAAATAATAAACAATTTCTTACAATAGAGAAAACGAAAAACAGAAAATGTCAACAAAGCCTACTGAGAGCGACATCGAATTAAAATAACTATTCACAGTTTCTTACCTTTACTGCAAAGCTATAAGGCATAGATTTCCTTGATTCGGTGGCCCATAAAGTTGGTAGTCGTAAACCTTCGGCATCAGCCGAAGTTGTGTTGCAGTTTTAAAAATATTTCTCTTAAAAGTAATTTGTTTGTTGGTTCAGAAAGTATTTTGAGAATTCAACACAATTTATTGTAAGTTATTTCTCATTTGTTTTTCGTTGAAATGTAGATTTTAAAACTACGTTCGCATTTACGGGTTGAAACAAAATATAGCGTCAATATCCCAACAATGTTGAAACTACTTAAATAAAAAAAAGTATTGTAACTCATTGAATCACGTAATAAAATAATAAATTTTTCATTGTCTCTAATTTTTTATTTTGCGGGCACTTGCATTGATAATTTATTTTCTGATCCAAATTGATTTTGATAGCTAAAAACACGGACATCCTTTCCACTGTATCCCATAGTCAGATAACAAACGACACAAATATCATTGCCACCAATTTTTTGTGGTCCTCAGTCCTCGAGCGTTTGTGGTAAAAGTAACTTAATCAGATAGATCTATCTATCCTGATTCCCGACTCTTAAGGTCTGGTTTCTTAAGGCCTATATATACTAAATAAAAGAGGATGTCTGAATTTGCATTAAAGAACAATGATCCCGACATTAGATCTAAACCAATTACTCTATCCCTTATCCCGAAACGAACAATCTTCCAGAATTTTCTTTGATACCGTTAAAATCCAAACTCTAACCCCTAAATGGGATCCAAATAGGATTTAAATAGGCTGAGCGCTTGTAGATGTCGCATTAGAGCCAACCGATGCATGTTCCCGCCCTGCAATGGTGTGCATTCCCTAGAATTTCCAATTACAGCCTTATTGGGCCATTGGGTATTGTAAGCTGGCCCGCTGTTGCTTAGGCCGGTTGTGTAGGGTGCGATTTTTAGACGCGTATATGACGAGTTATTGTTGCGATAAACGTGTCTTGTCCAGCTGTGGC
The DNA here is from genome assembly GCA_947256265.1 of Acronicta leporina. Taxonomy (NCBI): domain Eukaryota; kingdom Metazoa; phylum Arthropoda; class Insecta; order Lepidoptera; family Noctuidae; genus Acronicta; species Acronicta leporina. The sequence goes on along the minus strand of OX366518.1, from coordinate 2,297,767 downwards.
TTTTTTCACGTTAAATGCGCGACTAGTCTGTGTAAGGTTGTTTTGTTTCTTGATTTATAGAAACTTGTATAATTGTAAGTAATTAATTTTATAAATTTTGTAATAATAAAACCATATTTAGTGATTTTATTTTGCTTGGATATAATTATTGGATGTTCTCAAAGAAAATTTTATCCAAAAATTGTCTGTATGTATCAAAAGTTACGTGCAGTTCAGATGGAGAATACTGTCCATAAAAGTCCTTATAAGAGTTCATATGAATTGTAATCAGAGGATATACTAAAGCTCGCATCTCTCTTGTTGACAAGTCGTATATAGGAAAACAACCTTAATATAAAGATCGCCGTTCAATGAAGGGATAAAGTATTAGTTGGGTACGGATTAAATCGTGTTTGAGTATTAGCATGAAGAATTATAGCAGTTTTTATATAATTACATTAGTTGCAGGTTAGTTTAATACATAAAATTATTGCTCATTGTCGATGCTCAAAATATAAAGGTGATCTTAGAAGTACATACCTAATATTTACAGCAAAGGGCGTAAAGGCCTTGAGGCACAAGATTTTGTATTGTCTGTAATTAATTACTTAAAGGCTTAATTAATTGATGTTAATGTAATCCTTTTATCTCTTCACTCTTACTACTAAAAGATTTTACATTGTTTTGTTTCTTTACGTTGAATTCTAAAGGGCATGAAATGCAATCAGATTTTGAATGAGAATTATTGAATAGGGGACTTACTACACCTGAGGATAAAACTGGCACAATTTCTAAGATAACTACATTATACTAACGGTTATTTACCATAGGCAGACACTACCTCTATATATGCATAAATTTTAATATTTATGTGTGAAGTCATCCAACTCGTAAAAGGCTAGTGTGGTGATCTTCCATCTCATAGCACTAATTAATAATACACATAACATTTGCTGACCCACTGGCTGGCACGGATCTGTTCTCAGTATGCGAGCGGTTGCAGAGAGATTACTTCTACCAAGCTTGCCTAACGCAGATTGGAGACTTCTCATGCCGTCGAGAGGATTGTTTTTAATATACTTAACCATATTTTTCTTCACAGATCTCGCTAATAATAGATACATAAAGAAATTAGAGAATGGCTAAAAATATATTATACAACATTTTATTTCTATTTACTTCAGCTACATCTTCCTAGCCCTTATCTTTCCAATCGTGTGGGATATATCCCCTTAAACACTATAACACTTTTATCACTTAAACCTTACAATAGCTGGGTCCATATTTCCTACAATCCTGAACCTAGGGCGTGACTTTGGTCCCTCTGGCGGGCCATATTAGGCGCTAGGCAGGGCCCATTTAGCAGCTAGCGACAATTAAGGCCCTCGCTAGCGAGATCACGAGCGTTATTAGCATGTTGTTTTTTTGTTTCACGGCTTAGAATTATGGCGCGGTGAATGTGAACGCTTTTCAAAAATATTTTCACTTACAGTTTTGTAAAAGTATTACTTGTTCGGGGCTTTAAATTATTTATGAAAGAGTTCAGCTGATTAGGTTTAGTGTCTATAATAATAAATTAATTTGGAGTTTTTTTAAAAGGTAAGGCCCACTTGCACCAACTTCTTAAATATGTTTAAATTGCATTGAAACACAATTTTTCATAGTAAATTTTAATTTAAATACAACTTAACCTTATTTAAGAAGTTGTTGCAAGTGGCCCTAAATATCTGAAAAAATGAGTGTTATTTTGTATAAATTATTCTTTGGACTGATATTTTCTAATGTGAATTTTTGTCCCTCTGTATTCCGTACCTACTACATTTATTTAAGAGACGGTTACTTTTATCATTTACTCATCTCCTGTACAGCTGTTTAGACATTTTGAAAAGTGTCATTATACAAAATATTTTTTATAATTAAAAATAAATAAACTTTGTTGTCCTATTCAGGTTTTTTATTGCAATAACTTGGTAAGCAAGCATAGAGGCTTGCTAATTGTAAGCGGAAACCACATCCTACAGACGCCAGCAACACTAGAGTATCACTGTTATCTTGGAACCTCAGTTGTTAAGGTTCCTAGTAATTTCACTGGCTATAATAACCCTTCAAACTGGAACTAATATTGTACCTAATGTTAGCACATTATCGTTTAGCGGTAGAATATTTGGTGATAACGCAACGCTTCAAACAATCTCCAACTCTTCTTCTCTACTATTATACAATTGTAAAACAGCTGTGTCTGTACATTGAAGATATTTAAAAAAAACACGTGGGTTATGGTATATAAACGTCTCCGAATCCGCAAATGTGATTTTTAAAATTCTTGTCTGTTTGTCTGTTTGTTACGGGTTGGAGCAAAAACTACTGAATAGATTTTAATTTTATTATCACTGTTAGAAAGTATATGCTCCAACTTAAAAACTGGTGAACTTCTTAACTCAATTAATTAAATGAATCCTGAGATACAACTTGACCTCCCTGATGTATAGAGGCCCATACAAAAAAGAAGTCATTAATGTTGGTTTTTCATTTTTACTCCTGATATAGCTTCATGTGAGCGAAGCCGCGGGCAGAAGCTAGTTTTCTATAATTTTGCAGATCTTTATTTTATTTTCTACGGATAAGAATGCTTTTGACAGTTTGCAAGCCCTTGTTTTCCCTCTGCGGAGATTTTATCGGAGTTAAAACGAATTCATATAGTCAATCTCATACCTACTATGTTTATGCAAATACTTGTATAATAAAGGGATTTCTATGCATCTTTGTTCCAGCAACATTGGCACAGAAAAGCGTAAATGCTGCCATCATTTTCGAATTAGCGTCTTATAAGCGAGAAACTATGAGTATCTAGTTTATACGATGAACTGTACTTAGTAACTGCAACTGAGTCATCAGTCGTAAACGCGACTGCTATGATGGAGATCTTGGGTTCGATTCCCAGGACGAGCAGTGTTATTTTCAATGAAATTCTTAGTAGCAGCGGAGTTTAGAATTTTTTTTTAAAGCTTACTAGCGATATGGGTCGCACATTACTAGTATTCTTCTTAACCCCTCGTGCTAAGCTAAATGCTTGTGTTACGAGTGGGTTCACGACGGTCAATGGGTGGGTGGGTTTTGAACCGGCAACCACATGATCACAAGTCCGACACCCTAGCCATTAGGCTACCGCCGCTTCAGATCTTACTCTGTTTAATAGTAATAGGCTGTGTGTATAATTAAAACCCTTGCAGCCTTTGAGAAATAGATATGTGGTATGTTATCGGTATATAGACTTCGTATTGAACAATTCAATATTTTTGAGAATACTGGTAGGTATGTAGATATTTACGTTAACTTTTCGTTTTTTTCTATTTCCATGCGATTTTATATATTTAAGATATATTCGTATAGACCGACTCCATTAGTACAGTATTCGCAGTTTATAATATTCCACCACTTCAAGTAATTTAAAAAAATACAATCTAAAGAAGTTTCGCCACTCATATCCCCATAAAATTGCTTATGCTGCAAGACTTCAAGTCAAACTCACACAGTACGCAGAATTAGCCGTTGTGCTATTTCTGCCTCTTGACATTAATAAACCAGTAATTTTGTGTAAATAAGCTTGAGATAATAATCCATTTGATCTCATTCTTACATATACAAGTCACATTACATTATAATCACGTGTCGTTTCCTTCAACATCAATTTACAATCGTTAAGCCTGACTCCAATTAACATGAATATTTTTTTATTACATATAATTCAATTACTTCTTGCATTTACAGATATAACTTAAGTGATGCAAGCAATCAAGGTTGGGTTCAAATTATTGCAGAAAAAAGAACTGTCGTTATTATTCTGAAATATATAATCATTTGATTATATTGTGGAGTAAAATTGTTTATTTTGTTTTTTCTTTCTCAATTTGGTTTAGTAGTATTGTAATTTTTCTGAAATATGATGACAGAACTAAATACTTCTTAGTATCAATATTATTTAAATCACAAAAAGCACAAGCACGGAAGTATTATGGCAAGTAAACTTAAAATCAAAATTTCATATGAATACCCAAAGACCAAGTAAATCAACTTGGAAAGAACCCAGTGAATCAACAAAATTTTTCCAACACCAATATAATAATTGGCGGTTGCTGCCTCGAAATGATGATTCGAGTGAGACAGAAGATATGAAACTCGATGATGAAGATGATTAGAAAGAGACAAAAGATAAAGTAATAAACGCGGTGTAACGTGAGAGACTGGGTTCGCTCGCAAGCTAGGCATTAGCGTCAATAAAAATCATTTCGTTTTTTTATACCGGTGTAAGAAATGTGTTATTTACAACTCTGATTGTACTGTTGACCCTTTGATGGATGAAAGTCATTTTCTGATATTATTTTTTATCTCTGTTCCAAAAGCATATTGAGATCTTCTTTACCCATTATTATTATTTCAACATCTGCTTCATGCTCAGAATCTATACCACCTAAGTTTTAGTAAGTGAAGCCCGAGACACGTATCTAGTAAGTATATTGATGTAAAGCACCTATGTAGGTACAATATTTCAAAACTGTAACACGAAAAATCACAAAGTTATAAGCTTGTTATGTTACCTGGTTGTCCTCCCAAAAACATGCCTGCTATTACCCCCGTCCCGCTGTGCGCCCGCGCCTAGTGCTGCTATAACTTGCAGTGACATAAGTGCGCGTATAATAGCGGAAAGATACATATGTGGCTCAGTATCCCATGTGTAAACTTTTTACATGGTGTAAAAATGATTGGAATCGATTTAGTTACTTATTCTGACGCACCGTATTCTGGTTTTGCATATCCTAAAAATAATGCTGTACCTATAAAACAATATTTATCACCACACTAGATAAATAGGTTATGTTAATCGTGATCTTCATTATCCACTTTTACTAGTTTACCCACTTCTGGGTACAGTTTAACCACATCCATCAAGATGGCATAATCTAGGGTCTCATTCAGATTATTGATATTGGTCCATGACACACAGATAATAGAAGGTTATTTTGCACTACAGCTATTCGTACGGAATCTATATTTATAACATTTAAGTCTATATCTACTTAATTATCTATAACATTTGCAGATAGTTTTTCACAGGCACCAAGTATACCTATACTACTAGTATTCTGTTATCTGTGCCTATACATACACTTTCAATATCAGTGCAAAACGCATATCAATCAATCAATATCAATGTAATTCGGACCATAATCCATATTGTGTTAGTAATACAATTAAAAACTTAGCCTATGTTATAATAATAATAATAGGTACGTTTATTTGTGAGAATATTGTAGTCACAGGTTGTTACAGTTTGAGATGTCCAAAATATTCTGCCGTTTCCGGCGCACAAATCTTTACATGTCAAAGAAGGAAAATGTCACATATCTCTACATTCACTATACAAGCACAAATACTAGTACTAGTACTAGTACTATAATTAAAACATTAAACATTATTCCCTCCAGATTTCAATTAATTCATATATCTTTCTGGGGCACTTGACCCGCAACAGTGAATGCGATGCGAGTCAAGTGCCTCAGGAAAGGGCAGTCTGGCCTATATTAATATGACCTAGAAAAAATTAATAAAGACAGTTCAGACGTTAGCTCTATTGAAACTAAGTCGATGTACGACTGAATGTAGAGCATTAGGTTGGTTGTTTTTTGCATACCTAGATCTGGCAATTTAGTATTATAAATCTCACACAAACAAGCTTTACGTAACCTGAACCTAATATCCACAAGTTTTTATATTCGAATCAAAAACTTAAATCTATATACAAGAAACGCTAATTTCACATACCACCAAATTAATAAGAAAAAATCTACAAATCCTCATAGTTTTAAAATGCGTGCGTCATTCTTTGATGACTCCTGCCACACTTCGGTTAATCAAAATTCAGCTTTAAATTTAACAAAATAAGGTTTTAATTAAATTGTGTTTGGGGAGCCGTCCGCTATTGGTTGTAAAGATGACTTTTTTTCTGCTCAGGCCTTTTTATAAGCACGGGATAATGGTTAATGGGAGGCTCGGTAATTTTGGCTCCAGGAGTGTGGGGGAGGGAGGGGTAATTACAGTGGCAGCCTGTGTCATTGTCTGTCTGTATATCTCTGTTCTAACTCGTAACGAAATTGAAAAAAAATGAGTCTTGATTTTTGGTTTCTGTGTTGATTGAAAATGAGGTTACGGGCGAATTCTTGGTTTTATAGCTGTTTCAAGGTTTTATGTTATGGAGACTACGTTAGTTATGATAATGATTGTTTTTCGAACATCCTTTCGACATGGCGCAAACCAATGATATAATAATTATTACTCATTACAAATTCCATATCAATATTAACGGCTCTGTCAATTTAATTTATGTCAGCTGACTATAAACCTGAGCCAAATGATGAAGTTATTCTCACACTGTAGAAATAGTTTATCTTGTTTGAAAGCAGTATACAGTTTATATGAGTCCATTGTGTACTTGGTGGCTACATCTAGGACGCCTTTCATAACCTAAACCGTTGTTCCAACATAAATCTGCTTTATTTAGATTCATAGACCCTTCTTGTTTATTGCCGCTGATGATTTCAGTAGCAGTGTGAAATTTTATTTATTTTCTCAGATGTATTCAAGTGTAGAACAATAATTCTGCTTCGACATCATTAGAGAATTTAATTTTAATTTGGTTTAGTATATTTATAATCTACTGTAGATCGTCGATTATCACAATATACCTGTAAATGTTCACTTAGGAATCTATACCAAGCAAAGTCACAGTATTATTAGCATCCGTTTTTAAACCCAGCATTAAGCTAAGTCCTACTTAGAAACGTATTTATAACCTAAGGCTTAGTTTCGATGCACCTATTATATTTTTTTTCCTTACCATCTAAATCCCATAAATTTACTATTAAAACATCATGATGATGAATATAACCAATTACGTAGATGCTGCCTCAAGAATTAAACTCAAAATATTCTTACGCCCAAAGCATTTACTCATCTTTTTCAAAGTTGGTAATGAGTAATGAGAGACCACCAGATATGACGGATGACTTAAAGTCTCGAATAGTGGTGATAGATAGATCGAATTAAGTTCTTTTTGAAATTTTTTTTGAGTGGTGCTAATCACCTAATCACTAGTCATGTGGTTATTAATTAGTGTTGATCTTTGGCCCAGTGGTAAAAAGATTTTAGCTGGTGATGTGTCTGCGGGTGTATCTAAGACCCACATTAAACTAAAGTATATTAAGGAAGGGGTCGATAGTTTCGTAAATTATAAAAAAATGAAATACAATTTAAAACTAAAAACACATTTCGCAAAGCCAAAGTATTTAGTGAACAAGATATTCTATTAAAACTAAAAAGTCTCGTTATTTATTCACGATAATTGACTATGAACTTATGTATACCATATTGCTTATGCTAATTCTCGCTATCTGAATCATGTTGTTTTTAAAACAGGGAATACTATCAGGTACAAAATTAACATTACCTGTCTCATTCTTCTATCAAAATGTCCATTAAAACTGTCAGTAGTAGGTACTTGTACATTGGAAATATGCCAATTGGTAATGTGGTGATGTCAAGTTTAATCAGCGTACCTATATCTTCATAAAGATATCTTGAACAAAGTGCGACCTACAAATTGAAGATACAAAAAATAAAATAATTGTGACGAAACGTCATTATTTGGAAACTGAATGATACATCACTAGGTATGTTAATAGGCGGCCGAAACCCAGCCATATAATTTTGTTTCATATCATTACTGCGGCCATCGAGGGATCCGAACGGATAATGGCAGCTGAGAAAAAAACAACAATAATTACGTATAAAAAATACCAGCCATCTTTGTCTAGCGGTCAGTTCTTTTTTAAGTTTTTCTTTTTATTAGTGGCGATGACGGTAGTCGTTGCATTGTTATTTGTCATAGCGTTATAAGATTTGTCGTTGAAATATTAGTTTTGAAGTAAAACTTGCATGATTTAACATTTTTAGGTGAAGGTTCAACGCAGTATCTTATTTATTGCTTTACTATGTGGTTCTATACGAACGTGGAACGATATATGTTTATAATAACTAAAATAAATGCTAGATGGATATATAACAAAGAAAACGTGGAAACAAAGAACAAAAAATAAACATGAATAAAACCTGTTTCCATTCATTTTCTTAAAATTTAAGTTAAAAATAACTAAAACAGTATTTGAGCTGTATCTCAAGCATCTAATCGCCTACACTATCGGCTGACGGATCGATCTTTTTTATCTAACCTTCACAAAAAGTCAAAGAACCACGGACGATACTCTGAAACATAATTTTACAATAATAAACTACTAATTTCTTTGTAATGACACGGTTGAGGCCAATTTTGAGGTACAAAAATTTGAGGATGTTGGGACAGGATAGATTAAGGTCGAAATAAAAAATACTGATTAAAATAAGATTATATTTCTTACAACATTTTTTTCATACAGTTCTTTTGTTTTCTTGACACCAAAGACAAATTTTAAACTATAAACTAAATAGAAGTACTAAAAAGCTACTTCCAACGTGATATCTGGTTTACGTTCATTACTGCCAACCTCAACAAATAAGTCGAAATGGCAAGGGTTTCAAAACAAAATTGGAAGAAAAAAATGAACTGGAATAAGCAAAAGGCTAATACTGCCTATTGATTGACACTATCCAATTGATTTATTGGATAAATAAATACACGATCCGATTCGATTGACAATCATTTAGAAAAAAATATATTTAAAAGCGTAGGTTGTCTTTGGTTAGCTATAAAAATTTCCAATGTAAAAAATGACTCCGTAAGAAAATAACATCAAATCACATTGGTGATATCAGAATATATAACTGTTCTACTCTATTAGTGCCAAAATAGCCATTTTACTTAATTTTGATTTACATAACAGTAGATAAGGGTATTAATAATGAAATAGCTTTATGAAGTTTAAAATGCATAAAAAATGGTTTTACATATTTAGATGATATACTTAGAAAAAACCCTAAGAGGAAAATTGTTTAATAAAGGTTAAGAATCCTTCGGCATATGACTTTTTTGTCTTAAAAATCAAGTTCACAACAAAGATCAAACCAAGTCCTACCGAAGCATATAATTATGCCACACTGGTATGCGACATGCTACACCCAGGAAGAAATTACATATCAGCAAAAAGTCCTAGACACACGCGTTTGTCTAATACTAGTGTATAATTTAAGTATTATTTACTTTAATCCATGCATTGCGTGCTATGGAAGCTGTAGTTAATGACGTAATATCGAAAAAATACTGTTGGTTGTTTTTTTTTGCAGATGCTATTTATGTGGGTACCTACTGGATTTTAAATTAAATGTTACATTGCATGCTGATATAAACATCTCTCTTCCTAAGGATCTATTACATTTTTCTGTAATTCCTAGCGAAGATATTTTTTTTTTAAAGCTTACTAGCTATGCTGGTCACACATTACTAGTATTCTTGTTAACCCCTCGAGCTAAGCTAGATTGCTTGTTTTACGTAACGTAACGTAATGGGTGGGGTTCGAACCGGCAACCATATGATCGCAAGTCCGACGCCCTAGCCATTAGGCTACCGCCGCCTAATTTGTTTTATCTTTACCATTTCTTAATTTTCTTCTAATGACCTATTAAAACATATCTTGGTACTACTTTCGATAGGAAGCGGTGAAGGGCGGGCGTTTTGGGGGCTGTCTATAATGTAAAAATGACGTTCAAAAAGTACTACCTAGTAGTCTATATTGAATAAATGATTTTGACTTTTTGACTTTTGATACTTGTGTTAAAAGCAGTTTGTTTTCTCACAATCTATTTATCAGTTCTTGAGTAGTGACATGGTAAATTGAAATTTATCTATCAGTCCGAATAACAAATAAAGAATTAGCAAGGAGCATAAATATATTATACACTTTTTTGTCTTTCTTAATGTATTTGTCAACAGCCATATGCAAAGATTATTATTTAAATTAATTTATATGCAAATTGAATTCAAGTTTTGATGTATTTTTTGTTGAATGAATTCATTGCTTTGCGATTGTTTGTGACTGCGTATAGTTGCGAACGTTAAAGCTCATTCAATAATAAATTAATTAAAGATTGCCTTTTTCAACTTGTTGGCATTTAATAGCCCTATTCCAAGTGTTTCGGAATATGTTTCCAGTTAAAACATTTTACGGATCTATTACCATTTGACCTTTGAAGCTGTATGGATGTATCGCTAACAACAGACACCATAGGAGTCAGATTTCCGGGATTCTTATTATAGCCCTTTTAATTTGGTAGTCAGATCAAACTAGCAAACTACATCCAAATGTAGCTCAAATTTTAACGCGCAATTTCTACAATCCAAAGTATTCATTAGTATTATATCCATTACCATCCCTGACAACCTTTGATTAATAAGAAATGAGAACAAGAATTATTTTAAACTAGCTTCTGCCCGCGGCTTCGCCCCCGTGGAATTCGGTCTGTCATCACATCCCACGGGAACGGGATAAAAAGTATCCTATGTCCGTCTCCTGGTTCTAAGCTACCTCTCCACCAATTTTCAGCCATGTCGGTTCAGCCGTTCTTCAGTTATAAATAGTGTAACTAACACGACTTTCTTTTATATATATAAGATGTTTGGTAAACGAGCAGACGACTTAATTGACGACTCGTTAAGTTATGTTATGAGATAGAAATTGCAGACTTAATTACCCAATAGATGACAAAAATGGAACTTGAACATTACTTGTAGATAATACATGTTCCCAAGCCATTAAAATACAATACATATTTTATTCGTTTCCCAAGCAAGGAGGTACAAGGATTGCAAACTTTGTGAGTCAATTACTTGGTCGTATTAATACGATTTTAATATTCAAGTTTAATAACATTACGGCTCTTTACGATGGTACATTTAGAGGCTGAACACGGATGGCGGTATATGTTATCCACCGGTTTTTTAATTTTCTTTTTTTGTCATTTCAGGTACGTAATTGCTGTGGAGACTGCGGTGAGGATCGCGAATGTGAACTTTATTGTTTTGGAGTAAATGAGAGGGCTGATTGGTTTGTATAGTCCATATAATAATAATAATTTGTTTATGATTCAACATAGATTAAGTTTGATTAATTGTTTGAAAGCAGCTGCTGTCTCGTCTATAATAGTTGAAGCGATTCAAAAGTTAAGAAAGGGATAATTTGATTTTAATTTAATTTAAATTTAACAATATCTCTAGTTGCTGTTTTGACTTGACTATAATTCCAATGATATAAAGTTATGATATCATTTAAATTTATAACAATGTAGTGTTGTACTTATCACCAAAATCGTTTTCTGTATACTTGAAAAAATCTTCATCCTAGTCATATTTTTTTCTATAATATCCGGCAAGGACCGGTCGAAGAGGAAATAAAAAAAATATCCATCGACTTGAAACCTCTAACGTAATTGGGGCTTAATTTTTTCGAAGTAATAAACACTTGTACTACAAAATTAAACTTCAAGGTACACCGTGTGACTTCACTAATTAACGAGAAAAATCCAAAAATCAAGCGATTGGTTACACCCCTTGATTTGAAGGTTAAGGCATACTTCATGGTGCACAAAAATAACTAATTAACTATATCTTTTGTGTAGATAGTATTACAAACAGAGATTACCGATTCAGTCACGGTATTTACGTAAATATTTTGAATCTAACAAATAAGTTTCATGGGAAACCAAGTAACTAAAATGGCTGCCATCGAATAACGGTAATGTATACGATTGATTTCTTTATAGCCAAATTGTTTTTGATATTTTTTATGATTTGTTAAGGGGAAGCTTTTGTGGAGCCTATATTACAGTTTTAAGGAATGCTGTACCTATTTTATTTTTTCTTGCATTAGAGTTATATTCTTGATTGCATTCATGTCTTATTGTAAGTAATGGTGATAGATGTTAAATAATGTAAGGTTCAACAGGAAACCCCTTACGAGTACAGTAACATTATGTCAACCATATAATATAACAATATCCTGAATGACAGAAAAGGTTTATTTTTATAATTTTGATTCGATTGAAAAATATTTATGCTAGATTATAGTATAAATGTTCGTTAAACGGTGACTACCTCAATACAAAGTTCTTCTTAAATTCTAAAGGGGGCGCAGCGATCATCTTCTATCTATCTTCTAGCAGAGATCTTAAATTTAAGTAACTACAACAGTTACTTTTTAAATTTAAGATCTCTGCTATCGATAGTTGATTTTCGCTGCGAAAAATTTATATCTTCAGAGTCCTCAGCACTATATCGGAAATTACAGTGTAGGCTTGTTTCGAGCTTGTGCTTGAATTATATTATATTTCACAAAAAAAAAATTAGGTGCTGGTCTCACAAAACGTAGAACATAGCCTTAACAGAAGCGGCATGCTCAAACACGTAACACACATTAAAAATTCGTTACCCCGTATCCTAACTCCGTAATAGATCCGTGGCATACATCGTCAGTATAATTGCCACAAATTGCTTTTAATGACCGATACCTGTGTTGATGAATCCGATAGTTCTTCGAGAATTGTGTAACGATCTGGCATTGTAAGGGTCGGGTGTTGATTGGGCTTTTAGCATTCCTGTACGAGGCGCCGTTGATTACCTAACTGAATTTGCGTTAGGAGGCTTTTTTAGGCAACTGCGCATACCAGATTTTATTATGCGATGCCTTAGAATACAGGAATTTTCCTTTCTTAGTGAACGCCCTAAGTCCGATCTTCGGCTTTTCTCATCTAACAGTAATTTATCCTACAGCCTGCAAAAGTTCAAGTTTTAGTTTATTACTAAGTATAGAAGTTATTTCTCGTTTCTGTATTCCTTACGAATTAGTAAAAAAAATGCGTTTTAAACCAGTACTACTAGTAGCGACGTGATATTTTTCTGTCCCCGGTATCCCTTGCCCCAAATGAAAAAAAAAAACTATTACGTTAAGACATTATACATAGTACAGACCCAATTCCTTTTATGCAAAGCCAAGATTTTAATTTATTACAAGAACGTTTCTCGAAATAAATTAAAATCTTAACAGATCAAAACATTATTAACGAAACTATTTATTGAAATTCCTAGAAATTATCTCAAATACTCACTCAATAGTCTATGTAAACATTTATTAGGACAAAAGTCGGTTGTTTTACATGCGATAAATTCCAAAATTAGCATAACGCTGTCGCTAGTTGCTGACCGCCATATTGTTTTCGTAATTGAGATTGTTGACGCATTTTAGAAACCCGTTGTTGGTGCTTTCACCCTATTTAGATTTATCCCTATTATGGTCATAGACTAAGAATATATTTTTTATACGTTCCCGCATTTTTAATTTACTATCCAATTGCTAAGATATTGCTATTCGATTAACGAGTATCGATTCTACAGATAATGCCACTTATCGCTTAAGTCACTCTTCTTTATCTAAAAAGCTAATAAATGTTCCTACACTATGTTGTATAAACGTTTCATCAATAAAATTCCATATTGGTCTAGTAATTAATTACTTTATTTGGCTGCATGATATTTCTACGAACTAAAATATATTGTTATCCTCAATTAACGAGGTATGAACCTTACATCCTGAACGAGTTCTAAGAAAAATATTGCAGGACTTTATTAAATGATTTATACCGAATTAGTATTTAAAAGTAAACATTATATTGGTATTTTTGTTTAACTAGAAACTAATGGTGGAAATATTAATAGTTCACATAACTTTGGCCGGTTTATATCCCCACAAATAGTTTATATTGCTGTGTAATAATTTGTGGAAGAGAAATAAATGAATTTATTATTATATGTGTATTTGAGAACTGGTGTTAAACGCACCTACGATACAGAAGAATTTTCAACATGGAGTACGTTTTTTTATGGGATAGGGAGGCAAACGCGCAGATGGATCACTTGATGGTAAGCGATTACCGCAGCCCATGGACATGCGACAAGTCACAAGTGCGTTACCCGCCTTTTAAAAGATATCCTCACTCACTCGGCGAAACACACGTTTAAAAAAAGTAAAAAAAAATGGTTTGAGCTTCTATACATGGTTTATATAAAGACATACAGAAGCCATAGTGTAAGTTTAATTACACCAAATCGATTTACGCATCGATCACGTGTACCGTGATCACCGGAACCTTCATCAATCTACACCAAGATAAACGCCAATGCGTAAAATTGAGATGTTGAAAAGAATCTTATACTAGGCCCTCTGTTTAGTTCGCTAGTATAGATGTGTTTGAGTTCCCTTATGAAGCCGGGTATCCACTATCTTCGCGAACCTCTTGCGCTCCGCGCTCCTGCAACTGCTCCACATTGTGGATATGTTCGCGCTCCTGGAGCATGCAACGGTAGCGCTCTTCGCTCAGCGTGTTTCTTATGGAGTTGCGTGTACCGTCTCCATCAGAGCAGTTGCAGATGCGCGGAGCACAGTTAGTTCGCGAACATAGTGGATGCCCGGCTTAAAAGGGACGAGCCGATCTATTATACATACATACCATCACGCCTGTTTTCCCCGAAGGGTTAGGCAGAGGCGTACTAATGTACACTCACAGTTCGCCGGTATGTTTAGGTCCCATGGAATAGGGGGCGAGCCTATTGCCATTCACCGGGCACAACTTCCAAACTCCGAGCTGTTACTGGGAATTTCATAGAAAAACCCAATAACACTTTGCTCGAATCGAATCCAGGACCTCAAGAGTAGCAGTCGCGCTCAGGACCACTAGGCTAATGAGGCAGTCTATTAAGAGAGTACAAATTCAAATTCCGACTAATAGAAGACCTAATAACCCTGCCCGACCTGGAAGTACACCTCACAATCCGGGAACTGAGGAGGCAGTTTATTACCCAAAAACTCGTTTATAATAAATTATATTATGATAATTTTGATCTTCTCGTAATAGGAATTTAAAGAAATGGAGATTGTGCAACTATTATTATAAGACAAGGAAATTAATACAAATAAAAAAGAAGACCACCTTGTATATTTTTGTTGTAGAATTAGATCTTACAGAAATGTAATAAAAAATCAACCCACGCGATATTTGACTGCTATGAAACATTCCATATTAAATAATGGTATTAAAAATGAACACCCTGCTGATTTTTAAATTAACGTTTTTACTCCATAGTAAGTTTATGATAAATTTGACACACATTATATTATAATTGTGTGTCAAATTTTTAAGGGCATTACTTTTCTGTAGGTGAAATGCATGCAATCTCAACTTATAGGGTCCTAAGGGGATAGAAGACAAAACTTACGCGTTCTTAGCTGTCTACACATAAAATTAAAAGGTGGGCAACGCACTTGTGATTCCTCTGGTGTTGCGGGTGTCCATGGGCGGCGGTTATCGCTTACCATCAGGTGATCCGTCTGCTTTTTTCATCACCTAACCCATAAAAAAAATTTGGCGAATAATATTAATCATTATTTACACAATTCATGTCGAGACCTATTTACTCTGTACTTAACTTTATACAATAGGGTATTACACCTTTTTTTGAAAACTGTTTTAAATTAATCCTTAGATCGTAATGAACCAGTTGAATTTTTATTTCAGTTTTATAAAACCGAAAAATGCCTTAAAAACTATTTTTAATTTATGATTTTGAATTTTCGCGCGGAAACGCTAGCCGCCATGCTACTTCGGGTCGTGACGTCACTTCATTAGTAAACAATACAACTGCAAAAGACCAAGTAACGTCAAGTTACTATCGGAGTGACATCACGTCGGAATCCAATATGGCCGATGGCGTTTTAAAACAGATTAAAAAAGACTATTTTTGAAATTGAATTATAAAATTTACATTGCATTTTTATAAATACATACTAACGTTTCTCGTTTACTTTTTTAAAAATCTATCATAAACATGCATTTTTTTATTTTTTCTTACATGGTGTAAAATACCCTATTCTCATGGATCATCCGCTGCCTGGAGAGGTGGCTGGGTATATTGGACTCCTATCGACTAAAAACCGCATTGCATTTCCTTGCCCTATCGCCAAGGCCATGGGTTTCAACATACACCGATGTGATGTGGGAAGATGGACGCCTTCAAATGAGTCCAGCTTCCCACTAACTAAAAACTGTACTTGCCTTCCTTGTCTCTACAACGTGAAATGAATAAACGCAAAACCTCAAACACGTCAATAAGAATATCGAATCATAATTACAATAACCCTATTAGCATTTCGAGCACATGAGCATATTTTTTTCACGAAATTAGTTATACCAGCTAATCGCAAAACTCGTGGCAGTACAACAGCCGTGCCCACAACGACTACGATACGCGCGCGCACGCACACAATAACAATTTGTGCAAATAGGTTACACTTTTCTATATCTCAAGCCACTAATCATGGGGCCATAGATTCAGGTATTGTAATTATCTTTCCGGGCAAATTTACACTTCTCAAAAACTACTGTATTCGATTCTGAACAAACTACTTCTTTTTTTTATGGGATAGGGGAGCAAACGAGCAGACGGATCACCTGATGGTAAGCGATAACCACCGCCCATGAACACCCGCAATACCAGAGGAGTCACAAGTGCGTTGCCCGCCAACGCACTTCTTGCGATTACTCTGTTAGAGGTTGTATATTCGAAGATTCGACGTGGTGGAATGGAACTACTATGTATCAATTTGGACACCCGAATCCGAATGACCGCATAGTTAAACAATAAAAATCCCATTGACAATAAATCAACCATATTAAATGAGATATTCTTGTGAGATAACAGGGCAGCCATACTGTTTTGTACATAAAGATTGTCTTAAGAAAATTTTATAGCGTTTTTACGATCTCAAATACGTTGATCGCCTGATTAGTTGACAACATGGATAGAAGAAGGTTAAGCGCCAATATGATACGATGTTGAATATCATTTTAATATATTATAATTACTATTTAATTGATGGTTTTTAACTTCACACGTTTTATAGTTGCTTCTCTTATGATGGTTTCGTTTTCCAATGACCGCGATTTTTTACGACAACAACATGTTATATCATCACGCCTATAGTCACTGAGGGGTTAGCAGAGGTTAACGGATTAAATACTCACGGGTTACGTTTATGCTCTCACCTATGCCATTATCAGGACAAGAATTTCAAGCTGTACTGAGACTTTAGTAGAAAAACTCAAAAACAGTTTTCTCAATCTGTGAATCGAATTTAGATACTTAAATAGTATAATAAGGGTAGGATGGCGCATATCAAGATCGTGAGCATCTGGAGATACAAATAACAATAATAAGTAATTTTTTTCTGGTTCAAAAAGATGAGCCTAGTGATGACCATTGGACAGCAAAGTTAAGGTTTCCACCTCGAATCCTCGCACTTCTGAATTTTCGAAGTCATAGTTAATTATCACTAAAACATCGAGAGGAAACCTGCATATTTGAGAGATTTTCTCGACGTCTGTCTGGGGTTTAAGCTATAATGCCTCTCATACTGAGCCCAGTACTGTGTTGGTACAAAATAATGGGTATGCCTCAGCAATTTTCTTGGTCAATTTTTAATTTCAATTTAATATTCCATCGTGGGAGAGCCATGCTTCGACATGAATAGCTCGATCGGAGTGATACCATTGCCTCACAGAAAACCGGCGTGAAACAATACTTACGTTGTGTTTCGCTGAGTGAGTGAGGATACCGGAGGCCCAACCTTTTTAAAAGGCGGGCAACGCACTTGCAACTCCTCTGCTTATCATCATGTGATGCGTCTGCTCGTTTGCCGCTCTATCCCATAAAAAAATATTTAGCCAGTGGATTTTAGTTTTAAACAACGATACATATTGAGCAGTGATCTTTTTTTTATTTTGTACACGTTACAGTATTTTACTTCAGAGTAGTTATATAAGAGTATAAGTACTCCATCAAAATCCACATCATTGTACTACAATAAGCGTTTGCATCATATCAGAGGATCGTGACTGCACTAGCAATTCACTCGGCGTTGTCCGCGACAGTCATTCAAATTGTCTTATTGTGATGCGTTGTCAGAATGATGATGACTTGACTGTTTATATCTACTTCAGCTTTAGGACCACTTACAATATTCATGGTAACTGTACTTACTGTCTTTTTTATAGAATATACGTTGTTCACGGCTTCTCCCGCATTACAAAATATTTTATGGGGCAAAAAATAGCCTGTTCTTCATCAGGATACAATTTAAATCCTTGCCAAATTTTATCGAAATCTAAACAGACGGATTTACGCATTTATAATATTAGTATGGATAGTTAAACTGCTTTATCGATCTGGTAGTCGCAAGTGAGTTCTGCGGTTTGAGCTTTTTTTATTAGAAAATATTCAGTAGTGTGTTGAAGTTTGTGGTTGTCTTTTTCGTAGCGGCTGAGCGATCGGCTTCTGCGACACCTGCTGAGGGTTCGATCCCAAAACGGAGCAAATATTTGTATCTATAAGTAGTTGTTCCGGGTCTGGGCTTTGTGTATATGAGAATTTGTTTGTAAACGCACCCACGATACAGGAAAATATTCTGGTATGGAAGAACCTGTTTTTTTTTAAAACTGGTATTCTGTTATACCAGTTTTTAAAGTATTTTTTTTTTATACTGGTGTTATTTTTTTTTTTAAAGAAAGCTTTAATAAATTGTAATTTCCTTCAGTCAAGACATATTTAACCCCAACTATTAATTCTCACTTAAACTCCTAGGTTAATTTAACGACAATCAACCACTTAGAGGTGAAAGCTGGTAACTGAACTCATTACACCACAGTTTCCCCGGTGACGGGCGAAGTCGGGTAAATTAATGACGCTTTACATACGTTTTGCTTGAAAATGACGTTAAGACACATTTCCTGGCTTATTATAATTAATATGCTTCCATTTATTATACTGACTTATTTTATACATTGTTAAATATTTTTATAAAGAATACAAAAAAAAAACATTAAAAAATATAAAAAATAGTAGCCCACCTGTATCGGAAGCAGGGTCCAAGCTACCCGGTGGTCAGGGCTCCAGAGAGAGGAACATCCTAACGATGCGGGCCGTATCCAGCAGTACTGCTTTCTGTATCAAGCCCTTGATCCAGCCAGCTAGTGAGAGCCTCCGTAGGTGTTGGTCGAGGCTCTTGGCTATTAGACCATTGGCTGACACAACGATCGCCCTATCCACCTCGCACATGTCGACAACCTCGTGTGCCAAATCAAGTTACTTTATTTATTTTTCTTTTTCGGCTTTCACAAGGTTCTCGTCATGCGGGACCTCGATGTCGAGAATTATTGAGCTTTCATAGAAACTCCTAATAACACTGTTTGACCTGGGCATCGAATCCACTAGCGTAGCAGTGTTTAATAAATGTCATCATATGAGTCCATTTGATATTTTCTTCTATTATATAAGTTGCACAGAGACAAAAATATTTATATTTCAGTATAACCCCAGCACATAACAGGGTGTGAACATAAAAACTGTCTCTGGCCGGCCACTGACACTAGCCCTGCGCGTGCGCTCGCAACTCCTGCGCATAATTGAACCGCTTGCATTGTTCGCGAGCGTCGCCG
Source organism: Acronicta leporina (assembly GCA_947256265.1). Taxonomy (NCBI): domain Eukaryota; kingdom Metazoa; phylum Arthropoda; class Insecta; order Lepidoptera; family Noctuidae; genus Acronicta; species Acronicta leporina. The sequence goes on along the minus strand of OX366518.1, from coordinate 2,278,207 downwards.
GCGCATGTGATTTGTAGTAGCAACGTTTTTTTGTTTGAAACAAATGAGTTTTGCTGTGTCTTGTAGCTGTTTCAATTTTGATTTCATGTTGCAATATTCCTGTTATTTGTTAAGCTCTAATTCGTCAAACGAAAATTATCTTATATTTCAATCTTGTATGTAGAAAACAAACTTACTACGAAATTATCCTAATATTAACCATATTATAATAATCGTAGATTTGTATCAAATAATTAAAATTGCCTAAGAGGCAAATTACTGTGATTGAATTAACATACATATTTACAGTAAAAACTACATCCAGTTTCCCGGTATATCTTTAAGTCTATGGAGCACAAATCTATTCGAGCAGCTATATAAAAAATCCAATGACACCTTGCTCTACCTTAGAATTGAATTCAGGACCTCACGTTCGACAGCCGCAGAACCATCTTAAACTTAACATGGAAGAGCCATGCTTTGGCAAGAATGTGCCGGCTCGACCGGAGAGATACCATGGCCTCACAGAAAACCGGCGTGAAACAACACTAACTTTGTGTGGTGATCCGTCTACTCGTTTGCCCCCCTATCACATAAAAAAGACCCTTCTAAATCTTTTGTAAATTCCAGTATTTATTATTACTTACCCGTCCTTTAAACACCTACAGAAATCCGGTAAGGTTACAAAAAGTATTTCATAACGGGCACTTGATATACGACAAGCCACACGTCATCGCTCCACGATATTAAATGATCGTTTTAGCAGGAACCGTTTAATAAATAACCGACTAACCGTGAGAGCAATTCGGATAAGAAGGTTCTGTACACTAATATTCCACTGGAGTCGTCGTGCGATGGGTTGAGTTCCCTAGATTATGGTCGAGCTACAAAATGACTGATGCATGCGTGCCGTCTGGGACATAGTGGTTTTGAGTAGCTGGTGTACTACTCAAAGCCGCTATACTCTTTTCTTACGCCTCATCGGACCAAGTTTCACGGTACTCGTACGCATTCAAATAATCCTTACATACTTCTCCATAGGATCGACCTTTTGGAACCGTGCAACTAGAATCATGTAACGATTCATAAACGCTTGTAAAAGCGTATCTATACTTATACTTATCTATACTTTAATATATAAAGCTGAAGAGTTTGTTTGTTTGTTTGTTTGTTTGTTTGCTTGAACGCGCTAATCTCAGGAACTACTGGGTCGATTTGAAAAATTCTTTCAGTGTTAGATAGCTCATTTATTGAGGAAGGCTATAGGCTATATATCATCACGCTAAGACCAATAGGAGCGGAGCATCAATGAAGAATGTTTCAAAATCGGGGTTTTTCCTTTTGAGAGCTTCCGATGCATGCGCTGCGAAAACGATTAAAGTTTCGCAAAAATCATATATGACAGAATTGTTCCTCTTTAAAAGTTCTAAAAAAAAGTCCGCGACAGCATGTGCCTATCTTTTAAGGTTGGCTCACTATAACCTTTTTTATGCTAACTTTGTTCTAAAATTCCAAATGCATTATTTGCGTAGGTGTTTTTATAAACATGATATGAATCCTTATCCAAATAAATACGTTATTCATGCTGCTGAAGAGTTTGTTTGTTTGCTTGAACGCGCTAATCTCAGGAAGTACTGTTCCGATTTTAAAAAATCTTTCAGTGTTAGATAGCCCATTTATTGAGGAAGGATATATGCTATATATCATCACGCTACGCGGACGAAGTCGCGGGCAGAAGCTAGTTTGAAATAAAAACATTTCAACTTGAACTTCTGGGCCAACATCGGCGGCAACTTCCATCTTCAAGCTTCAATTGATTGCCAAAGGGTCTTGAGAGTCATTCAATCATTTTCCATACGGCTGACATAATATTTGTACCCTGAGATTCATAATCATTGAATTCAATTTCAATCTACTCTCATCTTCAGGCTATATTACTGCTGGATGTCATCTTCCCCTAATGTGTGCTATTTCACCTTGTCCTCTGTTTGTCGCATGCAGCATCGTAATAATAAAGAGTTGGATTGAGATTCACCCCTCCTTTCTTGAAGTCGATAGTTAAAAAACAAAATGGCGATTACAATTAACCTCAATATTTCTGATACATATTTATTAATTGAATACTTGTTTTTGAAAGGTCCCTAAGCCAATCCCTGGACCCCGCTTTGGGTGTTCTCTGGGTTCATAATTTTTGACCGATGCATCATTGAACAAATTAAACCCGGTGCCAAAAATAATTTATCAGTCCGCGCCCCGAACGATTATTCACGCTTATGACAAATGGTGGTGAACTGAGCAGTATATTTCACGGATTTGTGATTTGCAATACATACTTTTGGTATTCGATATTATTCGGCAGTTTTTATTTATAACTTCATACTTTTGTACGGCCTGACTTGTAATTTTTGTGAGTCATGTGAATAAAAAATATTATTGTACAGTGTAGGACATCAAATTACATACCATTACGCCTGTATCACCCAGTATGTCTAGGTAGTTGTACACAAACACCGTTGAAATGAGTTCCAGTTGGTACTAATATCAATAATGCTTTTTTTCCGGACTTAGCTGTAAACAACCCCATGCGTCTAGATATAAAAACATGGCTGTACTCGTATAAGATTATACTAAGAAAGTAAATTATATTGTACTACGATTTATACTATACTATGCACTGATATCGATGAATTTTGGCAAATAGATAGGTCCGCGACCTAAGAAAGGATATGGGCTACCTTTGGTCTCAAAAACCATGGCTATAAATGTATTATAACTCACATAAATATATCAAAGTCTCTTTTATAAAAAAACCTATATATAAACTGGAAATGAAGCAAAACATGGCGCGAAAATAAAAAGTACAAGGTTTAACAACCGATCAATCAGAATGTGGACTCCTAATCGAAAGGTCGTGACTTTAAATCCGACCCCATTACACCATTATGATAAACTCCGTCCTTTAACTTAGGTACTAGGCCTTATATCAAAACAGAGAGAGCATAGATTAAAAAAACGGTTTAAAAATTCTTTATTTCTCAGACTATATATAATTTAGAAAAATGCGATTAAAAAAACCAACTCTGGTACGGTTGTCCGAAATATTTGAAACGTGCATTTTATATTTTATTCTTCACATTAGCATATTAATATATGACGATATTTAATCACGAATCTGATAAGTCAGATATTAGCATAATTATAAGAAACCGAAAAATATTATTAACATCGTAATTTTCTTTCAACTAGGTATGTCAAGTTTGACTTCAAATCTAACCAGGAATATATCAGTATTTATTTGTTCGAACAGGCTGCTTGGAGAAGTATGTGTGGTTTAACCTTAAAAGATAGAGGCAGAAACAGTGTGATAAAGCAGCGTGGTGTGAAAGAAGATGTAGTAATAAAGATTGAGAAAGGTATGTTAAGGTGGTTGGGTCATGTAGAGAGGATGGCTGAACGAAGATTGACCAAAACGAGTATACATGGCGTACGGAAGGTAGTGTTGGAAGGGGCCGATATCGGCGAACTTCCAAACAAATTGCGGCCGTTCTTAAAAATGGTCAGTTTAAGAGCACCCTAAATCGATGATCATTCAGTAGTGAACGTACATGAAGCGAAAGTGGTGTGCCAGGATCATAGAAAAAGGAAATCTATAGTCTCTGCCTACCCAAGTGGGTGGGAGTGGTAGACTGCCAACAGAAATCCAGAGTAATATCTTAGGGATAATAAATTCTCAGGCATTTTGGGCTTCTAATTATTACTAATAATTGTCATATGATAGGTGTGTGTATAGCAACGGGGACTGGGGGCTTTCAATGTAATAAGAATGCAAATGCAAAAACTGACCTCGCCAAGTGCAGCTTAACCTCACTGATCAATTGAACAGCGTAATAATTAAAAACATACGACCCCCAAAATATACGGTATACGAAGATTCTATGCAGTAGATGTTAATTAATTAAACACATCTACTTAATAGATAAAGGTGGCAATAACAATTACCTTCACTTTACGCGAATACATTACTGTTGAATAGTGGTTTAACGTTATTAAAATGCATACATAATCTTCAATGGATGAGCGAGGCATCGATACCATCTTCGCGAGGATAAGATGAGAACACTAATTATGTTTCTATGGTGCGCGGACGCAGGAGGGGCGGCATTCCGTCGGTACGTTGACCTCTCTCACAGACCGACATAGTCGTAGAGCGAACGAAAAAAACATAAATTGAAATATATATTAACGATTTCTATTAATTATCGCAATATGCCTAATAAATTACTAGATATTTTTGAATTATGTGTATTTTTTTATATAGAGTTCGGTATTAATTGGACTTGAAACAGCTCTTCTATTTTCGTAATCATTATGGGATCAGTTAATTGATGCTGCAGTTTCTTGACGGCTGATTAACTGATATATAAGTGGTGTAATTAATGTCCAATTAATTTAAGTGCCAAGTTACTAAGTGACTGATAATTGCTTGGCATTCCGGGCTAAACAGCTGTTTTAACAGATACACTGCTGCAATCTAGATTTTGTTGCTCTAAATGATACGTCAATTTGGCAAAATTTTATTAATCAATGTACAAATTTTAATGAAGCCGCATTGCAATATTTCCGGGAATGTGTTTAAAAATGTGATTTTTACAGATCTAAACAGTTACATGTACCTAAACTGACTGTAATTTTTTTTGTTCATTTTTTTTACACATTCTAACAATGTTTATGTGATAGTGTATTTTACTGTCTGTTTGTGTGTATTTTATATCAAACAGTAATAGGTGAAGCATTAAAATAACATATTTATAAGCGTTCTATTATTCTAAAAATACTATTTATTATAAAGTTCAGCATATCTGTTTGGTGGAAATAATTTATTATTATATCTTTATTTCACACCTTTTTATTTTTTGTTACTTAATATTGTTTACGACTTGAATAAATGACTGTCGCCAGTCTCTACCGTTGCTTACTCTGTGGCAGTCGGCAGATGATATACAGTATCACAGTGTGCGGCGCAAATGTGCTATCTCAAGCTATTCTGCTTAGAGACAATCGTACGTTTTGTGAAGTCTTTTTGAACACCGACCTGACATTGATGTAGCTACTCTGAATGACATAGATCTCGGGTCGATGAACATGTTTTGAGAAATGAAGACACCGTTTGCTGGATTGGGCACTGGATTAAAGGTGATAGTTGAAGTTTGAAAACGGAAAGGCCACGTTGATTGGCAATGCTGCCAGGCTCTTAGATGTACCAACTGACAGATATGCGGAGGAGATTTTAGATATATTTGTAAATTTTGTTAATTATGCTTGAGTTAGAGTTTTATGTAGAGCTTTGAATTTGGCTGATTTAACCTAACATAACATACCATCACGCCTGTATTGCCCGAAGGGTTAGGCAGAGGCGTACTAGTACACCCACAGTTCGCCGGTATGTTTAGGTCCCATGTAATAGGGGGCGAGCCTATTGCCAAAAAAAAAGTTAAAGATTTATTCATCAATCATTTGAAATTGTTTCTTGAAAGGGAAAATTGGTTTTAATAATTTTGTTTTAATAAAATTGGCATCACTGGGATGCCATGTCTTGTATTTAGAGCGATAGCCTATTGGCCTAAATTAATAACTAGGTTGTTTTTCTACCAAGGAGATCATTTCACATTACTTAAATATGAATAAAATCAAATTCAAAAACGTTTTATTCAATATAGACTACTAGTTAGTACTTTTTGAACATCATTTTTACATTATAGACAGCCCCAAAAACGCCCACCCTTCACCGCCTCCTAGTGTTTTTGCTGGGAAGAAGAGGCGGCGCAACCAACTCCTCAGCTACACATAACAATAAACAACAATACGGAGTCGTTAAATTTCGATTATTGAATACAATACGACTTAAGTATATCATTTACATAGAAGTAAAGGTGATCTGTGAGTTCTATTAAAATTTCAATAAGAAAATAATAAATACTTTTTAAATGGTATCTCTAGAAAAGTTCATTAAAATTGCCTATTGTGACAAAAGGCAACCAATTTCTACGCAAATAAGCCAGAAATTACCAAGAAACTATTTGGATATAGAAGCCAACGACAACAAAAGATAAAAACAATCTTATACACACAAAACTGATTTCAAAATTATATCCAAATAATATTTCTCGAGCCCGATCATTGTCGAGCATTTCAATCAAAACTTCTTAGTTTTTATATCACTTCAGTGCAAACAAGTTTTTGTGGCGGTAGGAATATGAAATTTTAAGATTGTTTTATGGGAAAAAATAGACAACTGTTATTCAAAATGAAGTTTTTGCCTCTTGAAAATATTGTAATTGGTTACGCTGTGGAGCGTAGTCAGGATATAAAATTTTAAAAGGTATAGACTATTATTTCTTCTAGTTATAGTTATTGTTGGATACTGGGTTTTCATTTAAGAAAAATCGGTCAAGTGCGAGACGGTCTGGCGCTTGGCCGGTTTTTTAGTAGATATTTGTTGTTATAGCGGCAACAGAAATACATAATTTGTGAAAATTTCAACTGTCTATCGCGGTTCTTGAGATAGCCTGGTGACAGAAAGACGGACGGACAGACAGCGGAGTCTTAGTAATAGGGTCTCACTTTTATCCTTTGGGTACGGAAACCTAAAAAATAGATCATCCATCATTTTCACCTGCCTCATGGGTAAGTCTAGTGGTTCTAAGTGTGACTGCTCCGGTAAAAAGCCCTTAGTTCGGTTGAGGTTGAGCAGTAGATATTATCGGGATGAAAATCTCAGTAGCAATATGAAACTCTCAGAGTGAAGGTGTATGTCCAGTTAATGGCAATAAAGCAACCAGCAACCGCAGCCTATAGACGCTACCAACACCCCAATAGTATCACCTACGCGATGTTCGTCTCATATGTTCACTAATTTCACTGGTTACATTGCCCTAAAAAGGGTAATAGGCCTAGGTCTAATAGGTTTTGAGCATTAATGTGGATGAATGGATTACAGGGTGGGAAAAGAAAAGACGGAACTGTTTGAGAGATGATTATGTCTTCAAAGGAAGCGAAGATCCTTATAAGAAGGTCGTCCTAGAAGGACCTACACCAATCTTATTACGAAGTCCTTCAAAGGGCAGGTGCCTAGTAGTCGCAACCGGCGCGTATGTATGAGAAGATGTATGAATGTCGCAGAAGCAAAAGAGGCACGCAAGAATCGTAGCAAGTGGCAGTCTATAGTTTCTGCCTATCCCTGTAGGAGAAGGGCGTGAGTGTATGTATGTATGTAAGGAAGCGAATAATGTTATGACGGCTTATAGAGATACATAAATGAAATACAAAGACAATATACAGGAAAATGATGATGGCATCAAAGTCAAAGTCAAAATGTTTTATTTCAAATATTATATAACTGTGCCTCTTCACACTTCCGTGTCGAAAGTATAAAATCACCACGTTCAAGCCTATTTGACTCTGAAACATCACCAACAATTCAGTTTCCCACTGTTACTCAATTATAGAACGGTTATCTTAATTAAGCTTGTAACTTCTACACCTTAATATTCGTGGGACGCTAACTTTGAAAAAATAATTTTTGACGTCCGTTTAAAAACGTAAAATTGCTAAAATCTTTCGATCTTTAAATTATTTATTAATTTTTGCATTCCTTTGGGAGAGCTATGCTTCGGCACGAAGGTTACCGGAGGCCCAAACCCTTTTTAAAGGCGGACAACGCACTTGTGACTCCTCTGGTGCTGCGGGTGTCCATGGGCCGCGGCTATCGCTTACCATCGGGTGATACGACAGCTTGTTGGCTCCCCGTTCTTATAAAAAAAAGTTCTAATTTCAATATTTTAACGGCCTCTCTGAGGTACAGGATGATTTTATCACCTAGACAAGTTAAAAGGGTGATTCTATTGTACACAATAACTTCTCCTGCGAAATCCATTTCAAATTCGTGAAATTAAATACATGTTCTTACACTAATGTAGACAGACCAGATTTAATAGATGTAGGAATAGGAATAGTACCTCCAGCCTAAGTAAGGAATTATTATGGAAGTCAAAACTGGAGGTGGAAGTTCTCTCGCCTAATCAAATTGTTTTAAACTAATCATTCTCTAAAGTAATATTAAAGTAATGTTAAAATATTGCACCACTAAAAAATCCCATATCCTATTAATAGTTTGTGAGGATGGATGGATGGATAGATGGATGTTTGTTATTTTTTCACGCCATGACGGCTGATCGGATCTTGATAAAATTTGTTCCTGAGATTAGCGCGTTCAAGCAAACAAACAAACAAGCAAACTCTTCAGCTTTATATATTAGTATAGATATAGATAGTCCAGAATAACAAATGAGTAGCTCATTTGTTTTATTTAGATTGGACCACAGTCTGAAGTTCACGCAGACGAAGTCGCGGGCATAAGCTACCTAGTCATTTCAATAATGATGAAAGCAATTTAAAAATCTCTATTCGTTTCCTTTTAAATAAAACCGCTCGTTGAATGTATTTAATCAAAGTCGAAACACAAAGAAGGATTAAAAGTGGCGTCGCCATTTTGATAATGTTGAATATTTTTTGTCGTTTAACTGAGTGACACTTACAAAAACCCCGTCTACCATTAGATGACCTCAAATTTATAATAATTTTATTACTTATAATAATATTTCAACAGATTATGTACTGCGGACAAAAAATATTGTACAAGCTTATGCAATCTGTCTTTGCATGCATTTAAAACTAGTTTTTTTTGCATAATTAAGTAATTGGCGTGTCATTTTTTTTGTGAACTGCCAAATATAAGTTTCATTGACACTTTGATTCGTCACTCAATATTTTTTAATTATTATTTAACACTTGGCACACACAAGAACAAAAAATAAAATAAAAAGCGCTTTATTAAAAACATATTAAATTATTGTAGCAATAATAAACAAAAATAAATTGAATTAATACTTAATTTTAATGCTAAATACTACCTAACTCATAAATGATATTTATTATCTTCTGTAAATGTACAATGCAATGTTTTATTTTTTTTAAACAAGATGAATACGGCACAGGATATGAATTGTAAAAATTTGTAAAAAGTTTAAAAAAGGAACCAAACCTTTCATAATTAACATGCAATGCATGCAAATAAATGCATTCGTTATGTCATCTGAGTGCATAATCCAAGCTTAATATTTAGAAACCTAAAGGTTTTTCATAGGTAAAGACGAGATAGGTAGGCATACATGATCGATATTTCAGTAAACTGTCCTCAGTTTCCTGATGACACAGATGCAATACAAACAACACCCGGTTAGATCGTCTGCGTACACGTTAAATTGAATCATTCTAAAAAGAAATAATAACGTCGTCTACGCAGTTTGATGTATCAGCGATTTATATGCTTATTTGTCATATGTAAATAAAGTCAAATGGCGGTGCATGTTAAACAATGTCCTTTATTCACATTGAAATGACTGTTATTGTATGCAAAAATTTTAGGTTCGATGCTCGGATGATGATGGAACTTGTAATTATTTTTGTTTATAATATACAGTGCATCAAAGACACCTAAGGCTTGGATAAATGGAATAAAGTCACTGAGGTTAATAGAAACCTTTACAGAAATCTCTGCAGTTCTACTTATAAAAGTCTGCAATTGTGTTTGCTATTAAATGAAAAATTGTTATTAGTTTATTGTATTTTATTTTTTATGAAAATACTTGAAGTTTAATAAAAGAAACAAGAACTGCTTTAAAAATATAAACTGCAATTTCACTTATCAAAAATGTTGCCCAATTTGTTAATCTCACACAGTCACCAAGACTGATGGCGTATAGTTAAAAATCACACACCATCCTTTAAATATATTTCACAAGCCAAAAACACAAATGTAATTTCTTTGCGACTCGTACATGGATTAAATAAGACACCTCATAATTTTGTTTCTCGTTTTGAAAAAAGCGAGTTTTAAAAATATCACCGCGTCACCATCGCGGGTAGGGCTACGTAATTAAAAGTATTAAAGGCAACTTATGGTGTGCTGATTAAAGATTGCTATAATACAAGTGTTCGGTGAAATATAGCGTGGTTCGGAAATAAATATGTTGGTGCAAACGACACTGATTGGGGGCAGGAAATCGTGATACCAAAGACTTTCAGAGTAACTGTAATTGTGGATTAAGTTGTACATTTGCTTCGAGCTGTAAAGAAGCCTTAATTAAACTAGATAGGGACAGGAAAGAAATAAACGAAGTAAAATAAAATGAAATGACCAAGGGTTGTATTTACTTAATGAAACGTAAAGCTAGTTATGTTCATTAATTATGATGCTTTGCGGACTTTATGTAAAATGTCGTAGAAATACGTATTTTAGCTGCGAAAACAAAGTTGTCTCCATGAGGGCTCACAAATTTTGAAGGACTATCAACCACTTAACCTCATAGATTCATTGTTCAATATAATAACGTCATTACATAGCGACAACTTCTATTAGAAACACAACTCCCATTAGCAACAGCTCCATTAACTGGATACAGATTTCCTATTAGCAATAGAGTCGTAATAGCTATATAGTAATTGAAGATTAAAAAAAAACCTTTTGTACATCGAAAATTAGCCCTTTGGACTATAAGTTAGTAACTCCTCACTTCATAAACCTAATCAATACACGCTATCGTTCATGAAACGCACGCGATCGGCAAGCAAATGATCTCTCTTTGAATATGTGATAAACTGGCAATTCAAGCTTTTATCTGATTTTACTAATTTCAAATAACTGCAAGCGTTAATGTCGCATTACAGTAATGAGTCTCCGATCCGCTTAATTAAAAAACTCTAAAGAGAATAACCCTATTTCTTCAGTGTGTGTATTTGTGCAATAATGTGTATGAGAAAATATGAGTATAATCTAGACAAGAGCCTTGGTTAGGGTTAATTAATGATTGTAATTTATTTCAGCATAAAAGAATTACATTTATTTTGATACAATTTATAAAAAAAATATATGTCTAGATGGAAAAAAGTAATAAATGATGTTATATGTTCTAGGTAACTGTTTTCGAAGCTAATGGATCTCATTTTTGAGTAAAATTCATTAATATTGGTCTCAGTGACATGACATCGAAGAAATTTAGAGGAACACTGCCCGTCTTTATTCATTAGTCAGATGAACTTTTTTATTTAAATGCAGTAAAAAGTGTGGTGTTAAATAAAGCTTGACTTACATCTATTAAACATAATATCAGTACCGTATAACTGACAGTAAATCTTTTACACATGAATGACACTCAAACAAAACAAAAACTACATAAAAGAATCGTTCAAACCTTATTTTCGGAGCTAGTAACTCTAAAAAGCTTTAATGTTGCCATATAAAAAAGGTTTTTGAAATAGCAGTAGATGTTCAAAACGTAATGCCATCGATCAAAATCATCTGCATGTGTTTGACCTTGTGTACGTACTAAATAGTTTTAGTTACAAAAAAAGAGTAACAAAAAATCTTTACAATAACTACACAATGAGAAAATTCCGTTTGAATGTTAAGGCGACGTGCGTGCGTTCGAAAGGCATCTTTTAAAAAACGCTCCGTCAACATAACGTTTACGCCTTTTGTTGTAATGAATTGATTTGTATTTTTTAACCTGCTTTGGTTGAAGTCTGATTTTAAAAAGACTAAAATAAATTTTATTATTTTAAATCTTAAGGTTTGTAAGTCATTCTATTTTGATACTTGAATACGCGGTTTTCTGCAAATTAAAACATCGTCTATCGTTAAACAAATATATTTGAATAATTTAATGTAAACCCGTAAATCTTCCAAAGAATGATTGATGTCTTTATCGATACTAACTTATATTATAATTGTGAAAGCAACGCCTGTCTTTTTAGTTCATTTTGAATCGCGGAAACAATTTTGTAGAATTTTAGTATAGATATAGATCGGTTCTTGAAAAAGTTTAAAGTATATATTTTCCCTCAAAAAGCCCTTTGGGATGCGAGTGAAACTGCAGACAACAGCGATTATTATTATAAGAGGGCAAAATAAAATAAAACACAGATAAAATAATAGTTTTAAAAAGGGAATGAGTCTTCTCCTTAACTAACAGCTGTGCGTTGTTCTGACTTACAAATCGACGATTGAACTGATAAAAACACCATTAAATTAATATTACAGATTTTTTACTGAGCGCAATAGTTTTATATCGATGAAACAGCAGAATGGGAATACAAACCATGATGAGGCTGAGATGACATTTTTTTCTTTTTAAAACTGCTTTTGTGTTATATATTGCATAATTTAGAATAAAATAAGGATATGATGATGATGCCTACATTGCATGAACCATTACAATTTTGAAACAATATTTTCACTTAAGTAGATGGACATAGCTTTGACAGATTCCATATTATTTACATATCGAGATGTCTTCATATGGTTAGTATTGTTTACCACAACAGAAACTGTAAATGTGTGTACGTTGTAGCCTGTCTAAGTAGACACCTAGTTTCATTTGTCGCTTGATGGTGTGCGTTTTTACCACATAGTTTATTTATTATCTAGAAATGACATAAGGTTCTCAAATAACGTGAATCTTCGTTTAATATAGTCGACCTCGGTCAAACTTGGACATCCTTCAACTTTTTATCGCAATATTGTACCAGTGAAGTTTGTAATTTATTTATTTTAAAAGAGTGTCCATGGAGTTTCTTGCCGGATTCTTCTCCATAGGATCGACCTTTTGGAACCGTGCAACTAGAATCATAACGTTTCAAAAACGCTTGTAAAAGCTTATTTGAAATAAAAACATTTGAACTTGAACTAAGTGTACCTAACTACAAATCATTCTTATAACCTTGCCATTTAGAAACATGCTATGTATCACATTCTGGATTTAGGTCTTAAAGGTGACGTTATAGCGTCTAGTGCATCTAACCAGAAGACGCAGGTTCGGATCCTGCCCGCAAGTCGATTTCTTCCATCACTAAAATAACTATGTAATCTTAGCATGGAAAATGTAAAAAGAGTTACAAAAACATGCTATGCATATTTTATGCCTGCGAATGAAAATAGATAAATACTAAATTTCTTGCTGGCACTGAAATTGTAACATACAGACTTTTTAATTTATTCTTTATTTTAAATATGCTCTTTTTTATAGAAATGCCAGTTTTTTGCTGGACATACTCGTAAAATGCATTTACTGAGAAACTTCCTTTTTTTAATTTATAGCGACACAAAATCCTTACGGCCGCAAATTGATTATAATTTATTGTTTTATTCAAAATTTAATGTCTTCTGTCTATTTAATGTATAAACATTGGCAAATTAACCTGGTTTTAGAGTTGTTTTACGACCTAGAATTTACTATAAGCACTAAATTATAAAGAAAACATTTTACGTTACAGAGTATCTGCTATAAATTATATAAATTATTTTCAAGCTCGATTCTACTTTGATTTTAATATTTTGTTTATAGAAACTTTAATATTAATAAATTATCCTGTCTCCGGCTTTCTCAGAGAGTTTATTGTAAGTTTTTTAGTTAGCTGGTACGAAAGTGCTAACTAAAAAAATGTAATTAGCAGAGAGAACTTAACCGCCGGAGAAACTAAACTTTAGTCTCAATCCATCCACTTGTGGAACCATTTATGTTTTACTTGAAGAAGATGAGACCATGCGAGTCACTCCAATAAATAGCTTGATTTTTAAGGTACTTTCTTTACTCACAGTGTCTCCAATAAAGATAACTTTTCAGAAGCCATTATAAATTCACGTCCACATTACACAGATTCCAATGTATTCTAAAAATGTATGATTAAATACAAGTTTCTAACCCCATCCTATAATTCTAACGCACAATATATAATGAAGATACTCATTTTTTGTTCTTTGCCCCATGTCAAGGATGCGGGGTGTAATTTTCTTAATTCATATAATCTTGGTGCTGGGAGCTCTGCGCGGATATTGTGTACAGCAAGGAAACTACGTTGTAACTTTGTTGATGTAATTAAAGTTGTTGGTGGTTTGTGATTGACAATGTCGTGTAAATTAAAACGAGTCAACAAAAGTAACGAAATTTCTCTCACTTATAGGTAATGCAAAAATAAAATTACACAAAGGCTGCTTAATGTAAGGTGTGTGTAATGAGATTAATTTCTTATGAAAATTGAAAAGGGTTGTAAGATGACTGACACTAACTGAGGTTTAGGAAATACCTTTAAATATAATGAACAAAATTATAATTCAACTAATAAGTGGTTAACTAGAAGAAATAAATTCCTAAGTCTAATCTAACAAGTGAGCCTGACACAAAATGAAAACAAATCTATAAAAATAAAAGCTATTGTGATTTTTTTCTTTTTAAGTGATGTAATATTTATATGCACGTAAACTCTGAATGGCTACTTATAATAGTAAAACTATAAAAAAAACAAAAAATATTAATGTTCTATATTTGAATTATAATTCTGGTTGAATATATCCAAGATTGCAGTATCTACATATTTTATTCACAGAATTATATTCAAACGATGAACATCAAAATTCTATCTTTAAGTTAAAGTTTAAGTCTATTTTCTGCTGAACATCTTAATATCGAAGCAATTTTCTGCTGATTTTCCCACATCAACTTTATGTTGTAACATTGATATATTCAAAAATTGCCTTTTACAGGCGATAAAGTAACATAGGTCAGGCTATATTGTCTTCAGGAACCATTTAGGAGTTACGGTACTCGGCGATATTCTGACACGTACGGTTAGCAAAAGTGTTCATTAATAAACGGTCATAGTGGAGCGTTGGTAATAGACAGGGCTCTGTCGTGCGTACATTGCTTTGAAAATTAATTAGATACGGTGCGCGGAAGGGCCGCTACGGTCGGCGAAATGGTTTGTATGTATGACGTATGGTACGGCTAGCAAAAAAGTAAAACTTTACATGTTTCGAAATAGTATACTTGTCAGAATTCAATCAACGATTTACGCAACACAAAAGTTTACTACATACTACGTTTTACACAATAAAAATAGTCATCTCGTTTTTGGCAATTTTTATTGCAATTTATGTGACTGTCGCTTCCTTTTCCTATTAATACCAGTAAAAGTGTTACGAACAGTATTGGTGTTAATGTGCACTTAAGTAAGAAATGATCACGGAATAGGAAACATGATATCCTTGTGGCATTAATAATTCACAATAAAATTAGGACTCGATGTTTTTGCTGACGCTATCCGGTAGATACGGCACAGATAAGTGTAAAGTTATTATTAAGTAACTTGGCGAGGAATAACTTAGATTGAAAGGGCTAAGGCCTAGCGGAGGTACATACGCATTTCTAACTTAGATTCCTTTTTAATAAAAGTTCTAGATTCTAAATAAGCATATTTTCAAAATTGGCAAATAGTATGTTGTAAAATAAAAATAACTCATTTAAAATGTATGTACGCGCATAACTTCCAAAGGACTGCACCAAATTATATAATTCGTTTTTCGTTGTGTTCCTTATTGTCATAAAAAAGTTTGTAGAAAATATGTTTTATAAATCCACCGGCTTTTCTGTACTAATGCATAGTTATTCTGTGTCTGCTTTGTCCTGAAAATTGTCACTCAATACTTTTGTAGGTATATATCTCTTATCTATATTTTTATTAATTGAAAATCTCAACAATGTTTAAAATCAAAGGTCATTTAAAAAATACTTCAAAGATAAAATGCCGTTGAGTCGTCGCTTAAGGAAATTGCAGTCGCTTCGATCCGACACGAAAACTTCATCAACACGTGCGTGCGCGCAGCTTTCAAGATGGCGATTTAAGGCACAGACGATCTGCGACTATCTTCTTTACTTATAAAGGACTAGCTTCCGCCCGCGACTTCGTCCGCGTGGAATAGTTACTTAGTCTTAGGGTGATGATATATAGCCTATAAGCCTTCCTCAATAAATGGGCTATCTAACACTGAAATATTTTTTCAAATCGGACCATTAGTTCCTGAGATTATCGCGTTCAAGCAAACAAACAAACAAACTCTTCAGCTTTATATATTAGTATAGATAAAGGATGAAGTTTTGTTTTTATAATATTACAATATATCAGCATACCTGTTTTGTATTTTTATATTTTAATTTTAAGAGATCGGAAACCGAATCTGGCCACTTTCTACTGCATTACCGGGCTTTAAAACAATAAAAGTTCAACAATATTTAAAATTAGAAAGTGGGTTAGTCTGTTTATTACTTTTTCGTGGCTAAATAACTGATGCTAATTTGATGAAACTGGCGCCAAGAAAAGGATAACGTTCTAGACATCCCCTTCCTCACTTTCCTTCAATTTGGCTTTCTAAAATTGTCCTTGAGAAGTACCTAGTCGTGTTTGATCAACGATAGAACATGCCTACTTCTTCGATTGATTGATTAAAATGACATTAATTGATTGTACAATTTATTATTCCTCTCCTCCTCTCTACAATTTGTTAAGAAAACTGTCCGACCCGTGAAGGTATTGATAACTTTCAAGATTCAGTTCAATTTGTATAATTCTTTTGAATTTACAAGTAAAAAATACCCTGAACAAAATTTTATGAAACGAGAAAATAATGGCAATACCTACTTACGGTGTCAGTAACATCATCACTGGGTAACATAAGATTAATAAAACCGGCCAAGTGCGATTTTGACTAGAGCACCGAGGGTTCCGTACTTAAAAATATTTTTATTATATATGATGTAACTAAAAATTTATGGTTTTCGCAATTTTTCCTTTATCTGTGCTATAATATGTTGCTTAGTATCAAATTTCAAGATTCTGAGTTTACGGGAAGTACCCTGTAGGTTTTGATTCGCTTGGGTATTCACAGATAAGACAGACAACAAAGGGATCATATAAGGGTACGTTTCTCCTTTTGGGGTACGGAACCTTAAAAAAATGCTAGATTTAAGGGCTACCCCTTTCGAATCGAAGAGGGTATTAGGTATAACATTAATAGTACAATTACAATTAGTAAAAGTTAGTTGTATTACCGTAAAATTTAAAGTAAAATGTAGATATTAATATTTGTGTTTCTTTATGTTACAGGTAAGCTGAAGGCTCTGCCGAATAATATTTACTGAATTTAACTACCGAAGGCGATTGACATAGTAAGAAATTTTATATTTTATTGCATAGTGATAAGAGAAAAATAGATGTTTTAAACCTCACCAGCCTCAACTGCCTCAATAGCCAAGTGGTCCTGACCGCGACTGCTACGCTAGAGGTCCTGGGTTCGATTCCCAGGTCGAGCAAAGTGTTATTGGGTTTTTCTATGAAATTCCCAGTAGCAGCTCGGAGTTAGGAATTTGTGCCCGGTTAATGGCAATAGGCTCGCCCCCTATTTCATGGGACCTAAACATACCGGTGAACTGTGGGTGTACATTAGTACGCCTCTGCCTAACCCTTCGGGGAATACAGGCGTGATGGTATGTTATGTTATGTTAAACCTCACTAGGTTAATAAGACTATGACCAGACAAAGATGACGAAGGGTGCAGTGGCAGATTGACCGGCTTTAGTGCCATATAGTGTCGTGTAATTGTTTTCATTTTACAAGCTAAGATTATAAAGTTGTTTTAGTGAAGGAGACCTGAGAGAGGTCCTGCCTGCGAGTCGAATTGTTCCTTCACTAATATAAATATTATTATTTTCTATTTTTTTTAAGTATTAAATTTGTTTTTTAATGTACTCATGGTACGGGAAATAATTCTAGTTCTAAATAGGTAAGTAAAAAAACACACATTCATTTAAAAATCGAAGTACCTAGGCAAGGCCCTGTGTTCCATTGCTAGGATGAGCAAAGTGTTATTAGGTGGTCGCTTACAACATTTTGTGTACTAGCTTAGACCTTGATTAGTGCCTCATACGCTTATCCACTACTACTTACGTGGAACCTATCTATCTATCTATAGTAATATATAAAGCTGAAGAGTTTGTTTGTTTGTTTGCTTGAACGCGCTAATCTCAGGAACTACTGGTCCGATTTGAAAATTCTTTCAGTTTTAGATAGCCCATTTATTGAGGAAGGCTATAGGCTATATATCATCACGCTACGCGGACGAAGTCGCGGACAGAAAACTAGTAACAAAATAAACGTACTTCTCCCTAACTCTTCGGGGAATACAGGCGCCATGTTAACAACAAGACAACCTCGTCCAATCAGCACCCATCTACAAATAACACTATTCCTAAACACAATACTTTAGAATGACCGAGGTAGGAAGCATGGTCACTCAGGAGCTGTCACTTCGGCAGATAATCCTCGGAGGCACTTACTCATAAATATCTGCCCACTGGATGCAGCCACCTTTTAATGCTAAGCTGGTATAACCGATGAGGGCTGTCGACAAAGCGGGCTGCGTACACGCAGATCGTTGTATGTGACTATTGTGTGGGTGTGCATTGTGTTAGGAAATAAAAAAAAGGTTTAATAAACTATCGAAATAATAAACGATTCGGACAACGACATAAACGATTCGGACATTCGAAATAGATTTATATTTGCATGCCAAACTTTAATGGGTTGTTTCATTCAGCAGTTTGGAGTTCGGATTTGTGCCCGGTTAGTGGCAATAAGCATCCCCCTATCGGCCTAGATTGTTCATCTCTGTCTCACCTTTCGGGGAATATAGGCTGATAGTGGTATGTGTCATGTAAGTATGTTTTGGAATAACATTTACTTTAAAAGAACTAGGTACGTAGCTTCCATGTTTTATATATTATTTGTAGGCTACCACATTTTTATTATTTTCTATAGATCTCCATTTAGTATGTTATTTATAGTAATTATAAATACATTGATCACTTCATCAAGCTACGTTATGTCAAAGAATTTTTAATAGCATAATACGTATAATTTCCAAATAGCACATACATTATAGTTTGTTTGGAGTTTATGTCTTTGATGGACTTGCAGTTTCAAATAACAATACTGTCTGTACCTGAAGTGTATTATCGAATTCATCGTAAATAATAGTCCGCCAGTAATTGGCTTGATATCAAGCCCAAAGAACAATTTCTCGTCCATAACAATTTTCGAACAAACTCCCGTAAGCTTTCCGACATTTTGAGTCTACTGAAATAAGTCTCTCGTTGCTATAAGGAAAGCCTATGATGGTGACGATAATAATGCGATTTCAGTTTATATTGTCAGTATGTAGTCGATCCCCTGACCTTTAGGCTCGCGAATCCGACAGCCTAATAACTAGGAGTAATATCGGTAAGGCTGGCTGCAGACCATCAGTTAGTATTGACAGTTTTACTTGAGTATGGTTTGAAGTTATAGCCGAAGCGTAACAGTACTTCTTTTCATCATAGTAGGTAGGTTACCTAAATATTTGGATAGAGTGGTCAACAGTTCTAACGTGTCATTTTCAATAATAAATAATATTTATTCTTATCGATGCATCATTTGCTTCAGGGGTTACATGTAAACTCAATGCTTACAATAATATTTCTTCAGTTTTTTTTTACTGAATAATAAGTACCAACCTACACACGATTCTCTTTGTATTCATGTCAACATAGTAAGAATTATTATGTAAGAATAAATACCACCAGCCCAGCTGACAACAATTCAAAAACCACGCAATAATATAAATTGTCAATCTAACATTATAATGTGTAATGAAAAACGTTTGTACACTTATCAGTCGGCAGTTCACTCGTCACGCCACAGCGCAGAGGAATATGCAAATGTGCAGCTTATCAAACCCCCTGCCTAGACCGACTTTATGACGGACACGTTCGCTGTCGACTTTACGATGCATACGCAAAACAAATAGCTAGCCGTGATTCATCTGCGAAGTTTATGTTATTGCTAGACTGTGGGCTGGTGTGGTACATGGTGAGCTTATGACAATAAGTGTGGTTTATTTTAATTCTGTTGACGTCAGGATGGCTCGACGGATAGTGTTCGACGATCCATTTTTAAACGGACATACTGGCTAGAATTAATCTGTTCGAAATTCAAAAGAAACTTTAGGTACTTTTTAAATTTTGTTTGAGTATCCGTCTTTTCAGTCAGAATATGGTGTAAGTCTGTTTCTTGGAAATATGCTGGATATAAAATTATTTATGTTAAGCGATGCTGTATCCATGAATATTCATGTAAATATAAGAGGCAGGGTTGAACTTATGACCTCTAAAACGTCAATCAACGCCTTATGACTAGGCGGTTAAACTATTGTTTAAGTTTTTTCTATAACGCACCCAGTAGTTTGATCGATGATTCAAACTATCCGTAATTTCTTACTGAGAAATATTTTAAAAAGCTCGGTTAAAATCTTCGATAATTAACAAATAACTAGCTGTTTTACGCTACTCGCGACATATGGTAACGTAACGTTCAACTCAATTAAAAATATAGTTACTCAGGGATAATTTAGAGTTCTTCTTTCTATGAAATAGCGGGATAAACTAGCAGACGGACGGATGATGGTAAGCGATTAGCACCGCTAATGAACACGCGCAACACCAGAGGAGTCACAAGTGCGTTGCCCGTCTTTTAAAAGGGTTTGGGCCTCTGCTATCCTCATTCACTCGGCGAAACACTCTATAATTCTAATGATGAAAGAATTTTTGGTATCGGTTCAGTAGTTTTGGAGTTTCTTGTAGAACGTCACAATGTCCTAATCTCAAACTCACGCGCAGCTTTACTAGTCGCTAGCTTTTCACTAGCGCCCACCTCGCACATATTTCTGTTACTCTACCGAGTTTGACAAACAAACCGTTAACTACTAAAGTATAGGTACCGTAGCATTCTTCTTTACTTAAGTTAAGTTCAAATTTTACGACATTGCGAAAGCTGGACACAAGCAACGCGAATTTTTTAATGTGTTTTCTTCATATGCGCAAGAGTTCCCATCGTGAAACTGCCTCAATAGCCAAGTGGTCTTGACCACGACTGCTATGCTAGAGGTCCTGGGTTCGATTCCCAGGTCGAGCAAAGTGTTATTGGGTTTTGCTATGAAATTCCCAGTAGCAGCTCGGAGTTAGGAATTTGTGCCCGGTTAATGGCAATAGGCTCGCCCCCTATTACATGGGACCTAAACATACCGGCGAACTGTGGGTGTACATTAGTACGCCTCTGCCTAACTCTTCGGGGAATACAGGCGTGATGGTATGTTATGTTATGTTAAGTAATTGTAAGTCGTACCCTAAATAGATAATTCGTAATTATATACCTACGTGTGGTTTGATTTCCGAATCACATTTAATTCTTACATACGATTGGTTAACGACATTACTATTTTAACAGATAATGGCAATACCATCCACACACTTCCTGTGTGTCTCCAATAAGTAATGTGGCTTGTTCGTCGTTTATTACAAATTAAATGCCTCTTGTAATGTTGGCAGATGTAAAAAATATTGCGCTGTCCTTTTGAAAGACTGGGATGTACCTACTGTTATCAGTCATATCAGCTAGAGACGCACGTCCTGGAGTTTAGACAAGAGGTCAACGAACCTCATTAGCCAAGTGGTCCTGTGCGCGACCGCTACGCTGGAGGTCCTGGGTTCGATTCCCAGGTCGAGCAGTGTTATTGGGTTTTTCTACGAAATTCCCAGTAGCAGCTCGGAGATAGGAATTTGTGCCCGGTTAATGGCAATAGGCTCGCACCCTATTACATGGGACCTAAACATACCGGCGAACTGTAGGTGAACATTAGTACGCCTCTGCCTAACCCTGCGGGAATACAGGCGTGATGGTATATCTAGGTATGTCAACGAACTCACTTCCTAAAAACACAATACTGTGGGTTGCACTTTTAAAAATATTCTTTATTATTTGGACATAATACTCAACAAACCATCACGCCTGTATTCCTTGAAGACTCAGACAGAGGTATAAGTAGACCCACAGTTTACCGGTATATTTAGGTCCCGTGTAATAGGAACGAACCTATTTCCATTAACCCTTTATAAATCTAACCAAACTCCGAAGTTTTTATAGAAAAAGCCAATTACACTTTGCATGATATGGGAATCGAACGACCTTAAGTGTAGCAGCCTATTACTGGACCACTTGACCTTGAACTTTTCGGGGAATATAGGCGTTAAGGTATTTATCGAACTTGTCTTTAAAACTATTTTAGTTGCAGTGAAAATTGGATATGAAATTATACCTAGTTCCTAATCCCAGAACCGGTTGATTCTACTTTGAAAGTTGCTAAGTTACTAGAAGTTTTGAGGGTAACGAACCGCCATCAAAATTTTATATAAGTGCAAAACTCAAGTATAATCATTTAAGCGGCAACAAAATTATATTTCTTTGGTTTGTTAATCACTTACCAACTTATAAACTTAGGACCACAATCATTGGTCCTTCGGTCCGAAGTCCGTGAATCCATAGAATTGAATAAGTACGCTAAGTGATAAACTTTTGTTAAGATTTTACACTTGCATTTACTTGCCACTATTAACTGGAAAACTTACGACTTTTTGTGGCTGATATACACCTTAGACTTTTTATGGGTTTAGTTACATTTGTAAAAAAGGAAAATGATCTTTTCTATATATGCTGGTCGCAAATGTGTAGCGCATAATCCTCATTACACAAGATATTTTAAACAATGTTGCAAGTTTTGTGTAGTAGTTATAGTTTGTTTTGAAATTTTCAGCATCAGATCATCATTTACGTTTATACATGGCAAATGATAATATATTTGCCCTCTGATACGTGAAAACGTCGTCCGTACATCGTCTATCCGGCTGCCTTATTTACTCATATATAACTAGATTTTTTTCAAGATTATATGATCGCGAAAACAGCTAGGGTATTCCTAAAAATATATTAACATACCATCACGCCTGTTTTCCCCGAAGGGTTAGGCAGAGGCGTACTAATGTACACCCACAGTTCGCCGGTATGTTTAGGTCCCATGTAATAGGGGGTGAGCCTATTGCCATTAACCGGGCACAAATTCCTAACTCCGAGATGCTACTGGGAATTTCATAGAAAAACCCAATAACACTGCTCGACCTGGGAATCCAACCCAGGACCTCTAGCGTAGCAGTCGCTCTCAGGACCACTTAGCTAATGAGGCAGATAAAAAATATATTTGTCTTTCTAAATACCTACGTAATATGTATGTATGTATATATTACTCCCGTTATAGATATACCTACTTATGCTGATGGTAATTATTATAAAAAAAACAAGAAATATTCTCATTCCCTAAATTAGAATTGATCACATAGATCAATTTGCGAGTTCATGACTAAAACATAAAAATGTTCGCACAAGACGTCGCCCGCGCAGGTTGCGTTTTTTATAGAACTCTATTAAACTAGTACTAGATATTTAGCGCAAAGCTTACGGGGAGTGACGAGACACCTGCATGAGATATCGACCTAACAAGTTAATTACATCTTAAGATGTGACATACAGTCAATCAAGATCAGACAACTTCATGACTAAAATTTTTACTGGTCAAGATTATTGGGCAATAATTTGTATTAGCATGTTTACGCATGACTACAAAGTTATGTACATTGAATTAATTTTATTAGTTCTAAATAACTTTTTTTTGCAATAAGACAAGTGCTATAAGAAGACTGTTATTATTCGAATCATCAGTCCAACAAATAGGGATTTAAACATGAAAACTGAATCGTTCGAAGAAATTCAGTGGATAGGAGCCTAATCTGTGGTCAGTAGATATCATAATACACATGAAATAAAAAACAATTGTAGTTGTTTTATTTATAGGAATACTTCTTAAATAACAAATGAATTGTGCAAAGTTTTTGCTCCCTTGAAGCTAAAATATCTTCCCAGTTGTGGTGTCCAATCGTATGTTCCAATCCCGTGGTTTGGCTTATATAATTATATGTATATTAGATTTTCAACTTTTAGGGCAATTCGTAAAATCTTAATTCCATCAGACAATTATAAATTATACATAAATTTATTCGCTGCTAACATGGGAGTCACCACATGATTTTGACATCGAATTATTCTCAAGTCCATTGCTAGCAAACTTGTTGGTCCAACTATTGGTCCTTGTGTCCGATATAAAGAATATACAAGCTAGGTATATTTATAGCTAGTTTTAACGCCAAGTGTGGACACCATACATCACTTTCAAACAACTTAACCAGTTTTAAATAGCTTATTAAAAATCGTCTTTGCGGCCGTTGCGTAAGCGTTCCACTGGCTAATGCAATTGCCTGCAATATATTTTATATTTAGGATTAGATACTAATTTGACATTTTAATCAGGAAATTCCTTTCGTCATTTCATGGAGTATGTAAAGATTGAAATAGGTAGTATTGATTTTAAATAAATGGTTGGAAGCCGTTGTCCAGTAGTGGCATACAAAAAAGGCTAAATTTTTACGTGACTTAATTTTTATAGCATAGATTCGAATCTATTAGAATATTTATTATTAATGAAATTGAAATTGATTCTAGTAGATTATAGTAAATATATTAGTATAGATTACAAATAGCACTAAGCTTGATAAGCACTAGGAAAAATGCAAATTTTACATTAGATTCCAAGAGTTATTGATAGGTTAATTCTTATTCTAAGTTATTAATCTATACTAATATATAAAGCTGAAGAGTGTGTTTGTTTGTTTGTTTACTTGAACGCGCTAATCTCAGGAACTACTGGTCCGATTTGATAAATTCTTTCAGTGTTAAATAGCCCATTTATTGAGAAAGGCTATAGGCTATATATCACCACGCTACGCGGACGAAGTCGCGGGCAGAAGCTAGTTATAAATAAGCCCAATATGAAGATCGTATTATTATCAAGATATAATTATATCTATATTAAGCTTCTAGATTACCCTAGAACTGCCAACACAAATTAATGACTAATAAAAAAAGATATAGCTCTAACCGTATTTCGCCGGCTTCCGCACGGAGAAACGCCCGGCGAAATATACCTACCATTTAAATATATATTTCATTAGTTTATGGCGGAAACTCTGTGATTCCGGTCTAATGAAGGTTTATTATGCTTTTTATGGGTTTCATTGCCAATCTTACTTTAAATCAGCCCGGCTCAGTTCTTATTGCAATTCTTGGATGTAATTTCTTATGGTGCCTAAGTATTATCTGTATAAGGGCATATAAAGATGGTTGTATGTAGTACGTATTTCTCGTCCAATGCTAGGCGTAGTCTATTATCTGTGGCTAGGCTTTGGTTCGAGAACGCTGTTGGGTTTCTATCCAAGTTTGCTATATCGGTGTTAATTTTGAAGTGAATCCTGGTTTTCATGGCTGAGAGATTTTCTCGACGGCATGTGAAGTTTTCCAAACTGCATTGTGGATTATGGCCTAATCTCTCTCATTGTGATAGGAGACTCGTGCCCAGCATTGGGTCAGTTTGCCGGTGAATCCTGCATTGCTAATTATGAGGAAATATGCTTCCGATTAACCGCTGACCTTTCCTCGGGCTGAGTACTGATGACAATTTCCATATGACAAAATAATGCTGGTATGAATCTGGTACTTTCAACTGCCTACAATGTAATTGCAGCTTGCTATATATAAGTATCTCAATGGACGGATGATTCATATATGTAGGTAGGTAACATTTTATCCACCCATTGGCCAAACTATATAATTCTGACTCATACTCTGTCGCGTCAAACTATCCACGAAGATTTTCTTATTATATATATTACTAGCTTCTGCCCGCGACGTCGTCCGCGTAGCATGATGATATATATAGCCTATAGCCTTCCTCAATAAATGGGCTATCTAACACTGAAAGAATTTTTCTAATCGGACTGGTTGTTCCTGAGATTAGCGCGTTCAAGCAAACAAACAAACTCTTCAGCTTTATATATTAGTATAGATTTAGGTATAGACATTTCGGTTACTGGTCCTAAGGACATTAGCATGCAGGCTGGGCTTAAAATTAAGGGGAAGCTAATCAAACTCACACGTTAAGCGTAGGTATATCTTAAATCTTCTAGACACCTTGTTTGGACGTTCAAAGGTATTCTACCTACAAACTAGGATTTTCTCCATATTTGGTAGACGCCAGAATATAAAATTATGACAACGTCAGCATCGTTATGGTTCAGTACTAGACAAAGACCTGTCCTATTGAATGCTACCGTAGTTCTAATGACATAATCAGGTTATATTTTAAGTCAAAAGCTACTTATACCGAGCTTCATGGCCTCAATATGATAGTGTTTTATCAAATCAACATTAATAAAACCAACTTTATCTTAAAAACATTCACCGATACCACAATGTAAATGAGAACAGAAGGTTGAGTTTCAAATCTATCGAATACCACGGCCGACTTTTTAATTGACTTTTTAGTGATGAGTGTTATCTTACCATGGTTCACGTGCTGTTGGCAGTATCTACCTAATATAAGTTCATAAGGCACTTGGCGTCGTCAGCAGTCATTTATTTTATAATTTTAGTAAGAGAAAGTTCGTGAAGTACCTACACGTACTTTTTTTTTAAATAGTAAGTTTTATAATAGTTAGATACTCAATAATTTTTGGTGTGTGTCATATGGACGAAAATAAAAACTTTTTCTTTCTTTCTTTTTTCTTTTCTTTCTTTTTGGGTGCTTTCGGGGTCCACCAGTGGTGTATTGACCACCGTTTAAGAACCACTGACCTTGAGTGTGCATGATATGAAAGCCGATATGAAACAGTATTATTTCGTGGTTTATTTAATCTATATACTAAAATTCTGCTCGTGAAGTGTCACATTCTGAATTTAATAGAACTTAGCTGAAATTTCCAATGCTGCTTCTGAAATAATTTTACGCGTATGTAAGTTTATTACTTTTCTACGAGTAGGTAGGTATTTTTTCTAATTTTACAAATCTATTTGTTTCATGTGAAATGTTGATTAGAATATTGAAAATAGAAGTTATTTACTTGATTTTCTTGTAATACCGCAACATGTATGTAAACGGAAAATTAAGTTAAATTAATAGTGGAACTACTGTAACTTACTTTACTTGTTAATCTAAGTTTAACATGATCTCATGTTAAACTGCAAATTGCTGATTAAAAGGTGACTATTAAGTTTATCGTGCTATTAAAATCGAGAGGGTAGGCAGGCATCAAGCATCGCGATAGGCCAGAACTGGTTTAATACGGGTTAGTACTATTGATTGTATCGTCATATCCGCTGGTACTTGTATTGGGGGCGTGGATAACTGTCTAGCGGTTTATCGCCTTCACCACCTCCTTAGGGAGTTGGCAGAGAAATAAGTTGTTTGTATGTAAAGAGCTTTAATCCGAAAAAAAATGGCGGAATATTTTATCAACGTCTTTGGAGTTTTTATCAACTTTAGAACTTTTTTATTAATTTTAGAGTACCTAAATCTGTGACTCACCCTTCAGGGAATATAGGCGTGATAGAGTATTAGGCTATAATCGATAGGTACAGAAGATAGGTACATATGTAAGAAACTTATTCGCTTCTCCAAAAATAACCGCTCATAAATAGGCGAGTTAAAATTGTAGTAAGTATCTATTATATTTCTTATTCTTAGCACTACTTGCACCACTTCTTAATTGTGTTTAAATTGGATTTAAACACAAAATTTCTATGAAAAAATCGTGTTTAAATACAATTATAAAGATGGTATAAGTGGCCTTTAGTTATCTATGTATTTGAGCCTCAATGGGGTTCTTAAAGACTTCCGCAACCCATCTGCAGGTTAAAACCTGCTTTCCGCTTTCCTGCTATAAGTGTTCTATTTAGAATAATTTAGACATTTTTAGGTCCTTACCAAGAAGACATATTATGTAGATACCCTAGTGTCAAAGAAACTCCAATGCAGACTGCCTACTAACAAATGACCTATCATAAATAAAATATGAGTCTGAGCAAAATTAATATTTAATGACTATGATATAATATGCAAAACATCTCATTTAATATATGAATCATATTTTTCAAAGTCAAATTTAAAATATTTAAACGACTCGAAAGTTGAATCACTTACAAAAAAATATCGATACTTTTTTCATGAATAACGAACGAAGGCGTTGATGTGACATGTACATGACACTAATTAAGGACGTAATACTCAATACGAAAGAGGTTTTGTTCGAGAACACCATCTATCTTAATCACTCTCCATAACTCTTATCTCAATGACATACAACCCAAATTTAAATACATCAATTGAAACATTAATTTGTGTCCGTACAAACTGTGTAAGCACCTTATTAGGAAGTAATAAGGTGGAAATTTCAATGGGGAAAGTATGAGAGATGTCACATGGATACAACGTTGACAATGACCACCGATTGAGCGATCTGATCAGCGGGTAATCGATAAGAGATCGGAATCTAGAGGGAATCGATTCAATCGATTCGTCTCGTTATTTCAGACGTTGATTATTGAGTATTGTTTTAAAGATTATACCCTGTAGTCCGAAGCGAATATTTAAAAAGGAGTAAGCAGAAAACTTCTGTCTATGGAACATTCTGGCCTCCAGGTCCGTGGTCGATGTTTTATTACTTACAAAAATATAACTAAGTAGAAACTGCTTAGCATACCTACGTAAATGCACAATACATTAAACAACTGCTTCATTAGTGTAGTGGAGCTAGCGGTTCGATTTCCGGGTCGAGCAAAGTGTTATTCAGTTATTCTTTTAAATTCTCAGTAACAGCTCGGAGTTTGGTTTTGGGTTCACTCACTATTATATGGGACCTAAACGGTTGACAGACAAGGGGTTATTAGATAAAAATAAACTAAACTAAACTTGTGGCGCTTGAGGCTTTTAAGCGCCATTGATAAACACACCTATAACCATGATTGAAACCTACAATGCAAGTGTGTTTACTTAAACACACTTGCATTACTTAGTTTAATTAAGTATGTAGGTACTTACCTACATACTTAATTAAAAAAGTTTTATAATCAAAGGGCTTAAAACCACAGTGTTGCAACATTCTTTGCGCAGGTATTTTAAGAAAATAACCCAAGGCTCACAAACACCTACTTACAAAGCTTACATGTCATTGCACATTCGCTTCAAGAAAGACAATATCAGCGCCGACACTTAAAAACAAACTTAAATTCGACTATCCATAAACAAGAAACCCTTCTAAAATATACCTTATTAACTAAGAATAAAGGTGAAAGTGTTTTAAAGAGTTGTGAATACATGCTAGCCCGCCACAAACCACTGAAACTCGATGCTATGTAACCAAACTCACTCATATTTAATATTTATAAGTAATCAGACGAGCTTTTGTTGTTTTTCGAGGTTGCAGGGTTTCTTATTTAAAAACAATACAAGAAGAACAAATCTCAAACTCATTATCAATTTTTTTTTTATTATAATAAAATCGTAAAGCTACGATTAAATATTAGGTGTAAAAATCAGATCCAATCTTACCTAGCGGCCTAATGTACTGTCGGTAAAGACATATATAAATTCGTTCAGATAAAAGTAATTGACATTAAATAAAGCCCAGCATTAACGATATAATAAAATTCAATTTCCATCCAAGTTTCCCCCATACAATTACCTTTAACTCTGTTAATGTATCGAAAAGTCTTAC
This sequence comes from Acronicta leporina, assembly GCA_947256265.1. Taxonomy (NCBI): domain Eukaryota; kingdom Metazoa; phylum Arthropoda; class Insecta; order Lepidoptera; family Noctuidae; genus Acronicta; species Acronicta leporina. The sequence continues at coordinate 2,248,700 of OX366518.1, read as the reverse complement.
ATTTCCAAAGAAAGAAAAAAAAAACCATTGCGTAATTCGTCGCAATTCCCCAAAACACTCAACAGCTTTCGGCACGTTACGTCATCAGCGCAGCGCCATGTTTTGCCGCGCAAAAACCGTGTCCTGCGCTTGCACATGATCCAGGCATGTCGGTCGCCTAATTGGGTGGTTCTACCGCCGCGCCTGCTCATTGGACAAGGGGCGGCGCGTAATTATTTTAATAACCCCACCCCCTTTTTAATTAAAGCGAATTGCACATGAACTGATGTGCGGTTTATTTATGATTTTTTATGTCATGTTTATGAGAAGTTGGATTATTATTCCCATTGACGTAAACAGGGTTTTATGTAAATTAAATGGATTTCTTTTTCATAGATACTGAATTAACAAGATTTTCTCTCCGAGTTTGGAAAAAATAAATTGGAATAACTAGAACTCAGAAAAAAGTGCCCTATGCTATGAACCAAGTTTCATGTGCACCAAGCTTTATTAGCGTTGCGTATACGCATCGCAATTGATCGAACACGGTATCTTATGAGCCGGGTGTGGTCGGATGCCAATGGTTGCGATTACCAATACACTGTGGTAACCTCACGTACACGACGGTCGTTTCGACAACCTTTGTAAAATTTCCGAAGTACACACTTTAAGGGTTCGATAACCGAAAGCTTCAAATTCACTGTACAGTTAATAAAGTAAAAGGAAATCGATCGATAGAGCAAGAATACTGAAAGATATGAGGTGATCCTACTAGTATGATAACAGTGAAGGTTTGTGAGGATGTAAAAACTACTGTATACATGTTAATGAAACTTTACAATTATATAGCTCATACATCAGAATAGTACATATGATATAGGTACTTACTTTAAATATCTACGCAGATGAAGTCACAGCGCACTATGGGTGTAGGTACTATATTAACACATCTCTGCTTAAACCCTTTGGGCATACAGGAGAGATGGTATAATAAGCTATGTTATTAAAAGAAATCAGCTTTTTAGAGCTACTTGCACCAACTTCGTAAATATGTTCAAATTGTATTTAAACAGAAATTTAATATGAAAAATTGTGTTTAAATGCAATTTAAACATCTTTAAGTATTTGGTGCAAGTGGCCCTAAGACTTTTACTTACCTTTCGCTTTCAAGTGGAGTATCTTGAGAGAATTTGTCACGACATTTTGGGAAATACCGTAGCATAACTTGTCTAAACAAGTACCTAGTAGAGTACATTCGATATCAAATAGGTATAACGGGACGAATATTTGACGAATTTTAACAATTACCATACATAAGATCTGATATGGAAATGTATCTCAGTGCGATAAAATTCATGTTAGAATAACATTCACCGCTGGTTGTGTTTATTCTGAAACATCCCTGGTATCACACTCAGACCCGGAACAACTACTTGTATATCATACAAAAATTTGCTCCGTGTGGGGATCGAACCTATAACACGACCGTGAAACTGGATCGAAATGATATTTTATTAACATTTTTTAAGTACTTAACTACCAACATTCTGCTTCAGTTTGTACGTACAGATAAGTATATCTGATGCTGACTGTACTTACATGATAGCCGAAATAATGAGGTATTAGTATTCTATAAACCTATTCTCATGGTATTTGGAGACGTTGGCCAGAATTGCTAAGTGGCTCACACATGGGTCTTCCCGACAGCTCAAGGTCATTTTATTGATATTAGGCTATTGTTCTATTATGGTTTAAGATTTATTGGTTCGCTGCAAGGTCTAGACTTGCCTATATATAACTTGTTTCCTGAATAAGTTTCTACTTTATGGGAGATATCTATCTATGTATACAAAGAACATAAATTCCATCAGTGATACGTATACTTACCACCATATTACCTCAATGGTCTAGTGCAGTGTTTCCCATTCGGTAGGTCGCAACCCGGGTCATTATAATAAGATACCGTGTCGCAGCGTTCCCGCTTTTTTTATAATACCATCGATCGACGCATCGTGAGCGCCTTCGCCGCTTTTGCGCGTAAATGACTTATCAGAAGATAAACCATAAACGTGTATTATTTTACTTAATGTAACCGCCCCCCCACCCTTTGTTATATGTATATATTTTGGGTAACACTTTATTTTTAGGTATCATTTTTGATGATACCTGCCATACTACAGAACAAACCTAGTGTCCCGGGAATTTCACAAACATTAAGTATATAATTAACGGACATAAAGTACAGACTCGAAACAAATATACAATATAACACGTATATATTAACTGCGAATCAAACCCACAACGTGCGACAAAGCTGCTGTAGGTGACCACTTTAACTGTTACGGTTAGTTATTTTAAAGAAATTCTTGAATAGGCTCGTATTACACAGACCTAAAAATATATCGCCTCTTTTCCTTCCAACATTAAATCACGTTAATTACAAGTAGGTATAAATCAATCGTACTAAACTACTCAATAACTTATTTCACAACAATATTCAAATTCTATGGCTACTTTGTCGTCGTTTGTTAGCCTAGATAGGGCACTTATCTAGCTTGGATTGTAGGTGTTACCTGTTTTATATTAGCACCAATGAGTGTCAAGGACCACTGGTGATAGAACCAGGTGTGACTTCAATCGGATTCAACTCGGTTTTGTTACAATTAAATAAATTATAAGCAAACCAGCTCTGGGCCGCGGTTTCAATCACGTCAGAAAAGGACTATTTAATACAAACAAAACCCAAAAAACAATTTTAATAATATACAAAACAGTTTCGATTAGATCAGTTCAAATCTGTTCTTCTTAAGAAAGCCTATTATAAAACCAAGGACTACGTTGACGATAAGAATGTGTGGTCGTTAAGTACGGATGCACTTGTGGCCTCCCTGGCAAAATGAAACTGTTGATTATTAGAGACTAGTTTAAGCTTATTAATTTTCATGTTGGTCAGTTACTAGTAGCTATAGTAGGAACCTTGTAAGTAGATGGACATAGCTTTGACAGATTCCATATTATTTACATATCGAGATGTCTTCATATGTTTAGTATTGTTTACCACAACAGAAACTGTATTATGTGTGTACGTTGTAGCCTGTCTAAGTAGACACCTAGTTTCAATTGTCGCTTGATGGTGTGCGTTTTTACCACACAGTTTATTTATTATCTAGAAATGACATCGGGTTCTCAAATAACGTGAATCTTCGTTTAATATAGTCGACCTCGGTCAAACTTGGACATCCTTCAACGTCCTCACATCTTTTTATCGCAATATTGTAACAGTGAAGTTTGTAATTTATTTATTTTAAAAGAGTGTCCATGGAGTTTCTTGCCGGATTCTTCTCCATAGGATCGACCTTTTGGAACCGTGCAACTAGAATCATAACGTTTCAAAAACGCTTGTAAAAGCTTATTTGAAATAAAAACATTTGAACTTGAACTTGAACTCTGATGTTTTGATTTCGCCACCGACTTCTGAAACTGTTTTGCTCATATGTAACATACAATATAGTAAAACCTTAAAAATCCTAATAATATTTTAGGATTTTTAAGGTTTTACTTTTGTTAAAAGGTTTTTTTCATTTTTTTTAGTTTGGACCTGTTGTAGTTTATTCCGACGGTACGTGTTCATTTTGTCATCAGATCTTAACCAAATGTATATGGGACCTCTGAAGTGTGGCCTACCAAACAAAAAAGAATTATCAAAATCGATTCATCACTGGTGGAATTTACATCCTCCTCCTTTTTGAAGTTGGTTAAAAAGTATGCCATCCTTCTTTAAGATCCGATGTATGTCTACAGCTTGGAGATTAGATTTGAAAAATTAGATTTGGTCTTGGTTATAGGTGAATCATTTGATAGCCACTTAAATTTATAATTGACTGAAGCTGAAATAGTTTACACATACTTTTTATTCAGCGATACAAAGTGAAGGTTTAACGTCCTTACGTGTTAATATAAATAAACATTCCTTAGAATAAATGTTACTATTCTGTTAAGGACTAGTTACCTAACGGAACGTAAAAATAAAATAATATGAAGATGTCTATAGTACTATACTCTATTATATTGTAATCGATTGATACCTACTTTAGTTTAAATTATGTACTTATTCTTAATGTGTATTTTTTCCTTTGCACACCATTGTATGGTATAATATGTGGCAACTATTTGGACTTAGCGACTTAGCAATTAGAACTGTCTGTACCCATATTTATTGCAAATAAAGTTATCTTAACTTATCTTTATCTTATCTTAGAGTTTTTATCAAAAATACAAAATAAAATCATTCTTACAACAGAAAGAAATCCCAAAATATACATAGTTAAAATTCTTCCAAGTTCGTTGATTCTCACGCCTGAACACGTGCCTAGCAAATCTCCAAAAATATCCAACAATTGTTTCCAGGGCTTGTAATCTCGCCTAACCACGTATAACTAATCTAAAAACCAGAAAAAAAGAACAAAAGAATCCAAAATGCATCAGCAGACTGTAATGGAGATCACGTAGTCTCGGATCTCTGATTACCCCTCTCACTTTAATTTACGACCGTTATTCGAGTGCGAGCGAGATAAAATTAATAATGGTCTAACCGCAACCCGGACTATCATTAGGTGGTATTCCATTTATGAACACCGTGTCTCTTTTGCTTTCGGAGTGAGAGAATTATCTTTCGGGTCGGAACACAGTGTCGGGCGGTTGTTGGTGGTGTTGAAAGCTTCTAGAGGTTGTTATAGTGGCGGAAACCGTGGTAGGTCGGTACAGTAATCTTATAGCCGACAATCGTAAGAAATAAATGAATTTTTCCTTTTTTTTTCTCTGAAGCCTCAAATTGGTTTTTATGTGTTTTCCTTAAGATTTTTCGAGACAATTGACCGTAGTTGGTGTTATTATGTATAATTTAATCGGCGGTTATCGACAGAGCCTTTGTCAATGCGTGATGCCATTAAAGTTAACTATAAACGCAATTGTTTTCTTCTGTGAGGCGAAAAAATTGATGATGGTAATGATACGTATTATGAAATAAAAAATAAATAGTATACTAATCGGTAATGATTGGTCGTTAAATGTAGTACACTCGATTACACAAGTAAAAAAGAATTACCGAAATAGAATTACATCAATGCCCGATACAATGACATTGCTCAGCCCATCATGTCTACTCGCAGAATGGGAGATATTTTACTATTTCATTTTGACAAGAGAGAAACGGAAGCCATATAATTATAATTAATTTGAAACAGTTAGTGTCTACTATTGTATGTGTGTTTATTTACTAGTAACTGTTCAAAAGAGAAACCTATAGGAATCGATTTGAATGGAGCTTTCGCCATTGGTGCTTTGAAAGAATCTCCAAAGGCATGTAATACTGACCAAATTTCCCTAAATGTATCTAGAACATTTAGGAAGGATTTTTTAGTTGGAAAATGAGTAATGAAGTCTCCTAAGGATTGTTGATGCTTAATACTCTCTGACCTTGAAGTAGTACAGAATATTCACTAGTATTGTATTTTTATTTTAATAATGAAGCTTATATTATTATAAAATAAAGCCTACATCAAGCGTTAAACATTTATCAAGATGATTGACATGCAATTAAAATAATGGTAGGTATGTACGCCAAACCTTACTCAAGATTAAAAGTACCTATTTTTAATTTCCGATTCGTATCACAATTAATTGGGATAATCCGTAATACAACATCAGTAGCACAATACGCTTATTTAACTTGTCATTTTACAAGCTTTAACTTATTGCAAACATCATTCATGCAAACTTGGCCTATGCCGCCAATATTGTGGCAAACACATTCTACCATCCCTAAACTATTTGTTTCTAAATTTTCAACTTTATCTCTTCGATGTTAAGGTCCACAAGTTTTTGTGTGTTCATTTATAGGGTTGTAGCAAAGCAATATTTTATCCTTATTGTGAGCTGTCATAATAATCTCCTTTACGTTGTTATCGTATTGCAAAAGAGTTTAAGTGTACGCGTGTTTTACATACTCAATGATACTAATGTTGCAAATAAACGTTTATTTACTTTTGGTCTCCTAGGAGGTGTAATATTTCTCCAATAAATGTACTGAAACTTCCTATGACTGGGTGTGGTATTTGAGAAAGAACCATTTTAGTGGTTTCGGAAACGTTTATAAATAATAGAGGCTAATTACAATGAATTTAAATGAAGTTGCCGAGCTAATAGTTCTATCTATTTTAAGTAAAACACACTCTTCCTGACTATACGTCTTACAATAGAATGATTAAATAATTGTAAGGTCTTATCTAACTGGTAGGCTTCCATGTTTTTCTATTCCATTATGCCCTGACCTTGATGTCGTCTTTTGTATTAAAAAAATAATGTTATTATTTATTTATTGTTCGCGTAGTATAAAAAATGCTAAAAAAATTACATTTGAACACGACAGTACTTCGTTAATATTCGGATGCCCGAAGACGCCCGAACAGTTTTTAATTTAAAAATCGTTATGGCGTTAATAAGTGACGTTATAAAGTGTAGATTGTTTTATTGAGCAATATGTTTATGGTGTTGTTATTGTGTGATGAGTTCATCTTACTTGGTGCCTATAGAGTTATTCATATAATATATATATTTAGGGTTCTGTATCTTTAAACATTATTTATCTATTGCGCCAAAGTTTTCAAAGATTTGCTATCAGTAAAGTTATTAATAGATGTAGTATCCACAATAATGCCTTAATCGACTTTTTGAGGATTAAAATAATATTAATGAATACTTTTAAAACCCCTGAGATGTCGTACCACACTAAAAACAGATCAATTAACTCATAATCTACATGTATATTGTTTCAAATAAATTTAATTAACAATGTCAAATACCGTTTTAATTTCCGAGGAAATCGCGTGTTACATACAAACATGCACAAATTACTGACGTTGTTAGCCTTCCTGGCCGTGCTGTCATTCGTCCATCATAAGCGATCCAAATCGTGGCTCATTGTGCCACAGTGTTTATTGTTTCCCACACTAGATAAGCACGCGAACTTGCTCGTAATTTCTTGCAATTATTATATCAACGGATACAGTTTTTGTCATGCAATAGCTATAACGATATTGCAATTTTTTTCTGTCATAATTTCCTTTTTATTAATTTGAATATTTCAACTAATATTCATCACCATACAATTCAAAATTGGGTATGGAATATTTTGAGGTTACTTTTGTGAAATATGAGGTTTAAAATTTTGCACATTGAGCTTCCGTCAACAGGCAGATAAATTGACAATAAATAAAATAATTTAATTACTGAGGAATTCCTTTCAGAAAAACCTTCACTCGGCTGATGTCTTCAGCAAAAATACATAACAATAAAGTATAAGTTAGGTTAAAAGTTATCTCTATTAATATTATTTCCGCAAACAAACAGACTTACGTTGTAATACCATTGTTTATAGCAAAAATGTGGTCGTGATCGCAAAACACCGTGGGATCTGTCGTCCACACGATATATGGCGGAAAGCTTTAGATGAAAATTTAATATTTTGTCTCACAATGCAGTTTAAACATGTACACCGTAGTATGTTATTGATAATGTATGTCTGGTGGTTGGCCAGCCTACGAAGCTGTAGAGACGGCTCTTTGCAAATGTTTTGTTAAAATATTTCTAAAATTATAATTTATGCGCTTTTTTAGAGATAGTGATTTTGCGCAATATTGATTTTATAGAATTTTATCTGCGATCACTTCTGAGAAATATACCAAAAATAGGCGTTTTATTAAATAATATATTTTATATTCGTACAATTTTATAAAAAGTACCTACCTAGGTACTTAAAATGTTCAAGGGTATGTCGACAATAACAAGTGGGCAAAGGAAGTATATAAAAATCAAAAGTATCTCATGAGTACCAAGGAAAACTGTTGCTTATGATAAATATAACAAAAAAAACATAAAGTAGATAACGTGTCAAAAGTCATGAAAAACGCTTTACAAAATGTAAGCTGTTAGTAGGTAATTTTAACATTAAGACGTCCAACACCTCGGTCTTCTCGTGACCAAGGATACGGTAAAGGCACCGAAACGTCGGGTATTAAATAACATCAAAACAACGCGATAAAATCCGTAAAAAGTAGTTTCTTTTCAAACACTTGCTCCAAAAAACTATTTTAACATCTATCATTTATTTTATGTTACTCGTATTTTCCCGTGTAATCATCAATAATGCAAATATTTCAACCACATATCGCAAACAAATGCCGCATCTGCAAATTCAATACTCCACGTGACAGGTCGACGAAGTATTTCATAGTAAGTTCTAACGCGAATAGCTCACAGTTATCTATAATATGATTTCGCCGGCCTGAACCGAACCTTAGAGCACTGATATTTCGAACTTGTACCTACCTGACATGTGCACTATACATATAACTTAGCAGAGAAATGTTGGCGCTTACAACTCTCTCTCCTTGACGTATATTGGTTTCTCTTTATTATAAGTAAAATACGCACCTTTAAGATTCTTATAAAGTTATTTAGTGAAGGAAAAATTCGACTTGCAGGCAGGATTCGAACCTGCGAGTCGAATTTTCCCTTCACTATCTATATCTATACTAATATATAAAGCTGAAGAGTTTGTTTGTTTGTTTACTTCTCAGGAACTACTGGTCCGATTTGAAAAATTCTTTCAATGTTAGATAACCCATTTATTGAGGAAGGCTATAGGCTATATATCATCACGCTACGCGGACGAAGTCGCGGGCAGAAGCTAGTAACTTATAATCTTAGCATAAAAATGCAAAAAGTCTTAGAAAGATAGTTTTAGATTCTTTATATACTTAGGTGGTAACAAAAATATGACAATAAATTAAACCACGGCCTATCTACTAGTCCAAAGATTCACTTCTAAATAGGGAGTAGTAATTATAACCAAAAAAGATAAATTTTCCATTATCCATCTGTAATTTTCTATCTTTCTTCATAAAAGTAGGCCAGATTGTTATTTTTTTATTGAACTCTACGATTATCTCATCCCAAGTTAGTGTCTCATCAATATTCTTTAGTAAAAACCATGGAGAGATCAAGGCGTACTAAGGCACACCCACACTTCGCGGGTATGTTAAGGTCCCATGTAATAATAATTAATAGGGGCCGTGCCAACCGGGCACAAATCACAAACTTGCTTCTGCGAATTTTATAAAAATCACTTTACTGGACCTAGGAAACGAACTCAAGACCTCTAGCATAGCAGTTGCGCTCTGGTCCACTAGGCTTATGAGGTAAATAGACTTGGTTACAATTAAGCATCAAGTTGATACCTTCTCGGTATGTTTCAGTCTAGTCATAAAAAATATCATAAATACTTATGGATAATAAATTAAAGCTAGCATGTTATAAATAATAAAGACCTAAGGATATATAATATGTATAGATTTAAAATTAAAGTATACAAATATAATTATGTAGTACTAGCTTCCGCCCGCGAATTCATCTGCGTGGACTTCATAATTGTGTCCGACCTAGATAAAAAGCTTGTGTTATTCCAGGCTAGAATCTATCTCTGTGGCAAATTTTATCTAGATCCGTTCAGCCGTTCTGGCGTGAAAGAGTAACAAACATCCATACATTCTCACAAACTTTCACATTTATAATATTAGTATGATGTATACCTATATTGTCCGTCATTGGTCACGACGCGGCTCGATCCCCACGATTCCTACAGGATATCTATACGATATACCAGAACGTATGGAATGAATACATATGAAATAAATGTTATATGATTATTAATTACAGTCAGTATTGTTAAACGGCCTCATTAGCCAAGTGGTCCTGAGAGCGACTGCTACGCTAGAGGTCCTGGATTCGATTCCCAGGTCGAGCAAAGTGTTATTGGGTTTTTCTATGAAATTCCCAGTAGCAGCTCGGAGTTAGGAATTTGTGCCCGGTTAATGGTAATAGGCTCGCCTCCAATAGAGGGCGACCCACAGTTACCACAGTCACAGCGAACTGTGGGTGTACATTTTATTATCTACGCTTCTGCCTAACCCTTCGCGGAATACATGTGTATGTTTATGCATCTCTAGAAAAAGTTTAAAAACCCGCACAAACCATACATTTTAAAGTATGATGACAAAACGTACAAACATAACAATTTTGAAACCGCAAAAATTATTTACAGAAAAACAACAAAATGGCGTCTCACGTTCAGACCTCCTTTTAACGATATTATAAGTGTAGTAATGTCGAATAAGATTTTGTGTAATCATCTCTTGTGTTTTGGTGATTCACTAAAATTTTTTGCTAAATTATGTATAACAGCTAAAAGAAGCATAGGGACCCGCGTAAAAGAACACATTGCCGATGTGAAACACCGCCGTTCCAGAAAGTCAGCAGTTTGTGAACATACCCTAGACAAGAACCAGCACTACATCAGATTTGATAAACCACAAGTCCTCGCAAAAGAAAACCGATTCCTACCCAGGATTATTCGTGAGGCTATTGAAATAAAAAAAACACCCAAATTTCAATAGAGAAGATGGTTGGGTCTTACCAGCTGCTTGGAATCCCTTTATAGAATCTATAAAATCTAAATCCAAGCCCAAAACTGCAAGACCAAAGGATACGGTGAGCTCGTTCTGCGTGAATTGGATCGCTAATAATTAACAAAAATGTAAGGTAGCTGTTAGTAATTTTAACATCAAGACGTCTAACACCTCATTCTGCCCGTGACCATGGATGCTGTAAAGGATCCGAAACGTCGGGAACTAAATAATATCAATATACCGCGATAAAATCCGTAAAAAGTAGTTTCATTTCAATATTATGTATCATTTTAAGTGTATAATCTTTTTGTCGAGCAATTTTGTGGGACAAATTCGTGGTGGGTAGGTGAAATTATCCAAACGTTACAGTGAAAAGATGACATTGCTATCAAAGTTGTCTGAATTTTAAGTGGTATTGGTTATTGGTATTGCTGTTTAGTCTAGTTTTAGAACTCAGGCCCAAAAGGCGGGCAACGTACTTGCGGCTCCTCTGGTGTTGCGGGTGTCCATGGGCGGCGGTAATATACCTATACCTATTACTATTTTTTTTTTTAAACCAACACTAGGATTTTCTGCTGTATCGTGGGTGCGTTTACAAACAAATTCTCACATACACAAACGCCCAGATCCGGAACAACTAAGTACCTGTAGATCATACAAATATTTGCTCCATGTGGGGATCGAACCCACAACACGTGTCGCAGAAGCCGATTGCTCAGCCGCTACGCCAAACGTGACGTCAGGTGATCCATCTGCTCGTTTAACCACTATCCCATAAAAAAATCTGTGCCATTAGCAATAGCATCGTTATCTAATGATAGTTTTACTAAACTAAGTAAACTTTTGTTCAACCATTCAAGATCGAACAACGTGAACATACCATCACGCCTGTATTCCCCAAAGGGTTAGGCAGAGGCGTACTAATGTACACCCACAGTTCGCCGGTATGTTTAGGTCCCACGTAATAGGGGGCGAGCCTATTGCCATTAACCGGGCTCCAATTCCTAACTCCGAGCTGCTATTGTGAATTTCATAGAAAACCCCAATAACACTTTGCTCGACCTGGGAATCGAACCCAGGACCTCTAGCTTAGCAGTCGCGCTCATGACCACTTGGCTAATGAGGCAGTGCTGAACAATGTGAACATACTGATTATTTCCTTATAGGATGTGTATTGTTTCAGAATTTACTGTTGCAATACTAATAAAACGAACAATGCTAGACAATTTGCACCTTACCGCCTAGTTTACTTAATAAGCCATATCAAATTGTGTGCAGTCGCGTAAAGGTAGGGCTGTCAAACGAATGAAGGCGGTGAAAGTGCAGAAGATATTAACTGGAAAAGGATAAAATACATTAGTACGCTATAATTTTCGTAATCCGTCAAGTCTTCTGTGGCAGATTATAATATCTGACGTCTTTTTATACAAAACTTGTCATTTATCCATCAGTTGTAAGTTGTAAAAAGATAAATTCGTTTCCTTTAATTTTATAATACGTTTTTAGTCTAATAAAAATAAGGAAGCGAGCTTACGCAGGAGTAATTATTTTATCTATAATTACTTAGACAAATACCAATCAGCGCTGCGGCTCATCAAAACATTTAGGTTTTATTATTACACTAGCTTCTGCCCGTGACTACGTCCGCGTTAGCGTGATGATATATAGCCTTTCTCAATAAATGGGCTATCTAACACTGAAAGAATTTTTCAAATCGGACCAGTAGTTCCTGAGATTAGTGCGTTCAAGAAAACAAACAAACACTTCAGCTTTATATATTAAGTATAGAGTATAGATTTATAAAAATATGGGAAAAAAGTGACAACCCTATAGTGACGTAACGAAGTCACGGTGCGCATGCGTCACGTGCGACGCCATGTTATATGAATATATCGTGATATTTCATCATAATAAGCTTGGACTTACCAACCATCCGCTCGGTTTCTTTGCAATAATTGAGAACCTCAACTTACGGTGCAAAAGAGGAATTACAAAGAAGTACTTAGAATGTAGGCGCATTCTAATACAATCTATACTAATATGTAAAGCTGAAGAGTTTGTTTGTTTGCTTGAACGCGCTAATCTCAGGAAGTACTTACTGGTCCGATTTGAAAAATTTTTTCATTGTTAGATAGCCCATTTACTGAGGAAGGCTATAGGCTAAGTATCATAACGCTACGCGGACGACGTCGCGGGCAGAAGCTATAATATAATAAAATAACGATTCATAAAACATTCAAAGGAATATATATATACCTCAACCTTATTTAATTAGCTGTATTTTAATAAATAAAAATTTAAATCTACATCTAGTACCAAACTAAGCAGAGCTTGTGCTATGGGTACTAGACAATGGATATAATACTCAAATTTCCTTTTTTTTGGTAAATACATAAGTAAGAAACACCCAGACGAACACAAACACTTATATTCATGAAATATTTTTTTGTGTCCTGTGGGAATCGAACCCACGACCTCATGGTCAGAAGTCCGGTACTCGAACCATTAATCCACAGAGGTCGTGGAATTACATATTAATGCCAAAATGTCCCACATTAAACACTCAATGTTTTCATCCTAAACATTATTTAGGTATTCCTTCAAATAGCGAAAATAAGTCACTAAGATTACACATTTATTTCTTTTCCCCTCCGCATCATTTCTCCCAACTAGCATACATACAATAAACAATATCCAACAAGCTAAAAACACCCAACTTCTAGTCGCACCTCGTCCGCCATTTCGTTTCGCGAACGCAGAACAAAATGGCTGACGCCCATTTCGGTTACAGGAAACGCGTATCTGTCAACACGGCTGCATCGCAAGTGGGCATTGTATGATAATCGTGCGCGCCGACAAAGTTTGTCCGCGTGGCCAGGAAGTGAGCGGGGTGGCAGGGTGTTAAACTTTTTAAGGTTAGGTGGTTCAAAGGCTGAATGAACATAATTGTGAAAATTAACCTATACCTACTACTTATTGCTAGGTTTTTCATCTGACTCACATATTATATACTAATAAGTATTTCATGCGGAAATCAAACCCTTTGTCCGAAGGTTGAAGTTGATCCCCGATCCAACAGAGCCTTCAATAATAAAATGGTGGTCATTCCATTATAAAATCGAAGGAAAAATAATTGAAAATAGTCGAAATGTTAGTTTTCTTTACAAAGAATCGGGGTCTTTCAATGACACGAGGTCTGACAGATTTGGCAGACAATTTGTACAAAAACTAACAATTCTGAAATAGTTTTGACATTTGATGAATTGATTAACAATTTTGACAAAATAACAACAGATTTGAGATTTGTCTTAGCTAAGTACGCCATTTTTCTTTCACTTATTGCGAATAGGAATCAAACAACTAAAATGATACTGCTATGACTGTATGCAATCGAACTGAAAATGTTTGAGTATTATGGTGCAGCTTAAGGTATGTCTCGTTAGGGACTGTGTCTAAGTTGATTAATGCTTTCTTAAAAATCACAATAGAGTTACCTTACAAACAAAACGATACACAACTGATGTTATTCCAATGATTTCGATACCAACTGGTACCTAAATTGAGTCTTAATCTTTCAATAAATCTCTCAAGTTTAAATTTATATTAGATCCCATAAGTGACTGTAATATCAATTTTACATCAACATTAGGGAAGCAATATAAATAGGCAGTCAGCATTAATTTCTCTATAAATCAAAACTAACAATTTTCCAAATGTTCAGAAGATTTATTTACTATACCTTTATGCAGGTGACAGCAAGCTGAGAAAACATTAATTCAGTTAACAATGACATAAATAAACCTGAGTCGGTTAGGTAATGCTAAATGTAAGGCCTTTCTAAGAAATAGTTACATAATGTTAACGGCCTACCTACCTAAAGACCTATGCGATGTGGATTCTATGTAATCTCAAGCATATTCATGTACCCTCAATGATGCTATTACTGCACTTGTGAATTGTAATTTAAGGGCTAATGTGTTATATAAGAAGGAGTTTAAACTGTTGTTGATGTGGCTTCCGCGTCTAAACGTCTATCGTCCTATGTTGTCAGTCCATCCTATGTAGTTAAAATAAACCTATGTAATTAAATAAAAAAAAAAAACTAAAATAAATATAGTAAAGAATAAAGATATTCCTGCAAATAGCAATTTTATAAACTTATTTTAAAGAATATGAACAAAACTTATGCAGTATTTGAAGATGAGGTTAATTCTATCTGATTCTACTACTCATTGAGGGTGATTTCAATTTGAAAGAAGCATCAACAAAGGTGGTATAGGTATCTATTCTCATTGTCTTTTGAATAGAGCTGATTAAAGTAAAGAACATAATTTGTTACAATACCAATTTTGCCATTTTACTAAATGATTAGTGGTAACGGCGACTCCTGGGTGGCCTGACACAGCCCCGGATTCGAACTTTGAAGCGGCGGTAGCTTAATGGCTAGGGTGTCGGACTTGCGATCATGTGGTTGCCGGTTCGAAACCCATTACACTACTGACGTGAACCCACTCGTAACACAAGCATTTAGCTTAGCACGAAGGGTTAACAATAATACTAGTAATGTGTAAGCCACATTACTAGTAAGCTTTTTAATAAAAACTCGAGATCTAAAACTTGACACAACAATCATGAAAAAAAACTTTCTCTGCTATTAAATTGCCAATTCATTGTTTTAACAACATTAGTCCCGCTCACAATGAGCTGTATTATTGAAACTAAAAATTTTATTCCTTTCCGCTTTTTCTCTAGCCCCATCCTAATTCTCGTCTCGGCTGGCGTTATTCCCTTATTCGCAGCGAAATATGGATATTATTGTTATAAGAGGCAAGTTCGTGACGACTGCCGTGATTATTGGCTGGTTCAAACGTAACAAGGTGTTAGATAGTTAGGGACGCGAATCTTGTGTGTTGATTTTACGAATAGCTGCCTTGTAGCTACGATTTACGGCGACACACTGTATAATGTATAAGTCAATTTAATATTGAGATTAACCATGTTGTAATTGATCGGGGACTGGAGTGGTACTTTTCATTTTAATGTGTAACTAGCCTTTGCCCGCGGCTTCGCTCTCCTGAAGCTATAGTAGGATTAGACATGGATTCCAAAAATAATTTAATAAAAACCAACAGTGATGATCTCTTCTTTGTATGGGCCATTATACAGCAGAAAGATCAAGCTGTATCTCAGGATCCGATTAATTATTTGAGATAAGAAGTTCACATGTTTTTAAGTTGGAGCATATGCTTTCTAACAGCGATAACAAAATTAAAATCTATTTAGTTGTTTTTGCTCAAACCCGTTACAATCATAGCTTTTTTACAATTTTATAATAGTAGAGACGCTTGGGAATTGTGTAAAGCTTGGGAATGTATGGATAAATTATTTAGTATGTTACTTAAAATATTGGTCTACATTATTGAATTCTAAAACGTGATTGCACGTTTGGAGTAGCGGTAAAACTTCTTCACTACTATTGTGCTGTGTCGTTGCTTGATTATGATTAAAAAGAGAAGAAAGGAGACGAAATACATAGATAAGAGATAAGTAAAAGACGGAACTGTTTAAAACTTATATGTAAAAGCTACATATTATACAAGAAACATTGTTTTTAACAAATAATAAAAACAAAAAATATTAAAATAGTCTTTCGGTAAGAAATGTAAGGCACTAAATCAAATTAGCATGCCTGAAAACAATAGATTTTTCTATTGTGTTTGGAACAAGTTACTTGACAGGTTTAAAAATACAAGTTTCAGGGCCACTTGCACCAACTTCTTAAATATGTTTAAATTTTATTTAAACACAATTTTTCATAGAAATTTCGTGTTTAAATACAATTTAAACACATTTAAGAAGTTGGTGCAAGTGGGCCTCAGTCGTCGCGGATGAATGAAATCTCGCTCCCGTAACCCCAGCAAAAAGTGGTGAGGCGAAACACCCATGTGGTTTTAGTCGGTAGGTCACCCACTCTGGGTGAAGTCCGACACACCCCGCCGCCTTCCCCGGGCGGCGGATGCCTATGAGGATTTCCACACGCACAAAAAAAAAAAGTGGGCCTCAGTCTATATTTCATAGAATTCAATTGTTCAGTAATAGTTTGACAAACAACAAAACGTTTCTATTGTTTGGTTTAACCAATTTCGAGTCTATGGAAGTTAATTTCGCGAATAACTGTCGTTTCCTTATTCTCCTACAAAAATGTCAGAGCCACAATCCGAATGTATTTTTATTCCGTGCTATTTATTGGTAAAATTGAGCCAAGTTTGGCAATTCTTAGAATAATATATTGATTTTTATATTTGAAATTATTATCCATTGAAATAAAATACTACTAAAGACGACACTTTTAGCGTAGCGGATGAGTGACCAGCTTCTGCGGCACGAGTTGTGGGTTCGATCTCCGCAAGTGACAAATATTTAGTAGTAGTTTTTCTGGGTCTGGATAAATTGTAGTGCGGGGCAGGTTTTAATAAAACGAATTACACGTTTAAATTCACTCACTTATACTTATATACTAGTTTATATTAAAATTATATAATAGCTCTATAAAGCCCAAATCGTTCAGCAACATCGATAATTGTCATTTAATTATATCCGTTTGTATTCCAATAATGCTGATACTATGTTAATTTTATTAAGAAATAATAGGTTTACTATTATGGTATTGAATTCTAGTCAATAAGTGGTAAATAATGACAGATTCTATGTACAAAACTTACTTCGATAAAACGTGATAATCTCTTTACCAACCTCAAATTTATTTTATCTTTTTAATTGCTATATTATCAGTGATAGCCTATTGATATGACCATTCCACTGCCAACTCTCGAGTTCGAATTCTCGCACTTCTGACTTTTCGAAGTTATGTGCGTATTAATAGTTAATTATCATGCGCTTCAACGGTGAAGAAAAACATCGTGAGGCAACCTGCACGTCTGAGAGATTTTCTCGACGGCGTGTGAAGTCTGCCAACCCGCATTAGGCCAGCGTAATCATTCTCATTCTGAGAGGAGACCCGTGCCAGCAGTGGGTCAGAATAATGGGTTGGTTATGTAATTGAAATATTAATCAGTACTTTTTTTAAACAAAATTAATGCTTATATACAGTCCAGTTTTCTTAGTGTAGTTAGTAATACCATGTATAGTTGGAAAGATGTTTACTTAATTGCAGTACAGACATCGTTATTAAAAGCATCGTCGTTAATAGAGTAACGACATTGTCATTAAAGGCGATGTCTTCGACTGTATATTTACTACTTACATTAATTTTCCTTGAAACAGCTTTATCCTAGTTCTGAGCTTTTATGTACAAGATATGTTAGAAATCCTTATTCCATACCAAGTTCTCTGTAACAAAATCAATCAATATAACTGTAAAGAAATTTACCTTTCAAAACTTCCTTTACCGTGGTGATAAATCTAATGTATGACTAATATATGCTTAAGTTAATCACATAGGTAGTACATATGCAACGAGCCCTCGACACACTGAGTTTGACATCCGGCGTCGCTTAGTGTGACTCGCGCATGCGTGCTCGCGATTTGATTTGCAGATGCGTTTGCGCCCTAGAGGGTGTGGTTTAAGTTTGAAAAAAATTATACAAAATGACATTTTAATAAATAGCACCATCCCTCCTGTATTCTTTCAAAGCTTTATTTTTTCGCCGGTATGTTTAAGTCCCATATAATAGCGGCGAGAATACTGCCAAATCCCAAACTTCGAGCTGACTGAAAATATCATAGAAAATCCCAATAACACTTTGCTCGACCTGAAATCAAACACAGCACTTCTACCGTAGCAGTCGCGCTCAGGACCACAAGGCTTACGAGGCAGTTATAAAAAAAATATGTAAAAGTGAATTAATATAACATCGAAATCTCTCTTTTATGTTGTAATATTCTATAGGAATATTAGTTCTGTCTCATTATTATTTAGTTATTAATTTATATTTGCAGAGAAACTTAAAAATTGTGGTACGTTGTATTTATTTGTCTTTTTGATATGGCCCACTTAGGATTTCTCCTGTACATTGTAAACCATTTTCTTTTAGCTTAGCCCACACCCCAAACAAAGGTAAAACTTGTCTCGAAACAAAGGCACTAAATTTCGCAGTCCACGCCTTAGTGAAGATTAATTAACTGTATTTACTACTAATATGAATTGCAGATGTGCCTTGTTCGTTGCTGTATCCTGTGCTTTGGTGTGACACTGGCCTTTTTTTAAACAGAGCGAAGGGAAATTTTATTCAAGTGGGTTTCCACTTGAATAAAATTTCCCTTCGGCTTGACCACTGAAATGATTAAGAGGTCGTGAGAAACCGAAATGCTAATATTTATTTTATTTATTATCAATTTAACTATCATCAATCTATTTACTCTCAAAATAGGAGGGGTTGGGTTGGGCTATTATAGTCCAACACACTGGTCTAATAAAGGTTGGTAGACTTCTTAGAAATGAAGGTTTCCTCACGATGTTTTCCTTCTTCATTTAAGTATGCTCATTTCTACAGATGTGGAATATAGATAGATATATTTAATTATACAAATAATCAATACATTACTTATTCATCAACTGTCAGATTTACATATTCTTAATTATAATTTTTGTTATTGGTTTTATGGATTTTAATAGTTATTAATGATTATTTTTTCTCTTTACAGGTATGACAATGCACAATTTAGGGTAAGGAAAGTGTGTAAGTTGATACATTATTATTTTTTTCAAGCGTCTATTTATTTATATCCGTAAACATAAGGACATAAAAATCAAATCGCATTATTACACAGTAACATAAAAAATAACTTGACGGATGCACTGCCGTGCACGCGACGCGCATACTAAGCGTTAACCTCACTTATTCGCAAATTCCTCGCAGTTCGTCGACTTCTACCTATTATAAACAGCAGATCGATTGACAAAGTAATGCTGTGCGAATCATCTGTTCATCGCATACCAATTCAGAAAAACACTAGTTTTTAAACCCAGATTCATCTGTAACTTAATCGCGAAAGCAAACGATGGGAAGTGAAAAAATAACTATATTTTTTGTATTTTCTACTTTACCTGTGAAATACCTACTAACAGAGAAGTGAAATGTTGTTTTCCTCTTCATAAGGGTGTGGCTTTTATAGAAGGTGTAACCCAGCTTTAAATAAATAAATACTTTTTTATTATGTATGCATATGTATAAAATAAGAATCTATTTACTTACTGATCTAATACTAAATAAGATATTTGCGTTAGTAATTTTCAACTCGACTGTACTATGAGCAAGAAGGCGGTGGCAAAAACTTCAGCCCGGCCGAAAAGATTGGGGATTACTGTACTACAAGGTGTAAGTACTGTAGATCACTCAATAATTTCTCTTACTCCGGTGCGGTCTCTAGACGTGGCTTTCATTGGATCTGCTGATACACACAAACGAACAGATCCATTTTAGTAAATAGTAGTAATGCATTGAATGTTTAACAATTACCGTTACTAGTCGGCTAGTGGACTATTTTCGTGTCCCGTTCTCTCAAATAGAATATAAATGTGGCGATACTAATTATATTTGACGGGAAAAACCACGCTAATCTTAAGATCTGCAAGGTTGAGTTTACACTAGCCGCCCATTCATAAAATTAAAATTAATATTGGTTCAAAAATAAAGAAGTTGTGAGCAGTATAATTTTATGCTACAAAGAAACATACTAGAGAGAATTGTGACGTCACAACTAATGCGTCATACAAATCCGGTACTATAGATACAAAGCAAATACTGCCAACTGCTTTAGATATTCTCTAGCTGGTTTTCAGAAAATAACATGGCTTAAAATGGTTTTAAATATAAATTAAAATGGCTCATACCTACACGTGTTGCTAGGATAATCCATACCATGCAAAAAATTAAGGGTTCCCAAATTACAAGGCATCAAAAATGTTTATCCAGGAAGAAATTTTCATTTAACCATTTGTACAATTTAGTCTTAAATAATGTCGTATTTAATATTTTTAAATAATTTGGTATCTCATTATAAAGACGCATATACATTTGCTAGGCAGCGTTTATTAGATTAGTTATTAGTTTGGTTGTAGGTATTTTGTTAATTTTGGCAAGTGATTGAATCTACGAGTATAAGGGTCTCGTCTATTCCGGGTATTAATTTCGTCTACTGTTTTAAATAGTTTATTCTTACATACAAAAAATACATATTTCGTAAATATAAAGAGAAGATAATAGACCAAGATTTTTAAATATGTATAAATAAATAAATAAATATTCTGGGACATTTTTACACAGCACCATCTAGTCCCAAACTAAGCAGAGCTTGTACTATGGGTACTGGACAATGGATATAATACTTATATACTTTTTTTTTGTAAATACATCCCTATCTAATACATAAGAAACACCCAGACGAACACTAACACTTATATTCATCACATACATTGCACAACTGCCTCATTAGCCAAGTGGTCCTGAGCGCGACTGCTATGGTAGTGGTCTTGGGTTCGATTCCCAGGTCGAGCAAAGTGTTATTGGGTTTTTCTATGAAATTCCCAGTAGCAGCTCGGAGTTAGGAATTAGTGCCCGGTTAATGGCAATAGGCTCGCCCCCTATTACATGGGACCTAAACATACCGGCGAACTGTGGGTGTACATTAGTACGCCTCTGCCTAACCTTTCGGGGAATACAGGCGTGATGGTATGTTATGTTATCACATACATTTTTGTGTCCTGTGGGAATCGAACCCACGACCGCCTGGTCAGCAGTCCGGTAGGTACTCGAACCACTAAACCACAGAGTCGTCAAAGTATTACAATTAAAGATATGTTACATTTATGTACCTACATAAAGTGAAATGAAAGACAGTAATCTGTTAAAAGAAAAAAAATTTTTTTTTTTAAAAAGCTTACTAGCAATGCGGATCGCACATTACTAGTATTCTTGTTAACCCCTCGTGCTAAGCTAAATGCTTGTGTTACGAGTGGGTTCACGTCGGTAGTGCAATGGGTGGGGTTCGAACCGGCAACCACATGATCGCAAGTCAGTCACCCTAGCCATTAGGCTACCGCCGCTTCAATTATTATCTCACTAGCCTGCGAATATCTCATCACTTCTTAGGAACAGTATCTACGTCTCTAACATTCATTTAAGAGTTCTATCTGCCTCCTACATTACGCACTAAAACGATTCTCGCAGTTTTAAATTAACACTTTCTTTTCTTTTTTCACGAAGTTGAATGCGCCGGCGCATAATGCTATTGTGGCCAATAAAACAGAAATTATGCAATAACACGCGGCTTGTGAATATTTATGTCTGTCTGTGTGTTCCCGAGTGGATAGAATGGAGTGGGATTGTTATTGTCTTTTAGTTAGGTGGCATTCCACCGGTGAATAATTAGTAAATTTTTATCATTATCATTCAACTTGAGCTCCCTAAATAATGGTTGAGCTACACGATGACTGGTGCATGCGTGCCGTCAGTTAGGACAGGTCAACTCAAGACTGCTATGGCTCTTTCTTCAAAAGGCCTGTTCAGATTTTGCCCTACATCGTAAAACACATATCCTATAATACTACTACTACTGTCTGGACTTTAAAAGAGACCATGATTCTCTGAGTTTGTTTCGGCGTTTCTTCTCAGAGGTCGTCAGAAAGGAAATGCCGGCGCCATCTAGTAAAAAAAATATATGTAAAACAACTTGTAAAAGTGTCTTTTTAAGATCTATTTACAGAAATAAATATCATCTAAATCAACCGCCTGAATATTTGGTATTTTGTAATTAGGTATGCCGTCTGAATTTAAAATTGGAATTTTTGAATAAAATAATCTGCTATTGGTCTAATAGCAAAGAGCCTCGACTTACACCTGCGGAGGCTCTCGTTAGGCAGCTGGTTGGGCCTGATACAGAAATCGGGACTTCTGGATACGGCGCGTATTGTTAGGAGGTTCCTTTCTCTGGGGACCTGATCACCGGTAGCTTGGATACTGTTCCCGATACCGGTGGACTACTATTTTGTATATTTTTAAATGTTTTTGTATATCTTTAGTAAAATATTTAAGAATATATATAAATAAATAAGCAATAAATGAATGAGATTATTAATAATCTGCTATTTATTATTAGAGATGGGCCGAATGTGGTTTACACTGAAGCCGAATTTTGGCTAATTATTCGGCTCGAAATAAGGCCAAATATGTAATTCAATTAAAAAAAAATACATTTACGGTAATACATAATACACAAATACATTTACGGCCCCCCTTTGTCCCACATGCTGTAGAAATATTTTCTTGGAAGAAGAGGTAGGTTAAACCACTGTTCTGGTTTATTGTGTTAGTATTTTACAGCATCTGGCCGTAGACCTTTGCAAGCCTTTTTGTCTAATGTCGATAACCTAAGATTGAATCGATTGTCAGACTTTTGAGCTTCTGACCACTGCTTACAATAATCATAGAGATTCTATGACAACCAGGTCTAACATGCTTTTCGAGGAACTGATTGGCTTCGATGTGCTCAGAATGGGCACTCTTTCATAGACTGACCGCGGTAATCTTAACTTAACCTTAATGATAAATATCAGTGTTGCTATGAAAGCAACGAATCTCTTTTATTCAGCAAAATGTGTAAAGGCCCCAGGGTACAAAAACTACAGCTTTTTACATTGTGTCTGCAATTAGTTACTTACGGATACCTACTTAAACAGAAAAATAAACATTAAGGGCCACTTGCACCAACTTCATAAATTGCAAGTGATCCCAAATTTCGTCCTTACATAACATAACATACCATCACGCCTGTATTCCCCGAAGGGTTAGGCAGAGGCGTACTAATGTACACCCACAGTTCGCCGGTATGTTTAGGTCCCATGTAATAGGGGGCGAGCCTATTGCCATTAACCGGGCACAATTTCCTAACTCCGAGCTGCTACTGGTAATTTCATAGAAAAACCCAATAACACTTTGCTCGACCTGGGAATCGAACCCAGGACCTCTAGCGTAGCAGTCGCGGTCAGGACCACTTGGCTATTGAGGCAGTTTTTCGTCCTTACAGTTTCATATTTTAGATTTTCAGGAAGTAATAATAGGTACCTATGTGTCATGTAACACGATCGATTGGCGTTCGCTCTCGGTATAATTTAATAATTATGACAAATTACCGCGAAAGCGTAGACTTGCTCAGGGTCGCAGAGGCCAAATGACAATCGTTGCGCATAACCGGCCCTTTAACTTCGTCATAGTCTAGGAAGTATCTGGTAGGATATTCAGGTATAAGTACTCGGTTCACTATATAAAGTGGAACTTAACCATAATTTATCGCAAAACTTTTTGGTAAGAAAAGTTGCATATGAATGGGTGTAAGAAAAGAGAGAACACAAAGAAAAGAAGGTTGAATTGTATTCAATTCAAAACCCACTCATTTTTTTATTTCAAATCGGCCATGGGTACCTTACATTTAAAGATACAAAAATTCTTGCACCTTGTTCCAAATAGTAGGTCTTATGGAAAAGAGCCAGCAAGAAACTCCATAGATACTAAATAAGTAGGAATTAATATTTACAACTCAGAGTTATGAGTTTACAATATTTCATCGTAATAGGTCTACAGTTAGGAAATAACGCCATCTAGTTAAAAAATGTAAAACATTGACTTGCAAAAGTGTCTTTAAAAGATCTATTGACAGAAATAAATAATCATATCATTTATAATGTACTAGCTTCTGCCCGCGGCTTTGCCCCCGTGGAATTCGGTCTGTTATCACATCCCGCGGGAACGGGATAAAAAGTATCCTATGTCCGTCTCCTGGTTCTAAGCTACTTCTCCACCAATTTTCAGCCAAATCGGTTCAGCCGTTCTTAAGTTATAAACAGTGTAACTAACACGACTTTCTTTTATATATATAGATTCCCGATACTCGAACTTTCTGTCTGACTGAAAAGCTAAAAGGGTCAAGCAACTAGCCCATTTTTACCGACTCCGAAAAGAACAATTCGTCTAGCGCAGCCGAAGGTGTTGAACTTTAAAGCTATACTTACCTCAGTTCTAATACCTACCTCGTGAAGCAACCCACATGAATATTACGAATGTAAATGTTCTCGCTCAGTTTCGCCATCTGTCTTGTCAGCTATGAACTACTGGCGTAACGCGGATACATTTAACTAACATTATAACAATATTATGTAAAGCTGATAAATGTATTCACTCGTGCAAATATGTTACAATGATGATGGTTATTAAAGGTACAGGATGATAAATGATAAATAAGAGACACAAAACAGATATAAAACGAATTAAATCAACAGAAAAGCTTGATATAAGAAAGAAGAAAGACGAAAGAAACTAAATTTATTTGTAAAAGCATTTAGTTACATTTCTAATAAACTAAATACTGGACAAATGCAACTACAACTTGTGGATGCCAAATACGGCAGCAAGCAATATTGAATACAGACATCAATCACATAGCAACTCATTATCAAGTAGGTGATATGCGAACTCAAACTCAAAATTCTCAAAAATGTTATGAAACATGTTCTCAACATAAATCCTAATAATAAACGTGGAAGTTTGTGAGGATGTTGGATGGATAGATGTATGTTACTCTTTCACGCCAGAATGGCTGAACCGATCTAGATAAAATTTGGCACGTTAATGGGTTAGTTTGGAACAAGACATAGGCTATTTTTATCCAATTCGGACCCAATTCTTAAGTCCACGGGCATGAGTTAGTTGTTCATAAAACATGTATCTCAGTAATCAGAAAACAGTTTTCATCTTTGCGATCCTGTCATTGGCACCTAATAAACTCAATTATTATGCATAACACCTTTACGATACAAACATCAATAATATTTTTCTCAGAATTCATCAATTAGCCCCTGCTTGTTTCTAAGAACGCAATTATTGAACACTGCTCTTAATAATAGTGCCCTGCCTACCCCCTGATTGCGTGTGACCGCGTTATGTGAAACGTCTAGATATAAATCTAAATTGCCTAGGAATTTTTGCTGAGTAGAGGCTCGACTGTTTCGAAGGCGATATACGATAAATTATATTATCGATTTTTAATATCTTCCATTTTTCTATCACATCGCTTGAGGTTTTAATAATAGCTGTGTCAATATTTCAAATGTATTTAAGATGTCAGTAAGTAATTAATTCGGAACGTTGGGAATTAAATAATATGAGTGCCGCGTAAAATCCGTAAAAAACTGTTTTATCTCAATAATATTCGGGTAAGTGTTAAGAACCAGTAATTAATTGTTAAGGTAATAATTATACCCTGGGAAAATCTTGCCATTTTTAAAGATTTTCAATTATCTGGCAATGTGTGTCATACTTAACTCAGCACTTTATTTGTTAATAGGTACTGTTCCACTGTTATGCGCTCCATATTGAAACGATAATTATGAAATAATTAAAAATAATAAAATTTATTAATTTCTCAAGAATAGTTACAGTTATACACTTACTAGCTTCTGCCTGCGACTTCGTCTGCGTGGACTTCAGATAAAAAGTAGCCCATGTGTTATTCCAGACTATAATCTATCTCTGTGCCAAAATGTATCCAGATCCGTTCAGCCGTTCTGGCGTGAAAGAGTAACAAACATCCATCCATCCTCACAAACTTTCGCATTTATAATATTAGTAGGAAGGATAGGTAAAGAAGGTCATTAGGTTTAAGACATCAGGTCTAAAACTATGATATTATTTAGCAAGTTGGTGGAAGCAATAGAAAGAATTAAAACAGTGACATCAAAATAACTCCTGTTGCATCATTATGTGACAGTAAACGATCGATGTTGACAGCTTCAATCGCCTCGCCTAGCTTTCAGTACAGCACTGCCTTTTGTGCATCCGTAAGTACTGACTGTAAATGGCCATTTTAATATGTTCTTTTACATTTTATTTCCATAAATAATTCAGAACAATAAAATACTTAACAGAGGTAGCATTTTTAACCGCAGCTTCACATAAACTTTATCTTTGCGATGAAAATTATGATCAAAATCAGTACATTTTTGGTAATGATAATATCAAATCAAATATAAAAATCTATATAGCTATTCTCGACATCAGATAATACAAACAAACTAACAGATGCAACATAGTATCTAATAAAGATTTATGTAAGAACGACATCGCCGATCAAATAGAACATATTGAGTGTTAAATAAAAACGTAACTTCGCTATTTTAACGAGTAGTAAACCTAAAAAAAGCTTGAATCAAGACATAATCGTTCAGGTATTCGCTGAATGAGTTTCCTCTAGTGCGTTTGCGAGAAAAACTAACGGTTCAATCGTGTACGACGCAGATTTTAATGACTATTTACACTCACTATGATACAAACTGATTAGGTTAAGTTTTTTATAAGTTCTGCCGCTAATTGATATGATGGGAAGATTACTTGGTGATTAAACTTTGAAAAATAGTTATTAGATATTTGCCCATAAATGAATGTTTAGTTTAGGGACTAGTTTTTGTTTAATAGAACTAAGTTACCCTTTAGGATTACATTATTATTTTTTACAGTCTTTGTTTAAAGTAATAATGTGTTATCCACAAAACTAAGTTATATGTTTATATGTGAATCATATAAAATCACGTTTTAGTTCAGGTTACATACTGACGGAGTGAGAACTGGGTCTCATGCGCAAATATTACCTCAGAGTCCATCGTAAGGTTGGCCAGTCCAACCCCAAGAGATTTCACTACCGAGCAAGGCAGATATTTTCTCGCTTCTTACGAGATGCCTATCGGAGTGGCAGTGAGGAATTATATTATAACCCGTCCCCACACGGAGTATAAGGGTAGCTACACACATAATCGGTAACACAGTCGGGCGGTAAAATCGAATATACATGTAGATGAATATTCGGGAATCACAAACCTCTCGGCAAATTTTAGTTCAGCTAAAAATGTGCGACGAATACGACGTGTTGTTAGTTTCTGCAAGTTTTATTGTTATTGCTGGATCTTTATTACGAAAACCGACTACTTATATACTTATTTATTTATACGAGCCGAACGCATACGGTAGTGGTAGTTGCTACGGGTCGGTTTTTTTGTTCCACATGTACTGCCGAATTGAATGATTTGTTTACCCGAATCAACTACCCGATCGGCACAAGTCGAACAAGTGAAATTACTTCGGGTCAGCTTTGTTATTCGACAAATAGCTAGTGGGTTCGGCAGGAACCGACTATTGTGTGTAGCTACCCTAACTCACAAACTTTCTATTTAATTTCAATGCTTATTGCGGAAGACTACAAAACCTAATACATACAGAACCATTGCCATTCAAATTACATGATTACAACGCTAATCTGAGTTGGTATAAAGGTCAGGTTATATGGTATACGATCACTTTCTAGCGATGATTTACAGATCGTAGTGTAAATTAGCTGGGCCTACGCGTTGCTAGGCAACGGTTCCTGTTGACCCGAACTTTCACCACTTGTGAGAACTGATTCACTTTCGTATGCGATAAGGATGGCAAGGGAATATTGTGGGTGCTTATTTTAGATGCCAATTTATGAAAAGTTAACTTTACATATTCTGAATGTAACTGTCTGAATGGTTTAGTGTTTGCCAAGCGCGAATGCTAAGCTAGAGGTTCTGGGTTCTCAGATCGAGCAAATTATTTTAAGGGGGTTTTCTATGGAATTCTCAGTAGCAGCTCGGAGCTAAGGTTTCTGCCCAGTTAATGGCTTTAGGTAGGCTCGCTCCCTATTAC
The DNA here is from genome assembly GCA_947256265.1 of Acronicta leporina. Classification (NCBI taxonomy): domain Eukaryota; kingdom Metazoa; phylum Arthropoda; class Insecta; order Lepidoptera; family Noctuidae; genus Acronicta; species Acronicta leporina. The sequence continues at coordinate 2,220,469 of OX366518.1, read as the reverse complement.
ATGGTACCTAAATATACCGTTGAACTCTGGCTAACCCTTCGGGGAATACATGCGTGATGGTATATTAGGTTAATTTTGAAAGCAACATTAAGTAATATGAAGCAATAATGGTAAGAGTGCGGATTGAGATATTCAAAAATGTGGCTTAGTACCTACGTAATAAGCAGTACTTTTGATCTTGACCTAGCCTGATGGGAAGTACACACTACAGTCCGTTTTTTTGGACTTGTCTTTTTTGGTAAACAAACCCTGCCCGATGCGAAAATCACAAGTTTTTCTTTAATCACGCACTTGATGTAGGAAACGATTTTATTAACACTTACACTATACACATACACTCTAAATTACACCAAAAACTGCTTCGAAATCACTATAAAAGTCTATTATTTTTAATAAAAACTAAATTTTATGTAATTACATTTTCACAGAATAAAATAATCATGACAATTTGACATTTCAAAACTCTAGATTATCTACGAATTTTAGGGGATGTGACAAAATAATGAATGATTTTGTTTAAGTGAATGAGCAAAAAATCCAAAAAGTCCTTATCTTCACAAAAATAATATTGTTATTGTACAATGTTATCTATAGCATTTTTTTGCTATTTAACATACTACGTTTTTAATCATGAACCCTGTGCTGACATCAAAATATGAAATATTACAGATGGAATTAACAAGAATTAGAATTAAGAACAATAATAGTTGTAGCTAGGAATTTTGTCAAGAAGGGGCAGACATTCCGATGCGGACCACAGTGACGACGTTGTTCCCGAGGTGAACGGCGTAGAAATGAGTGGTGGTTGAAGTCTCAAGGCCAGAAATACTGCTCCAGGACCCAACGGCTTGCATGGCAAAGAGTGGTTCCCGGCCTTGGCGGCTCTCGGGCCTCGATTGAGGGAGTTCCTTAGCGCACGAGGGGCCAATTCCACTCCGATGGAAAACGGGGAAGCAGATCCTCTGCGAAGCCGGGACGCCCTGCAGATTCTCCGTAGGCATTCCGATCCTAGTGCTGCTCGTCGAGGTGGGCAAGCTAATCGAAAGTCCTTGTGGACTGCCTCGTCGGGCACCTGGTGGGGGTGGGTTTACTCTATCGGGTACAATGATACTGCATCAGATGAACCGAACCAGAGGTTCATAATACATGTGTCAGAATCTGATGTCTCTTTAGAGCCATCAGATTCTGACACGTGTATTTCAGAGGAACTACTAATAAATTAATGTTTGGCAGTTGTCGTTTTATTTCTTCATATTCACTTCACACATTCACTTCATATTTAAAATTAAAAAACAAATCAGTACTCGTCACGGTGAGAATCATTCTTCAATAGTCTTGGCTAAGAGTATTTAGTTCAGTCCTTCATTCATGATTTCCCAACATTATCTAACCACTATCAGTTATCTCTGGTTACTAGGCATATTTGTTTACCAAAAAAGACAAGTTAACTGGGATAGACTGTAGATGGTCTACTTAGTGAAGCTCGCAATTGTATCCAATAATGTAAAAATTCGTCCCCAGAATCATGATTATATAATTTTAGTTTTATTTTTGAGGTTAAGCAGCGCTTACCACAGACAAATTCTGAATGGGTAAAGTCGAGGATAAAAAACGTAGGTATCCATTGAATTGAATTATTTACGTATCTAGGCTTGTCTGCAATCACTGTCAACGTAAATGGCAAATGAGTAGAAATATCTTAAAAAAACATCCGACCCAAATATTTGATCCAACATTAGATATATGTGTTAATTAATACGTAATCTGGGTAAGGCTGAGTCGTTATATTTAAATTTTAACAATACGTTCCTTATAGTTAAATTTTCAAGACTATGTATTCAGGTTCAAATCTAAATTCAAATAGACCAAAAATACTGGAAAAGCTAATAAAAATTGCTCGAACCGGGCAGTTAAACTGTTTACCAGACGGTCTTGTAACCCAGTAGTCCAATGACGAAAAAAATAAATTTGACGGGCCAAATGAGCCCATAACCTTAAGTTAAAACTCCACAGCAAGCGGTAATAGTCTATAAATCGCATTTTAACGAAGCTATATTATTTTGCTACTTAATGCAACTATGAAGTATATAGGCAGTAATTATGACCATAAATATAATAGTTGAACACTATACTATTAACTTATCACTGAATGGAGTCGTAGATTATGATCTCAGAACTATAATTACTCGAATACTATATTTGTCACGTGGTTTCTGCTATAATAGGTATTTATTTATTTACATAAGGTTCACCAACAGGTCACAGATAAATATAGATAAGTACGTATAAATATTTTTGTTTTATGTCTAACTGCACAACCAATTACAGGTAAAGACCACATGCAAAGTTTACTCTGTATCAACATCTACATATTCTTTATAATTTTTAATACTTATTTAAAAGGACTTAAATTCTAATTATTAATATATTAAAGATTAATTAAATTATTAAATTAAAAATAAGAAGGAATAGAGAGAGGCCTTTGCCCAGCAGAAGAACAGTACGGGCTAGTAATAATAATATTAATTATTAATTTTATTATAATATCCTACGATTGACATGTCTGGCAAATGCCGATATTGAATCCGAGTGGACGTCAACAAGGTCGCTGTATTCGTTTATAAGTTTGCACATGCGGGGTATAGGTGAATTAAAACCAAACACTGTATAGCGAAGAGGTGGAACTAGAGGTGTTATAGGTTTGCGAGGTGGTCTACGGGGTACTCTGAAATTAAATTTATTTAATAATTGGGGACAATCAATGTTGTTATTGAGCAGTTTATAGGCAAATCTCAAATCCAAGAGATGCCTTCGGGCCTCCAGGGTACTCATTTTATAGTAGCCTAGTTTATCGAGGTAGGAGAGATACCTAAATTGCCTTCCCTTTGAGTACCCTAGGTGTCGGATAAACCTTTTTTGGACTCTTTCTATTCGTAGCGAGTGGGTTGCGTAGTGAGGTCTCCATACTACACTGCAGTATTCCAGGATGCTTGTTATAAGGCTATTGTAAATAACTAATTTAGTATGTGGGCGTTGAAATACCCTCCCATTGCGAATGACAAATCCGAGCATACGCTGGGATCGACTTATTATGTCCTCAATATGCGGTATAAATGTGAGTTTAGCGTCCAAGATAACTCCCAGATCCCGCACTACATCTACCTCGTTTAAATTCACTCCGTTTATTTGGTACGACGAATTTTGGTATGCCGTTTTGTGTAGAGCCGTAAGACCCAAACTGGACCAAGCCCCGCCACAACGCCATTGAAGTCCTTCAAACGTCTATAAATGGCTGGTGGATGGTCCACTAGCCTATTTTGAAGGCCACAAAAAAGATAAATCAATCCCTTCGGGGAATATATGAGTGATGGTGTTATGTATGTTGTGCTTTACCCGACAGTGAAAAAGGAATAGTATTTATACTAAAAAAAACAAACCCCAGTCAATTGTCATGTTTACATATAATTGACACTATCTATTGAGAGAGCCATTTAAATAGTAAAGACAATTTTATATAGCAACATTTTATTGCTAATGCAATCAACTGCAGTGTTCTAACACATTCACAAAACAAGCTCTTACTAACGTCTCGATGTTATCTATCCAACATCAATCAAGCTGAATCACTTAACAACTTTCTAGGTAAGAAAATAGGTATTTATAAAAACTAGACAGAATTTAGGTTATAAAAATTAACCATCACGCTTTATCCGTGAAGAATTAGACAGCCTCATTGGCTTACAGACGAAATTAAACTATTGATTGCTGGATTAATTTCTCTACTGGAGATCGAAATAAGTAAGGTTATTAATTTCGACTGTTAGCGGTCACAGGCCCAAGTACTGAGGGTGGGGTTCTAAGTTCGATTCTCATATCGAACAGTATACTGGGAATTTTCAATCAAATTCAGCAATAGCAGCTTAAAGTTTAAATTTATGGCCAATTTATAACAATATGCTCACCCTCGATAGTAGGGTAACTAAAAATATACTAGCGAACTATCTGTATACGTCTGCCTTCAGGGATATAGCCGTGGTAGTGGAAGAATTTTTACCCAGTTTAAGATAGAGAACAGCATCAGTTTCAATCCATAAATTAACACTCTCTTACCCTTATCTGCAGTATAAATAAATCAGTCACTTCTAGTCTGATAAATTGCGAAATCATTGCGCTTATTATCGCGTCTGTACGGACAGAAGTGGAGCAGCAGAGAACGCGATAACCAGTGCGTGTACGCAGATACTTTCGAGGATGATAAGCTGTCAACAAGATGACATGATAGGTACACCTATACTGTTATTAAATGGTGTATATATTTTTTTATTTTTTATGGGATATGAGACAAGTGAACAGAAGGATCGTCTGATGGTGCAATTAGTGCGTTGCCTGCGTTCTAAAAAGGCTTGGGCCTCCGGTATCCTCACCCACTAGTCGAAACACAACGTAAGCGTTATTTCGACTAGTGGGTTTATCAAAGTCAAAGTCAAAATGTTTTATTTCAATTAGACCATTATAGAAGGTACTTTTCAAAAGTCAAAACTAGATGCACGGTTCCAAAAAGTGGTTCTTATTGAGAAGAGCCGGCAAGAAACTCCATAGATACTCTTTTTAAAATAAAATAATCATAATTACAATATTAGCTTTACAACTTTGTATTAAATAGTTGCTGAGAATTATGCAGTTTGATGTGTAGGTATTTTTCATTTAATTACAAATGTGTGTGGTTTTCTGTGAGGCTGTGACCCCAGTCGAGCAGGCCCATTCGTGCCGAAGCATGGCTCATCGAAACTTCAAATACAAGTTATGATGTGCGGTAGATCATCGCTGGTCTCATACTGTGTATTATAGAGGAATTTCCTCCACGCTCCAGCTCCCGCCGAGGGTTTTCCCAAAGGACCACAGCTTGGGGTACTTCAAAAAGGGTGTCAAAATATTTTTCTGGGTCGGCAACGCGAGAGTGATACCCCTGGTGTTGCAAGCGTCCATAGAATACGGTAACCGCTTACCATCAGGGTGGCCGTATAATTGTTTGCCACCTTAGTATTATAAAAAAATTGTCTCGGAGCCTCGGAGAAAGCATAAAGCTGGCGCTCCCAGTTGTCATACAATCCGTCGCCAGTCAGACCCCAAGAGTTTCTCCACTGAGCAAGTTGGATATTTTTTTCGGCTTTTACGAGATGCCTATCTGAAAGGCGGTGAGGAACTGTGTTCTAACCCGTCCCCACACGGGTTTCTTACAAGAATTTGACCTCTTTATCTCTTAACAACTTCTCTTCCTAGAAACTGTGTATTTACTAAATGGGGCCGTTTACTAGCTAGTTAAATTAATAACAGTTGCTAACCCGTCATCGAGTCTAGTTGACAACCCATCATCATTGATACATAATCGATACTACCTACATATCGAGATGATCCTATAAATAAGAGTATAAGCGTAACAATTAGACTACTAATGTCGAACATGCATCTTATCAATCTCATTAAATCTTATCTTATGTGGGGCTGAGGCAGCAAGGCCTCAGTGCACTTCGACCCAATGGCAACTTTTGTGCTTCCCCTAGATACCTAATCCTCATCCTCTCCCAGTTCTTCGAACAGCTCTTTCATGAGCTTTATAATGAGGCCTGGGCATATGAGTCTGTAGTCTTCTTGTCTTGGATAACCCACTTCAAGTGGCACATACGATTTCTAAAATCGCATAAACATGTATCTACTATGCACCACGATTCGCATTCAAAGATAGGATAAAACAGCATTATGATCATAAGTAGCGCATCCTATTGCTATGAAACTTCTCTCAGAGTGGGATTAGGCACATTTCACCACGCTGGACCAATATGCGTTGGCACACTTTATGCACCAAAGCCACCACCTTTATGGCAAAGGCATGCAGTTTTAGCTACGATGTTTTTCATCACTGTTTGTAGGTAAATGATATTCATTTCTATATATAGATGATTTAGATATACTTTTAAATGTCAATGTATTTTAATACTGTTTTGTATTTTCATTTCCTAATTGATAACGCCGCTTGCGTGTTAATTTAAGATTTTGAGGAAAGAGCCATAATAGCTTAAGTTGATGAAATAGTTGGTAAAACGTTGAAGGAAAATATAGGTGATATCCTATATTTGACAGTTGTAATGAATTATGAAATTAAACACACTAACACACATAACTGCTTTCCTTCCCTAATATTATCCTCATAAATCGAGCCTCACTACTCTGCTTCTACCTAGATAAACCTAAGTGCGTTTCAAAATCAGTACTGTCTCAATATTAATAAATCATTTTAGGGTTTATGAATAAAATGATAAATCATACTAATATTTTGTTAATGAAATAGTAAATCACTTTAGTAGTAAATGTTGGCGAGGAGACACCTTGGCACGATTTGAGATAAGTACTAAGTATATTGTGACAGTTAATGAGGTCCTAGGTTTAAAACCTGGTTGAATAAAACCATTATTATTATAGCCAAATTGTCATAACTAAATATTATGTGCCAGAAAGTTTTCTGTAATCTAAAACCTCCAGAATGTGTAGAATTGATTGCTTTTCAGAAACAGCAAAACAGATTTTTTTTATGGCTAACATTAAATTTTAGGTTTTTAAACCTAGTATTCCTGAGCGCGACTGCTATGCTAGAGGTCTTGGGTTCGATTTCTGGGTCGAGCACTGTTCTAAATGCAAACTCCGAGATACTACTAAGAATTTCATAGAAAAACCCTATAACACTTTGCTTGACCTGGGAATCGAATCCGAAAAATCTTTCACATCCACTATGTCGAAGGTAATAAGACTGGTTTCTGACACTTACGCGAATATAAGACGAATATACTTAAATGAGAGGAATTCAATAATATCAATATAACGCGATATAATCCTTAAATAAGTACTTTTACTTCAGAGAAAAATAATTCTTAAAACATCTTTATGTCTTCCGATGCCGAAACTAAGTCTACATTAGCTAACAGCCTCCAATCTATTCCACCTGACGCGCCCTACATTCCGCGCAGATTTATGTCTGCGCCTGCGCCGCCTAGATCTCCAACTTTACGGCTACCGACTCTCAATGCAGGGAAATGCTTAATTTTATATGTACTATGTACTAATACTGTATTTAGCCTAGTTACGAGATTGATTTAAGCTCTATTTTTGCTTTAAATTTTATAGTTGGTTGTATAGTTAATTTATCATACTATACCATCACGCCTTTACTCCCCAAAGGGTTAGGCAGAGGTGTACTATTGTACACCACCAGTTTGCCGGTATATTTAGGTCCCATGTAATAGGGGGTGAGTCTATTGCCATTAATCTAAACTTTCGCGACAGAAAACTCGAATTTAGGTGTGGAGCCTTTAAAAAAACAATAGTGTCGTTGTCGCGCGATATATTCCTTCTTTATAACTTTGATCGATTTTTTTTACCACTTATTCCACCAAATTTTCGACTTCTATAATTATAATTATGATATCATTAGGTATGCGACAAATAATATTATTTATCTCCAAACCCACAAATCAGGATGGCGTGACTAATATATTTTTTTAACGCCAACCATGTCGAAACTGGCCTGACATTTAGACAATTTAATTTATAAATCCGTTGACATTACCCAATAGATACTTTAATTGAAACCGACTACTATAAATATGTAAACATTTTACTTAATCACGATTCTATTGAAACTACTCCGAATGACTGATTTTATTTTCGAACACCTTATTCGGCATACTTGAATACTGATTACTGCTGATAGGTTTTCCGAGTATTTACTTTAAAAGCCTAGTACTTAGATAAGTTAACATAGAACTATTAGCATTATCAAGCTTCCTTATAAGCAGGGGATTAAGGCTCTTACTAATTTCAAGTCGGTTTAGTTGCAAGTTTGATAAATGATCGCATATAATATTTAGGTATTATCAATCGCTGGAGAAGTCACGATATCTTTAATCTTCTCTTACCTTTCTTCCACAATAGGTATATGGCTCTCCCTCTATGTCTTTTCGTTCTCTATCTCCGTCATGGACAAACCTGAACTTTGGTGAGAAAAGAATCTAAAGAATCGAATAATGGTGTAATCGATTAAGACAAGGTGTAAAAAAGGATATCGGTGAATGTAAGGTGTCTGAGGATGCATAAAAAGACAGCAAAGTGGAGGAGGAAAAGACGAAAGGCAGACTCAATGTGGTACGTGCAGGGTCAAGAGGAGAGAGAGAGAGTTTCATGGGTCATTTGACCAGTTAAGTAAATCTTCCTGCATAGGATCACAAATTGACATCTCATTGACAGCCTTTGCGTGCCTACGTAAAGTTAATCAAATGTTTAACGGATATCCCCGGTCACCGTCAGAAGCTAAAAAGTTTTATCGAACTTTAGGATAATGCAATCAAGTCGCTAAACGTGACTTGCTTGCAGAACTCCTTAAGTGGAGTTTCTCCCTTAAGCGCTCCAAAATATAACCACAGTTTTATTGATTACTATATTATGTCAGCGAAATTTAGTATAAATAATATCTATTACTGTGGTTTGTTAAATATCAACGAAATATGAAGTTTCAAAGTAACAAAGCTTAAAGATATTCATTCATAGGTAGAAATGTCTTGATAAGTATTTATACTAGTTTTTCAAAATAATATATCTATGTAAAAATAATGGGACAAGTAAATACACAGTAACAGTCGAAAAGAAATAAATATATCTTGTGATCTCTAAACAGTATGGTATTACTCCAACTTAAGTGTTAATTCAATTTATTAACGTTAGAAACTAGATCGACCGTTTAGCGTCGAATCTGAATTATGTGCGCGAATGTATGAGAACTTGTAAGATTGCCAGCGAACGAGTGAATGATTTGGCAGTTAGCAATTAATCGGCCGTTAAAGGAATTCAAGGACGGGTTAGTGAATGGTTCGAATGATTGAAATATAATGAGTGTTGAACTAAATGAATGGGCTTGTAGGTAACTGTCACTAATTGGTGCGGTTGTAATTTTTAAACTCCGTAGTACCAATGTGGTATAGGATTATTTTTAGGTACCTAATCATTATTGTTTTAGGTTACAAAAAAATATATTTTATGCAAATATGTCCAAAAAGAGGTGTTTTATACTCATTGCGCCTCATATAGAAGAAAGATCTTTATAATAATTTTGTCTCCTATTACATAAGACCTAAATATAGCGGCCATCTGCTGGTGTAATTTTACATTAAATAATGACACTTCTGCCTACCACTTTGTTCATATAGACGTGATGGTTATGTATCTTATAGTAGAAAGTCCTAAAGAGAAACAACTTTATGAACAAGAAGTCATCAAAAGGTCCGCTAAGCCTATGAGCAAATAAAAAGCATCAAGGTTTGCCTAATTGCCTCCAACAATAATTACTCAAATGCCTACATACATTTTTTACCAACATATACAATTATAAATTATTAAACAATTACCTACAAAAATATAATAACTACCCACAATTAAACTAACTAAGCTTGTACCTCAATAAACTACGAACAGGTGTTGCGGATGTGTCGATAACTCGTTATCGAGTAATTGATGTATCGATAAAATCGGTATCGGTACCGATACGTCTCGATTCGGGCTTTATTAGTCGTGTTCAAGATTACGGAACATTAGACAGAATCGGATTCAAGTATTTACTGAGATAGCTGTAATAAGGATACTGATAATTGTAAAACTTGTGCGGTAGGTGTGGTTGGTTAAAAATGGTGACGACACAATTTGCGCATTCCAGATACTTCTAAAGTCTTGACTCTCAGATACTCGTATTATCAATTAATTGCGTTCTTAAAGTTAAGGCCGGGATAATATAATCAGAATCAGATTCTTTATAATAATTTAGATATAAACTCATAAAAAACTTAGTGATCATTGAAAGCCCGGAGCGGTGAATGTGATTGAATTTCCTGCTCATTTAGTTTTATTATACAATACGTACTAATTACAAAGCTACCATAATAGAGGAAAACAATAATTTCTAATATTAGTAGGTATAGCATTCCTGACCATTAGAACTTGGAGTTATAGTTTATTTTTCTTCCTTGATTAAAGTCAAAAGTGCTGTGTTTATGACTAAACAATAATGAATACTGAAGACATACCATCACGCCTGTATTTCTCGATATGTTAGGCGGAGAATACCCACAATTCACCGGTATGTTTAGGTCCCGTATAATAGGGGGCAAGTCTATTGCCATTAACAGAGCACAAATACAAAATTCGAGCTGTTACAAAGAATTACATAGGGAAATTAACTCTCCTGGGAATCGAACTCAGAACCTCTAGCGACGCAATCGTGTTTGATAACACTAGACTAATGAGGCAGTCGACTACTGAAATTGTTTTTTGATAGCAACAAACACACTATTCACCACTATATATAAATTCTAGGCTATCTTTAACGTTATCCCTACTAATAAAACTCTGCCTATCTGTCTGTCTGTTACGCTTTCCCGCTTAAACCTCTCAACCGATTTTGATGAAGTTTGGCACACACAATCTTTAGACCCTGAGAAAGGACATAGCGATTTGCGATTTGTATGGGATTTCTTAATAGGCTATATATCATCACGCTAAGACTAAGTAACTATTCCACGCGGACGAAGTCGCGGGCGGAAGCTAGTATTCAATAAAAAATATAATTAAACTTTCATAGGCATGATACACACATTGCAACCCAGTTTTAAAGTTCCTACATACGTCAATTCAGACTTTCACACGAGCGAACCCGCGGGCGACAGTTATACGTAGCTTTATCAAAACTATTACCATACAAAGTCACCGGTCGTGACGTCAGATACAAACGTGCGCAGGAGTTGAAAAAAAAACGACTAACTTCTAAGATTCTGCCAAATGTATGCAAGATTATATCTGACTGTGGAGCTAGAAAATGGATATTTTTTTTAAGTCGTGATTGCGTATTTTGCCCGTTATGTACTCATTGCTGAGAGACAGTGGATATTGTGGTGTTTAATAACATATTGGCTGGCTGTAAGGCCCATGAGCTATGTTTTTGCTTTTTTCTACGGGCAAAAATGTGAATAGTTCATGAATACATTTGCGTATCGGACATATATTACTACTATAACTAGAGGAGTGATACCATGACCTCACAGAAAACAGGCGTGAAGTTGTGTTTCGCCGGCCTCCTATAACCTCCTTTTAAAAGGCTTGTAACGCAGTTGTAACTTCTTAGGTGTTGCTCTTTTAACCCTATTCCATAAAAAAAATACTATGAACTAATACAATAGTCCTGGTTTTTTTTAATCGTATTAAACAATATTTTCTAAACCGCCTTACCCTAACCTCAAAAAACCATTACGCAATCCCTTCAACCACGATCCCAATCCAAAGTTAATATAAAAAATACAGCATAGGTATTACTTTAGTTGAAATTCCAAGAAAGATCACGTTGGGAAGAGGAACCGCAATTTACCTGCCCTTCCCCTCCTCTAGAAGTTAATACCTTATGACTGCGCTTGCGCACCGAACCGCTGATGTTTAATTAAAAACGGGATTCAAAAAGATGCAAGCTTTATTTGTAAAAGTTAATTTTATACAACTGTTGCGGTTTTTTGTTTTGTTTAAAAAACATGGTGCAGTTTGCGGTCTAAAATTATTACATATTTTAATTCCTTGCTCTATCTTTGGTTTGGTATTTATTTTATTATAATAGTACCTATTACAACTTGTTTGTATTCAAGATAGTGACACTTGTATAAACGTAGTCCTCTGGCTTTATGTGAAAACACGTACTTGCTACACTAATTTATATTTGTTGCTATTTTAATTATATTTATGTAAGTAGTATATTTTAACAACAAATAAATTTTTATTTAAAAAACTAATTGAATACCAAAAAGTTTTGAAGTTCGTTTTTCAAAAATTGCCTCAAGGTGATGAGCTAACAAGCAACCTTCGCTTTGGGAACTTGACGGGATGAATTAAAACGTAAAACCCAACAAGACAGCCAGTTACCTTTTGACACGCAATTTTCGGGCATCAATTTATCAAGCAACTGAATCCAACACTATTATATCGATCATTTTTTGTCGATAGTTTTATATAGACCCGTTACATATTGATTTTATATTAATTTTGAACGGTAGTCTCAGTTTCAATTAAAACGAATCGTTTACTTCGTGAACTTATAACAGTTCTTTGTAATTGATAAATCGCACAAAAATACATTACCAACAGATTGCAAAAAAAGTGCCTTAATATTTTATTATTAAAATTGAGTTTTAAAAATTTAAAATGATTTCAATCTTTACGTTTATCATAATTCATAAACCATGCGAGTGCTAATTTACTGACATAAATAGTGCAGCGACAGTCAGTATTTTAACTGGTGTCGATAAATTAAAAAGTGGTATCGGTAACAACCTTATTTCGAACTTCGGTGGGATCAAAACAATTATCTTTGTTATCTGATTTGAACCTGACCTTTTGGAAGCAGCTAATTTAATCAATTTGTGAAGGATACAGTCTGTACAATATAAGATTGGATTAAAGTATTGTTCAAAAATTATTTCGTTGATTTTAATTTGGTTGTTCATTCAATTTCAATGCAATGTCAAGGCAGATGGTACCCAATATAAGTTGTCATGTATTTTTTATTTATTTACCTACACATGTATAATAATAATTATCATGCATCTGATCTCTGACGACCAGATATAACAGATAAACTTGTAGTTTAATGACTTTAAAACCATATTTGGCATAAATAGGTAGTTAAAGGTAGTTAGCTGTACTACACTCTAATCGGTTGCAGCCTTTCCCTATTTCATAAGTACAATAGTAATTATATAGGTTCTACACTTTTTATCATAGCCCAAAATGAGCATCATTTTGCAGTTTTACTTACAACATTAAAATTCTTAGGTCAAAATGGTATGTTTTGTTATATACTATATGTAGATACTTATATATATGAATCGTGGAAACAATCAGTCGCGCCATTTTAAGAATCTGGGATTAATAACGAAAATGTCAAAATAATTATACACCAACCGAAATCCGAGCTCAACGTCAACATTAAAAACGAAAAGCCCTAAAAAGTAAAAAAAAAACAACAAAAATAATGACCACGAGGTTACGCTTTGTAAAACATTAATAATAGTTTTATACTTACACAAAATGACCCATAATCATATGGGATAGAAAATTGTTTTCAAAATTATGTCGGTGTTGAAAAAATTGATGGAGTTTCGCATTATGTTTCGCGTTGATGAGACCAAAAAATAGCGAATTTGGTCGCAGTTCGCCGGTACATTCGGTTTCTTTGATTAGTGTTGTGGTGTCGGCCGTTGAACTTTTATTTTTAAGCGTCCATACTGTGATGGTGGGAATTGTGACGTCATTTGATAGTAAGCTGTTGACTCGCAGTAATTATACAGTACTTACGTACTAGTAGCGGCGGCGTCCTTTGATTATAATAACTGGAATTGTGGAAAGATACAATGTACTTCTTTGTTAGCTAATGATATCTTATTCGCATTAATTTTAGTAGGTTATATACATTTTTTTAAATAAAACATTCGTATTTACTTATTTAAATGTTTTAAGATAGTTATATTTGCTTTTTTTATGGGATAACCACCACCACGCAACACCAGAGGAGTTACAAGTGTATTGCCCGCCTCTTAAAAGTGTTTGGGCCTCCGGTAACCTCACTCACTCGGCGAAACACAACGCAAGCGTTGTTTCACGCCGGTTTTCTGGTTTTTGCTATAATCCTACATAAATATAAATAGTTACATCTCATCTCATCAGTTCTGACATTCTCAATTCCATACCACAACATTAAACAAGTACATACTATACCCTTATCTATCCTAAACATAAAAGCACGACTATCATTTGAACAAAAAATCTATGGAGCCTTATTCATAAAATGTAATCATGATGACGAATTTAATTGTACCGAGTTTGGTGAAAGTCAGTAACAATGGCTGCATTCCATCAAGCGGCGGGAACTTTTCAATTATCTACCATCATTGTGTTAAAGTGGACCGTAGAAGCTGTTATTTTGTTTATGGGATATAAAAAATGGAAGTGTGACTTAGGCCTACCTTCTAGAAACGCTGTAGTCAGTACATACCTGATAGCCTGAAAGGCATTTGTAGAAAATCTATCTTTTTAACAGTATTTTTGAATAATTAATCAATTAGTTAAATTATTCAGATATAAAACTTAATAAGTTCACTAATATCTTTTAAAAACATGTTAAACAGTAACAAGCAAAACAACAAAAAAGTTATGCGGCATAGACAAGAGAATTACAAACTTTATTGTCCATGAAACTTATAAATATTCAAAACGTATTCTATTCCAAATTTAAAATTATCATGTTCCACATTCAAAAAGTCGTTTATATGCAGATCTGTGTTGGAAAAAAGTGCACTGCTCGCTTATCATCCCGCACAAGGAGAAAATGTAAAGTGAAATGAAGTATACTTACTACTCGTTTTTATTTAAATAATATTCTCAGAACTAGTTCTTACAGCCTATTGTTGACCAGTGCTGAAAGTAATGCCAACCATCCCGAACTAAGTGAGGACTAATAAGTAGTTTATATGGATAAAATTATTACCACTCTATTGAGCTGTTAAAATCTTGTTACACTACTTGTTTTGGAGAGGGTACCCTCCAATCGAGTGATATAATATACCAAAGTCATACATAGCCTAAAGCAGCATGACCGTGGTGCCGCCCATACCTTTGCGATTTGGCAATATATTCACAAATATCTAGAACATAAATGAACTTGAAATTAATGTTTTATCCTCATTCATGTTCTGATTATAAAAAGGACGACTATAGATGTATATTTCACTGTTCTGAAGTCTTACTAGTTTTTATTTTGTGTTTTTATATCGAGTGCATGGCCTTTAAGAAAGACGCCTAGCAATGGGTCGAAAAGGCAATAGGATATAGAAGATATGTAAAGGTTAGTGTAGCGATATAGATCTACTAGCAAAATGATGAGGGCACCGCCATATTGAGGCCATTACTACGTACCATACCTTATCGTATTGGGAGCTAGGGATGGGACATCATATTTATATGAAATATCATTTAAATTCATCAGCAACTTCCTCTGTGATAAAATATAAAGAAATATTACTATTAAAAGAAAAATTAATAAACAATTATTTATTGTAACCGATTAAAATACTACTACTTTAGAACAGTGTTTCAATTTACAGTGTACAGTGGCGGTATTGCGATGTTTCCTGTTTGTCCTCTCCCTCCCGGACCTCTGAGGAGCTCAGACGCTTTTAAAGTGACCTGCGTTAATTAATTTAAATATTAAAATAAAATAGTTCGAATTATAATCGTGCCATAAAACTAGGAGTGCATCACTTCGAGGAGATCTTTCTCGCGGCAATATCGTGGTCGTTTAGTAAAGTGACTCACTACACTACACCGCCACCGAGAGCTGCCCCACCCTCCGCTGCTAACAACCCACCTTCGGGGGCGTAGTGAAGTCTGGCCAATAAGCTGCGCACGCGCTAATCTTCGGCTCCACAGCACTACCCTAGCTGGGAGGTACGTATCTCTGGCACTGACATCTTGCTATTACACTCTCGCACGGCTCTGTCCAGCTACTACATAGTGCTGCCATCCTAGTACCGCGCTGAAAAGGACACTAAAGCAATGCCGCTAAAACGGACTCCTCCGAAACAACATCACTCGGAGACCGATACGGAGAGTGTTGGAAGTGTGTCGGATATACAAAGTGTTAAGGACCAAAGCAACATAAATATGAGACGTATGAAACGCAAACAACAAGACACAGAACTTACATGTTTCATGCAAGAGGTGCGTGACTCATTTGCGAAATTTAACGAGGAACATAACTGCAAATTGCAAAGCTTGGAATCCTCATTAGCAATAATAAAATCCCAAAACGATAGTATTACTACGTCCATGCAGATGTTGTCCTCTAACTATGACGACATATTAAAAGAATTAGAAAACCTCAAACATGAACGTAAGGAACATATTGCATATATAACCACACTGGAAAATAAAATAGAGAATCTTGAGAAACAGTCTTGCTCGGCTAAAGTAGAAGTAAGAAACATCCCAAAATTGCAAAACGAGACAAAGGAGGAATTATGTAATGTTGTGAAAAAAATTGGAAATATTCTTAACCTGCAATTACATACATCTGATATTAAAGATATATACCGCCCATCTGCAAAATCGAACATACTGAAACCGATTGTCGTCGAATTTACCTCAGTCATAACAAAAGAAAGAGTTATTTCCGGGGTCAAAAAGCTATCTATGACAGAGAAAACGGAAAAACTAAACACTAGCTTACTTGAACAAGATAGCCCTCGGAAGCCGATATTTATTTCAGACTGCTTGACACCAAAAGGTAGACGTTTGTTTTTCCTGGCGCGTGATTTTGCAACTACCAATAAATACAATTTTTGCTGGACTTCCTATGGAAAAATCTATTTGCGAAGGAAGGAAGGAATGCCGCATATCCGTATCGATGCCGAACACGATCTTATTACGCTTAGAGATAAGGAAAAATCCATAGTATGACTACACTTATTTTGTTTACTCTTGTTTAACCATAATTTAAGTCTAAGTTCAGTTACTTTATTCTATATAATATTTCATGTTAACTGTATAAAAAACATTGTATTTTACCCAAAGCCTAAACACTTCACACATTCACACAGTATACTAAAATGCTACTTGATCAACAAAAGACAAAAAGATGTTATCACCTATAAGCTTATGGTTTTAATAGTGGTGATTGGTATAAATTACAAGCTTCACAAATTAATAACACTGTTCCCTGGTTTTTGTAGTACACATATTAAATTTACACAACTGACGTCTCCATATAATCGTGACAGTAAATATATTGAACTGCTTATCAAACAATGTCCAAATAGGCCCTGTGAAACTGTTCCTATGCTAAAACGTGCTAATAAAAATGGATGATATAGCAATGGAAATAGATGAAATATCAGTATCGGAATCCATTGCGTGTGAAGTTGAGAACTGTAGAGACTTTATCCGTAGGCCAAATGACTGTTTGATTGTTGTTACTCAAAACATACGAAGCATATCTCGAAATTTTGATAGTTTTACTGTGTTTATCAATAGATTGGGTCTGCAATGTGACATTATTATTCTGACAGAATGTTGGTTATCATGTAACCCAGTGATACCAAACCTCGACGGATATAATTGTTGTTCATCAAAGAATTGTATAAATCAAAACGAAGGTGTTACGGTTTTTCATGAAACCAACATTCATGTTACCTGTGAAGAGCCGCCACATCAAGGCTGTAACTGCTTTATCCTAAAAATTGGCCACGAAACTGCAATAGTGGCAATTTATAGATCTCCGTCAAATAAAAACATTGAAACTTTTCTTGTTGCACTAAACAATATCTTAGCTGAGCTCAGTGACTTTAAAAATATCTCTATAATTGGGGATATTAACATTAACATCTGTCCCGAAAGCCAAGGCCCTCAATCCATGGAATATCTGAATTTGTGCGCATACCACGGTATCTTGCCCGCCCACACCATGCCCACGAGAAATGGTATGACATGCCTTGATCACGTGATGCTGAAAACAAAATTGCAGGCGCTCACTTTTGTGATACAATCCACAGTTACTGATCATCATGCCGCTTTGTTATGTCTTTATCATAAACCGGAAAGAACATATGCTCACGTTTCCTTCAATAAACTGAATTTAAAAGAACTGAGTACTAACTTATCGAAAATTAACTGGCAACAAGTTTACTCCTCAATCGACGCCAATATGGCTATGGAATACTTTATAAAATCTATTCAGCGTGAAATTGTAGTAAACTCCACCGTAATAAAATTGTCAAAACGTAACAGAATTCTTAAACCATGGATTACACCGGGCTTGATCCGTTGTATGAGACACAGGGACAGATTACATAAAAAGTCACGACAATCACCTGAAAACCATATTCTTGTAATTACTTACATTAGATACCGGAATTTTTGTAACAATATATTGAAAAAAGTTAAACGAACATACGAAAAAAACCTTTTAGAACAAGCAGGGAAAAATAACAAAAAAATTTGGGATGCTATAAAGGACATCACAAATACTCGTAAACCTAAAACATACGCAACAGAACTATTAAATACATCAAACGAAAGGGATTCGGTTGAAATGGTTAATAAGTTTTTTGTGAGCGTGGGTGAGGAATTGGCTAATGGGATAATTCACTGTGCAAATACGAACCATAGTAGCCTCGCTGTTGTGCACCCAAAGTACTGCGTTAAATCATTTGTGCTGATGGACACTGATGAAACCGAAGTAGAGAGCTTGATTAAGAGTCTTAGAAATGTTTGTTCCACTGGATGGGACTCCATATCTAACAACATTCTGAAGGATAACTTACACACCCTTGTTTCCCCATTAACATACGTTTTTAATAAATGTCTTGAGCAAGGAATATTTCCTACAGTTTTAAAGAAGTCAGTGATATATCCGATTTATAAGTCAGGAAATAAACACAGTGTCACTAACTATAGGCCCATCTCTATCCTGCCATCCATCTCCAAGCTCCTGGAACGCATACTCAATAAAAGACTTACCAACTATCTTGAAAATAATAACCTTCTCTCTAACAATCAGTTTGGTTTCAGAGCTGGTAAGTCTACAAGTGATGCAGTCCATGAGCTTGCAGATTATGTAGTAAGTAATCTGGATCTGGGCAAAAAGACTATAGGCATTTTCTTAGACTTAGCCAAGGCCTTTGACACTGTCCCTGTACCGCGGCTTCTAAAAAAACTTGAACGTTTAGGTATTAGAGGAGACCAACATAAAATATTTGAAGATTATCTTTCAAATCGATACCAATGTGTCAAAATAAGTAATTATATGAGCAATGACCTTCCCGTCTCTTTTGGCGTACCTCAGGGCAGTGTTTTGGGCCCGAGTCTATTTCTAGCCTATCTGAACGACCTCTGCGAATTAAATCTTCTAGATGGTAAAATAATATCTTACGCAGATGACACTGTACTTCTATTCTCAGCTGATACTTGGGATGAGGTGTTTAATCGTGCGCAACATGGTTTTAATATCGTAAGCCATTGGCTGCAGGAAAATGTTCTAACTCTTAACGCAAACAAAACACAATATATCACTTTCTGCATGCGTAACTGCAACCCATTTCCCCCATCTGGTTCTATAATAGCACATAGCTGTTGCAATGTAGAATTCTGTTACTGCCCTCCCTTAGTCAAGACTAATAAAATAAAATATCTAGGAATAATGATTGATAATAATCTATCGTTTCGATATCATATAGAATTGGTTACATCCAGGATAAGGAAATTAATATACGTTTTCAAAAGTCTAAGACATGCAGCTGAAACGAAATTAATTAAGCGTGTTTACCTAGCGCTGGGTCAGTCAGTTTTAAATTATTGTATTTCTGTTTGGGGGGGTGCACCGAAAACCATATTAAAGCCCTTAGAAATTGCGCAACGAGCTATACTTAAAGTCAGTACTTTCCGTCCGTATTTATACCCAACGCACCTTTTATACCAATCTTGTGAGGTTCTCTCGGTGCGCCAACTGTTTATAGTGCAAGCTGTCATGAAACAACATGCTGTCCTAAATTATGACAAAAGCTCCTATTTCGCTAAGCGCAGACGAACGGCTAAAATAAATACTGATCTAACGAATTTCAAACACTGTTACGTGAATAACCAATTCTGTTTCCTGGGACCATTTTTATATAAGAAAATCAACAAAATCATTGATATATATCCCTTAAATGGACATGTATGTAAAACTAAGGTCATTGACTATCTCCTTAAGCTAACTTATGATGAAACCGAAAACTTTCTACAAATAGTAAAATAACTTTATTACTGTTCATATTTCTATACTCACCCTCCCACACACACACACACACACACTCATTACCACTCATACACAGGGAGGCTTTTACTCACATCCTACATCAATTTTTATTATTAGTTTTATTTTTATTTTTGTGTATTTTTTTGTTTCTCGTTCTCTGATCGCTGTACAAAGGTCTGAACAAATTTGGCTTATAACTATGTGACCCATGTTTTTGGGAAGAGCGCTGATGTCCGAAATACAGATATTTTTTATCTAGTTCGGACACAGATGATTTTTCATCAATCTTTAGGAGCCTATTAATGTGTACTACTATTTTTAAGTGATTTGTACTTACTTCTTTTGCACAAATAAATGTTTGTTTGTTTGTTTGTTTGTTTGTTTACTGCTCTTGTAAATAAATAATGGTCAGCCAGCCTTTATTAGAAATATTTTTATTAAAAGAACTTCTTAATTTAAATTGTTGACTGTTTCCAAATTATTATTTTATTGACTATAATAAATATTAATATTTATATGTAGGTACTTTAATGCTTCATCATAAATATTCTATAGATCCTCAAGATAACATGATAATATATTTTGTCGCAAATAAAGTTAACAATTTTATAACTTAACTTTAATACTTACGTGACTTTGTCTTTTTTTAGAAGAAATATCGTTAAACTGATATAAAATTAACTTTATAACATTTATTTCAAGAGAAAAGTAAACAGACAGACATTGGCAATAAAATCTAACAAAGTCTCATATTGAACATTAGCAACATCGCTTACAGATACATTACAGCAAAACAATATCCCGAACTATCCTGTCGACATTTATCGATATTTCACATCACTAAGCCGGCCACCCCGCCGTGTCAATATAAGCCAGCCAATTGTGTATGAGTCGACTACAATTCACGGCTATTCAATAACCTCTTCGCTCACCACAGATTGATCTCGATACACACCGAAAAACATTAACTCAAGGGAAATATAACTTTATTCCTATGACTCAAAGGTTTTAGTCAAACGTAAATGTAAAGTTGTAAAAAGAAATAGTTTGTATTTGACCGTAGTGAAATTCTGTATATGCAAAGGTAAAAAACCGGTGAGAAAACCTAATGACTCGGAAGAAACTGTTTAGCAACAAAAAATAGTGTATCGATTTATCAATTCTAGTTTTGTCGGAGTGGTATCGATATCTACATGAATAGACCGACACTATTTTGATAGAAATGTAACGCCCCTTGGTGTTACAGTTTCTTTAGGTTTTTTTAATAAATTGTTTTTTATTGTGTAGTGCGAAATAATAATCGAATGAACGGGTTATCGAGGCATACAATCGTGTGTGAAAAACCATCTGGTGTTATTGGACTGCATATTATATTTTATGTGAACTACTCCGACAGACTATTCCATTTTTCATTTGTATCACGAAACAAATGTATGGTATGGTCTTACAAAGCTTCCATAGCTATAATGTTTTGACTAGTGATATTCTGCGACAGGGAAAGGAAGACAAAATATAATTATAGCTAAGTATAAGTTGTTTATAGGACGTTTTATTTTTTTACATAATACTACCTTTTGCCCGCAGCTTTGCTAACCTGAAGCTATAGTAGGATTAAAAAATGGATTCCAAACATAATAAAAACTAACAGTGATGATCTCTTCTTTGTATGGGCCTCTATACATCAGAGAGGTCAAGCTGTATCGAGATAAGAAGTTCACCAGTTTTTAAGTTGGAGCATATACTTTCCAACATTGATAACAAAATTAAAATCTATTCAGTAGTTTTTCCTCCAACCCGTAACAAACAGCTTTTTTTCAATTTTATAAAAGTAGAGAAGAAGAAGAAGAAGAGAAGATGATGGGAGAAGTAAGTTTAAAGTATATATAAATCATTAATATCTATTAAATACACATGTCATAGATCATAGAACTTGTCTGAACGTCTTTTTTTACCTACTTATAACTCAATATTATAGTCATATGGCTATAATATTGAGTTAGGTAGCCTAATGGCTAGGACGCCGGACTTGCAATAATGTGGTTGCTGGTTCGAAACCCACCCATTGCACTACCGACGTAAACCCACTCGTAACACAAGCATTTTAGCTTAGCACGAGGGGTTAACAAGAATACTAGTAATGTGAGATCCACATTGCTAGTATGCTTTCTTTAAAAAAAAAATATACCTACACGGTCTTAACTATAACATAACTTTTATGCCAAAAATATAATATTTCCTCTAAACCATAAGCTTCGTACGCGATATAAACTGTAACCCTTCACTTCCAATCTGATAAAAACACCGTCCAGTTTTTATTGACACTGTAAAAAAAACAGTTTTAGAAATTTTGCATCGTAAAAATCTTAATCCTAAAGAATTATTATATTACGTTTTCATTATTATCGTAATAATTATCTATTTTATATTGATCTTGGATACTTCTCGCAGAATGAGAATCCTTTCTTTGACTGAATCAAGAGTTTGTTATTTTTCGCTAAAGGTTATTGACTGAAAGCATTATTTCCAATATGAAACTAAATAATATATTTTGAAGGCTTTCAATAGACGTCCGATGAATGCGTTAAATGTTTAACATTTATTTTATGCGTCTTAGGGCCTCTCAACAATCCAATTCGACTAGTAAATTGCGTGGAAATGACTTCAAGACGTTTATCCAGTCTACTAAGTAACCTTTAAAACAAATTCTTCACCCCTAGATCTGCATTTACAAGGGCACATTAAACCTAAATTCGAACTGAAAATAATGACATCAATTTTGCGTTCTTAAAAACACGTTTTCTTTCAAAACAGCATTCCATTAGCCTATACTTCGTGTTAGTGATGTGCGCATTATCGATAACACTCGCTTTTGGTCGCCGGTGCAGTGCCCCGACCTCGACTAACGGTACCAACCGTCAATCTTACATCAACAATTTTACAATTGCTGTTGCACATCACTATTATAAAAACATAACCTGTATTCTTATGTCATAAAGTTCAAATTAGGAACGCTATTTTATTAAGCTGTTTGTCTATTGGTGCGAGAGTTTCTAGGTGTCAGATTGACGTATCGAGTGTGGTTTGATTTGTTCTTCATTTCGTTTTATTACAACACACAGATAATAAGGGTTAGGGTAATAAAATCTCACAAGGATATTGGAACGGTTAATATCATTACCTTTTAGAGATACAGCTACGTTTTAAAACTGTGGTATTTAATTCTAAACTTCCTCTCGAACGCGCTAATTAAGTTCGATGGGTTATAATGTAATTTACTTCGTTGGAGCGATGGCCAACATTACCGATAATCGGTGGACTTTGACTGGTGAATGAAAACGGAGTTTTCTTAATGAAAACTTGAACTGGTTCGACTTGTTATACCTAAAGATAGACGTTACTAAATACTACTTTAAGACTGACTACAAACCGGCTAAATATAGGTCAATTCTATAATTTCCTGTGTTCATCTTAATGTTGGTAGGGGATAATGTCATCATCCTCAAACTACTGCCAAAGTTATGTTATCTCTCTCGCACAGTATTACTGTATTATGTCAGAGAGAGAGAGATGGCATGAGATCCTACCCATTCCATAAATCGTTTTATATTAAGACGTGTTATAGAAACCTAGTCGTTAGCTATAATTTGGGCAAGGTAATAATTACGTAGGTACAAGTACTTATTAAGTTTTATGATGTGTCCCTAAACATACATTTTTGGTTATTTCTGCTTAGCCTTTTTTAAGCTTGCTAGTAATTGTAAATAAAGAAATAACCAGACAGTTAAAATCCGTTCAAAATTAACTTATTTGTAGTTCAATTAATTCACTGGTAACACTAGAAAACTAGGCTCATATTCCGTGATGGCGCTTTCCTTCGCATTTCATACTTTCTAGTAAATAATTGGAGGGTAGATGGAAGCTCGGAGTGGTGATAATAAAGCACAAATGACTACGCGTGCGATTACAGACGACAGACGGCGACAACACCGCGCCGCTCGCCCGCACATTTTGTTAAGGATTGCTTGACATGTGCGATTTTACGATTAAATAAGCACTAGGTTGCAAAATGTCGCTACTTTTGATGAAAACATGGTTTATTTGTTTGGTACTCAATGTTTGGAATTATATTCCGTCATTTCGGAACTAAGCTGAAGAATGATAATTGTATCAGGTCAGGTTGATCATTCTCTTGCGAATGTTAAAAAAGTATATAATATAATCATTATTTGTTGGTAACGCACCAACGATATAGACAACACAAACGCATAAAATAAAGTTTTTTTTTATACGGATACATTACAGCAATGTTATTTTATAACATTATAAACATAAATTTACGCAAAATAAATCAATTTATAGGTACTAACATAACATACATAACATCACGCCTGTATTCCCCGAAGGGTTAGGCAGAGGCGTACTAATGTACACCCACAGTTCGCCGGTATGTTTAGGTCCCATGTAATAGGGGGCGAGCCTATTGCCATTAACCGGGCACAAATTCCTAACTCCGAGCTGCCACTGGGAATTTCATAGAAAACCCCAATAACACTTTGCTCGACCTGGGAATCGAACCCAGGACCTCTAGCGTAGCAGTTGCGCTTAGGACCGCTTGGTTAATGAGGCAATTCAGTTTATAGGTACTAATAATTTGATAATGAGCCATAATGAGGTATGCCATTCTCGTGTTTTTCGTACTCTAAATAGCCTACCAATTTAGTGCCCTAAAAACACGAGTTAGAATAGGTACATGGTTAAGAGAGATATTAATATCATAATTTAACACAACACCGACACGCCGCATCACTGAAACCGGCCTTAGCGCTTGGCCTACGGGTTCCGTGTGGGCTGCCCGCAGTACCGTTAAGGATATTCTCTTAATCTTTAATCGTACAACTGTAGCCGGCCTTAGACAATGTCAGATGAGTAATGTTCCTAGTATTTGCTAATGTCACATCTTGTTATGAACTTCGTCTGTGTGAGTAAGGGTCTAATTGTTGTGATTTAGATGTCTTGTTTATGTGTGCGTGTTTAGCTTGCTGAAGGCTTTTTGTTTTTATGAAGTTATGCTTAATCAATATTGTAATATTATGAGGAAAAATATGTTAAAAATTAAGCTTACTAGCAATGTGGGTCATTACTGGTATACTTGTGAACCCCTCGTGCTTAGCTAAATGCTTGTGTTACGAGTGGGTTCACGTCGGTAGTGCAATGGGTTGTTCTCGAAACGGCAACGTGATCGTGATCGCAAGTCCGACGCACTAGCCATTAGGCTACCGCCGCTTTAAAGTTTTAAATTTTGTTTCTAATAAATAAACTCAAAAACTAGTGGATCGATTTTAGAAATGATTTCACTAATAGAATGCTACATTCCCACTGAGTGACATGGCTATATTGACTACTGAAAAAAGAACACCATTACAATCACCAACATAGTAAAATCACCATGCTTAGTATGCGGACTAGTTACCCCGCCATCTGTTGGCATGTAATTGCGACACGAGCATTCATTCAAAGCCCTGTTTACATTCTATATGCCAGTATAATACTCGCTTCATTTGTAAAGCCTACGTGAAGTAATTTTATTAATCACTTATCTACTAATCGATGTGTAAACGGGGTTTAAGACAAGATAACTAGTTTATTACCTATAGACGATATTTGTAGACTAACTAACTAATTTAATATGTCATACAAAGTTATGGGTAGTAATTTGCCTTTTATAGACACGCAATAAAGTGTAAATTACTCACCGACTTGTACATGAAATCCCTTACATACTGAAACAAGGCTCCTTACAAGGCTACAGATTTATTTTACTCCTGAATAACATCTTTTGGTAGATCCAACACCCTTCTTATAGACACCCTTCTTACCTAATTCAATTTTTTTGCAAATTCAGCCATACCCTATTAGATCTCATCCTAATTTTTCTTTCCGCTGACATAGACCTCTTTGTAGGTCGTCGTCGACCACTTTGGATAGCACTGGTGTAAAGAATTAAAAAAAAGGTTGGAATGTATTGGAGTGAAGTTATCTTCAACTGCCATATTACTCGCTAAATATTAACTAACGCTAACATTAAGATTTAGGAGTTACAGGCCAGGGACTAGATTGGTCGACTGGTCGCCCAATATGTCTAATAGACATAAGATCTGACAGAGTTTAGGCGGGAAAATGAAAAGTGCACATTGTCGATTTAATATTATTTTTCAAAACTTGAATTTCTCCGAAGTTTAATGTGTAATTATGGTGGATAATTAACCATTAAGTGTTTGTGAACGTGTGAGAGTGTAGGCAAATGATATAAAATTGAGAATCGTGACTTTTTGGGTTCACTCCTAAACTCCATCGAAGCCTCAATAAAATTTCTACCATTTTATTGGGGCAACTCACCAACTTATACTTGACACTGGCGAACACAAAAAGTGTGGTGCCATAAATTACAATCCCTTAATGGCTTATGGGAAATAATAATTGATTACTTTATTACTTGACACTGGCAAATACACAAAAAGTGTGGCGCCATAATTTAAAAAAAAAAAAAAACTATCTGACAGATTTTCAGAAGATAAAACTGTCAATCAACAATTCTAAAGTCATTGATTTGACGATTTTGACACAAGACTTGTTCTAGATGAGATGTTTGATGAAAGGAGGATGCTTACTCATCCATCGATTTCCATCAGTGGAGAGCTATTTATCTACAAACAAAGACTACTTAGTTTTAAAGAGGAAATTCCACTACAAGACAATTTTTTCCGTCAACCCCTGTCCAACAATTTATATTTATAAACGGATACCACCCAAGTGATGGGCGGACCGTAGTATACCGTAAAATTTACGCGTTAGTGATGCACCTGCGAATCGATACTAGATAATTATCGATGTATCGAATGGTGCAGCCCTTTCCTTGTTTGATCTCTGGACATAGCGGGCCGCAGAATTTATTGCTGATTTTAATTGGCAACACTGTGTAAACGGATAGTTTGTGAGGATTCATTGAGTGTTGCCAGACTTATGGTTACGGTACGTCAATGCCTTTTGGTGTTTCTATGACTGCTTGGTAAATGTTTTTGTTCGGTATCTAATGTTGCTTCTCGTTTTCCCTGCTTATTAGCAAACCTGTTTGGTTTCAACCTTCGTCGTGACCTAGCACCATCAGGCACAGGAAATGTCTTATTGAAGAAGTTATTGTCTCTGAATCTTTTACAATGTTGTGCAAAGAACATTGTGTGATTTTTAATGCATTGTAAGACCCATACAATATTTATGGATAATACATTAATATTTAATCATAATTATGATGTTATCATTATGATGTAAACCTTCATCATGCAGGTATGTTTCCTTGTAATAGGGGCCGAGTCTATTTTCATTTGTAATTAAGTGGGTAAGAATCCAACTACTGAGGTCTGATTAAGAAAACACAATATCACTGTGCGTCTCTCTAGAAACTTTCTGCCTCGCAACTAAACTGTGGAATGAACTATCGCCTGCAGTGCTTCAAGTAAAGACGATACTTCTTCTTAAAAAGTTGGCAGCGCACTTGTGACTCCCCTGGTGTTGGGGGCATCTATGGGCGGCGGTGATAGCTTACCATCAGGCGACCCGTCTGATCCTAAACCATAAAAAACCTTCAAGCACAACCCAATTTTTTTTGTGAGACGTACAAGCGATAGTAAAAACATCCTTTCTAGTCGAGAAAAGGCTCGATGAGGGCTGGATGATGAAGCTACTAATAAAGCTGTCATTCCTCCTACGTCTACAATGTCACAAAGCGTTATATGAAGTCAAAGCTCGAATTTATAAGACAATGTGTGTTGTGGTGAACAATAGCGTGTGCTCGAACAATTTACAAGCACTTCCACGGTGTAAAACGGTTTGGATTGCTTTGACCAAGTACCGGCTGTTACTGCATCCCATTGTATTGTGATGGGTAATATTATATGTGAGATTAGTCTATCATGTTTAAAATGGATGAGCAATTCGATTTGTTCTCTTCATAAATCTTTATTGTATTTGGCATTTATAATCAACCCATATACTTTGAAATGAAACTACTTTTTACGGATTTTATCGCGGTATATTGATATTATTTTGTTCCCGACGTTTCGGATCCTTTACAGCATCCATGGTCACGGGCAGACTGAGGTGTTGGACGTCTTAATGTTAAAATTACTAACAGCTACCTTACATTTTTGTTAATTATTAGCGATCCGATTCACGCAGAACGACCTCACCGTATCCTTTGGTCTTGCAGTTTTGGACTTGGATTTAGATTTTATAGATTCTATAATGGGATTCCAAGCAGCTGGTAAGACCCAACCATCTTCTCTATTGAAATTTGGGTGTTTTTTGATTTCAATAGCCTTACGAATCATCCTGGGTAGGAATCGGTTTTCTTTTGCGAGGACTTGTGGTTTATCAAATCTGATGTAGTGCTGGGTCTTGTCTAGGGTATGTTCACAAACTGCTGACTTTCTGGAACGGCGGTGTTTGACATCGGCAATGTGTTCTTTTACGCGGGTCCCTATGCTTCTTTTAGTTTGGCCTATGTATGAGAGTCCGCAATCACAATCAAGCTTGTATACTCCTGCATCTTGAAGAGGTATGTGGCACTTGACAGGTGGTAAGAACTGACTAATCTTCTTCAGCGGCTTGAAGTATGTTTTGATTGAAGCTCGCTTCAAGATATAGCCAATCTTGTCTGTGACTCCTCTAACATATGGCAATACAGCAGGTAGACGCTCAACTGTGGCACGTTTCACGCGGTTTCTGTGACGAGGGCGCGGTATTCGGAGCTTGTTGTCATGCAGCACTTGCTTGACATGTTGAAGCTCTGCAGCCAGGTGTTGCTCATCACGATAAAATCCGTAAAAAGTAGTTTCATTTCAATGTCTAATATTCGCGTAAGTGTCAGAAATCAGTATAACCCATATACTGTTCCGCTGGGCGCGAGTCTGTTTCAGATTGTGAGTAGTTATTTTAGACAAAGAAATAAGCTTTCAAGCTGTTATTATTAGGTGGTGTAGATACTTTCGCATCTTTGGTTACACGTTATTAGTGGTGTACGTCCCTTAGGTAAGTAGGTCCCTGAGTCTTTCACAAATCTTATCTTACATATAATAAGAATGTAAGTGAGCCGTGTCTGTACATTGCTTATATTTACAAAAAAACTAATTTGGGGGACTCAGAATCAGTAACACAATCCATTTCTATTATTTTTGGAACTTTTGTCTGTCTGTTTGTCTGTCGGTTTGTCTGTCGGTTTGTCTGTCGGTTTGTCTGTCGGTTTGTCTGTATGTTTGACCGCGCATCAAATGAAAACTACCGAAGAGATTTGGAGGAAGTGGACAGGAATTCATAGCCTTTTTCTTGGATTAACATTTAGGCTATATTTTATTAAAATCGGTTCACTCTATCAAAAGTTATTAACATTTTAACGATTGAAAACGTAAAATTTTAACAATAACCGTTGAAGCAAATTTCCTTTTTAAGTATTTCCGTACTAGACTAGCACGGGTCAAACATTATAACAGAATCAAGAAATAAAATTAAAAATTACACTCACAGGTACTAAATAAGATAAAACAAGAAAATAAAACAAAGAAATCAGAAACCATTATTGTGAACGGGAATTGATTATTAGTACAGTTATTCTGACTCTACTTCTACAGGGCATCACGGGACATACATAGGACTTATCCAGCGAGCACCAGCCGATGTAAAAACTAAATATTTGAGTAGGGTAAAGAAGTAAACAAAGAATGACAACTCTTTCTCTAGATGACTAACACGAAATCGTTATTACCTCAATGAAATTTGATTCCATAACAGGTGTCATTTTGAGTTGACAATTTTGACAATTATTCTTTTCTTCTTTATAGCATCCAGCTTTAAAGTAACTGATTTTATAACGTGAAACCTCCATAGTGTAGATTCTAAAGAGTTTCCATCTAATCAAATCATAAAATAATATACCACGTATGTGTCTATGTATAATAAATAACAAAATGGGTCTTTTAATAATAATAATAATTGCAACGTGCGTTAATCTTTAGTGATGCCGAAACAGTTATTTGAGATTTTTGTCTATGTAGGTATGTCTGTTTATATTTGCGAACATTAAAAAAAAATTAAGTAATGTAAATTAAGTCAATGGTGCTAAGTGTATTAACAATATGGAAAACCAGAATCCTTTTTTCTATGAGATTTTTCGAGGTAGTTAGTTGAAACTTGGAGAGGACAACGTTTCTCAGGTCAGCTATCTAAAATATAATCTTATATATATAAAAGAAAGTTGTGTTAGTTACACTATTTATAACTTAAGAACAGCTGAACCGATTTGGCTGAAAATTGGTGGAGAGGTAGCTTAGAACCAAAAGACGGACATAGGATACTTTTTATCCCGTTCCCGTGGGATGTGATGATAGACCAAATTCCACGGGGGCGAAGCCGCGGGCAGAAGCTAGTATACAATAAACGGAAACAAAGGGTCTGTTTAAAAAAAACTAAATTTCATGAAGATCATCCGATCACCAATCATTTTACCAATAATATTGTGGGAGACATATGCTTCAGCGCAAATGGGCCGGCTCAACCGGAGTGATACCACGGCCTCACAGAAAACCGGCTTGAAACAATGCTTACGTTGCGTTTCACCGAGTGAGTGAGGATACCGGAGGCCCAAACCTTTTTTAAAGGTGCCCGCCTTTGCGGCTCCTCTGATATTGCAGGTATCCATGGGCGACTATATCGCTTACCATTAGGCGATCCGTCTGCTTGTTTACCATATTCCATAAACAAATACAGATGGATTGAGATTATTATTTTGTTTTTTATTAAGAAAACTGCTCCTCACCGAGTTAACAGCAAAAATACAACTGAGTTTTTAATATAAATGTACCCTTAGACACTACAGTCACCTAGGACAGACTAACAATGCTGTTAGTACGTTTCCCGGTGACGCAAGCGCACTGTTGTAAATAATATTAACACATTGCGACTGGGTCGTGTTCGTCGGCATTTGCAGAAAGCACGATGACGGTATTTTGGTGTGTTGGGTGTGGTGTCACTGCCAGCGGGATGAATTATTATTGTACGTGTATTAAATTATCTGTGAATCCATCTGATACACATTAGTAAAACAATTGATCATGGGCGATCATTTAACATACCATCACACCTATATTCCCCGAAGGGTTAGGCAGAGGCGTACTAATGTACACCCACAGTTCGCCGGTATGTTTAGGTCCCATGTAATAGGGGGCGAGCCTATTGCGATCATGATCAAGTCTATTATTTCAATATGGGTAAGCAAGTGAGGATCTAGTAGCGCTATTTAAAATTGACCAAAAAATTGTAGGAGCTTTGAATTGAAAGCTCACTCCAATTACATTCAACGACAAAAGGAGTGTAAAAAATCTCAATCTGCTTATTTAAGGTGTTTTTTTATAACCACAAGCATTTCTTTAGCATATTGATTTCATAAAAGTTTCTTTGGCTAAAATAATGTTCTAGTAGCAACAAGAGCTACTTCTAGGTATAAGAGCGAGCGCAATGTTCGTTGGGGTTTCCTATAATTCCTTAGCTTAGTTCGGATTTTGGATTAGTGCCCGAATGACAATAGGCTCGCCCTCTATTACTCGAGACCGAAAAACATACCGGTGAGCCGTGCACACACTACCCAACCTTTCAGAAAATATAAGCGGTTGTGTATTTTCTTATACAATCGCTGTAACTGACACCTTAAGAAATACAAAGCATTATTTTCCTTTTATTACAAGCGAAAGGGGGCTGCCCTTTCGTATGCTTACTCGCACATAGGGCAAATATGAGTTAAAATAACAATTCTGTAATAGATGTCTCTTGTAAATTATTATATGATAAACGTTTCACAATATGGCGGATGAATTTAGAAATAGTATTATGGCAATCTCGCATACGAGCTGCCTGATAGTAAGCGCCCGAAACACCAGTGGTATCACTCAATGCGTCATTTTGAGACCGGGATTGTATTACGACGTGTTATCGCCATAATTTTTAGGTTGTGAGAATGGGATAGCGCTATTTAATCTGTAGAGCAGCATCCCTCTCTTTTAATCAGAAAATGATGGCAATAACACGTCATGATACGGCCTCTGAGGTCTGTTAAGTCTCCTATGCCCAGAAATTTCACTGGTTACATTACTCTTCATATCGGCAAACGATAATATTAACATATTATTGATTAGCAAGTTTGTACTATCCCACTGCTGGATAAACTCCTCCAAGTCATTCCACGTAATATTTTCCTGCGTCCCCTTGAACCAACCCTGGCGTTACACATAGCTTAGAATATTTGGCAATGCGATGTTACCAACCTACGCGAATTCAGCAGCAAAGTTCTAATAACTGAAAATATATAAATAAGTTTTTAATGTATTATGTCCATAAAAAAAAATTTGTAAAGATATCTTTTTTTATATGGAAAGTTCACTCTAAGCTTCACTATTGGTAAGCGAAAGGATTATTACTGAGTCACTTTATTACAAAAGCACCTCTTACAAATAAATTTATTCCCAGCATTTCACTAGATGTACGCGCAAAAATTATATCGATAATAAAATCGAGTAATTCGATCTATCGATATTGATGGGCCGCGACGCGACCCTTACGACACTAAAGGTGCGTTAGAAATACTACGCTCATTTATTTGGCCCCGACATTGGAATTTTGTGCTAGGGATGTACTGCATATTACAGAATTAGTATAATCGATTGTTCTTATATGATTTTGATATAATAGTTTTTATATAAATACGTTCTTACTGCGGTCCTTTTAAAATTTAGTGCTTATTAACGTCCTCAAACTTAACTTTAATATTTTACTCATTCAAAATCTTGGTAATATCACATACCATCACGCCTGTATGCCCCGAAGGGTTAGGCAGAGGCGTACTAATGTACACCCACAGTTCGCCGGTATGTTTAGGTCCCATGTAATAGGGGGCGAGCCTATTGCCATTAACCGGGCACAAATTCCTAACTCCGAGCTGCTACTGGGAATTTCATAGAAAAACCCAATAACACTTTGCTCGACCTGGGAATCGAACCCAGGACCTCTAGCGTAGCAGTCGCGGTCAGGACCACTTGGCTATTGAGGCAGTAATTTGGTAATATCACAAGTATTGGATTATCATTATTTTCTCAATAAATACATAGTTAATATAAAATAACAATGTTGTTTTATTCCAATATTCTACTACTCAATTAATAAAATCTTAAGTTATAACCACACACTTAAGAAGTCAATAAAACGCCTATAACATCACTCACACAAATACTAAACCGATTATAAAACGATTATTCGATTCAACATAATCGACTAAAGTTAATCGCCACTAATTCCTTTGCTGGCACGTCTAGATTTATTTTAAAACAGTTGTATAAACGTCAGCACTAGGTCCGAGAAAATAATTTAATCTACTTGGGACCATAAATATTAAAAAGCATTCCGTTTAACAAATGCTTAGCAAACGGTACGAATTTAAAATGGAAATAAGATTTTTATTCTGTGGTCAGTGTTATATCCTCAGTGTGTCCCATGAAGTCGTTTTTGTATTTGAGTTTAAAATTAGAATATCATCTACCTATATCACAAAATATGCATGATGCCCTTAAATGTATTTGCCTCTTAAAAATTAAAAAGTATTTCTTATTTGAAGATAGGCAAAGATAATTATTTCAAAAACTACTTTTTTTGTCTGTATGTTATTTACGTTACAATTCTCGGTTTCAGAATGAGTATCTAAATATTTTCTATGTATTTTTTTTAAAAAGCTTACTAGCAATTTGGGTCACAAATTACTAGTATTCTTGTTAACCCCTCGTGCTAAGCTAAATGCTTGTGTTACGAGTGGGTTCACGCCGGTAGTGCAATGGGTGGGGTTCGAACCGGCAACCACATGATCGCAAGTCCGACGCCCTAGCCATTAGGCTACCGCCGCTTCATTTTATAATTCATTTATAATTCTTCATTTTAAAATTCATTTATAATTCATTTTATAATCGTGTTACTTGTGTACATAAGTAACTACTATATAACAAATTAAATTAAAAATTTAAAAAAACCCCCGACACAAAAATAAACCTGATTCCCTATAAAAAGAAAAAAATAATCTTGAAATTATAACCCTTCGTAAGTACGTAGGGGAAGGTGGGGTAAGACGAGACCTCTAAGGAATTTCATGAATAAACCCTTGGTTTCTGATTGCACATTGTAGGAACTTTTATTCAGGAAATAATCAGTCTTTCTTCTTTTAAATTCGAATTAATCAAAATAAATAAATCTATTTTTTCTTGTAGAAATATGAACTTAAAAAAATACTAATTTTTCCCATCTTACCCCACCTATAGGGTAAGACGGTGTACCCCGTTGGGTAAGATGGGGTATACACATTTAATCATCGTTATCTCCACAAACCGGGCAGGTATGGACAGCTTCGTCATCGTTATCTTCCACTCCTGCACAGCCACAATGCGCTCACTTACCACAAATCTGATAAGTCATCCATCCTTCAGATAGATTCGGAATACAAGCCGTGGCATTCCGGGCATGCTATATCTACCTCAGAACTCCCAGATCCTTCATCAGCTTCTTGAGTTTTTTAAGATCTTTTGCTTTTTTCAGTTTCTTTCAGTTTCGGTTTCTTACTGTTGTTTTGGCTTGAACTCTGTTTTATACGGAGACGCCGTAATAATAGCTATCTTTCCTCTTCTTCTAACTTGTCTTTGCCTTATAATGCAAATTTGTGGATACAGTATTCACTATTTCGTGCTAACTAGATGGAATATTGTGTTATCCAAAGAATCATTTGCTGTTAGTTGCTGTGCTGAAGAGAAGATTGCAGCAGTTGGTTGAGAACCAATCCAAGCAATATGAAATGTGGGTTAAGATGGGGTACCTACTGCCTACCCCGTCTTACCCGCAAATAGGTACCCCATCTTTCCCAAACTGGACTTCCAAGTTGTGTTATTTTTTTGACGTTACAAATCGAAGCAAACCGGAACGAGCTAATGTAAATTATAATAGTAAAATAAACTTATATCAATAAAAAAATATGCGATACATCTTTTACATCTTATACATTTTGAACAGTAGCGCACTTTTTATACGTCAATAATTAAATCGAACCACTTAAAATTAATAAAAATACTTACAAAATCAAAATGTGCACACCTTCGACCAAACGATTTGTGCCACTAACAACTTCTGCTAAATACCGTAAGATGGCATTAGAAAAACATTTCTAGCTACATTGTATCATCATTTTTGTAGCGGTCCCCATCTTACCTCGCTACCCCGTCTTACCCCACCTTCCCCTATGAAGTTTTTTGATTAAATTTTGTCGCGTCGGGGGACCGCTCTCTAATTATGTGAATCCTTTCCTTTCCTTTTGCTTCCCGAACGTGAATCGCGCGAATTCAGAATTGATGTGGATGGCGCGTACATCGCCGCGACGCGCGGGAGGGCGTAAAGTGGGCGGAGCGTAACATATTCAAGTTTGGCGACCCGAGCGGGCAGACACGCGAGAGCTAGAGAGCGGTCCCCCGACGCGACAAAATTTAATCAAAAAACTTCATACGTACTTACGAAGGGTTATAATTTCAAGATTATTTTTTTCTTTTTATAGGGAATCAGGTTTATTTTTGTGTCGGGGGTTTTTTAAATTTTTAATTTAATTTGTTATTTCACACTTTTTGTAGGGACTCCTTAGTTATTTTGTTTAATTTCATTTATTTTCTTGCGTTTTAAGATCCAGGTAATTTAGTGTTTAATTAGGTATTTTCTTCGTTTAGTTATTCAACTTTTTTACAATTATTTCATAGCTATTAGATATATTATATCATAGTGTATAGTATTCTACTAGTCAAGCCCTTTCATTTGATATCTTTATTGAGGGAGTAGTGAAAAAAATTAATAAATTCACCATTTCGTGGAGGCGGCCATCTTGGATTTGACATTTTTCATAGTGTATAGTATTCTACTAGTCAGGCCCTTTCATTTGATATCAATATTGTGGGGGTTGTGAAAAAATATGTAAACCGCCATCTTGTGGCGGCGGCCATCTTG
Source organism: Acronicta leporina (assembly GCA_947256265.1). Classification (NCBI taxonomy): domain Eukaryota; kingdom Metazoa; phylum Arthropoda; class Insecta; order Lepidoptera; family Noctuidae; genus Acronicta; species Acronicta leporina. Next base: position 2,184,432 of record OX366518.1, on the reverse strand, counting down.
GACCTATTTTCATCAAACATAGCTAAGAACACTCCCGACTTATTCACCTTTCAAACAAAAAAAACAAAATCAAAATCGGTTCATCCATTCGGGAGCTACGATGCCACAGACAGACACGAACAGAAACACACACACACACACAGACAGACACGTCAAACTTATAACACCCCGTCGTTTTTGCGTCGGGGGTTAAAAATGATTTTAAATCTAGTGACTAGAGAGTGTAAAATAATCATAAATACAAAACCATAAGGTTGTTATTCGCTTGAATTATAAATAAGCTTTATTCTGTATTAATATTAGCCAATAGGATTTTCCTCCCTAATAAGGCCTACTAACATGTAAAACATATTTTCAGTAATAAAACTAAATAACCAAAGAATATAACTTGCTATTGTTAAAGAGTAAATATTAATAAAGAGGTTAGTTCAAATATGTAATAGGCATTGATATAAAAGTGTCGGTCCGTACGTTGCTGTTATAAATCGTTATTGTTTACTCCGTCGGCGTATTGGCGTGAAATCTGACTGCTCTTTGGAGGTCTTGAACTTCGTATAAGTCGGTATACATACAGGAGAAGCGATATGAGAGTTGGTCGCAAAAAATTTAAAAAAAGTTGAAAAGTTTTTGATCAATGAACTATAACAATTACTGTGTAATGGGTAAGAGTGTCCATGGAGTTTCTTGCCGGATTCTTCTCCATAGGATCAACCTTTTGGAACCGTCCAACTAGAATCATAACGTTTCATAAACGCTTGTAAAAGCTTATTTGAAATAAAAACATTTGAACTTCGAACTTGAACTTATAAGTAACTTAAGTAATTCAATAATGAGTTCAGGAATCCCTGTCTAACCCTTGAAGGTTTTGTTAGGTATCCAGATCCGTTTCTATTTACATAATTATTTTCGATTTAAAAGAAAAAAAATCTGAATATATGGCAATACTTACGGTGGCTGTAATAATACCTATATAATATCTGATATATAATACCTGTATAATACCTAAACTTATTATAGTTTTAAACATACCATACCATCACGCCTGTATTCCCCGAAGGGTTAGGCAGAGGCGTACTAATGTACACCCACAGTTCGCCGGTATGTTTAGGTCCCATGTAATAGGGGGCGAGCCTATTGCCATTAACCGGGCACAAATTCCTAACTCCGAGCTGCTACTGGGAATTTCATAGAAAAACCCAATAACACTTTGCTCGACCTGGGAATCGAACCCAGGACCTCTAGCGTAGCAGTCGCGGTCAGGACCACTTGGCTATTGAGGCAGTATAGTTTTAAAACATTTTCAAAATTTGCTGGAATTTGGGATACCTTCCTAGCTGTGGCGATTTGGGTACGACGACATAGAATTTTAAATGATATATCGGTATCCAATTATTCCTAAGTATTGTGAACTCTTATATTTGATAGATAAATTCTTTTATTATTTGGGATAATTATTTTGACTGAAGGTCAGTATTTTTCTTCATTCCTTCCTACTTTCGGTTTTCAGTTGGACCAAAAATTGTCACTATTAGATAGATATTGCTGTCACCATCTCGTGCCGAGATAAGGACGCAAGACGAGATGATGTGACGACAAAAATATATCGTGAATTGCATGTCACGAAATAATTTTCAGTCCCGAATTTCGTGTTGAGAATACGCACGAGACGAGATAATGTGCCGAAAAAATTATGTCATAGCATATCTTACGCCGAGACGTACGAGAATAGATAAAACAAATACTCCTTGTAGTATGTAGCCACCCAGGGGGGATCAGGGGGGATTTGCTCACATGAAGCTAGGAGTAAAAATTAAAAAGCAATATTGATTGACCTCTCTTTATAGGTCAAGCTGTATGTATCTCAGGATCCGTTCAATTAATTGAGATAAGAAGTTCACCAGTTTTTAAGTTGGAGCATATACTTTCTAAAAGTGACAACAAAATTTGAATCTATTCAGAATTTTTTGCGCCAACCCGTGACAAACAGACAAAAATTTTAAAAATCACATTTTTGGTTTCGGAGACGTTTATATACGCTAACCCACTTGTTTTTTTTTAATATCTTCAATGCATAGCTTGTTTACAATTTTATAATAGTAGAGATCTGTATACTCTATTCTTGTGCGTCTCTATTTTCTTCTATTAATCTGAATTCTACTATTTTAACATAACATAAGATACCATCACGCCGGTATTCCCCGAAGGGTTAGGCAGAGGCGTACTAATGTACACCCACAGTTCGCTGGTATGTTTAGGTCCCATGTAATAGGGGGCGAGCCTATTGCCATTAACCGGGCACAAATTCCAAACTCCGAGCTGCCACTGGGAATTTCATAGGAAAACCCAATAACACTTTGCTCGACCTGGGAATCGAACCCAGGACCTCTAGCTTAGCAGTCGCGCTCAGGACCGCTTGGCTAATGAGGCAGTCAATAAGAGGCAGTAGTTCTACTATTTTATTGTATGAAAATCGTATGAAGTTCAATGTCTTCAGAATTGTTTATTTTGACAGTTTTGTCTTCAAAATCTGTCAGTTCCTAGAATCATTGGACAACCATTGTGACATACCTAATTGATTTATTAGACGGCCCCTGATCAACGTTGTTTTGGTTGCAATATTTTGAGATGTGCACTGTGGGTAAACACCTTTACACCCACCGAACCTTTGCCCGCATTAAATACACTGAGCGTGTGAAAACTGTGTTGAGTTTTACCAGGGTTTATTCAATAGCAAGTTCTATTGAATTTATTTTATTGGATATTAAGAAATTTGATCTAAATAGACGCGTTGGGTTAGACTTATTAGTTTATATATGGTACACTTTATATGCAATTGCCAGTTATAGTAACAATGGTAGAAACATGTATTCATCAATAGTAAAATCACACAAAAAAATCTTAAGGATTAGGCAGAGCAGAGTGCATGCCAAGGGCTCTTTATTAAATGTACTATATAAAATGTACTAGGAACTATTATTTGAAAGGAAGCTTGGAAATATTATACATTCGAGCCCGGTTGGAGGAGTAAAACATAATTTATAGTAGTATTTTTTTTTGTACTGCCTCGTTAGTCTAGTGGTTTCAAGTGCGACCGCTACGCTAGAGGTCTTGGGTTCGATTCCCAGGTCGAGCAAAGTGTTATTGGGTTTTTCTATGAAATTCCCAGTAGCAGCTCGGAGTTTGGAATTTGTGCCCGGTTAATGGCAATAGGCTCGCCCCCTATTACATAGGACCTAAACATACCGGCGAACTGTGGGTGTACATTAGTACGCCTCTGCCTAACCCTTCGGGGAATACAGGCGTGATGGTATGTTATGTTATGTTTTTTGTACCACTAAGGTGGCAAACAAACATACGGCCCGCCTAAAGGTGAACGCTTACCGTACCCTATGAAAGCTTCCAAACCCCACGACACTCGCGCGTTGCCGACACTAAAAATCAACAGTAGTTTTATTGAACTTTAATCATCAAAAAAAGCTCAATAAGTTTGACATCTTGTATGTTTCTTCAAAAGGTTAGACAAAGGAGTAATGATGGGCGTCTGTTTTGGGGGCTGTGTATAATGTAAAAATGACGTTCAAAAAGCACTACCTAGTAGTCTATATGGAATAAATGATTTTGACTTTGACTTCGATATACTATCACATTTCGTTAGTTCGTCACTTTTAATGACATTGAGGGGGCAAACGAGCAGACGGATCGCCTGATAGTAAAGTATACCGCCGCCCACGGATACCCGGAACACCAGAGGAGTCGCAAGTGCGGTGCCCGCCCTCTAATAGGGTTTGAGCTTCCCGTATCTTCACTCACTCGGCGAAACATAACGTAAGCGTCTTAACGTGGGAGAGTCATGCTTCGGCACATGGGCCGGCTCGACCGGAGTGATACCACGGCCTCACAGAAAACCAGCGTGAAGCAGCCGCCGCTTGCGTTGTGTTTCGCTGGGTGAGTGAGGTTACCGGAGGCCGAAACACTTTTAAAAGGCGGGCAACGCACTCGTGACTCCTCTGGTGTTGCGGGTGTCCATGGGCGGGGTTATCGCTTACCATTCGTCAGCTCCAATGATCTGTCTGCTCGTTTGTCCCCTATCCCATAAAAAAAGCGTTGTTTCATGCCAGTTTTCAAATGGTATGTTTTAAGGCCCACATAACAGGGGGCGAGTTTAATCAGATAAAAATCCAAATTCCAAGTTACTGAGCTCTATGATATTTTACTCCTGGAAATCGAAACCTGGACTAAGTAGTAGCGATCGTGGCTATGAAAGCAATGAGGCAGTTTTAAGGAGGATTTACTATCTTAATTTTCCTTCATCATCTAAATATTGCTCGTACTACCAAACTTATACATTAAATATAAGTACACTGTTGGCCAATTTATTTCAAGCACGTCTTATATGAGATAAGAATGGCACGATGCGGCCACATCAAACGTTAAAGGGATTTTACGACGGATGCATACTTAATTTGGCCTTCAGTGTATTTTTATTAAACAGTTTTCCCCAAAGGGCTAGGCAGAGATGCACTAAATTTACAACTACAGATCTATGGTATATTTACGTGTAACAAGGGGCAAAACTATTGCCATTAACCGGGAACAACTCCATATTCCGAACTGCTATTGAAAATATGATAAAAACAACCAATAACGCTACTATTTTTTACTTATAATTATTTTACTTTTCGAGTTCGGGTATACACAATTTGTGTTTGTTTATTCCCCAGACGAGTCTTGCTACTTAGTGTGCCTTTTAAAAAATATTAACTATGAGATTGATATATTAATGGCAATAATTTCGGCAATCATATGGTTGCCGGTTCAAAACCCACCCATTGCGCTATCGATATGAACCCACATGTAACACTACCATATTTAGCGTACCACGAGGGGTTAACAACAATACTGGTAATGTGCGACCCACATGTAGTTATAGTAACCTTTTTTAAAAAAAAACTTACATTATGACGTTGTATTCACAATTTAGCATTCGCTATAAACATGCACTTACAGGCTTACATTTAAACATCTTGTTATCATAACCATCATCGTCATAAAGATATTTTGATGATACGTGGGGAATTTTTGAGATTTTATTTATACAAAACATACTTATCTACCTTAAAAATAAAATAAAGTAACATCGTCGTTCCTGACACACAATTTTTCCGACAAATCCTTATTATCTTTTATGATATGAAAAATGCCTTGTGGAATATTTTTTTTAACAGGTTTCAACACAAATTCTAAGACACAAACACTCAAAGCCCGAATAACTATCTGTAAGTACCTATTTTTTGTTCCAATTGTGATAGGTCTCCTCTTAAAATAAGAGGGGTTAGGCTGTAGTCCTGCTGGGCTAATGCAGGCAAACTTCATCGAGAAAATCTCTCAGGCATGCGGGTTTCCACATGGCGTTTCCCTTCACCGTATAAGCGAGGGATAATATATTAATATGATACGAACCATACATTTGAAAATTAACTTTAAAGCTGTTGCGAAATAATGACGATGATCGAAGGGCTAACATTAGCTCATCATAGAATTATGTTTATTCAAAAGTCGTATGAATGATCAAAAAGCCATAAACACCATTGATTCGAATTGCCGCTGGTCATGACGAAACAGATGCACAATGCAAGTAGAAGTTGCTAAGGGCCAAAGGAGGCCAAGATTTACCTATCACGATTAAATTGAAAGTAATACCTCAATAATTTGCTTGTATCAAGATTAGGGAGTTAGAATTTAAGTGGTGATACTCGTCTTCTGCTTACCCTGTAGTAAAAAGCGTATGATAAGTCAAAGTAGGTACTTTAACTAGAATTAACGTCTTTGTTTTATCTATTACATTATAGAATAAAAAAGTGGGTGGCATTTTTTCTGGCCGCACTTGTACTGCAAAGACAATTTTCGAGTGAATTTAAAATCATAGTTTAAAATGTGAAAGTAAAGTAAAAGTTTGTTTATCAGTTATCTTTTTATGCCCAAAATACTGAATTGATTTCGATAATATTTGGCAAGGATTTAGATTGAACCCTGAGAAAGGAGGTTAGGCTAGGTTATTTTTTCTATGAAAAACTCTTTTGGCTGCGAGTAAAAACTAGTTTTTTAATGGTTTTTTTTTTGTAATTATGCATTAAAAGTTCTTTTACGAGGTCAGGCGCTGCTTCGCTATTAACCTTTAGCTAACACATCATGAACAATTTTAGCTGATGCTAATCCGATAGAAGAAAAATGACACGTTATTCGTTATTTATAACTAATTAGTGACTAATTATCAACTAATTCTTGTTTCAGGTATGCAAATGCGAGAAAAAATAATCCATTTTAAGATGCTTCGTAAGTATAAACAAAAAAATATTTTGATAATATAGTCAAAAGTAATTTATATATATCGATAAAGATATATATTAATTATATAAGGAACTGGTAAATGCTATAAATATCTAATGACCTCTTACAGAGTATTAATATTTTAAGCTAGTTTTTTTAATTCTGATTATCACAAATGATCTAAAGATGAATCGATCTAATATTTTATGCTGTGATTTAAAAATCGGCTTTACGATGTAGAATTGCCTGAATATCTAATTAATAAAAAAATACCAAGAACTTTGAATGAGGTTAATGTAAACAATTCCATTTAAAAAAACCTAGATAATATGAAGTCAAAAATAGGCTTTGCAATGTTAAACCTTAAATAGGACTGCATTCTTATCTGAAAAGAAACGATAAGTTCAAATAAATATTTAAAAACACTTACGTTGTTTTTCGTCAAGTGAGCGAGGATACCGGAGGCCCAAACCCTTTTAAAAGGCGGGCAACGCACTTGTGACTCCTCTGGTGTTGCGGATGTCCATGGGCGGCGGTAATCGCTTACCATCAGGTCATCTATCTACTCGTTTGCCCCCCTATCCCATAAAAATAATCCTTGGCTGATTTAGTTATAATATAAGTAAGTGTGTCGTATAAAACAGAAGCGTGATTATCTGATAGCGCACAATATAATATATTACACTTACCAATTGACGTAAAGATTTTAAATTTTGATAAAATATTTTTTTGGAGTTTTTTTTCAAATAAATATTTCATCATCGCGTGCAGTTCCGCGGGGTCCAACTATTGTAAAAAAGTAGCTTTCATTTAATTTTATTCATTTATTCTTTTGAAGACCTTTTTGTAATCATAATGGAGAAAGAAAAACTTAATCTTAGGCAGGATTCAAACCTGCGTTTGGTATATTGGACGCTTTTACCCATAGCGAACGAGACGGCAGTGATGTCGAATTTCTGATCCATAATATCAGTCTAAAGGGGACGTCAATATTACGTAACACACGTCAATTCTTCATGAAATTGTACCTATAAAGCGCGTCGCCTTAACATAAAAAGTGAGTTGTTGCTCCGTGCGTCATACAAGTTTTCTCATATTATTTTTAACCGGATGATCACTTAACAAGGCGATACACCTCAAAGCACCATTATCTGTCTATTTCATATTTGACAACTAAGATAAATATGTCACTCCGCACCGTATTAAAACCAAAGCCGCTTATCTCCCGAAACACGTTGGGCCAAAAAAAAGTGAATGATTTATAAAAAATAATGTCTTAATTAGCTAAAATAAGATTAATTAGATACATGATCGCGGATGTTTGTGAAACTCTTAGAGTGTTAGACGATAAAAGGAAGTTATTAATTTGAACTGTCAATACGTTGCGTTGAACTTATGGCACGCACTTAAGGCTTGAGAAGGTTAAATTTTTGTTTAAAGAAAAAGTTGCACCATATTATAGTTTTGTTGAGATTCGTGTGGGTGATGTTACACACACATAAGTATTGTCTTTTCTTCTTGCTGTATCTACAGTAAAGGGAAATTGAACAGTAGAAGAAAATAAATTTAAACTAAATATAAAACTAGATTGACTGAGCGTAGTTTCTGTAGTAACCATCAGGTCTTGATGAGAGCAGATATGGACTATATTATACATATTGTTAACATCTGTGATATAGTTCAGTTTGATGTCAATATTTATGATATCGTCGCTGTGGAAAGATAACCTCGTAAGTCCAGAGATCCAAATTTTACAGGCAATGAAAAATGTGTTGGAAATTTTTTTAATTTCGTTAAAGTTTAAAATATTGTTATGTGCTTTTGTCTCATGTATTGGATTCACGGTTTCGCCGCATTATAAAATACGTAGTTTTCATTATATTTTTACAAAAAAGATGTTTTTTTGACATACGAGGTATTCGAGAGTAACGATTACAAGTTCCAACTGAGATTTCTAAATTGTCTTGAAAAATCTTAGTCCATTACCATTTCCTTACAAACATGTCTTAATGATCATCGATTAAAGTGAAATACCAGCCAATGATCTAGGGCCTAGAATCTTCAAAAAGATTTCATAATAAGATCTGAAGTATTTACTAAGAAAGTGTTGTGGGAAATTTCTAGAAGATTGGGAATAACTAAATTAACGTACGTAACAACCACGAGACACAGCTAGCTATATAAACATATATTTAAATTATTGGCAATATAGACAGTATTACCAATGATGGCAGAGTATAACATGCAAGCTCATAAGTGCCATTACATTACTGGACTCGCATGCCTCCCACAGCACTCGATGTTGAGAGCTAACTTCAAGAGTTTCAAGATGAAAAAGGACGCAACAGGACTTAACAGGTAGCTTGAAGTTGGAGATGTTTATAACATACGACACTTAAAAATTATTATTCAATTGTCTTAAAAAGGTTTAATAGCTGTTTTGGTCTTTTATCTGTATAATTCGATTTTGAAATAATGTTTTCACATAACATTACGTATTAACGTATTCTATTTAGAAAAACTGCTATCTCAAGTCCTCAACGTAGTTAATGAATATGTTTAAAATAACAATATTTAAAAATAACGGCAGCACTCTTGTGACTCCTCTGGTGTTACGGGTGTCCATGGGCGGCGGTGATCGCTTACCATCAGGCGAACCGTATGCTCGTTTGCCCGCTATACCATAAAATATAGGAACCTATTTGAAATAGGAATGTTCAAAGCAACAGGAGCTATCACCCTTTAAAAATCTCTCACTACACCACAAAGTCGTTTACGTATCGTCCCCGTCAACTTTAAACTCGTACACAGAAATGCTAATAGGTCGCTATTTAAAACCCAGCTTACAAATATAAGTCGAGTAAATACATTTTTGCATTCCACTTATTGAAGTAAAGGGAATTTCAGAAATCCCTTTTGAATTCTTTAGCGAGATGGTAATTATTAGTGGAGTAACAGCATAATGTGGGATTGAGGATATTGGCATCCTGCGCTTAGGTCCTAGCGATGCGGCTTAAGAGAAAATTTGAATTAGAAATTAAATGCAATTTAAATTTGTAAGATTAGAAATGAAAGTGGTGGCTAGGAAATTTATGATTGTTCTTTTTGGTTTAATCCAATGTGACATATAGATAGGTATTCTTTTTCATGGTATAGGGGGGCAAACGAGCAGAAGGATCACTTGATGCCGCCGGTTTTGTGTGAGGCCGTGGTATAATCCGGTCGAGCCGGCCCATTCGTGCCGAAATGAAAAGTATGGCTCTCGAAAGAAGAGAGAAGTGAGATCGATATGTGCTATGTATTAGTTACTGGTTATATGTAAAAGGGTATTTCCGTTTAATAAGCCATAAAGCTAATAATGGTATTTATTATCGGGATACCCACATAAGCTTCAAAATAGTCCTTGATTAGTTAACGTTGATACAAATTATATTGTTATTTTAGTGAAGGAAAAATTCGACTCGCAGGCAGGATTCGAACCTGCGTCTTGGCTAGGTAAGCCAGACGCTATGACCTCTAAACCACCATATTCAATCAAATGATATTGATTGAATATTTTGAAAGGATATTGTCTTCAATTGCGAGTTCCATTTCTGCCGCCTGGACTTCCTTACAGGCAAATCTAGGGTAATAAAACCCACAGAAATATATAAATTAGAAGAAACAAATTAAAACTCAAAGTAACACAACATATTTCACAACTATAACACAATGTGTTTTATTTTTTCCATCAGCCTAGATTGAACCTCTTTCTGAAGGGTGAATTGAAAAGATTTATGAAACTGCCTCTATTATATTTTAAGTGAAGTTTAGTCTGAACTCCGGAATAGTCTTTTAAGCGTCCATTTTACAATGTCAATGTAGCTAGTTTTAGGCTGATGTCTGAGTTAAAGATGAAGCGATTATATGATTTATAAATAACTTACTGGTATTGCATTTTATTACAAGAAAGTATATTTATTTCCAAGCGCGAAAGATATCACTTAATTCTATTAAAAGAATATTCAATTTTGTAACGCAAAGTATGACTACTTGATTATCTAATAACAAAACCGAATTATAAAATATCAAATTTTGCTTTGTGCAAAGTGGTTTTTTAAAGACATACCTACATTTACATACTTATAAATATTAGTAACGATATTTGCACATTAGAAAGAAAGGAAATAATTTTATTAACATAGTTTGGGCACAAATTAGTACATAGACAAGTAAGTACCTAAAAGAAATAAACACAGGTTACATAAAATTACATACATACATACTAGCACGCCTGTATTCCTCGAAGGGTTAGGTAGAGGTGTCAGGTAAGGTACACCCACAGTTCGCCGGTATGTTTAGGTTATCTGTAATTCAAATGTAAATTCTCTGTAAGGGGGCTACCCTACCATTAACCGGGCACACATTCCAAACTCCGATTATTCTGGTACTAAGATTATCATAGAAAAACCCAATAACACTGCTCGAGCTGGGAATCGAACCCAAGACCTCTAGCGTAGCAGTCTCACTTGGGACCACTAGACTAACGAGGCAGCAGACATCAGCTGGGCATTAATAATAATAATTTAAATATTCAAATCGCTACCGCTTATACCATAGACCACAATCAACAGCAGCGGAGTAAGAGCGGTCATAAAAACGTGCATTTACAACGTAAATACAGAATAGAGGATGGCATCGCAATGCCTGCCATTCTCATACGAGTGCCGCTGAAATATTACATTTTAAATGTACCTACAGCTTACACGTTTTAAAAAGTTGCCAGTAATAATAGTTGTACTGTATGAGAGCTAATAGTTGTTCACGAAGATGGTCTATAAAAATCTCTTGTTATTGGAGGTGTCTAATAATAACCTCAACAATGAACTCAACCCGATCTTTGAACAGTCAGTGTGCGTCAACCTTGCCGTGTGGTCAACACTCTACTAAAACTTTCTGATTGAATTTACAACTACTAGTTGGACAACCCCGAAAAATACACACGACGAATTAAACTATAAACGATAGTTTGAAGATTTCTTCAGCCCATAAGTACCTATTTAGATAAAAACGTATATTTTTTTTATCGTATTATTGTACCAAAATCCTTTTTGGTCCTTCGATCAATTGACTTTAAACCCAAAGTAAGTCATCTTTTTATTTGGTACTAGCTGGTACCCGCGACTTCGTCTGCGTGCTTTTAATTTCGCAATAAAAGGTAGCCTATGAGGACATAGGCTACCTTTTTTTCTTCTTTTATTATTATTAGACAATCTTTAGACCCTGAGAAAGGATTCTCAGGGTCTAATTGTCTGTGACAAATTTCACCAAAATCGGTTGAGAGGTTTAAGCGGGAAAGGGTAACAGACAGACAGACAGACAGAGTTACTTTCGCATTTATAATATTAAGTAGGGATTGAAACATTTCCTATCATAATGTCATCGTTTCTATACAATTCCTCGATTTTACCCGACCTACATGAAAACGCAGTATAGCGCTTTCTAGTACAAGATTTCTAGGTCTGTGGCTGTAACATTATTATATTGTAACAAAGTAAAAGCCTCCCTACACGAAACCCAACAAATCTCAAGTCTATGTTATCTCTATTCATTTCTAACAATAGGAACAGTCTCAGACATAGCCGTTTCTCAGCATAACATTAGCTATTTATGATTGCTTATCTAGACTAACGGTCCAGCCAGTCTGCAGTTCAGCCTAGAAACGTAACTCGGGACTTGATTCATACATATAATTTTATAGGGCTAAAAATATGGAGCGAATTTTGGTGAACAGTTTCGTAATTTATGAAATGGCAGCGCAAAACTAAATGGTAGTTGCCATGCATGAGAAATCGGTTGATGTATCAGGTAAAGCAGATTTTGATTAGGTGATAATTTTTAATGGAACGATTATGTACGGTTCTGGTTGCATAACACAATAAGATTATAATGTCAAGCAGATTGATAGAAGAAATATGGAGAGAGTTTTGGAGTCTACCTATTGCCCTTTGTAAACTGTTGTAAAGATTCAGCTGCTCTTCATTTATTGGGTTGGAGATCGGCTCCTGAATACAGTTCATGCTAGAAATTTTAATAAGGACGGAAACAATTTTGAAAAGAAATACGAAGAGCGGATATTGAAATATATAATCAAGAGAGCCATATGTTCTCTTGGTGACACTTTTAAGCCTCATCAAACTTATAATAAAGCTACACTTACACGAAAATTCTTAAATGCAAGTACATTCGACACAAAGGGAGGTAACACGCGCAAAATTCCACAATAATCCAGTTTAAATAACTCAGAGCAATTACTCGGCATAAATGTCCTGCTGGCGTTGTATCGAAAACGAAACGAGGCGACGTGTATTGCATGCTGAATATGGTTCCGTACAGTTTATTTTAAGTAAACAATTGCAAGAAAGATGGCTTGTGACTAAATGGTAACGCTAATCAAATTAAAGTACTATAACAATATTTCGTGGTAGTCAGAAGCTCAAAGACATTGTAATAGAATATCTATTCAGTATTCGTTCTGTTTTAGATGACCCACCATAATTATTCCCCCTCATCAAGATTCCTTTTCATACAAGTAATAGAATCTAACAAATTCTCATGAGTTATTTTAGTAGTGGGACAAGATTGAGGTAATGTTCTTGTTTATATTGTAAAGATTTTCTTAACTTTTACTGTACTAATTTTATTTTAATAAGGCTTCATAAAGCCACACCACTTTATGAAATAAAGACCTCTAAAGACAACTTATCTCCACACGCCATTTGAAAACGCCACACCTCAATGAACGTGACTGCAGTACCCTAACACAAAAAAAGAAATTTCAAAAATCTCGATAAGACCCGCGTGGGGCGGTGACAACAGCAAGTAAACAAAAATAAAAAAGTAACTCTTGCTGGACCCTAAAGGTGTCGCTTGGACGATGTCGCGTTATCTCGAGTTTTGGACCCAAATCGATCAACGTTCGTTTGAGGAAATTTAAAATTTAACAATGAGGTGTGTAAAGTTTGATTGAGAAAGTCAAGTGTTATTAAAATGACTTTATTATGGTATCGGGTTTTATTATCCTGTAAGGAGAATATATTATGGACTGCTCTGGACATTAGTTTGGCACCAGGCCAGTGTATACATACAAAGAACAGAGAATATGGATACAATAGACAATATTATACATTACTGGTTCCACGATGAAAGTTAATTATAATATATTATAGACAATATAGTCGATAGAAGCAAATTAAAAAATATGGTTATAAAGACATTGGAACGATAAATAGGCAGGTGCAAAAAGACAAAATGAGACTATGCCAGTTCAAAAACAACATTCAATATTTCATGTGCTTGAAAAAGTAAAAAATAAAACAATAAACACGCAACACTGTTCCCATACACTCAGCATAGTTTTCATAATAAAGCGCTAAATTTTAATTAAAAATTACTTGCGCCCGCGACGCAGTCGCAAAAAATGGCGAGGATCAAGGTCCGAGGATGCCCGAGCGTCGGCGATGTTACCCGAACACTCGTCGGCCATTACGCGTAATTACTCAATCGCCGAAACGTGGAATGCTTTCGGCCAACTTTGAATGCGATGGGTTTTGTGTTTAACGCCTTATACGGTGAAAAGATTATACTTGAATCATTGATAATGCGAAAATTGGGATTTCGTCGCGACTGTCGTTACGACTTTGGAGGATTGTGTGAGGTTATTTGGCTGAACATTTATGCGTTTTTATGCTCATCTTACTATAAAAGCAAGCAAAGGGCTCGTCAAAACCAATATAAACAAAACATATTTGATCCCGGCCACTGTACACTAAAGTGTACATAAATACATTAAAGCGAGCATTGCCCTTTCTCAAGATTTCAACATCTCTCCTTTCATGAATGTCAGATATAATTTTTTGCAAGTCTAGTTACACATTGAGTTACTCATCGAAGGTTGTTTATCACCTCAACCATAACATTAAGATAACACAATAATCTTATGAAGTACCATTTTACAACTTGGAAGTTGTATAAGTAACTCTTTATTATTCTAAAATTATTTATTATCTTTATAATACCCGATCCAAGGTCGTGGAATGTAGGCTTCCAACAACCAGTAAGCAAACCACAAAATTTTCTATCTTTGTGTCAAAATTACATACAATTTGCAGTAACAACGTATCATTAGGGTGTTGCGTTGAGTCGTTGACAAGTGTTCCGCCGCTAACTCTTGATAGGATCAAATGTATGGTAATTTATGCAGTTCTTAATTACTAAGCCGCTGTGTTAGACTCAAATTTTATTGTAGATATGAAATCATCGGAGCAAGTGCGAGTGGCTGTTTGGATTAGTCATGATCTCTTGATTACTAATATAGTGCATGCTAGAGACAGGTGTAAATTAATAATATTGTAATAGATTTAAAGTATTTATTAAGCTTGGATATTAAGTCTACCTAGTTTCGCTTTTTCGTTTTTCTGATCAAAGTTAGATTTTATAAAATATCTTTAAGCAATATCACAAATTTCACTCAACCCCACATATAATGCTCGTTGATGTAAGTGTCAACTAGTTTTGAATATAGGTATTCTGGAAGATCAAGACTAAATTAAAAACTTGTCCTAATTGTAATAAAGAACTTTCCTATACCAAAGAAGCAGAGTATCTTATTGGTATTATTGCAGCCGCTGTTATTTAGAATCTTGATGAATATGATAGCAATTCTAAGAGACCATTACAATCAATTTAATATGAAGGATTTAAATGCGATAAAAACTATCTGTATATCCTTATGAATAAGCATTTTATCAAAGGCACCATATAACACGGGGCCGACTGTAACAAATTGTGCAAATCGATGTGCCTTCGTAACTGGTTATTAGAATTTATCAAAACCAATGTTACTGACGTAAACCATAGTTAAACGTCATGTTAAAAAATGAGCCAGGAAAATGTGCAATCGAACACTGTTATTGAGTTATGATTCATTGCTATAGGTACAGCGACTGTTATTAATTTGACTTGTAATTTTAAGCCCCCTTCCGTTGTTAGGCTGAGTATAGGAAATGTCAAACCTGGTGTATCATTTTCATTTGCGTTAATTTTCTTAATACCACATTTAGTTTGGTTGATCAATCTTCCAACATTATTCGCTTACTGTGCTGTTACTATATAATTTTCTTTAATAAAAAAATAGTTAAGTATCGCAATACCATACTTTAACAATTAAAATTGGATCTTAAGCTAAGTTTGACATTAAATCAATTGCAATTTTAAGATTCACTTTCAGTGTTGTTATTGCTGTTTCAACAAAATCGATACCGCGATCCTTACCATGCTATTTTTCAAAATAGCCATCTTACTCATCCTACAGACAAAAGGAAGCTCTAAACAACAAACATTAATACGGAACACGCTATAATTTACCTGGTAAGTACTGCAGTATAATTGAAACAGCTTTCTGCCCATAATTCTGTTGGTCCAGGCTAGCTGTCATCGCGGCCGCGTCGCATAATCCCTTGAAACCAGTAGTGAAGGGAAATTGTAATACATTGCCCATTTTAATTGCATATTATTTGATTAGAACGGAATGTTTTCGTTGGTTTGTTTGTTCCATCATTAGAATATACTGATTTATTGTGTTATATAAGAAGTATTGGTACTTTTATTTATATTCTGGTACTGTCTTATATAAATGTTTATGGTGCACGGTTACCTCATAATTTTAATTTCCAGTATAGCCTTTAGCATTATTTTGGAACTGATGATAACAGTTATTATATTTTCTAGATAATCTATATCTATCTATACTAATATATAAAGCTGAAGAGTTTGTTTGTTTGTTTGCTTGAACGTGCTAATCTCAGAAACTACTGGTCCGATTTGAAGAATTCTTTCAGTGTTAGATAGCCTATTTATCGAGGAAGGCTATAAGCTATACATCATCACGCTACGCGGACGAAGTCGCGGGCCGAAGTTAGTAATTAATATTTTTATTCTATTCCACATATATTTTATCGAGAATATAAGAAGCTTGGTAGAGTAAAAAGGCAGGTTAGAATATGAATCTGCGAAGAAATATTCAATAAGCCAAAAAAAACCGTTTACGTGGGTACAAACAACTTTAATTTAATTTAGACTTAGCTTTCAGATCAGTATTGAAAGTAATTATATACAATATAATTATAGTAGCCTTCTCAACCACAATGTATTTTTTTATTTATACATTTCAAATAGAATCTTAATATTATGACCATAAAGTGTAAAATTGCTTGCAAAAGTAAAAACTTGATGGTACAGGGGTGGGCAGTGATTGTAGAAAAAGATAGCAATATTTATGTAGATTTGAAGTGTCGATTTAATCTGGGGCAGGTGTTAATGGGTCTTTTCATTTTAATTGAAAATAGATTTACAATTGCAGAATCTGGGAAATTGTTCAGGATTGTCTTGAACTATTTTTTGCTGGTAAATTATATATTTTATGTTATACTATAAAGTACTTACCAGTATTTTAAAAATAATGAGTGTTAGTAGAAACTCGACGAGGTAAATCAAATATTGTTTAAAGACTTCATTTTCTCTCTAGAGAGAAAATGAATATATTGTAATAGACAGATAATGTTATTAAATATAATAACATTATCTAAACTTTACACAATCATAAAATCTATTATCGATATTTTGCACAAAATCAATATTAATATATTTCCCATCACTACGCTACCCGTTCTTACATAGAGAATGTGCGCGGGCGTGACGAAGTCTCTATCTGCCAATGATCTAAACTGAATAACTAGTACCTTCACTCGGATGCTCCTGCTATTGATCTCCGTTCTCATATAACTGGAACAGCCTCCTACACACTTACACTTTGTTTTTATTTTCACGCCTCGATTTCACAGGATGTATATTAGCAAGTGCATTAGCTATTATTTGTGTAGATTATTAAAGATAAATGTGACTCTAATCACCATCTGCTACTTTTATATCTGGTAGTTTACGGTATTTAATATTACCTAAGTAATTTACGTGTTACTCAAATTTACATCATCTGACCTTTATTTTAAACAAACCCGTCTAATATTTTTGGAATACGTATTTACAATTATACCATTGGCAATAGGCTCTCTCTATATAAATAATACTCATCTGCCTAACCCTTTGAGAACACGCATAGTATTCTCAAAGGGTTAGGCAGATGAGTACTAACACCCACAGTTTGCCGGTATGTTTAGGTCCCACGTAATAGGGAGAGAGCCCATTGCCATTAATCAAGCACACAAGACTTTAAGCTGCTACTGAGAATCTTCTTCTCTACTATTAAAAATTCTAAAAAAAGCTGTGTCTGTACATTGAAGATATAAAAAAAAACAAGTGGGTTAGGGTATATAAAGGTCCCCGAACCCAAAAATGTGATTTAAAAATTCTTGTCTGTTTGTTACGGGTTGGCGCCAAAACTGCTGAATAGATTTTAATTTTGTTATCAATGTTAGAAAGTATATGTTCCAACTTAAAAACTGTTGAACTTCTTATCTCAATTAATTGAACAGATCTTGAGATACAGCTTGACCTCTCTCATGTATACAGACATACAAAGAAGAGATTTTTACTCCTAATATAGCTTCACGTGAGCGAAGCCGCGGGCAAAAGCTAGTTTTGCATAAAATCCCAAAACAGTTTAGTCGACTTGGGAATCAGATCCATTACACCTGTTGAGGCTCTCTAATGTGGCAGTTCAACTAGGAATTTATTGCTCCTATTAAGAATATTTTCATTGCAACCAAAATTTTGTTTATGGTTACTACTCAAATTATTCCTACGGTAAAGATCC
This sequence comes from Acronicta leporina, assembly GCA_947256265.1. Classification (NCBI taxonomy): domain Eukaryota; kingdom Metazoa; phylum Arthropoda; class Insecta; order Lepidoptera; family Noctuidae; genus Acronicta; species Acronicta leporina. Next base: position 2,166,296 of record OX366518.1, on the reverse strand, counting down.
ATTAAATTCCAGGCATAATGTAAATGGATAAATTATTACAATCGTGATTACATCTTCAGGTTATGATACTGTACTTTTCAATTAACCAGAGATTCCCATCGACCAGTTCAAAATAATATAGAATTAAATTCATTCAAATATTTTTGAGTAATTGAATAACCTGACCTCATATAAACTCTTATAGTTCACGACCGCACGAGGAAACATTCTCCAAAATACCCTAATTACCTCATAATAACGCCAAATTACAGTACTCAATCATTTAAACTATCTTAAATGGCAGTTGTTATGCAAATTGAATATCAAAAATAAGTAAGTAGCAGTGGGAGTTTTGAAGAATACCGTTGGAATTATTGATTCTTTTTTATCAATTATAGTTCTGTATTATTCTCAGTTGGAATTGATTTATAACACTGTAGTTTTGTGTGCTTTTGCTGGCCGTAATATAATAGTATGAATATCATAAAATACCATCACGTATGTATTTCTTGATGGAGAAGGCAGAGGTGTACTTATGCACCCAGTGTTCGCCGGTGGATTGAGGTATCATAATGTAATACGAGGTAGGCCTATTATCATTAAAAAGTCGTTTTTCTAATTCTAAAAATCAAGGTTTAAAATAACTATTAAAGAAGTTAACAGCACGAATTACTTACGCAGGAAAAAAACTCTTCTCATCAAACAGAATTTAATTAACTTTAATTACTGGAAACAACTCATCGCCTGTCATTATTTCGTGTACTTGCTTAAACATATCCTGTAGTAATTGTTTAAGTAATTGCTCGTTTTTATGTATTTTAGAACTGATAACATCAAATGGGGATCTTTATTTTCATGTTACTTTGGCGTGGGAAGTGAATTCTTTTGATCTGTAGATGTGCTTGGATAATGCTTAAACGACTTTTAAATACAGTCAAAGTCTAACAATAAGATGATTAAATTGTAACTTCCAGCATTCAAACAAGATATGATTATTAAAGAATGTTTGAACAAAAACAAGCATTAGTTTTATTGCAGGCCATAAAATATAGTAGAAACTAAGAAAAGTAATTGAAGCTTTGTTGAGTTTTGAATAATATCTCATCGAGGTAAATTACTTGATTTTTTGGACTTTATTAGGCACAAGAATCATGAAAAAGTGTTTATTTAAACACCATCATTGCCTCTACTTAATGTTATACCGACTATTAAAAGCATCGTAACCTGGCAGAATCCATGATTAGAAGCAAATCGCTGCAACTTTCTAAGGTAACTTTAGGAAGTTGATTCAAAGTAGGCACGTTTTTAATTACAACGGTAAAGTAAGAACATCTCTATTTAGAACTAGTTTTCTGCTGTGTCAGTAGTGTTTAAAAGTCATCAAAGTGTTGATTTCAAAGATAATGTGAGGATATGTAAGCGTTTAGCGACGAGGGTACGGCTAACAACAACGTTGGAAATGTAGGAGAAACCTAGTGATTATACTAGCTTTGGGTGGTTTTATACTACTACATTATGTTACATATGTACGGTATAATGTTGAAATTATGTAATTATTGTTAAAAAGAATGAACTATTTTTAATAAAATTCTATACTATACAGGTGCAAGCAACTACTTAAGATTGTAAGTTGCAACTTGCAATTATAGGATTACGGTCGTATTTTTACATTATATTCTCACACCAGATTAATGTGAACACATCTTCTAAATTCCCGATTGAATCACTATAATCAAAAACAAACTTAAATAGGAACACACATTTATACGCCCACTGGTAAAACTCTTTATCCGACATTCAGTGGATAAGCAAATAGTAAAATACGCCTACATTCTTTATTACTAGTTTTAATTAGCACGAAAATAAATAAAACGAGTGTTGTAGTGTTGACAGAAATTGAGGCGCACCTTTTACTGTAAATTTCCGCATTCTGAAGTATAAATTATTTATTTGTAAATACGATATTAAGCGAAAATTTTCAATAATTTTACCTATTATTACCTACACCACGGGTTGAAATAAAAAAATCCTTTCTTAGAATATTTCTGCCCACCAAGAGGAGTACACCCTCCAAATTTCTTGCAACGACCAGCGGCTTGTCAGTCAGTCAGTAAGTAAGGAAATTGATTCTTTTAGATATATGTAGTAAAGCGCTTTACTTCAAAAAGGAAAATGGAATTATCGTTCAGTAAACAAAGCCGATATTCCATGGTATGAGAATAAGTTATGAGAGAAACCAGCAACTGTGTTAGTAGTAAAAGTTGGGGAACGGGAAGCTATGAATGAAGCTAGTAAGCGACAGCAGCACATAGTCTAGTTAACCTAGTTTTGAAGGTAATACACACTGTAAATTACGCAGAATTCTTATCTTTCTATGAACGCCCTTGCTAATTAGTATTCAAAAAGATTTTATTAACGTTATGTGAAAATATAATAGCGATTGAAAACTTGTTTGATGCACAACTATTGTGTGCGTTTCCCTTAATAGTATCACTTCGGAGTTTTCAGTTTTTAATTGTTAAAATACACCTGTATTTTGTAAAAAGTAACCAATCAAAAGTAAAAAATATTTTTTGTTTTCAAATAAATTCAGAAACTATTGTATTTCATCGTGGTAGAGCCATGCTTAAGCCGGCTCGACCGGAGTGATACCAAGGCCTCACAGAAAACTGGCGTGAAACAACACATACATTGTGTTTCGCGAGGCCACATCGAGGCCCAAACCATTTTAAAAGGCGGGCAACGCACTTGTAACTCCTCTGGACCTCTGGTGTTGCGTTATCGATTACTTTTACTTAATCCCATAAAAAAAACTAATAAAGAGAAATTTTAATTAAATTTGGTTATCAGATTTTTAATTAATGCAACAAATCGCTTAATGTACGAGTATAAAAGCTCACGGCATAAAAACAATAGTTTTTGCATTGTGTTTGTAATTTGTTACCTACTTGATGGGTTACCTACGAAAAATTAGCATCTGAAAATGTTAATACCTACCAGATTCAGTATCGTCTGTGCTGGTAAGCTGAAGAACTTTATAGTCAGGTATACCTAGGTACTAGGTACAAAATGCATCATGATAAAATGTACATTTTATCATGGTGAATTTTGTCTCACTTTAACAGAATACCGAACTACAATAAAATAAACTTAATATAAAAGTAAGTACCAAGTCATTTCCATATTGCTTCTTGAAGGAATACTGTGTTAGAAATAATTATACCCTTAAGTATAATAGAAATAGGTGCATTTAAACTGTAAGAACTTACAATATTCGCACTTGAAACCGCTATCTACACTATCATTTACAACCATTTTCTATCATGAATCATTAAAAATACACTATTAGGACCGGATTATTTACTACTATATTTTGAACCAGGCTAATTCCAAGGTACCTCAATGAAGAGTCCAGCGTAAACTGGTTTCCGTATAGAATTTTCTATAGCCAAGTATATTTCACACTTACAGGACGGATGCAAACCGTATCTGGAACGCTTATTGAATATTAAACTTTATCCGTGCTAGATAAAGTTTAGAATAGATTGCAGATAAACGACAACATGTGATTTCAAAGTGTGATAGTATTTTTGTGAAAATTGAGTTTTATAGTGTTGAGGATAAGGTTGATGTTGGTTATAGAATATAGTGTGGTTAGCTATCTTTATGTCAATTCTAAAAGAGACCCAATATTAATTGTTGGTCATTATTTCGTGGTGTAGAAAGCGGCGGGACGGTAGGAAGTTGGTCGCCCTCACATTAGATATAGGTTCACAGCGCTTTAGGGATATTGGTGACTTGTATGCCGTATCTTACTTATTATCAACATTTGTAACACTGAGTGAGAGAGTATTGGAGAAATCGTAAGTAATGGAAGCTATTTTCTAAGCTATATTATAAAGTAAGACACGTTTTCTAAAGATCGCATTAAAAACGTGAAAGCTATGGAAATAGACCATTAATATCCAGGTGTGACATTAACTCTCATAAAAGCCTAACTTTGTCAGAATAGTTTAGGCAATGTAATTTTTTTAATATTGATATTAAAGCTCGAAGATCATCCACTACCAAACCACTAACTAGTCTTCGACCTTCTGTATTTGTAATCACATTCAATACTACAACGGCCCTGCCTGGCAGAAATTACTTATTATTAGTTTACATTTTGTATATGGGGTAATTACCTAATTACTAAATAAATTAGGATGAAAATTTAATGCGATTGCTACGTGAGTGCAAAATGTTATTGGGTTTTTCCATGAAGTTCTTAGAAGCAGCTCGGAGTATAGATTTGGACCGTGTTAACTCCAAAATCCAAGCTGCTATTAAAAAAAGCTAAGAAAGCGAAGAAGCTGCTAAGAAAATTTACTACTGACAATGTTTAGGCTACCTATTTCAGGGGGCCTACACATTGAGGATGTTACATATTACATCTTTGGCTAACCGCTAGGGGAAATATGGTATGTTATAAAATGTATATACATAAGTAGTAGCCATCATATTAAATCTAAAAAAAAAGAAAGCGACTCTCTTGGAACTACCTCAAAAACCAAAGAATCCGTCAAGATCCATGACTAGCATAGTTGAACTAGCGCTTTGTTTTGTTAAACATAATCACCGCCATATGTTAGACTTTCTCTCTTAAGCCACACTGTAACATTGTTTTACATGCTAGGCTATAGAGATGTTAGTAGTCGTTTTAGTAGTTGTTTCCCGTTTCTTGATTTGCGAAAACAACTTCTCTAATTTATGGTTCAAGTTCCGTATAAACAAAATACGAATTTCTTCTCAATAAATTGTATTTTATTGAGGTGGCGAATCTCTGCTGTGAGCTGGTCTTAGGTAGTACCTACCTACCATACCGTATTGCCAAATATTCTGCTGCTAAGCAATAATGTGCTTAATGTTTTTAGTTTGAAAGGCGAAGTAGCTAGTGAATTTAAGGGCCAAATGAGATTCAACAACTAAGGCCTTAAGATCATAACGCGCTAGTGATACTATTGGTTCCTAGCGTCTATAGACGTACCATCAGACGCTTAGTATGCTTCTTTGTAAACTTATTACAATTACTTTCAATTTCACGCCTACAATAATTCTACACATAGTTTTGATGGTGAATAAATTCACACTTCAATGTCACTTGTGGAATTTCTATTCTTGCTGGTTATAAAACAGTCGATCCAAAAGTGTCGTAGCAACATTAATCCTGAATGTAATATGTAAATAGTAAAAACCTTTCCGATGTCCTTCCATAAAATTCCATTGCGAGACATTGACTAGCGTCTGAAGTCAACTCTATTCATAAATCGGTCGACAATCTCCTTTTATATGTAAAACAGATGTTTCAGAATCTACACGAAGTTGGGGACGTATTTCTGCGCAATTTTTATGCGCCTTCACTCTTAGTTTACGCGTCAGGCCACGGTGAAACACCCAGCTTTACAAAAAAGTTGCTACTGCATTTCTCGCGTTTTAAATCTTTTTGAGTTTGTTTAACACCTGGATGTCTCTAATCATTGCTACTAAAGTGGTTTTTGATTGTATTTAGTTTTATGGAACCTACAAAAATTATAAAAGTATCAACATATTTAAAATGTGTAGATATTCTTTATTCGCAATGCTAATTCTGATTGATTCTAATTTTATAGGTCGTTGTAGGTCATTGTGTCCCAATCATTTATTTGATTTGTGCTGTCGGTAAAGAGAACAAGAGGATTTCAACTTAAGGTAGGTACTTAAGTTGAAATCCTCTTATCTGCTATCAGTTGAAAAAAATATGTCAATGAGCCCATTAAAATAGGTACTTATGAAAAGCTGAAACTTGGATCTCATGGAGAATAGCTGGCATAAATGAAAGAACTTTCCAGAGCTCAGTGCTCTGCAAGAAAGAATAAAAATAATATGAAAATACTGACTTAAGCCATGGAATAGCTGTTTCAATTTATATGTGTTTCTTAGAACCATGTAAGCAACTATTTATAAGGCGTTTTATCAACATAGTAGCCGTCTTGCTCGAAAAAAGGTCGTAAATTAAGATTTTCATATTACGCTTAAGTTCATTAAGTAGCAATTTGATTACACTTAGTAGGTACCTACTTTAATGTCACATTTATGATTATTAGTTTTAACATTAACTGTATCATAAATTTACTATGGTCATTATAAGCTTTTAATTTTATTACGTAAATTAAAAATTAGAGCCATCATCATAATAGTAAAGTTAATTTGTGAATTTTTTGTTGCATGACATTTAAGTATGACGTAACGATGAATATATTTGAATAAACTTTAATTATTAATAGTATTTTTTACAAAGAATAGGACCGATTTATTATTTTGTAAAATCACTTAACATTTACGTACATATTTATACGTATAGTTGGTTAGACTAAGACGATTCTAACCAATTACAGTTAATATCATCATCATATCAGCCAAAATACACGATAAAAATATTTCATTGATAAATTACACATTAAGAAAAATGCGTGATTTCTTAACAAAATGTTCACTACAACCAATATCTTACATTCCCATCAAATAACTTAAAAAAAGCGTTCACAAGTAAAAGCAGCTTCAATATATTTCACATGAAACTAGCTTCACAGGCCGCGCCGCCGGTCCATATCTGTATGTAAATACGACGACATTTTTGCCTCTGTGCGTTTGCATCTAATATTTAACTGTTGTGCATCTTACTTATGCAGGCTATCTCGAATAAGACGTATCTGTCTATCCACTGCTGGGTTCGGTCACTAATGATGTGTCTCAGCCCTTTTTTGCCATGTCTAACTAAATAATGTGGACGTGAGCTGGGTACTTGATTTTGCTAGGTCGTGTACGGGACAGAAGATAGTTGATAGATGAATTTTGTCATTAGTTCAGTTTGGTAAGATTATGTTTTTATAATTTCTGACTGTGGCGACAAGTAGTGCAATACTAGTTTCAATTCCCTAGTCGAGCAAAGTGTTATTGGGTTTTTCTATATAATTCTCAGTAGCAGCTCGGATTTGAGCCCAGTTTATGGCAATAGGCTCGCCCATAGTATGAGACGTTGTAGTGGGCAGACTCCTTTAGACTCAAAACAAACATCTGTGGATCTAAAAATATTTATCTCAGGTGAGAATCGAATCTACAAAACTCATCGTATCAGTAGTGGCGAGATGAACAATGAAATAGTGTGCTGCGCCAAACATGCATTCAACAGCAATGTTGGGAAATTTCTAGTCCTGCAACGAAACTGTACAAGCTTTTAGTCCTTGCCCATACCCCGCCCAAGCTACGCCTATACATACATAAATAGTTCAGAACAAGTAGGCCACAGTGTATGCCACAGAACACACCAATTAAACTGTTTCGAGCAAATAACTTCAATTAAAATGGCGCATAGTAAATCAAAATTGGATTTCAATTAAGCATCCCAATGGTTTGGCAGCATTAATCATTGCAGTTAATGGAATGGCCTGGGTACGGTACTGAGCCACCTACGGCTGCTGGTCCAAGGATTTATTGTGCTGGATGTGTCTGAGTTGTATTGCAATGTATGTTTGTTTGTAACAACAACGTAATAGAGTTGAAAATAAATTGACTGATCTTTATCGATTGTTTGCAATGATAAAATCTTTTAATGGGCACATTTTAGACAGCAGTAAAAATTAGGAATACCTATACTTCTATATACTAATATATAAAGCTGAAGAGTTTGTTTGTTTGCTTGAACGCGCTAATCTCAGGAACTACTGGTCCGATTTGAAAAATTCTATAAGTGTTAGATAGCCCATTTATCGATCTACTGTATATCATCGATCTCGATCGGCTATATATCATCACGCTAAGACTAAGTAATTATACCACGCGGACGAAGTCGCGGGCGGAAGCTAGTGATTTTATAGAAGACTAAACCGTAACGAAAGAAATTTACTAATTTCAAGCCCCTGATTTCAAGTACTTATGGCTTTTACAATAAAGATTATATTATTTCTTTCTTGAAAATTAAAACAGCTCTTTTACTAGCAATCATGCTTTCTGTGGCTGGGGACTTGATAATCATAGTATGAAGTATGAACTGACTCAAATAATTGCCTTGGGTGAGACTCGAATCCACGATACTTGTACGCTATTGAAGTGAGGTAACAACCTCATCCACCTACGTATCGTACAGCCAAACAACCACGCTTTTTGCAATCAAGCTTAATGCCACATCCATTAATTTTAACTCCACTCCATATTCATGGTAAAGCAATTTAATAAAACATAACAGTTCAACATTTGAACCGGAATTGAATCAATTAACACTTTCGTTAATGAAAATTTACTTTATACTCGTGAAATAACAGCATGTTAACTGTTATTAGACTTGTTCTACGTTTGTTAACTTATAAACTTACAATATAATTGAAACTGAATGTTATAATAACTTAGTCGACGGTTTACTTAGTTGATGTTATTTATTTAATTCTATATATTTAGATTCCTAGCAATGAAGTCCTTCACAACACAGATGTTAAAATACTCTAGTCAGTCCCCAAACTTTTTCATCCTGTCGACCACTTGCCATATTTTTCAGTTTTCGGTTGACCCCCTTATTAACGGATTTTATATTTTTACTACTATTTAGACCACATGGACCCTAAATTTTACTTCCCGCTGACATAGGCCCCTTTATAGATCATCCTGAACCCCTAGGGTCGATATAGACAACTTTGGGTAGAACTGCTCTAGTACGTGTCCGATCGAAAGTTCGATCATCCAAATTACTGTGAATTTACGCAACCTTGGAGACGAATTTGTTGAACTGGTTCTTTAATTCACGGAAATATTATTGTCGATATAACTATCGCAAAACATGTATACTTACGACCCACTTCCTTCATTTAAATTTCAATGTCCGACATCATATTACACGGTTCATTTTTGTATTCAATGTATCCCCAGCCTTATAAGGCCGTATCTACATCGAACACCACTGTCCTAGTTCCGCGAACTAACCTTCGGCGTTATTAATTTTCTGTACATCGTTCATTCTTCCGACTATTGCCGACAAGTGTTTGTATTTTCCCGGGATTTATAGCCACGGATTTGTAGCCAGCATGAATTGCGCACTTCCAGTGCCCGTTATTTGGAAAATATTGATTGGTATATATTTTTCCTTAATTATTTTTATTAATGTTTTATTCTGGCAGATCACAAGAAAAAGAATATGAATCCGGGTCTAAAATTCCTTCTATTCTTCTTCCTACAATATTCAATAATCTAAATTAAATATCAAGTAACGTATGCAGCTTTACTATTAAAACGAGAATTTCGTATCAATCAATTGTAAGTAGTCGTATATACCTAATGTAAAACACCCATTCGTTTCCTTCGTAAGGTAGCTTACTAACCTCAGATTAAGCAGTAGTATGAGTATTATTGCGTAACACGCATAACTATTGTGATCTCTAACCCGCCACGTTACAACTGCATTCTTCGGCTCACTTCAAGCGATACACGCACGTATTGATACTTGATACTGTTTCACTTGTTCAATTGTGTGGGAAACCCATTGAGATACTATAATTATTTAGAATATCAGGTATGCTTATGATGGTTTTCACATTAAAATTTCATCGTTTCACAGATTAAAATAGGCTATGGCTCTCTTCAAATTTGTGTTCTTTCTTCTTTGTTCGTTCTTTCTGTGTTCTTTCGACCATATTATTTGAACTATCTATATATGTTTATTTCTGTTTTGACCCACTCTAAATCCGAGTATTATCACTCAGAGTGAAAGCATTCAAAATATCAGTCGATATTCACCAAAAACATTATATCTATTTAAAAGTCCCGGTAAAAATACCGAGTTTATCCCATCACTATCCCGTCCATGCGTATACAACCCGGTTAGCGCGTCGCCGGCGGCCGAAACACTAAGGTCTGTGGGACGAACCATTCAGTGGGACGAATCGGGCTGAAGGGGTATTAATATTATAACGGAATTAGACTGACTGTATTGAATTAAATCGACTCAGTAAATTTATTATCGCCTCATTATATGGCAAGTGGGGCCGCAAATCTGTCAGGAATTGGGAGAAATTGTGGCCTGAAGGTTCAACTTTCGACGTTGGGAGTTTAATAATGTTGTCAGTTGTAGTATATGATCTTCGATTGTAGGGTAAGTATGTAATGAATTGTTTTTAAAGCTTCTAGTACAACTAACTACCCACCTTTTGATACCTACTTATTTCATAATGCTGTTGACAAAGGTAGAGGTAGAGGTTTACTCAAACTGTTAGGGTGCGTCCATATTAGATTATATAACATAACATTTCATATTATTTTACGATTCATGACCTCATGAGTCATACAAGTTATATTATTTATATATATATTAATTATTTATTTTATTTATTTATATATATAAGGGATAGGGGCAAATGAGCAGTCGGATCACCTGCCACGATTGCCACCGCCCATAGACACCCCAAGTGCGTTGGCCGCCTTTTAAAAAGGTTTGGGCCTGCGGTATCGTCACTCACTCGGTGAAACACAACGTAGGTGTTGTTTGACACCGCTTTTCTGTGAGGCCGTGGTATCAAGCCCGTCGAAGCGGCCAATTCGTGCCGAAGCATGGCACTCCCAAACAATACAATGGCAAATACTACAATATTTATTTAAATTATCTTATAAAAAGGTGTACATTTCTTCAATATTACAATTTTACAATATGATATGGCAAGGTTGGATGTGGAAATAAATCTAACAACCAATTTGTTGGAACGAAAAGTAACTGAGTCATAATAATTATCATGCATCCCAATTATTGTCAAGCAACAGTGAATCAAATAGTGTATATATTTGAGTTCCAATTAAATCCAAGTAGAACGTCACGAAGTTGTTATCACTGCAACGGAACTAATATCATTATAACGGAACCTATGAAAAAATCTGCAGCCAACGGATATTCTAACGACACTGTATTACGCACTATCAGGCCAGAGATAAATCCCGGGCTTTCACAGCTGTACTCATAATTTCTAGATAAGAGTGCGTGCTGGCCTAGTGAAGTGCATTTCACGGGACTGTCGCTTGTAGGGTTAATATTAAGGCCAGTAAGGGCGGTTGATAAATGACATTCAGATCGGTCAGATAGTGCGGTGATTTAACTGCAGATGGCACTGTTAATAAATAAACGCATACCGTCACGCCAGGGTTGATCGCGGATAGTCTAGATTCTGTAAAGGCTTGGCATAATATAGGTACTTATTTCAAGACGTTGGGAGAGATAATTTTGTACGCATAATATCAGAATATTGGAGCTAACTAAATATAAAATGTTTAATCTGTTGGAGAGACATCATATTTCGAGTGAGTGAGGGATACGTGAGGCCCAAACAGTCCAAACACTTAACTTGCGACTCCTCTAGTGTTGCATGTTGCTCTAGTGTTGCGCCGCTCATGGATACCCCATGAGCGGCGGTATCGCTTACCGTCAGACCGTCTGCTCATTTGCCCCTCTATCCCATAAAAAAAACAATTTCAGACTGACAGGCAATTAGGTCTATTAAATGTAGTACATACTAACGAATTTAGCCTCTAACTATTACGAAACATTGTCCAATCATTCATAACGACGATAGAATGGCTAACCAAAGCCTTTAAATGCCATCTCTAATTTATTACTAAGCTGGTTACTCTTCTACATTTCCTTGTATTTCTTGTTGTTGTGTAACTAATTAAATATTGTCGTAATTGCCTTCCTGTATATCAGAACTCTGATTGGAGTTACAGAAATTGATGAAAGTTGCATTGATCTCTCTCTTATGTCGTGGTAAAACGGAGTGATGATTCGAGCAAGGAAATGGCTAAATGGTTGCTGATTATTGACAATGATAGTATTGGATGGGTTGGATTGACTTGAGTATTGCGATGGATGCATGACTCAAATACATTTTCACGACCGCTATATATAAGGCAGTTCATATTTCATTTCATTTCAATTTATTTACACCGGCGAAACACGCCTGAGGAGACTCCATATTCTACAGCAGTAGGCCTGACTTTTCACAATTTTCTCACAAAACACACCGACTAAGATGGAATATTCCAGATAAATACCAGCATTAGTAAGATATCGCGACTAGGAAAAGCAGTTAGCCACATTATTAGATCATTCATTTGAAATCGTTTGTACCGTTGCCTCCTCAAATGCATAATCAATCATTGGAGATCTAATGTGGCGATAGTTTGGTTTCCGCGTAATATATCTTAACTGGTGATAATGAGAAATGATTTCAGACTGCTTATTAAAAGACTTACGTAGGAATTTAATCAGTGATTTTATACTTAGAAGGAAGTGCTTGAACATCTCTTTTGAGTTATTTTGTTTTACATTGTAATAACCGACCGTTCTCCACCGTCTAGTAGCTGTAAGTGCATGTAAGTACTTGATTCGAGAGCTCAGCAGCAGCTCAGCAGAGATATCGAGCAAAGTTTTATTAGTTTTTAAAGTAGTCAAAGTAGTATATTTTTAGTTCTATGAAATTCTCAGTAGCTTCTCGGAGTTGATATGTTACACTGCGCACTGTTACGTAGGGGTTAGGACGTATCGAAAATATGTGGTGTATATCACAGTACACCTGCCTAAGCCAGGGAATACAGTTATGTTTGTTATTCATAAGTAATGCGGATCCCTCTCTTTAGTACGGGCCCTAATGTTATCCATTGCGGATATTTCATTGCATAATACTTGTACCTAATATTTTATTTTTAAAACACATATCAAAATGATTAATCATGTATTAGTTCATTGTATATCGAATTTGTACCGACAGCGAAATACATAGTGATTTGTAGTACACAAGTTATTTTATGTTATTGATTTATTCGTAGCTCAAATTACTTTTATTTCAACAATCTGTATGGAGACAAAGAGAGAATACGCTCTCTGTTTATAATACTAGCTTTTCCTTTGCTGTTTCCCAATGAAACCATCGAAATACCAGATATAGCTGTCAAATTTTATTATCATCTAAAGAAATTACCAGAGCCATTTCAATCTGCTAAAATGCTAATAATCTATATATATAAAAGAAAGTTGTGTTAGTTACACTATTTATAACTTAAGAACGGCTGAACCGATTTGGCTGAAAATTGGTGGAGAGGTAGCTTAGAACCAAGAGACGGACATAGGCTAATGTTTATCCCCTTCCCGTGGGATGTGATGACAGACCGAATTCCACGGGGGCGACGCCGCGGGCGGAAGCTAGTTTTTACTATAAATCGTCATCGATAGTTCAAACTATTTTGTAGTCCGAAAGAGTCTGGTAAAAACGGTTATAAATCTGGGAAGATAATTTGATACATAATTATCGTTTTTATTTACCCACACCTCCATAATTACAGTCTTTACTACCATAAGAATATATAACAAGTTTACAAAATATTATAAATAAAATAGACACTGGAAAACAATAGCCGTTAAAACAAAAACGGTTAAGGCGTTAAGTTATCGGCAGGTCAGATACACTGCTGAACTATTGTAACAACGACTATGTGTTTTCAGTTTAATTGACGGGGTGTACCCATTTGTTGCAAATCCCTGTGAATTTCCGCCAAAGAATGCTTTTTTTCATAGGGATATTGTAAAGAGCAAAGGATATATTGTTTTTGAAGAGGTTGAAAAGGGGAAAATCAATTGGCTAATTTAAAAATGTAATATTTTAAGGGCTTATTTAAATAATTAAGTCATTCCACCTTATTAGTGATATTAGGTATATTCTAAAAAATAAACAAACAGAGAAGGGTATTTTATCAATAGGGTAATTTGTGCCAAATAGTTCTGTAATACAAACTAGTAAGTTTTTTTTGTATATTTCAGTTATGTCTATACAAATCAATTAAAAAAACTTATTCGACGATACGAAATATCGGGAATGAAATTATATCAATACGCCGTGATAAAATCCTTAAAAAGTAGGTTTATTACAATGTCAGCGTCGGAAACCAGTCAGTTGTGGTAATATTTTACAATGTTTTAACCGAAAGTTCGTATTTTGTAGCTAAAATTTTTTACGATCATAAAAAAGGATATTACCAAGTCCCTTTCTTTTCAAGTCCGCATAATTGCCAATGAGGATTAAATATATTTATGTACACATTTATAATACATTTTTTCTCTGACTATACGCCACTTAGCTGTCACTTAATTTACAATGAATGGTCTTTGTTATACATTATCTTACATCTGTACAAACACTATTTTGTATTGTGATGATTGCATCGGTTGCAAATGTTAATATATTAATATGTTGATTTATTTTTATTACGTAACCTTTTTTGCCGCTACTGTGCGTGGGTGTTTGAAATAAAGACGTGTTTATTTTGTATGACATGAATTCTTTCGTAAGCGTTATTCAATAGTGTCAATGAATTTGATCGTTCATTTAGAGATTCAGTATGGCTATTTCAGATCTTTTATGATATGACCTAAATACGAGTGGTCAGGAAGGTGTGCTTTTATGTAATGTGTTCAAGCTTTGCGTTAAAGTTAACATTTGTTATTATTGGTAAATTTCAGCTTCATAGTATTATGTTATTGTAAGGTTGCTAACATATCATGATATCCAAAACTGACAAATTTTTTGTTAAATCCCACAACAATAAATTTATTATCCATTGGGGAACTTTGAAAGTTTGTTGAAAGTTTGTGGATATGTATGTTGTGTAGTTTTTTAATCAGTTTGATGAAAAATCCATAGACTTTCAATATTATTAAACAAATTAATTTTCTAAAGCAACACAACAGACAAGACCGATAAAGCCTACCTTTGACATAATTATTCCTTTTTTTAAGCTTATCTACTAGCAATGCTGGTCGCACATTACTAGTATTCTTGTTAACCCCTCGTGCTAAGCTAGATTGCTTGTTTTACGAGTGGGTTCACGTCGGTAGTGCAATGGGTGGGGTTCGAACCGGCAACCACATGATCGTAAGTCCGACGCCCTAGCCATTAGGCTACCGCCGCTTAATAATTATACCTTTGTCCTTTTACTGGAAAAAAGACTACTCCACTCATTTTCTTGTTAAAAAGCGCCACATGGTATTCGTATTCGCTACTAGGAAAACATGCTCAACGCACAAAAACTAATAAAACTTTGATCACAGTAATTGAACCGAGATGAGCATGTAAATGAGCATTGATATACTAATAGCGTTATGGGATTCTGGCTGCAATGGCGACTTCGCATGGCGGCCGCACGCTATCCCTCATACGGCGGTGTAATGTTTCATTGTGGAGGCATACCATGGAGATATAGGGATAATGGATAAGGCATCGAAATAATATTACTAATTGAGTAATTTTTTTTTAAAAGATTTACTCAACTAGTATACAACTTTCGTTTATTATCAGTAACAGCTCATGTTTGAATTTGTGTCCGGTTAATAGATATAGGCTCGCCTCTGTAATGTGAAACTTGAATTACATAAATCAAAACAAAAGTTACATTAGTTCACCTTTGCCTAACCCTTCGGGGAATACAGTGATGGTGGGGAATATGGTTGCGTTAAGAATGTAAATAACTAATTAATTCTTCTTTAAGAACTAAAGTTTTAAGTTAGCAAAGGTTAAATAAAATTCAAGTAATTTTTACTTTCAAATCTTTACTTTATTTAAATGTAACAGTGCCTTAACTTCCAGCAAATGGTTAAAATCGTTAATAAAGTCATTTAAATACATTAAAACATGC
Organism: Acronicta leporina; assembly: GCA_947256265.1. Taxonomy (NCBI): domain Eukaryota; kingdom Metazoa; phylum Arthropoda; class Insecta; order Lepidoptera; family Noctuidae; genus Acronicta; species Acronicta leporina. The sequence goes on along the minus strand of OX366518.1, from coordinate 2,150,588 downwards.
CGCATCTACCGGCTAACACTCGGCGACTGATTCTAATTAAGCAGCAGGCTTAAGATTTATAAGATATAAAGGCATTAGGTAGATTTATACCTAGTACTGAATAATGAGATAACACTAATGGGATTCCATGTAGCCGCTCATATGCTGTGTCCTTCTTTTATATTTATGCTTCTATAGTGAAATCTATACTAATATACAAAAAGAAAGAAATGGAAAAGAAAGCTGAAGAGTTTGTTTGTTTGCTTGAACGCGCTAATCTCAGGAACCACTGGTCCAATTTGAAAAATTCAGTGTTACATAGCCCATTTATTGAGGAAGGCTATAGGCTGTATATCATCACTAGTCAAAATAGAAGCTAGTCAAAATATATTTCTATAAATTTTGAATCACTGAGATAAGGTATGCTCGACCTAACAATGGAACCGATGACTTCTAGCATAGCAGTCACTCATGGAACCATTAAAAACACGGGGTGGTATGGTCAGTCCGTGATTTACTTGACGGGGGAACTCCAGTACCCCCATATATTAGTACTTACTTCTTCATGATGCTCAATTTCAGAGTTATAAGTGATACGTGAAAATGACTGTGAAGATTTCTCATAATATACGCAAATCTATAGCATTGTAAACAAAAACTGAAATAATTCTCACAAAAAACTCGTTAATCTAAACTACAGTTAAATCGGCGATTAACAAATAATGTGTATCGCATTAGTGTCGCGTTTATCAAGAGAGATTATGTTATATTATGTTGTGCAACCGACTGGTTTCGAATCATGGACGAGATTCTTTTCGAATTTCAAATAGTTATGGTATTGGGATGAAATAATTTGAAGTAGATACAGAAAAAGATGGTTGCACACACTATTGCCAACATAAAGTTACACATAACATAACATCACGCCTGTATTCCCCGAAGGGTTAGGCAGAGGTGTACTAATGTACATCCACAGCCGGTATGCTTAGGTCCCCTGTAATAGGAGGCTAGCCTACTGCTATCAAATCCCAAACTCCGAGCTGCTACCGAGAATTTTATAGAAAAACTCAATAACACTAACGACCTGGGTATCGAACCCAGGACCTCCAGTTGCACTCAGGCCCATTAGGCTAAATAATTAGTTACTACAACTTTTGACGGATCTGTTTTGGTGAAGATTAGGTAGTACTTATTCATTGTCATATTTTAGATAATTAAAAGGAATACATTTTAATAAACGACCATACTTAATTATTCAAGTTCAAGTTCAAATATTTTATTTCAAATGAGCTTTTACAAGCGTTTATGTAACGTTATGATTCTAGATGCACGGTTCCAAAAGGCCAGCAATTCTACCAGTGTACCTTCATGGATTCCAATAATACACACATCTTAACGCCCCCATTCTGAAGGTTTAGGCAGAGTTAAAATATGGTACACTACATCCATACTTCATACATCCATATTCGTCATATTTAGGTACCTATTGCCATTAACTGGGCACAAATCCTAACTCCAAATCCTAGCTACTACTGAGCATTTCATACAAAAACCCAACAAGATTTTTGAACCCAAGAACTCTATCGTAGCAGTCGCGCTTGGGACCACTAGACTTGCGAGCCAGTCATGGATTTCGATAATTAAATAAACAATCTATAATTACATTTCGTATCGAGCATCAAATTAATTTAATCTTAATTTGCCTTGATCTTGCCTTGACCTCTTCATATTAATACTAATCTCATCAGCGAGATAATCGTAATCAAGTGCGACACACATAGCCCTACTCTGCAACACTAGCGCCACGCGGTCAAAACCGACAACAGGCAGCGCAGGGGCAACCCACACACAGCTAACGTTCATTTTCATAACAGGTCGCGCCGGTAGTTTTTCTTGTCGCCATGTCTGCTTTCGAAATGCTTTTTTTATTATTATAAATTTAGCTTGAGGGTGTGCAGAGGTGAGGGTGAGAATTGTAGTAAATAGTATTTATTCTAATCAATTTGTCTTTAAAGACAAAGTGCTCATGGGTATTTGGGTGGAATGGTGGAATATCGTTTTATTTTAGATGACTCAACTGCTACATCATACAAACATCTTTATCCCGAGGATAAACATATCGTCAGGCTTTTTGGGTCTTCTGCATACCCTTCAAGCTTGTCATTCCAAAATCAGGTTGACTGAGGGAAGCACAGAGTAACTTATATAATTATTACTAAGTCACAATTCTCCCTACATAGAAATAAAACCTTTGTAATATGTATCTATGTAGAATAACTATGTTTTGTTGTTTACAACATAAGTAACCTTCAAATAATCACGATGCGCCTGCCCCGTGGTGATGGTGACGTCGGTACCAAACAGACGAATGTTTTAAGTTCATAGCAATGTACAGTTGTATGCCTGTAACTATTATAGTTAAAATGTGGTTCAAGGTAGGAGAGACAGCGGGGTTGAAGTTAAAAGAGATAGCAAGACAAAAATAAATGCCAAAATAAAAATATCCGACTGTTTCTATTACCTTCTCTTTTTTATGGGATAGGAGGGCAAACGAGTAAAATCGCCTGATGGTAAGCGAATGCCGCCGCCTATAGACACCCGCAACACCAGAGGAGTCACAAGAGCGTTGCTGGCCTTTTAAAAGGGTTCGGGCCTCCGGTATCCTCACTCACTTGGCGAAACAGAACGTAAGCGTTGTTTCACACCGGTTTTTTGTGAGGCCGCGGTATCACTCCGGTGGAGCCGGCCCTTTCGTGCCAAAGCATGGCTCTCCCATTGTTCCCAAGCATAAACTGCTGTACAGACCAAGATAAATTTTTGGTATAGAGTTATAGAGTCAGAAATTGATCCAGAGGAAGGACACGTGTGAAACAGAATGAAATAGCAAATTTCTTAAACGTATTCATTTATAAGGCAATATTTTGAGATATGTGGAATACCTACTATTGAATTTTGTTTTCTATTAAAAGATAATTTATTTTTTTGTATAAATATTTCATTAACTTTTGCTTACATTGTTTTACTTGTACAAATTCTCTATTAAATTTTATTGAAATGGTTTCTATTTATAATGGTTGGTCCAATTTAAGAGGGACAACCACATCGTTTTCATAGTACCGAAGCCTTCACCGTTATAAGCTTATAACTTGGACCAAATCACAGCAATTTGAGAAATGAACCCGTACGTCAATTAGCGGCGTATGTCTCATCACCATGTTTTGAGCCACATTAAGATAATTCGCTGCACCGTTGTAAGTGTTAATAGAGTGCGGTCGGTACTCGCTGCTTTTATGGCCTCGTTGCGTTATGCGTGGGGCCATGAAATTAGAGGTTGGAAACCATAATAACGTGCAATTCAAGAAGTCGTATTGTAATTTCTGGAACCGTTCCCAGAGAAAAGAAAATAAAGAATGATGAGCCTCTAGTGTTATTAGGTTTTTATATTGAATTCTCAGTAGCAGCTCGGAATTTGGATTTATGGCAATAGGATCGCTCCTCTATTACATGGGACCTAAACATTCGGCAAACTATAGGTGTACATTTGTATAAGTATAGGTATCTTCCTAATCCTTCGGGGTATGCAGGCGTTATGGTAAGTTATTTTATGACTGTTCACACAGATCAGTATAGACGATACAGATTGATTTACCGAATAGCAATAAAGAAGCGAAAGTAACTCCATTCGTTAGTTTGTTCCGTTGTCACACAAAAATCGTCGAACCAATTTTAGTATATGATTGGAAGGATATAGGCAATATTTAGTCTCAAAAATTACTTTGGGATACGAGTGAAACCATAAGCAATATGTACTTCAGTATAAAATTTTATACCTACTAGGTACCTATATTTTTATTGTCTGTGATTGACCGAATAATATTGACATTTGACATCAATTTTAGCATTCAATGAAGGCTTAAATAACGAAAATTATTATCTTTTTGTCAAATAATATCGATCTACAAGATCTAATATTATATACGTAATAAATCTATTATTAAAAGGCCGTATAATAGCAAAGAATCCATAGTAAATATTTTTTGCGAAGTCAATTTTGACACCTAACCTATTATAAAACTATTTCAAACGAATGAGTCGTAAAATATCTTCTTTAAAACCAAATTGAATCGTTCGTGTTAAGTTATTGCTTGTAAAAGTCTAAATGTTTGTAAAATAGATGCTGTTTTGGAATATTTCGCGTACGATGTTGTTCTTACATCTCGACGGGACGTCTGATGGTCGCGCCTAATAGGAATATTCGTCATTCAATTTCGTCTTAACAGATTTTATGATAATCTAATGAATCTCCAATATTACTCGTGGCCATCTTATTGTTGTTAGAATATGTAAGTCCCAACATAACTACCAGGCCCAATAGTGAATAGGAACACCCAATGACACTTTGTTGGACTCTGGAATCGAACCTGCAACTTTCGTTCAATAGCACTGCTCGACATGGGAATTGAACCCAGGACCTCTAGCGTAGCAGTCTCACTAGGCTAAAGATGTTCTATTTAAGAATGAGTAAAACATAGCTTTAATCTGTATAAATAAATGTCATAATATATTTTTAATTTAACACCATACTGCTCAACTTGTTGACGCCTCCAAAAAGCAAATGAAATCCGATATCCTTCCAAAAAATAACTTTGTATTCACTCAACGAATTTAACGCGTCCTCGGGACATACTTTTGTAATGTAAATAATTCTTGAGCAAAACAAACAAAATGACAGTCGTGTTCGCAAGTTTTATAAGGTTCTTCCTAAAGCGAGTACAGTTGGCGATAAACGCGTTTTTAAATTAAATTATAATACTCGCTTTTAACAAACGCACACGTATTTTTAGGTGTGCTTAAATAGCTGTATAAATGTTGTTATGAGTGTGAGAATCTTAGGCCCACTTGCACCAACTTCTTAAATGTGTTTAAATTGTATTTAAACACGAAATTTCTATGAAAAATTGTGTTTAAATTCAATGTAAACATATTTAAAAAGTTGGTGCAAGTGGGCCTTAGTGTAGGAATAATGATAAAAAAATTATTAAACTAGGGAAATTTATCTGGAAAAGTGTAGATTGATCTTCAGTATCTTTAATATTATCTATCTATAATATGGATCCCTATTTCCCTTGGTCACGGCATCACACGTGAACGGTTGGACCAATTTCGCTAATTCTTTTTTTATTGTATTTGTTATTGGAAGGAGAAGGTTAAGGTATTATGAAAGGCAAAACAAATAAAGCTACGCGAAACATTAGAAAATTTAAGAAAGTGATTTTGTTTTTTTTGTTCTCTATTAATTATGTTAAATTATTTTTTTCTAATAATTTGAATACAATATTAATTAATAGTTAAGACAGGATAACGTACTCTGTCGGGTCAGCTAGTTTTCCACAATATGAAAAGAGTTCACAAAAAGTACAATAGGAAAAATTAAGACGTGGGAGAGCCATGCTTCGGCACGAATGGGCCGGCTCGACCGGAGTGATACCACGGCCTCACAGAAAACCGGCGTGAAACAACGCTTGCGTTGTGTTTCGCCGAGTGAGTTGAGGTTACCGGAGGCCCAAACCCTTTTAAAGGCGGGCAGCGCACTTGCGACTCCTCTGGTGTTGCGGGTGTCCATGGGCGGCGGTTATCACTTACCATCAGGTGATCCGTTTGCTCGTTTGCCCCCCTATCCCATAAAAAAAAAAAAAAAAAAAAAAAAAATTAAAAGTACTCAGTCTAAAAAACAATAGCTAAAGCTCATCGATGATCGCCACGCAACCGCAACGTACGCATGACACCGCTGACGACCCGATACGTGGTGTCAGGTGTCGGCTGTCTTCCGCAAATACATTCACATACCGGCTGTTGACACGCCTTGACACTTCACATGCAACAACTGTAAAATTTACGTTTATTATTACACTGTTTTGGTACAGGGTGTAAACGATTGAATTGGTTTTGCTGTAGGTACAAATGGATTTTTTAATTTTGGATTTAGTAAACTCATGAATATAAAGACTATGTTAAATGAAATTAAACTTTTTTTAAACATAACCACCTTAGATTTAAATTCTGTCAGATAAAAAAGGTCGAAATGTTTCACAACAGATAATAAAAAAAAATACAGTCGAATTCCTCTTGTTTTGAAATCAGTCAAAAGCAAAATACATTTAATTTTGCCTCAGAGTATATATACGCATGAAAATATATAACAATATGTAATAGACTGAGGTTATTGATACAGTAAGCTATATATGTACTGGTACTTAGTCCTTACAGTCAGGGATATTATAAGCTAAATAAAACACAATGTAGTAACAAAATGTAAGTCTTCGTTTATTATTCTAAAATTACTCTTGATGGACATTTTATAAAATAAAATGTTTGCAATGCTTGTCAAATGGTTAGCTCGCAAACTCTCGCGCACCCTATTGACACGTCGCGACACTTCACGTGCTTAGGCGCACCATAAAATTCATATTATATTTATCCTTCTGACGCCCTCCCACACAATCATTTTCATACTTTTGTAAACATTTAAATGTCTCTGTTGACTAAGGTGGTCTTGTAGGTAGAATTGGGTAACACCATATGTACGTGCAAGACCTAAGTATATACGTATTCAAGTTTAGACCAGAACCGAATTACAACTATTTCTAAATCTGGATACGTAATTTGTTTTTCATTGGAATCCTCAGCTTCAATTAATACTACAGGATAATGGGTTTTATAAATTCTTAAAACAATACCTTTCTCAGCCGTATATTGTCAATTTATCGCCTCTGATTTATTTTTCTCGATCCTAGCAACACAGAAAATAATAAACAATTGCCGGCAAAACAAAAATACTAAGGCGCTTAATCTATACTAATATATAAAGCTAAAGAGTTAGTTTGTTTGTTTGTTTGTTTGCTTGAACGCGCTAATCTCAGGAACTACTGGTCAGATTTCAGTGTTAGATAGCCCATTTATTGAGGAAGGCTATAGGCTATATATCATCACGCTAAGACTAAGTAACTATTCTAAGCGGACGAAGTCGCGGGCGGAAGTTAGTAATATATAAAAAAAACAAATAAATTAAACAATCCAAACTAGGTATTTTAAAAAACAATACAATTCCAAAAACAAAAGCATCAGATTTCCACACAGTTATAAAACGAAGTGTTGCTAAAAACAATAATTTAACTCCTTTTAATTCTTTAAAATAAAGCTCCGATATAAGTTGCGGGGACAATGAAATGTTTAATGAAACAGAAGGTAAAGGTCAACTCGAGACTGTACCTTCAATTAATGAAATAAGCGATGAGCTGATGTCGAAAATCGATTATTTCAGTTTCTGGTATCGATTTGCTACATCTGATTAATGAAGAATAAAATGATAGGGATTTAACTACTCACCATCAGGTGCCTCGATTGCTCGTTTGCCGAAGTCTATGATACAAAAAAATAGGATGATGCACATGGTATCAGAAAAATGCTGTATGCTTTAATTTAGCTATTACATTTTTCTCCAAGAATATTTCTAAATATAAATTATCGAACTGTGAAGAATTTAAATCTATAATTTATATATAACGAATTGTGAAGAATTTAAATCGGTGACCTCTTACATGTATGTAGTATGGTAGTAGGTATGTAGATGTGTGTTTACTTTTTATAGTCTTACTATAAAAAGTAAACACACATCTACATACCTTTCCAAATGGAATTTAAAAGCGAAGTCCCCGTTTGAGAACTTCCCCGTTAAATTAAACTGACCGTTTATTCCACCAAAGAAAGTAGTGGCCATTGAAAATACAGATTTTTAAATTTCGTTCTAAATATCATCAATTAAAACCAATTACAAAAGAAAGTGATAGTCGCCCAAGTATGCAGGTCACAAATTCTGATTCATTTTTTAATTATCTTGAATTTTATTTTCCACTATTCTGGACTTTATAACTTTAGTTTAAAGTTGGGAATTCAATGGTATAAAGCTGTCGCTGTTGAACTAATGGCACTACAAATCCTCGGCAGTCCAGGCCAGGTATTGTCCTCTGAAAAGTTTATTTGCTCCTTACACCACTGTCGTCCGATCGCCTTTTTACTTTTATCTCAGACAATTTTTAAATGGTTTATGTTTGATACCATTATTGTGTGCCAATCAGGTTGAATTACAATGTCCTTTACCAACGGCCGAACTGAGTAAGAATTTCTTTATTATTTTTGTTACAAATCATTTTATTTTATGCCTTTTTTAGTTTTAAAGTAAACAAGGCAGATGTTCGCTTTATTTAGATGAGCCAGTCGAATGCGTAAGTTGAATTTAAATAACTCGTGTTTGAATTTACGGATGCTTGGGGACATGGAAAATTGTGGTGCTTACCATTTTTTTTCTCCTTTTTACTTGAATTTATGTGTCTTTAGTTTTGACAAGTTTACTTAAAGGATTCTAGGAAGAGGCTTCTTGTATTCAGATTTGTGCGGCCAATCATGTGCAACTAAGGAATGATCTTGTATATAAAATGTTTATAAGCTTTTGGGGTTTTAAGTAGGTACCTATACTTTAAATTGTCACATGAATTTTGATAGTTTTTAGATAATTATTTAATTATCTAAGTCCCTAGAGGTTTGGTATGATCTTAATCTGTTAAATGCACAGGCAATTCTAAAATATGTGTTAATTTTAGAATTCTACAACTTGTAGGTTATAATATATTTATATTATTGTGTATTTGTAATAGCGTTGTATATTTCTGTCTATATTAGTACTATATGTTTTATTTAAAAATATAAACGCCATTTTGAGCCCACATCGATATTTTGCCAAACGTGATTTCCTTTGACAGAGTTCCCTCCGATCAATAATTTGAACATTAGCGGCACATAAAAGTCACTAATTGAGATATCCTCAACAATTTGAACTCAACATTTTTAAAGTGTTAAGTAGTGGTTGGAGTGTGCAATAAATCTCATTGTTGGCATTCTTATCTGCCTTACTGAGGTAGCCGATATGGACGTTGTCGGTAAAGAAAAATTTAAATATAAAACGTTGTGTCGCAACGACCATGGACTTTTATCTGTGCCGGTCATATTTTGAAGTATATGGAGCGATCGCACTTTTTGCAAAGTAGGTAGAGCGAGCTAAATGGCATTATACTTTTTCGTTCGATAAAAATTTTGAATAATTTTGGACGATTTTATTTAAAATAATATTAGCTTATTGAATACTAATTGAACTTCTTGTCCCATTAATTTAAGCATACAAAAACAACATAATGACGTCTAGGTAAAATGATTTTAAATATTCAAATGACATGATAATGTCGCTAAACTAGTTTCAAAATTCTACTTTTATAATCTCAATAGTAAACATCTGGTGAAACTAAATACTGCATCTTGTCTTATTAAGAATAATAATAAATCAAAGGAAATCACATGAGCTGAGATTGATTGAATTTCACAAATGACACTTTTATATCACATAAAACTAGTTATCAAAGTAAGAACCGATATAAATAAAGATACTAAAGATTACAAAATCACTTTAGTTAAGAGAGGGATCATCGTGTGTGGCACTAACGCAAGGTAACGACTTATCGAAGATCTCTTCATTAAATACTAAAATGTTGGTAGTTGTCATGTGACTGTTTGTATATTCTCATTGATGTGATATCGCTGAAGATTTTCTGGGAGGAAATAGAAATGTTACTGAAGATTGAAAATAAGAAAAAATAGATCGTATTGCAAAATACCTGGATTTATTTTTATCGACACAGTTTTTTTAAACGATGGAAGGTATGGATCTACTGTAACTGAAACGGCCATTTATAATATGAAAATGAATAAGCTACTTCCGTTATAAACATACTCATCATCAAATTAGTTTCTAAATGATGTAATAATTAAGCTCTTACACTTAGAGATATGATTATATTCAAGTCAATTTAATATTGGAAACAGTTACGTAATCAAATATCCGAGAAAATAAAATAAATCCCACAAAAATATCCGTTCAATCTCGACAGGTTTCAACCAGGATCCCTCACTAGTACGAGAGTTTGCATGCAACGTTGAGCGCATCAATCAGCAAGTGAATCGTATTCTCAATAATAATAAAGTAAGCTCATCTGTTTCGGGGATCTGAACAAATGTTTCTGAGAATGTTGCGTGTCCCCTTAATGATCTGAATAAAAGGAAATGTTTTAAACAAAAGCTTTCTAAGGTTTAATTAGGTCGTATCGGGTAAAAGCTAAATTGATGGCATTTTGGATACTGGTGCACTTTATTAAAATATTATTTTTATTGTGTTTGTTAATTTGATGTCTTCAAAAAGAGTGACACAAATTATGTCAAACAAAATTACAAACCAGGTAAAAATGCAAGTGTAAATATTTATCTCTTTACTTTTATTACAATCAGTCAAGATTATTGATAGACCAGGTACGAAAAGTGTTAACGTGATAAATACGGGTACAAAAAAGATACGATCAATTGTGAGAAACATCTTATTTTTTTGCAAAGCGGCTTACTTACTCAACATCGCGAATACATCGAAATTGATTCTATAAATATCGGACAAAATATAAGTGACTAATTTGATTACTTAAGATCTTTTTCGCTTGGAATCAGTCTAGTTATAACATTAAATTATATCTAAACGTCTCAATACTAAAGCAATTTATTTCAATGATTGACCAACAATGTTAATAAGACAAGATACAAGAATGAAGCCATTAGCGGAATCGCTAAAACTAACACCGTTTCGCGATCTCATAAATCACAAACCAATTTGGACCTTACCATTAAATTGTCAGAGTTGAAACTTCTATAGCATGTGTGCGAACAATTTATCTTAGCGTTCGACGTGGATGCAATTAATCAAGAGCCAATGTCACGTACGTAATATAGCCGAGGTAAAAGAGAAAAAGATGATTTCAGGCTAATTATCTTTGATGCTGTTATATTTTTATTTTGCCACTTAACACCTACAGAGGCATTTTGTCGCTTGTTACGTTATGCTATTGAATTTTCGGGGTCCTGTATTGTCCGACTACCGTCTGTGAACCAAGTTGATTTATTTCTCATACATCCAGTACTCATTTATCATCGTTCGCTTGTATTTAGACTGTTTATTTTTATAATGAGCTCTCGAAAAGGTCAATTTTGCGTTTATACTTCTTTTTTTCTTTAGCCGAGAGGGTGTTTATTTCTTCTTAAATACGTTTAAGATCAGTTGTCGTGTTGGCAACCTGATCTCATTATTCGGGACATGTAATAAAAGGAATATATGAAAGCTTGGAGTATAAGAAAATATATTTAATCATCAATGCCTACTTTTAAATTGGTCCTTTCAATTATGTAGCGAATGAATAATATATAAGAGACTTCCTCAAATGTGGTAGTTATTGGAGAATTTATCAACTTGCAAAAATATCTGAAAGATTCACTTCTTAGGAATGATAACTTAGAATTCCCATTCCAAGTAACTGAACATTGGAATACATCAGTGTATATTCTAATACAATGTCCCGTAACTTCCTATAGCTGTGAGACCTCACAGAACCTTGATCAATTCATCGAATTAAATACCTTTAATTAATTACGATCGCTATCTTAGCTTGGTCTGTGGATGGCAATTAGTCGTAGTAGAGATCCTTTGTTACGACTAACATGACGTCTGTTAGTTCCTGTTTTAGCTACCTTCTAAGATTACAAGCATTGAATAGCGGTGTTGGATTCTGGTTTTCATGAGTATCTGGATATATACCAACTTCATCCAAATAGTGCATGTATAAATTATCTGCTTTCTGAAGACGATGAAGACCTTAATACGATTTAATATGTTTCGTCTATCTTTTATTTAGTACTAGCGATCCACCCGCGGTTTCATCCGTGTTGCCCTGTCCCTAAGAGTCGTAGCGTGATGTTAAATAGCTTAAAATCTTCCTCTTAAATCACTCTAGCTATTAAAAAAACCGCATCAAAATTCGTTGCGTAGTGTTAAAGATCTAAGCATACATAGGGACAGACAGATAGCGGGACGTGACTCTGTTTTATACTAGATCCACGTTAAAGAAATTTGTTAAAATTTTAGCTGATGAGATGCATTTTTTTTTTATTTTTTTTTTGTTTTTAAAAAGCTTGCTAGCAATGCGGGTCGCACATTACTAGTATTCTTGTTAACCCCTCGGGGTAAGCTAGATTGCTTGTGTTACGAGTGGATTCACGTCGGTAGTGCAATGGGTGGGGTTCGAACCGGCAACCACATGATCGCAGGACCGACGCACTAGCCATTAGGCTACCGCCGCTTCAATTTATTATTGCTAAACCTTTCTTCTAAGACCAAAGGAATGTGTAGAAACCGATTACATAAGAGCTGTAAATCGTCCCGAGCAACTTTTAATTGTGAAATATCGCCTACAAGCACATTTCTCTAAAACATGTACCTTGTAGGCGACGCGCTGGTAACCTGCCACCACTTATGAATTATCGATAGACTTTGCGTAAACTATTTCTGTAATAGTACATAAGTAATAACTTCTTCTATTATTTAAATATTATTATTTTGGTGCTACTTCGAGTAATAACATAAGTAGTCTTACTTAAAGGATTTCTATTATTACTGGCCTTTTGAAACAAATTTCGACATGACTTAAATTAGTATTAGAGGATTTATTAATAGAGCTAATCAATATCTACGGATTGAGTCCATTAATAAATTGCTTTATGTTTTGTTGGATGATCGCAATTGTGAAATGTATGGGGCCGATGATTATTTCATTTAAAATATTGGTTCTGCCTTTTATGTAAATATTTCTACAGAAGGCGTATCCTATAAAAGTGTCTTTAAAGGCTAACTTATATAGAAAATATTGCGATATCGAGTCCAACATAACTGTTGGGCTATTGCCCCTCATAAAAAAAATTCTCCATCTTTCGATTGCTACATTGGTACGTATCTTTATTAAGATCATACTGACAATATTTTTTTTTCGCAGATGTCAGCGATTGATCCCGACTGCGGCGTCAACGCGATCGTCAACTACACCCTCGGGGATAGCTTCGCCAGGCCACAGTTCTCCGTCAAGCCTGACTCCGGCGAACTCTGCGTGACAGCACCTTTGGACTATGAGGCCCACAGCGACTTTGAGTTCCCTGTCATTGCTACTGATAGAGGTTTGTATTTTATTTCCAAGCTTTTTTGCATCATGTTTGAATCTCATCATGATGAATAATTCTCTTTGATATGGATACTATTATGCCGCGATTGCACTCTTAAATTATTAGGCCTTTTTATGTTTGTGTTTAATTCTCAAAACTATTTGAAAGTCGTGTTCAGTCAGTTTAGACCTTAGAGATGTAGGTAGTTCTGCTTTGAATTTCTCTCCATCTGTCTTTCAATGATTACAGTAATGTTAGTTGCCTATAAAATATTGGCCAATTTTATCCTAGAATTGTGGTACATTGTAAACCACCAATTGCTACACGAATAATATAACATAAATATTCGTAAATAGGCTTTGTTCAGGTATAAAGTAATTAAAATATTTTGTTCAATATAAATCTGGAGGTCATACCTCGCCTATTAATTAACTCGTACATTCTAAAATGTAAGGTAATAAATGGTTTGATTAAGAGAGGTAATAATTGGAATTAAGCTGCAAGAGGACCAATCCTTAGAGCAAACTATTCTGAAGCAACAGTTCTTATATAAGAGGATAATTATTGAGAAAAACATGATGTGAACCTACCTAATATATTTTCATAAACATAATAATATTCCGCTAAATTATGGATGTTAATTTATAACGACATAAGTTTTTTATAAAATTAATGCTATAAGCAACGATTTTGTGTAAATTATTGATGTTATTTTCTAATTATTTGAAATATTACATATTTTTTAATCATAGTTCAAGAATTTTCAGTAGGTAATCTTTCTATTTAGTGTAACAATTAGAATAAAAAATAATATATTATATTATGTTAATACCGAGGATACAATGTCGCAATATATTTCAGAATTCCACCAACGCTTCCAACCTATTTGTGCAATATTATAGTATGTTCTACCAAAGTGGGTTAACAACATTCCCTGCGTATAGCTTTATTAATTTTCTAATAATTAGCTCTATGTAATCTCTTAGGTACAGCTAAATTGTGTTACGGTGTAGAACTATTAGTATTTAGCAAATTTAATGGGCACTGACACACTTTGAAATGTTTGATTAGAGTACATGAAATTTAAAAAGACATTTCACTCGCAAAAAGAACTGTAGCAATTAAAGGTTTTTTTCATGGTTATATTATTGTAAATGTTTTTATATTAATATAATTACACCGATTTTCCTAACATCGCTCATAATTCCGGGGCAAGACATTTCTGCGGCCTGATTTACATGTACTAAATATTGTTCCATAAATAACAATTGTTTTATCATATATTTCAACCAAAACGATTTGTCCCATTGATTTAAGAAGTATTCTACTATCGCACGCCCTTTAAAGGCTGATTTATTTCCAATAATTATATTGTCACGATACTTTCAAGAATTACATCATCAAGGTAAACCAAACTGTAAGTAATACGAAAATCTTTAAAATATCCACGATTTGCTGCGATTTCGAAGCCCCATCACATTGGCGAGACATAAATTCCGCCGATGTCCGTCCACGGCCCGAAAGTCGACCCCGCTGATTTATGGGGAGAGAACTGTGCAACTATCACTTGGTGTTTTTATTTCGTTAGCTCGAGCGGCTACTTTGTCTTTTGAAATGGAATTTTCGAGAACATTTTCCAGTTTTTAATGCTGTGACGTCTGTGTTTTGGTTTCGAAATGGGAAATTTATTATTTTTTGCTGAAAAAAAGTTGTAGTTCTGAGTGTTTTATTATAATGTTAGTGAAACTGTTCAAGTTATTTGACACCGTTAAAAATGGCTAATGTCGAAAACATAATTAGTTTCATGAAAACATTATAAAATACTTTACGAGATAGTAGCCTGTCGTGATGCATAACAGTAATTTTAAGGTTAGGTAATAATTTTACTGTTATGTTAAAACTACTAAGCCTACCGTCTTTCAAAGTATTATATGGGTAGTAAAATACTTCATAGCTTTAAAGATACTTTCATAAATGCCTATAAAACGCTTAGTCAGCTTGTATATAGGTATCAAAAATTCAATAAAAATAAATGATTGAAAAAACCACCTCTACTTTCAAAAGTAATATGAAAATACCTTTAATAAGAAAAGTTGTATTTACAATCTGAAAACGTGCTAAACGCGTTGACAAACGCATAAATCAACCACCTGCCAATTAGACCTAGAATTACAAACAATACGAACAATCAATACCAATTATTTATTCGCAGGAGGCCTGTCGACGACCGCTATGGTAAAGATCCAACTCATCGATATAAACGACAATGTACCAGCATTCACAGTTAAGGATTACAACGTGTCTCTAAAAGAAGGACGGATCTCAAATGAGCCGATTATAGCTGTGTCCGCAACGGACTCCGATTCAGGAAGATTCGGTACTATAACTTATAGAATTGTCAATGGAAATGAAAATGATGTCTTCAGAATAGATAGGAGTTCTGGAGAGATTTTGGTCACGAAGCCAGCTTTGGTACAAGCTAATTTGAGATTTGATTTGGAAGTCTCGGCAACTGATGGGGGAGGATTGACAGCTCCTCAGAATGCTGTAGTACACGTGTCAGTCATGCCTGCAGGCATCGGATCAGCGTTATTTGATAAACCACGGTACAATTTTCGAGTGAAGGAAGACGTCAGAATCGGGACAGTTATTGGAAATCTGAAAGCTACTGTTGGTGATAGAGGTAAGTGTTATTTATATGTTTTAGACAAATATTAGTTTCTATTCTTAGGTTAAAATATATAAACTCAAAAGCGATTACTCTTGTCTCAAAGTTCCATTAGTAAAAAAGCTTCTATCATATTATCATCAAGTACCGTTCGGAGTTTCTCACGCTAACTTCAACACCCTCATTAAGATTAATTATATTATCATTATAAAGCTGAAACTTGAAATTAATCTGGTAAAAAACAAGAATGTAAAAATAACGCATGCGTGTATATTAATATTAAAGTGAAGAGGAGACTTTATATAAACCAAAAATTCTGAGAAACCTACGATTGTTGTTTAAACAAAAACATAATCAATTTTGATTGTCAACATATCGTTAACATTCCAGGAAAGAAAGCTAGTATGGCTATTATTATGTTTGTAAAATGAGCCTTAAAAACAGGTCCCTAATGACATATTTCAGATATGACTGAGGCACTTCAAAGTATTGGATTTAATTTCACTGTCTTTGACTTAAGCGGAACTTACATTACGTGTATCTCGTTCGTGTTCTGTTTCTTAAATGGCATCATCAGACTCTTAAATTCAAGATGTTTATACTAATTGAACATTGTTATCATTTATAACTTCTGTAAGATCAAACCAATTTTATATTTGTGAAATTTAGTTGTACACTATTATGGACAGTCTGTGATGGGAAAGACATTTAACACGAGAATTTAAACATATTTCGTATGTAGTTGTTTTAACTGTTATGTTAATTCCAGAGTTTAAAAGTAACTATCTTGCAATGTTTGCAGGAAATCACAGTATAAAGTACAAACGACTCAATGATACTACCGTTGACCGGTATCACCTTATGGCTTCATTTTGCTTTTAACAAATTTATTGAAATCGTGCGCAAGTTGTTTCTATTCAAATGAAAAGATTTTAGCGTCTTCGTAAAGTCTTTGGAAACTAGGCTAGGTGCATAGGTCCAGTATTTTAAGTGAGGTACCATCAACATAAGTACAGATTGATGTATTAAGAATTGTGTATCGTACTAGTGGGGTCTTTTGTGAATCGTGATAAATCCGAAATGCAGGAAAATTTAATTTAAATCTATTTATTTTGTGGCCTTGCTCATCATAATTAAATTTAATAATTGAAGTTTCCATTCGCATAAAACCTTTATTCGTTCACGTTGTCAGTCCAGTATAAAATCTTGGGATATTTGGAAAATTTTAACATAAAATTATTAAACTAATTTTGCATTTATAAAAGAGGTTGATTTCATTTTTATTATTTTTACTAAAAACATTCACACATTCGATTTACTTCCTAATTTTTTATTATTAAAATTAGGTCTCAATTGAATAAGAAATTCAAATATTTTTATTATAAGTATAGTTTCCGACATAATTATATCAGGTAGATAAAAAAATCATACAATCCTTGTCCTAACAAATAAATCAGCCAAATTATTCGAGCCGTTATCAATTGACATTCTATTATAAATGCGGGAATTGATGTATATCATAGATTAGGTAGAAGAACATTATTAAACATTTTTAAATTTCGCGTTCCTCTTCTACCTTAGGCCAGCGGCACACACGCTAAGATGCCTATACAACAGTACGTAATCGCCCATTGTCTTAGCGAAGATCACGAGCTGACGCAAGCTGGTGGTGCATCCACTTGGTAACGTTTATGAGGGCTTTTGCATTGCTGATGCGTTCCTTTAACCATTTTGAAAAGACAAATAATTTACACGGTGAATGCGACTGAATACATAATTATATTTTTAATGATACGGTTTCGGCTGCATTCCTTATTGTGTGTAACTTGCCGAAGATACGTTTCAGACAAACAGCTTCTGCTTATTCCGAAACGGAATATTAGATTTAGGTATTGAAGCTTGTGATGTAGGGAAAATATTGTACATAGTTTATTGAAATAATAGTGTTACTGTATGTTTTTGCTAAACATTACGTTCGGCTAATATTAGATATCCATCCTCTGACCATGAATAAATAGAGGCAAGTGCTGATATTATTCGGTATGGATTTACCTTATGCAGCAGTTTACAAGATAATATCCCTCTTTTTCATAGTTCTTCTAAAAGATCTAAAAAATGTGGTAATTTCTGCCCACAAGCAAAATTAACAAGAAAAGTGAAAAGTCAAAAACTATACTATTTATTTTTTAAATGTTATGTTTTAAAATAAATCTAGATATTTTCAACTTTTCACTTTTTTCAGAAACACCTAAGTTACTGTGAAGACAACTGCAAAAATCACTTAATATTAATATCAATCAACTTTCATAATCAGTCCATATCACACATTTATACTATTAGCTGTGGCTGTCTATCACACCGTGACGTAACGTAGCAGGTGTGACGATAGCAATTTAAATGTAAGGAAAACCAATTGAATGGTTGCGCACATTCCTGTTTCAATTTATGCCGTTAACGCTGTAATTATTTAAAGTTGCATTGGGTAATTTTCTCATATCTTCTAAGGTGGAAATGCAATAATTTAGTATCAAAGCGTATATAATAAGCTTTACTGCATAGAACGGTATTTATCGCGCAATCCTTATTTATATTGGAAGCCTTTGGGATTTGACACATTTTACCGTTGAATTTGTTTTGAATTCAGAAGTTGTTTTTAAACGAGTTCTAAAGTTCAAGTTTTCCAATCATATGACAGTTGCAAAAATGGTTAGTTCAGATAGGTTCAGATTAAGTGCACATAATCAGTTAGGAATCCAAAGCAGGATGTCAATATAATGTAATAAGTATATCTAACTGTAATAAACTAAACGTGATTGATAGCAATTCGTACTAATTACCGCAAAATCATATTTCCTGTAACATATAATTCTCACGACGCGAACGGTTGATAAATTGTTCATCTTTAATTCTCGCAGAAACATGATTTCTTGAGAAAAAAATGAATCTAATTTTATTTGACCGCTATCAATCGAATTTTTGTACGTCAAAATCATAAAGTTAAAAAAATAATATATAATCTTGGAAAAGAATTTAATTAATTAATTAGTGACTTTGTCGGTCACTAAAACCGTGATTTAGTTTTTAGGTGCTTTTAACAGCTTATAATGAAACGTTAAAAAGTAATAAAATATTTTTAAGTCTGCAAATCGGGGTTATAACCAACTTCAAACGATTTTATTGGTATACTTATGTATGCTGACAGCGTCTTAAATAAATTATAGATAGGCTTAAATGTGTTAAGTCTACAAAAAGGCGCATCCAATTAAATGAATAAAGATATTTTTTATCTTCTAATGGAATATAACATCAAAGATCATAAAATAACTATTGCATTATCACTGTAAGTAAATTTTGTATATTTTAAAATATCACTTAAAACTTTTAATCTCCAAAAAAATAATGTCTTATAAATTCATGCTTATTTCTTTTTTGTGTAAGAAGAGATCCTTGACACATAGTGAGCCAATCAGCTACTAGTGAGGCTCTATTAACAAAACTAAAACCAAACTCCGGTTCACCATAACCGTTATAAACCGCAGGAACAGAAGATTATTATGAAAATAACAGGTGAATAAATTTATATATATCATAGTTATATTACGTTATTATATACCTACTGTTATATTATCATAGTATAGACAATAAAGCATGTTCGGTATCTCACTCGCGACGGTGCGTTTGGATAATATTTATACAGGTAGGTCCCTGGCCACTATTACACCGTAGTGGAAAGGTGATAGTAATGTAACAACCAAGCTATACACTACCTGAATATACATACCTACCAAATATTCTTTATTGAATCTGTACGTGGAAATATATACTGACTGGTCTGCCTATCGGAATTTGCTCTATATTAGTGATTGAGCAAATTATTATTATTAATTTAAAAAAGAGCTACAGATGGCAAATCTGTCTTAAAAACATCGTTTAGTTTATTAAAAAAAATAAAGAGAAAACTCTCAGATACACTTAAGATTGATGATTTTTCAACAATTTCTAATGCTTATAATACTGACGCGATGAATTTTGTGTGACGTCTCCGTAAATTCTATTAAAAAGTCGTCGAAAGGCGTGGCAGGTGTTTTAAGATCATAGTGCATTTAATACCTAAGCCTGGAGCAATACATAATTCAAATGTATTGATAAATCAACGCCCTAAATTAATTTCGTGTTTGTCGGACATAAATTAATATTTGGTACCTACACAGGTTTGGTATGATGATCTTTGGCTGTTGAAACATTTTCGACTTTACAAACATAGTATTAAGGGTTAAAAATGGCCAAGATTGTTGATTGTACTAAGTAACATTATCAGCCACATATATAAGATTTGACTAGGTATAGCGTAATCCAAAACTAATGGATGAACTATGTTTTTTTATGGAATATGGGGAAACGAGCAGGCGAATTGCCTGATGGTAAGCGATTACCGCCGCCCATGGACATCAGCAACACCAGAGGACTCAAAGAGTCACAAATGCATTGTTGGCCTTTTAAAAGGGTTTGGGCCTCCGGCATTTTTACCCACTCGGCGAAACGCAACGTAAGCGTTGTTTAACGCTCCGGACGAGCGGCCCCATTCGTGCCGAAGCATTGCTCGGCACGTACAAACAGTTATTTTGCTATACTACACATTGTGGGTTGAATTATTCCTGCACGTAATAAAATATTTTTAAGGCAGTAACAGATAGATATACCCGTTACAGCTATCCCTAAAGATAATTGTACTGGGTCAGTCTGTGTATTTGTCCATTCAAGACTTATCTGTTTCTCTTCCCGATTAACCACATACGTAGTGGGATCAGCCTTCTTTATCTTTCCTCTCCTCTTTGCTCTATAGCAAAGAGGAGAGGAAATGTTGTCAAATAATAGTATTGACAACAGTCTTGGACACCTTGCTTGCTTGGAAAAATGTCTCTTATGCACTACTTTTATTCACATGATTTTAGGTGGAGCCTCTTTGACTATTTTATTTATCCCCAAGTTACACTACTGTGTGACAGTCATCCACAATACTGGCCCACGTATTCTGTTGTAAGTTCTAGCTCTGTAAATCACTGAATTGCTAACTCTACCGTTATAGTACGTTGTGCACTTGTCTATGGGAATTCTACGCCATGACTCCGCCATTGTTAAGACATAGATAGCGGCCGCTTAAGATTCATGGAGTTTCATACTGTATAAGTATAGATATTGAATTATTGTGTTGACCGTTTTATTCGCTTCTAAGTATTCTAAGTACCACTTTAGTCTATTGGTACTAGTGGTATTAAAGAACACATTATGATAAGTTTTTTTTTTTTAAATTTGCATTAACGCATGGACGCAGGTCCTACCTGAGACCAAAATTTTCTTCCATTACAAATTATAACATTAATATTTTTTAAATTAGAGAGTCAAGATAATTATTGAGTTATGTCGTGGAGTGTCGGAAACTGTGATTCACGGCAAGTAAAAAGGAGATAAATAAATAGCAGTCACCCATCTGTAGTTTTACCGCAGCGCGCGCAGCTAAGCCTGCAAATGAAGCCATGAAAATGTTTTAAGATATTGTCGTATTTTTAAATTACATATTATTACAAAAAATAGTATATATGGGAGGTAACCATGTGTAGTAGTAATATTAATAAATTTTAAACTAATTAGCTAAATCATAATACCTGTATCAACTAGGTATTGCAAATCAAATCATAAAATTGAGCTGATTTTATCTTAAAAATCACATTGTATTTTTAGCACCGATGTAAGTAATAAGCGATTGTTACTTTATCCTAGAAATATAATTGGATGTCACCATAGCTGAATAGGAAGAAAACAAATTAACTATTAGGTTATCTACATAACTTAATACTTAATTTGTTTTCTTCCTATTCAGCTACTCTCAAGCACGGCTGCTGAGCGTGAATTCCTGAGTCCAATTCCGAAGTTCAATGTTATTGAGTTTGCTATGAAATTCTCAGTAGAATCTTTGAGCTTTTTAGTATTTTTGCCTCAATAATAGTCTCATTAGTAGTCTTACCCACTTGGGTTTTTATCACTACACATAGAATAGAATAGAATAGAATTATTCGTGTGTCGGTAGTGGTTCACTGTGCGGTCGTATCGCTAAAAGCGATCTCTTACAGACAACCACCACATCTGCTGAATTTTTTGGTAATGTGCTATGTAACTTGGATAAAACTTTGGTTATTTAAGACAGACACAATGTGTCGTACAAGAGTTTTCATCTACACAGTTGGTAAATAAACACACGTACACACCTATCTTCATACATAAAAAATCAAATCAAACCATTTATTTGCATGAAGTGTGGTACATGTACAGCTGTTAAGATATAATTTATAGACCAAATATTTGTGTGGCCTACCTGTAGGTCACACAAATATTTGGTCCTGTGGTACAGAAGCCGATAACTCAGCCGCTGTGCAAATAATTGACCCGCTGACGCTTATCACACAGACCTAGCCCAAACTCGCTCTGAGTTTAATTAGAAAGAGCTTCATAACGCCTGTGTTCACTATAGACGCACGCCCCTTCAGATTTATTACAGCTGGCTCGCAGATAAACATCCATTAATTAAAAAAATATTATATATTGGACGAGGCAAACAAGTTTTCTGAATGGGCACTTGCCAAATATTGCGATGTTGTGATAGCCCTGGTTATGAGAAAATGTGATTAAGTGTCTTTTTATTGTTAGGTAAACACAAACAGGTCTTCCTGTAGCATGTTTTATAAAATTTGTGGCTCCATTGGTTTTTGGTTTTGATGCAACATTTAATTCTGTCTAAGATCGCTTATCAATCTCAAGACACTTAATCAGGGCTTTCTTTTTCAACTTTACTTTTAGATTTCAGCCTCTCTTAAATTTATATTATTATTATAATACCTAATTTCACTTGAGGTAAGTATCATAACTTCCTTTTCAATATCATTATCAACGCATATATAATGTCAGTTAAATATTGATCGATAATTAAAATTATCGAGTTTAGCTGATGTGCCAAAACATCATCTACAAACCTAATTAAAATTAAAATTTCGATTATCGATACTATAATTAGCGTTCGATTATCGACTAATCAAATATCGATTTGACTCGCGCCACCGTTAGACCACACATCGTACATATTATATTAATTTATCACGTATGACAGTTAATCTTGTGAATAATTTCGATCTCCGTTATCATTGCTTCGTCTAAGAATTATTTGGTCGACATTTGAATGCACTCGCAAAAGTTTCGTTGAGTATAATTGTTATCTAGTTTTAGAGAGTCACCAATAAATACTGAATGTAATAAAAGTTCAAACAAAATCCTTAAATAATCCTCCAATAGAAACAAAATATCGAAGATAAGAAACAGCATTCTTTCGAAAAAAGAAAACAAATGGAGGGACACGGTCGCGCAATAATATGAATACCATTACGCAAATTAGAACCGATAGCTGGAAGCATAGCCTTTTGTGTAGACAATCAGACAGGGACTGTCTCAGTTCTTAGACATAAGCCATAGTGATTTAAAATACCTTTAGAACATAAAGGGACCGTAAAAGTGATATCTATGTGGTAGATACAGATGATACAACCAAAAACTCCCAAGAGGGATGAAAGAACTGGTCCCGTAGAAAAAGTACATCCTGGTTAACTAAAAATCAAAGCTCATATGGTTTATACCGTACCTGCACCATAAGGAATCCTAAAAACAAAAAATACTACCAAACATGGTGAAATATTCGACGATAATTTAGTCAGGTCAACCGCTCCAAAATTGCTTAATATTTTTAGGCATTTATACAACAATCTTCGGACAAGATTTAAACCTCAACTTTATTAACATTAGGAGGATTAAAGTAACCCCTTGCAATTTTATGATAGTTTAAAAAAAACAAGTTAAAAATTTCACGCTCCCGCGCAATCGAACACTGACTGAAAATTTGAAATTCGAATCTGGAGAAATCCAAGGATACGTTCGGATCTGAGTGCGCCGGCTTCGAATAGGGTGGCCAGTTATACGGGACTATGCGAGCTAGTCTTTTTTGCGATGACTGATTTAATCTTAAAGGTGAAAGGTTGTATAAAAATAAACTTCAGCCTTACTCTTGGAATATACGAGTAAATAGACAGTGGAATACTGAAATTTAGAAGTTTTTTGCGTTTATTTGGTAACTAAAATGACGTTTTTCCAGTATCCAGTTTGTAAATACACACTTTTACTTTTAATAACCTGAATTATAATGTCAACTAACTTAACTCTCGGGCTATCAAAGATAACCTAGGTGCGATTTTAATCGACATTTATTAATTAAGTCCCAATTAAAGTCCAGTAGATACAAATCAAGGGTAAATCACAATTTAGCTTTCACCTTTAGTACTATTTCCACATACAAAAGCGATCTGTTGGTAGCCCTACAGGCAGCACACCCAAATAAATCCAGTGAGGTCGGCGAACCCTCACCGCGGCGACAGTTTTTGCCGCGTAACATTTTAGACCTCCTTTTTTAAAGGTCCTGTAGGTACCTCAATTATTTTCGACTTTTTACACCCGCGTTATTCAGACTTCGTATTTGATTCAACTTATTTTACCGTGTAGGTGTTTAATAGGTGTAATTTTGTTCCCGACAATGTTGTATGTCAAATAACGCGAGAGTAACAAATGTTTGTACTTATTTTAAAAAAGAAGTTTTAAGAAAACACATTTACTTTTAAGAAATAATAGTGTATGTAGTGAAATGTAACTGGGTAATATGTAACTAACAACCTATCATTTTCAACTCTCATTTGATGCTTAAAATCGTATTAATACTTTGCTTTAAATCCTATTAATACTAATATATAAATGTAAAAGTTTGTGAGGATGGATGGATGGATGTTTGTTACTCTTTCACGCCAAAACGACTGAACGGATCTGGAAACAATTTAGAACAGGCTGTTTTTTACCTAAGTCGGACCCAATTCTGTCCACGCAGACGAAGTCACGGGCAGAAGCTAGTATAAATTAATTAAAGTTTTATATGATTATTAAAATGAGCAATGCAGTTTCAATAAAATTATTGCGGAGAACAATAAGTAAATTTCACACACGCGTGGAAAAATTACATAAACTCCTAATTAACGACACATCAAAATCGTGGACGCATTATTCAAAACAAAAGATAATCACATTAGATAAATTAATTCAGTCGAATTAAAATCTAACAATTCACATAGGTGGAGATTTACAAAGCTTAATTGAACAGAGTTCGGGGCGCGTGAGTGAGATAATCAGTTTAGCCGTTAATGATTTCAATTTAGAAGGGCCAAGATGCAAATTTATTTTGTAATGCGGAGTGGGACGGTATGCCACGACACTTACAGGGTTGTGACAGAGATTTATACAAGAAATAGTTTATCGATTTTTCGGAAGTGTAAAATATGGTAGAGGAATTCTTAAGAAATGATGATAGGTACGTTATTTTTAAATTATTAAGCGTTTAATGACAATACACACAATGTAATTTAACGTGGTGTAGATAATTATAAAAGAGATTACGTAGTTATTACTAACAAATAATAAATAATTACACGCTAAACGCGTTAAACCGTCTAGCTAATACGTACTGGTATAAGGTGTGGGCTTAACTAAAGTTCAAAGTATTATGATTTGAACTCACGACCTAATCGTCAACGAATGATTTGGCTTTCAGGATTATTATTCTTTGCCATGTTGCAAATTTTTAAAACACTTACGGAATATTTTGATCTATTCTAGCCAGTTTAGGATGTCAAAAAAGTACGAGTAGCATCGATTTCACGACCAGCCCTATCAGATTCACTGATCACTAATGAATTGCCTAAACACTGCCCAAACTTAAACGTTCATGAAATACTCGTAGCTTTATGGTCCTTGGATTTTTTCTCCATTCCATTCCAACAAACGTTGGCCAAATGTAAAGGTTTTGGTCAGTATAGGTATTGGAAAATATTGTTTCCAAGGACAGAAGACAAAACTTAGGTTGCCAGTATTTTTGCGACGTCTTAATCCTTCTAAAGGACCGATTATGATAATTTAAAAGAGTCATCAATTTTAATTTTGAGACACGAAAGGATATATCAAATAAATTCTGTTGATCTTAAGCTTGAAATGGTAAGTATTTTTATTTTGAATTTAGTAGTAATTCTAAATGTTAAGATTGTGTCATCTAAAAGAGGGTTTATTATTTACTGGTAACCTTGGTTTCAGCTTCATTCATTTCGTTGAGGTATATTTGAATTTATTGCATTCGGATTAATGTCGGTTCAACATAGTTACCTACCTATGTTTTGAATTCAAAATCCTGTTTGAATCTTTTAGTGACATTATAAACCAAGAACAAATAGAAGAACAAATCTCTTTCACAAAAAAAACCGAAAAAGCAACTACAATTCTCAACAAAAACAACAGTTACGCCAAATCCTGTGAATCCAGCCGAAAATAAGTTTGCGTTTGCGCATCGCCGACTGTATAAAGAGGAGAGACAAAGGGGCGACGCGGGGACCGACAGGACAGAGGAGGGAGGGCCGGGACCAGTTAAACAAAGACTCCGGAGCATGTCCACGAATAAGACTGTATATCAATCTCATGTCAGCAGACCTGCCCAAAACGACTGGCGAAAAAAAACGCGCGCCGCCCGCGCAAAAAATACGAAACGCCAGAAAAAAAATTTCGACAATGAACCCCTTTAAATTGTTGTGAGAACTGCCAATTAAAAATTGATAGATACAAAACCGTTTTCGGCCGATGGATATTTGGGAAAATTTGTTGGCTGTAACTAGTTATTTTCTTGTTGAAAAATATTATTGATTATCTATATTTTCGCGTTTTGTAAAAATAATAATGTGTGTATTAAATATTGCGATTATTTTTGTTGATGTATGAGAACTCGTTTTGCTAGCATGCCATAGTTCTAGCAGAGTATGGAAATACATGTTTCTTTTGCCATTAAAACTAGTTCATCTTTTGACATTCTATGCATATTTGTGCTACGATAGTAAACCTATTTCTTTAGCCGAATACACTCTCATTAAAAACAATATTAACATTTATTTTACATCATTATGAATTACGCTTCAAGTCAGCCTACGCAAAAACAACCAAAGAATACTTTTGTATGTAAATCCCGTATCAAACATAACAACGGACAATTAGCAATAAAACCCTTTGGAAAACAAACTAAAAAATATTCTGAAGGACAATACAATAGTCGGCAAAGAACATGCTCGACATCCCGGTATTAATTTAGTTTGTATAATTAGTATAGACGTGATGAAAATAGATATGGACTAGATATTCGGACTGGTAAATGTTATTGTTGATACTTTGAAAAAAGCAGATGAAGTTTTGAAACATTTTTTACCGTTAAATTTACATATTATGCGACACTAACGTTGCTATGTTAAAATATAGAGATATTTTGTTAGGAAATTGTGCTAATTAAGGTATTTTCTATTTAAATTAATAGCCAGACTGTTATATATTTTTTTTAAAGAAGTGAATTCTTTCACATCTCTGTCTTTCAGAATAGTTACATCTAATTCCTTAAATACCTGTTTAATTTCAATACCAACAAGAGAATTTAGATAGCTATACTCTTTTCTAATCCGATATTCGACACCTATTAAAAAAATTGTTCCAGCACTATTTACATGTGCAATATTGCAGTCTGAAGTAACCCATAGATAGTTATGACGGTCATCGACAGTTGCCTATAAGTATCACGACATCTGCTTATCCAGTAACAACCCGTGCAGCGATAAGCAATTCCTGTGTTATAATACTGAGTGGTATATACTATACCGCCCACGAGTTCAGTTCGACTAAAGTTCTTAGAGTCATTGTAATTGAATAGTCATAGTCATAGGAGTCCAAATTGTATATAGTGGGATGGTTGGCTAGTATATGTATAAATGAGATAAAAGTAGTTAGTGGTCGTAAAGTAGAGAATAATCATGATAATAACTTATAAAGCGAAAGAAAGAGTTAGGTTAGGTCTGACTGTATTGTAAATTTGACAATTGCAATGAATCATTTAAATCGTCAGTTTGACTATGTTTTAGTGGATGATTAAAGGTTGAAACTGAGAGATGATAGTTATATTAAATCTTAACTTAATAACGTTTTCTGAATGTCGAATAATAATAATCTTCAAGCACCTGTGATCGATATTGAAATAGATGTGAACCTACTTGATTGAGTTAAAATAATATATCATTTTTACGTATCTAAGTACAAAAAGGCGAAGTGAATACATGTGAACCAGATAAAAAGCTTTTAAATAATTAAAATTTTGCATTTGCATATAAATTGCTTGAGCTTCATATTTGAATCTAGTCAGTCACGAAATTAGGTAGCCATTTTGAAGATCAGCAAAAAGTATCAGTATAATTACAGCTTAAATAAAAACATGTTATAAAGAGTTATAATTTGATAGACGTGAATTTTGTGTGGGATAGAAGCTTTTTCTAATAGTATTCAGTATACCTACATTTTAATATACAATTTGTTGTAATAAGTAATTTGTTGGATCATGCTTAAGGCCCACTTGCACCAACTTCTTAAATATGTTTTAATTGTACTTAAACACAATTTTTCATAGTAAATTTGTGTTTAAATACGATTTAAACGAAGTTTGATTTCTAAATCTCTCTAGAAAAAATTCGTGCCATCATCAGTGGAAATACAATATTCCTACAAAATATTTTCTAATATTATTTCTAACACACATATTTGAACATAATTTTCCAGCTTAATACACAATACAAGACGGAAAGTAAAATGATACCAATGCATAAATATTTATGGGCTCTATAAACAGTGGTACGCTCAATTTCGCTGGATACCCACAAAAGGGGAAAATTGAGACGAGTGAAGTCGAATTTGTGATGCACCGGAATAATATTCACATATCCAGTGACATCTGACAACATAGATGTTATAGTTATAGATGATAGTGATAGATCAGTATTTTTAAAACTAACGATCTTACTGAATAGCCTTCAGTTTTTAAGTACCTAATACCTTTAAACTATAAATATATAATATGTATGTGTAATATTTCTTCGCGGATTCTTTTTTCATTATTATTCATTTTCTTCTACCAGGTCAACAGCCATTGCGATATAGCATCGTCTCCGGGGATCCAGACCACCGTTTTACCATCGAGCCACTTACTGGATCCATCAGGACTTCGGGACAACTGGACCGGGAGACCAGCGCCTCGTATCTATTAAATGTTAGAGCAGCCACTGGAAATCCTTCCAGTTTCGATCAGACTCAGGTAACACTGAAATTTTCATCATATTTAATAAATGTAACAAGAACTCACAAGCTCAACATGTACTGAAAAAATCAAGATAAATAATCAAAAGTTTGTACTTATTTTGCGAAACAGTTCAAATGATTCACTTATTGAATGCTCAATAAGTTAAATTTTTTTTTGCAAAATAAGTACAACTGATGCTTTATCTTGATTACCTGATTTTAAAATTTTAAATGATTTAATATATCCTGGAGACGAATCAAAAATAAGATATAAATCAAAACATAAATCCAGTAGGAAAATAGACTCCCGTGTAAAAAAAAACTAATCAATTGTTTATTTCTACCACCAGGTCCAAATCACTCTAGAAGATATAAACGACAACGCACCAGAATTTGGCACATCATCAGTGAGGGTCTCAGTGGCTGAATCAGCGGCTATAGGTTCCGTGGTCTACGCTGCAAGAGCTACTGATGTAGACGATGGCAAAAATGGACAGATCAGCTACCATCTAATTTCTGCAACAGGACCTTTGAACACCTTCGCTGTGAATTCTCAACATGGATTAGTTACGCTTTTGAGGTACGTATACCTTTTTTCATTATTAAAACCATTTTAGATCATTTCCATATTTAACTTTTATGCTAAAAATGTAATTCTTTCTTTTGCCTCTGAATTAAAATTAACTTTGGTAATATTGCCATTAAATGAGTAATTGGTCGTATTAAATATTTCTAAACATTTTTTTTCTTCCTTAGGTCCCTAGATTATGAAAACCTTGTCCGCCATACTCTCACAATCTCTGCCAGAGACAACGGCATCCCTTCCCTCAGCGCTAACCTAACCTTAGTGGTGGATGTCCAGGATGTAAACGACAACCCTCCGGTGTTTGAACATGAGTCATATAATGCAAATGTATTGGAGTCCGAAGCTGTAAATTCTAAGGTAAGAGATATTTTTAATATCTCAAACAAAACAGACTTTTTTTCATTCAATGTAAAAGTGATGAAGTCAGTAGTCTTCTAGGTCTCATTTGTGTTAAAACCAAAAGAGCAGTTATAAAAGTTCAAATCCAAGGCCATACTGACAGTTAACTTTGCGTATGATTAATTAAGTACCACTGGCTTCAACGATGAAGAAAAACAAACGTTTTTAGAAATCAGAAATCATAAATCGTTTATTTTGCTTTGAATTTAGGTACAAATGGATAAAGTAAAAAGAAACTTTCATACCTGAAAATATTTTGCGTGTGAAGGTTGTTAGACTCGTCTTATTATTGTTCAGAACTGCGGCAGTAAATAGTTTGATAGTATAATAGACTTTGCATTAGAAATCTTATTACATTATTGTAGGTAACTACTCACAATAAAAAAAGATATTTTATTACTTACTAATTCAGACTTAAATAAAATAATGGTAATGCCAGTTAGATCAGAATGTAACAGTGTTGTACCGATAAAAACCTTACAATACGTACATAAATACGGTTAATCTCAATGTTAAAATTTATTGAGTATCGTTTAACGGAACGATAATGATCAAAAGGTATCGGGTTCACGTACCTAACCACATCGAAAATAAACTAAATATTTTTTTAACTGAATTTTATTTAATAAGATAGATTTGTAATTACGACTGGTTTTTCGATTAAAGTAAATTGTAGGTATATCGAAAACTGTTAATTACTTTTCAATGTTGTAAATATAAATATTCAAGAAAGATTGTGCAAAGAGTTGAAATGTAGGTCTCTGTTGTGAAATTTGTTTTTATTACTATCTAATTAATTTGTAGCGTTATTTGGAAGGTATAGGCGGAGATAACATTAATGGGTTCCGTAATTAATTTGACATTTTATCATCAATGAGTAATGCGTAAGCTAAGTACTGTTACAGTAATACCCTGGTTTCCGTTACAAAATTTATTTTAGTATGAAATATTTTCAAGCAAATCATTATTTCGTATTGACTTTAAATAATAATGTTATAACCTAATATAAAAACACAAAGGTGTTTCATTTTAATGAAACACCTTTGTGTTTTATTATTGATTACTTTACCTTAGTGTTATCTAATAATTTTAAATATCTTTTTCAACAGATCCTGGAAATTCAAGCCATCGACAAAGATACCGGCAACAACGCACGCATTACGTACAAAATAGCTGCAGACGCTAACGCAAGTGAAGAGTACTTCAAAGTACAACCGAGTACAGGCTGGGTCCACCTTGCAAAACCTCTCGACAGAGAAACAACGGCAAAACACAAAATGGTCATAATAGCCGTCGACAACGGTATACCACAGCTTTCTGCGACCACTAACTTAGTTGTCAATGTAATAGACGCAAATGATAATGATCCAGTGTTCAGTAAAACGGCGTATGATTTTCAAGTAGAAGAGAATCAGAAAGCAGGTGCGTTCGTTGGGAAGATTGCTGCATCTGACGCTGATTTGGGGGATAATGCCGTAGTCAGATACAGCCTATTTCCGTCGAATACAAGTTTCATCGTCAATCCTATTACAGGTTAGTTCTAATGTAATACAAAGCTCATTATGATAAAATGCAACTAGGTATTTTAGTGAAGGAAAAATTCGACTCGCAGGCAGGATTCGAAGCTGCGTCTTCTGGTTAGATACACCAGACCCTATGACCACTAAGCGAGTCCCATGTCAAAATTTGCCTTCACATTCTGAACTTACGTCTTATAGGTGACGTGTCAGTAGGCATGTTTGAAGAATACATATTGTGAGTACCTAAGACAAAAAAACTTTAACTTTGTGTCAAATGCTAGAAAGTTTAAGTACTTAACTCATACATAAAAATTAGCTTTATAAACCCCTTGCTCTTTGAAATCAAAATATTGTATTTATTTTACTACATTTTTGCATATCACCCGTTTCTTTTTGTCCCGACAATTATTCAAACTTAGAAAAACATTATATTTTTGATTAATAACAATCATTACTTCGTCTACCATCCAATGCTCATTGGATATGACGTCTAGCTGCGATTTATCATTATAATCCTCCTAAAGCTACCGTCGTATGTTGACCCGACAACAATGACTACTGACATAGCCAAGGTCGGGACATTTTTTAACCGTACACTACGCTTATTTGTCATGAGATGAGCGGGCTTATAAGGCTTGAACGTACCTGTTAAAATGAGAAGTAGTGAAAAATCCTCTTTCATACTTGACGGTTCTTAATTTAAGGAATATGAGTCAATAGTGCTATTAGATATTTAAATAAAGCCACGTTTTAGTTAAGTTGTTAATTTATATTCTGCATATAAAATGCTAGTCAAAAACGGTTCAAAACTATATTGGACATCTACTGGCGCTACATGGATCATTACATCATGTACAGAGCTAGGAACAATCGATATTTTACCGTATTACCAAATACTCGTTTGTATTTGATCAGGCAAGCAACTTCCAGCCGGCCACTTGCCCTTTGTTTAGCTTGCCGGCACTTTTGAAAGCTAAAACCCAAAGTATGTAAGTCCCTTGAAACTCATTGATAGAGCAAACATGTTGAATAAATACGGCCATTTTAATACCTGCACAATTTGAGCGTATGGGGAGCAGATCCGATGGCTTTATTTGTTTTCTACCTTCCCATGGACCGCTTTCTATGCTTCTATGTAATTATGGAATTATTTCAAGTGTCTCCTATGTTGGATATTTTGTGGGAATATAATTTGGGAATATATAGAGAGGTAAGTTATTAGATATTTTCCACACTGCTCTCACGCTATACATTTATGGATTATTACGATGTATTTATGTTTTGTAATATACACAGAGAAATGGTCTTTAACTAAAGCACGATCATGATCTTTGCACTAGGAACTTTTGCATGTGACTTCGCCTAGTTCAAACTTACTGCTCCTGCTCCTGCAGATCTCCACTGAACCAAAATGGAAAAACAAGTGTGGCAAATAGCAAAAACTATTCCATGTTTAGCGTTGTTTACACCAACTAATAAGATATGCAAATAAGAATCCTCTACTGATCTTATCCTAACGATGTTTATCGACGAAATCGTGCGAGTATTAAGCATGGCATAAAAAGGGTGGCTGGCAGTTCGTTATTCTCAATAACTGACTGATGAATGGTGGAGCTTTTCGTCTCAATTCGGCTTATCGGCGATCGCACCCGAACACTCCCGAGCTAGTTAGCAAGGAGCAAGTGAGGGCTAAATTCGTAAATCATTTGCGACGGCTGTATGTGGCCCCTATTGGAAGATTGCGGTCTTCAACAGGTGCACCCACTATGTTTCCAGTGGCAAAAACTCTGCCTTTTATGAGCATTGATAGCCGTCGGTCTGTTTGTGATCATTGGCGTTTTGATAGAACTGGTTGGTTGGTTTGGACAGTAATTCCCCAGTTTGTGTAAACCTTTGACCAAAAAGATGGAAGATCAAACATACCATAACAATAAATGTGGTTTATATCAAGTTAATCCATTTGTCTTCGCTAGAGTTATATCGATGCAAAAGACAAAGTATAATTTTAGTGTCGCTATTGAAGGTGGCTATAGATTTGCATGAGCAGATATTGTTGCCATTTCATATGTCACACATGAAAGCTGGTCACCATTAGTAATGCTTTGCGCTCGACGTATCCACTGACTCATAATGTAATACTAATATTTCTTCGGTGACAAGCGACAGAAGTTCATGGCGTCTGAGGACGTATAAGGATACAAAAACGCTTTAACATAATTAATTGTGGGTGGATGGATTGATCGGATCAGTGTTTTTAAATCTTTGAAAACAAAATTACTTTAAAACACAGACTTAAGACGAAAAATTTTATAAATAAATATATATTAGAGATTTAAAACGTCTATATTGTAACAGTAGGAAATATAATCTGGAGATAGCTTCCCATTTAAGCTTGTTAAGTTCAAGATTTTGATAAATTTTTTCATCAATCGACAAATTGACAATAATTTTTATTCGAAAGGTCATGGCACCCGCCGCACAAGAACCCACAACGGGAGGCAACGCACAATGAATTTATGCGCGTCAATTGCGAGTTATAAACGTCGTCGCTCGCGCATGCGCCGTGACCCACCATTAACTATTATTAAAATATTGCTATGTAGGAGCTTGGCTATTCTCTCCCATGTTTTATTACAAGGCTTACCAGTACTAGATACTGTCGTCGGCTATTTAAAGCTCATATGTTACAAATGTACGTGTAGGACGCACAGGGCACTACAACTCGTTTTGTTGACGGATATCTTTTATTTTCATATGTTCTCAAATGAATTATAGGTGTAAAATGTTGCTGGAATCTTACCGTGGACAGAGTGCTATAAATTGCAGCAATAACAAACAGGGTTGAAACAAAAAAGGTAATTGTGATCAGACGCGATAATAAATTATTTGGCCTTTGTCTTAGCAAAATAATATACAAATTACATACCTACTCGTATTTGTAAAAACTAAGTTAGAAAATGAAAATTGTTTTATATTTATTATATTGTAGAATTCAAATCTATAGAGAATATAAACCTTCTTTCACATTATTTACAATTTTTCGATTCGATTCCGATTGATTGAATTTGGCGATTCAGTTCAGAAACACTTCTAGATATAAAAATCTAAAACTATATTTGTACAATTCTTTAATGAAGGTAAATTTTCCGGTCATGTGTCTTTAAAAACGTCTAGTACCGTATATTAAACCTAGCTATACAAATCAAATGTTTGACTTGATAAATTAAACTCAACGGTTAAAGCTACCAGTATTTATTACTGTGCCATCATGATCCCTGCCCTCCCGAGCGAAGACTTCCAAGTGTTACCTTACACCGCAATAATAATCTTTATCTCGTACAAAAACAGAAATCAGCAAACATGAAGAAAATATTACCGTTTACCACAAATACCGAAGTCAAACTGTCCAATATTTGCGGTGGAAATAAATTCTTTTTTCTACATCTCTCTTCCCATCGCTGATTGCAGTGGTCTCTAGCACATCTCATTATACTCCTATAAATCCAATATCTTCACAATTGTACACTTTAATGTAATCAATTTTAGGTTCATTGTTGTTTGTATCATAATAATACCGTGATATTAATTTTTGCTGTTTCTGTCATCACAATTTTTAGGTGCTCGATATGGAGTTTCGGATAATCATAGTTATTTTGTCCTGAGGCGATCTCTTTTATGTACGCCTAATTTTAGGTTGCGGTCTTAAAAGTAATCGATTTGAAATTGACAAAATTCTTCCATCATTTGTTGTAAAGGGAGTTTCGTAAAAACGTGTGTAGAGTTTTCATTATAGGGCAAGAAATTGAAAGTGTATTTTTGTATATTAAAATTGAAGAGGGCTTTCTACTGAGATTTTCTTAAAAAAAGATCATGTTGATAGTAGGTTTAAGTCTAAGTTTAAGTCTGTTGTCTGTATAGCGCATTCGTTTTAATAAAAACAATACATTGTACAGTTTTTTATGAATTGTCTTGAGTTCCGTCTTAAAACTATTTTATTTCTTTTACAGTGGATTGTGAATCGTCACAAAAATAATTTATTCCTAATACTAATATCCTTTGTTACAGGAATAATCACAACCAAAGAAATTTTAGATAGAGAATTCAAGTCATCGTACTCTTTATTTGCTGAAGCAAAAGATCAAGGTTTGTTGCCAAGATCAAGCAGAGTTCCTGTTTCCATTAAAATTACTGATGTAAATGACAACCCACCCGAAATAATTGACCCTAGAGAAGATGTAGTTAGCGTTAGAGAAGAACAACAGCCTGGTGCTGAAGTCGCAAGAGTCAAAGCAATCGATAGAGATAATGGAGTCAATTCTACTATTAAATATTCAATTTTAAGTGAAAGAGATATGGATGCTGTTGGTGTCTTTGTTATTGATGCTAATACAGGAGTAATTAAAACTAGCAAAGGTAAAATTAATCATCTATTTATATTATTCTATTAATAATAGTAATAATAGATGAAAGTAAATAAAAATATCTATGTGGCCTTTTTTTAGTATTGGACCATGAAGAGCGATCAATTTATCGACTGACAGTAGCAGCGACTGATGGAGGTACACCACCAAAGCAGACAGTGAGGCAGCTCAAAGTTGAAGTTTTAGATTTAAATGACAACAGGCCAACTTTTACCAGCTCTAGTTTATCATTCAAAGTAAGTACTTTACTGAATATATCCAAGTTTCAAACAGCCCAACTTTAACTTAATTATTATCAATACGTCATTAAAAGTATTATAATAATAGGTATTTTATAATAAATAATATTTTTCAGGTAAAAGAAGACGCAAAGATAGGTCATGTTGTTGGAACTGTAGCATGTTGCGATAGTGACATTACAGAGAACTTAGTAAATGATGATGATGAAAAACAGATATCATATCTTCTTATGCCCCTTACCACTGATCACTCTCCTGGTACCTTTGAGATCGACCGAAAAACGGGCTCATTAGTTGTAGCCAGGCAATTAGATAGGGAAATTCAAGATGAATACCGTCTAGAAGTTAGAGCATTAGATACTTCAGCAACTAATAACCCACAAAGTAGCGCTGTTACGGTAAAAATTGAAATAGTAGATATCAATGACAATGCACCACAATGGCCCCAAGATCCTGTGAATATTGAAATATCAGAACTTACGCCAATTGGTATGATAGTATACAATTTCACTGCCAAAGATGCTGATGCGGGTCCAAACGGAGAATTGAATTTTCGAGTTGTATCATCTTTGCCTGTGACTAAAAATGTTTTCAATTTAGATCCATTAACTGGGTCTCTTACACTGACCTCAGAACTTGATTATGAAAAGCTGAGAGAGTATTGGCTTATTGTTGAAGCAACAGACTTGGCAACAAATGTTACAGAAAGAATGGCAACATCAGCTACTGTGCACATTTCTGTAACTGATGCTAATGATAACACGCCTACTTTTGTATCTGCCAATAAAGCCACAGTTTCACTAAATACACTAACAGGTACTTTTTATCAAGCACTAGCTATAGATGCAGATTCTGGAGAAAATGGGAAGATTTCTTATTACATATCTGGTGGAAATGAACATGCCTACTTTTCTATGGAATACGACGTTGGAAAACTGACGTTATCCAACAAATACTCCCAAGACGTATCCAGGGTTAGGCCA
This sequence comes from Acronicta leporina, assembly GCA_947256265.1. Lineage (NCBI taxonomy): Eukaryota > Metazoa > Arthropoda > Insecta > Lepidoptera > Noctuidae > Acronicta > Acronicta leporina. Next base: position 2,113,381 of record OX366518.1, on the reverse strand, counting down.
GGGCAGTACAAGTTGAATTTAACTGCTTCGGATCATGGTATTCCATTCCCGAGACAGAGCCACATGACACTACAATTGACTTTACAGGAATCCACAAATATACCACCAAGATTTACAGATGCATTCTACAGAGCTAATATCAGTGAAGATATTCGGCCGGGGAGTTTTGTGACAAGACTGTCTGCCAAATCTACTAGAGGCAGTGCAAGTAAGTTAAATAATTATATTATGTTTTGTTTAGCTTCAAATTATAAAATCATTGCGTTTGGCGTAGTGCCTAAGCGATCAGCTTCTACGCCTCGTATTATAGGTTCGATCCCCACACGGATCAAATATTTGTATGTCCCACAGGAAGTTTTTCCTTTTGCTTTTGTAATTTGGAAATGATATATAAAATAATTTTGTTTTAGGTAATCTCACTTACATGATTCCATCTGGAGTGGCAGACGATAAATTTGCAATAGACGAACGCCTCGGAACAATCACTGTGAAAACTAAAATCGATAGAGAAGAGCGAGACCAGTATATATTTCCTGTTTACGTCACAGATTCAAGCACTTTTCAATCTACTACCAACTTTGATGTTGCTACAGTCACAATTAGCGTTATGGATGTAAATGATAATGCACCTAGTTTCAAAACAGGATCTTGCTATCCCTTAGTCGTCCCTGAAAATAATGAACCTGAAGTTATACACACTGTCGCAGCAACTGATAAAGATATCGGTGCAAATGGTGTCGTTACATACAGTATTACATCAGGAAATAACGGCAATAAGTTTTCAATTGATTCTACTACCGGAAAACTGACGGCAAGGACCATAGACCGTGAAACACAGTCGAAATATCACTTGACAATTACTGCTTTTGATCATGGATCACCTGTAGCATTACAAGGCTCCTGTAATATCACAGTTATAGTTGAAGATCAAAATGATAATGATCCAGTTTTTGACACTGGACACTATTCTGCCGCTATACCAGAGGATGCTATGATTGATACGTCAGTTATTAAAGTTAGAGCTACTGATGCAGATTTGGGTTTCAATAAACGTATCGTGTATTCTTTGGCTAATGAAAGTCAAGGCCTGTTCAGAATTGACAACAAGACTGGGATTATTTTTACCACTGGGTAAGTGCATAATTAGTAGAAATAGTCCTCATAAGATTATTTATGGTGCGTAAATTATGATTTTATTGATTTTTATTCTTTCCCTTACAGTACTTTTGATAGAGAAAAAACTAACGTCTATCACTTTGAAGCAGTAGCCACTGACGAAGGGCGATATATTACTCGATCTCAAAGGGTTTCAGTAGAAGTCACAATCAATGATGTTAACGACAATAAGCCTATCTTCACAAAGTACCCTTTTAAAGAACAAGTAGCCACGTTATCACCCCCAGGTCAGAGTTTACTCCGAGTTTCAGCCACAGATAATGACATAGGAACGAATGCTGAGATATTGTATGAACTACTGGATACTTCAAACCATAAATTTCGTATTAACCCTACCACTGGTGTACTAACAGCTACTCAGAGTTTAGCAAGCGAAAACGGAAAATTAATCCACTTAAAAGTGATGGCAAAGGATAAAGGAAATCCACCCCAAAGCTCCATAGGACTCATAGAAATACGTGTAGGTGATTTCTCGGAACAAACACCTACATTAAACTTCCAAAATGCCACATACAATGTCACTATTGAAGAAAACATGGCGTATGGAAAGGATGTACTTCAAGTAACTGCAGTTAGGAGCGACGGGCGGCGTCAGAGAATAATTTATGAAATTGGCAACGGCAGCGATCAGTACGCTTTCGAAATAGACTCTAACACTGGTGTAATAAGAGTCAATAGCTCAGCGAATCTGGATTATGAGTCGTATCCAGGCCCGCGGAGGCAGCTTGTTGTAGTCGCGCGCACAGAAGGCTCGCCCGTCCTATACGGCTACTGCGACGTTATAATAAATCTGATCGATCAAAATGACCACGCTCCCAGGTTTACGCAACAACAGTACATCGCGAATGTCCTTGAAGGAAACACTAAGGGTGAATTTGTTGTGCAACTCGCGGCTAAGGATGGTGATCGCGGTGTGAATGCAAGGATATTATATCACATTGTCGACGGAAATCATGATAATGCATTCATTATAGAACCGGCATTCTCTGGATCAGTAAAAACAAATATCGTTCTTGATCGGGAGATAAGGGAGATGTACAAGCTGACGGTAATAGCCACTGATGAAGGTGACCCACAGATGACTGGGACAGCGACGCTGAGGATCAATGTTGTAGATGTGAACGACAATCAGCCAACATTCCCACCACCAAACGTCATCTCAGTATCGGAAGGTACGTTTTTACTGGTTTACTCCGCATTCGCATAAATTGCCGTTGGTCGGCCTATCGATTTTTCGAAATAAATTGGTAGAACAAAAAGCGTACCACAAGGAGGGAGGCATTTTACATAATTTGTATTCTCGACTTGGTAACATTGTGACTTTTCGATTCCAACGCTGATATTAAATAAAAGGGACTCCTTTAGGATCAATATTTATTGGATGGTATTACATTTTTTCCAAGTGCATGTTTTAGCGGTTCACCAACGGTCCACGGCGTTCGCGTCGCTTTTTATTCGTTTTTTATGTCATTGTAAGTCGACAGAGGTTTTGTTTTAGAGAAAATTTATTTTGGCGGATCGTTAAAACGGCAGTCAAACGAGACCCGTCAGTATATTTTGTTTTTGTTTTTAGGAACGGAAGTTGGGACGGTGCTCACATCTGTTACTGCAAATGACGTTGATACATATCCGGCACTAAAGTACTCGATAATCCAAGGGGACAATAGTTTTTCTATAGATCGATATAGTGGAAAGATTGTGTTGAATAAACCTCTTGACTTCGAATCGAAGAAGACGTATGAAGTCAATATTACAGCATCGGACAGCGAACATGTCGCTAAGACGACACTGACGATAAAGGTTACTGATATGAACGACAATTCACCTGTTTTCGACGATATTTCCTACAACAGAATATTGCCTGGTAAGTAGTTTTTCATTAATATTACATCTCTACTAGTATAAAATCATAAAAAAAACTGTGTCTGTACATTAAATACATTTAAAAAAATACAAGTGGGTGGGTATATAAAAACCTCTGAACCCACAAATATGATCTTTAAAATTCTTGCCTGTATGTCTGTTTGATAAGGGTTTGCGTAAATACTACTGAACAGATCTTAATTTTGTTACCATCGTTAGAAAGTATATGCTCCAACTTAAAAACTGGTGAACTTTTTGTCTCATTTAATGGAACGGATACTGAGATACAGATTGATTTCTCTGATGTATACCCACACAAAGAAGAGATCATCACTGTTGGTTTTTTATTAAATTATTCTTGTAATTCATTTTCAATCCAATTATAGATTCATGTGAGCGAAGCCACGGGTAAAAGGTTATGTATAAGTTTATAAGTGTTTTTGTTCACAACAAACATTTATCGGACGAAAAATAATTCTATTATTTGCTTAATTTCAGAAGGCACCGACGTCCTAGAGATCGGGTCGGTTAGCGCCAAAGACCGGGATGACGGAGACAACGGCAAGATCGCCTACTCCATCCTTCGTTCAACTAAAGGCTACCACATAGATGCAATATCTGGGAGTATTTTTGTAAACTACAGTGCTTTACCACCAAACCAGAGAGATACACAGCTGGCTGTTGTGGCTACTGACCATGGGAAGCCTAATAGGAGTGCTGTTGCTTCTGTTAGGATCAGTACAGGAGCATCTTCGGAGATCAAACCATTTATTGGCCAAGATACTTACAGGTATATAATCATAAATATATTGAGAATACACACTTAGTCTTAACTAATATTATAAAGAGGAAATATTTGTATGTGTGTATGTATGTAACGAATAAACTCAAAAACTATTAGGCCGATTTCAAAAAATCTTTCAAGGCTATAGAATATTTTGAAATCCACCTGTACGATGCTGGTGCGGGCCGCTGGTTACAAATAAAGACAATGTTTTTTCAGATATAATCAAAATATTTTATAAATTCTCAAATAAAAATGCTTTATGTTAAAAACGACTGTCTTTGTTTGTAGTTAACATTAGTGACAGCTAAAATTAATAATTCTTTAAATAGTCATTTATATGAGTTGTATGAAATTTATATACAAATAATAATAAGAATCTAATATGGATTCCAGGATCACCGTGAATGAAGACACCGAAAAAGGATCAACGCTTCTCCAGATTGGTGGTATTAACGACGTTCTCAAAAAATACAACTTAGATATCCATATAATATCTGGAAACGAAGGAAACACATTCGATGTCACTCTCGAAGGAGCTTTGATTCTACTGAATAAACTTGATAGAGAAACCCAAGATTCTTACGTCCTGGGACTTGCTGCAGTTGAACAAGGAAAAATGCTTACACACAATCAGAACAAAACTTCAATCACAGTATTCGTTGCCATAGCAGATGCTAATGATAACTCTCCAGTATTTGCCACTAATGATTTTGAGCTAACCGTTAGCGAAGATGTCAAAATTGGTCATACTCTGACTCAATTAGCAGCAACTGATGCAGATCTCTACGGAACACCTAACGCTGACATAATTTACAATATCACCTCTGGAGATGATGAAAAACTATTTTTCGTACATCCATCTACAGGCATACTGACAGTTAACAAAAGTCTTGACTATGATACTGGAAATACTGAATATAAACTTGTAATTGTAGCTTGTGATCAAGGAATGCCATCTCTATGCAATGCTTTATACATCAATGTTGGCATACTTGATGAAAATGATAACGCACCCACTTTCCCCGTAAATGAGTATTTTGAAACAATTGGTGAGAATGAAAGGGTGGGGACCTCGATATTCACGGCCAGAGCTACAGATTTAGACAAAGGAAGATACGGTAAACTAAATTACTCAATAGTAGCTTCACCAAACAACTATAACAGAAACGATGATTCATGGAAAATGTTTCTGATTGATGCTTCATCTGGATTAGTTAACTCTAATGCCGTCTTTGATTATGAGGTTAAAAATAAATACGAGTTTTCGATCAAAGCTTCTGATTTAGGAGGAAAAAGCACTACTGTGAAAGTTAGAATCGACATTGAGAGCAGAGATGAGTTCTACCCTCAATTTACACAAAAGACCTACAAGTTTCGTGTGCCCAAGTCAGGGTCTCTTGCCGCTGGTTATGTGATTGGACAAGCTACAGCTACTGATAGAGATAAGGGTATCGATGGAAGAATAGTTTATCAGCTATCCACATCACACTCCTACTTCAAAATAAACAGGACCACTGGTGTAATAATTTTGAAGAAGAAAGTCGATTCAGTACAAAGTCTTTTTGGCTTAGACAAATCCATAAGTTTGGTGGTCACGGCTAGTTCAGGGAGACAAGGCTCTCTGACAAATAAAACTGCAGTAGAAATAGGAATGAACGATATGGCGCTTGCGTCTGATGCCAATCAAATAAATGATGCCTCTGCTGTTGCAAGCGGAGGTTTATCGGACTGGGCATTAGGGCTGCTCATTGTATTCATATTCATCATTATTATATTTGCAGCAGCATTTCTATTCTTGCATATGAAGAATAAGAGACACAAGAAAGTCAATAAGCCAGGACTGAGTTCTGAGGGTGTTGGGGCTACTAACAGTTATGTCGATCCAAGCGCTTTTGATACTATTCCTATAAGAAATACGGGTGCCGTCAATCCAACAAACCAATTCGCTCCACCAAAATATGACGAGATTCCCCCATATGGACCCCATACAGCAAGTTCCAATTCTGGAGCAGCAACTACTTCAGAATTGTCTGGGTCTGACCAATCAGGATCTAGTGGACGAGGCTCAGCAGAAGATGGCGAAGATGGTGAGGACGAAGAGATAAGAATGATAAACGAAGGTCCTTTACAAAGAGAATCTGGAATACACCGGCAAGCTAACGGAGTTGATGATGATAACCTTTCTGATGTATCTGTACATAATACTCAAGAGTACTTAGCCAGGCTAGGTATTGTTGACACAGGAACTGGTGGTGGCGCATCAACTTCATCACGGAGATGTTCAGAAAACGTAGGAAATAAAGACACAATGTTGCATCATGCACCTATAGACTCGATGCACATGTTTGACGAAGACGGTGCCCATGAAAATGATATTACCAATTTAATATATGCTAAGTTGAATGAAGTTACTGGTAGTGAAAGAGCGAGTAGTGCCGATGAAGCAAGCGCAGCAGTGGATAGAGCTATGGCTCTGGGGGCTTTCTCTAGCGCTCCAGGAGACAGCAACGCTGTACCTACCGCTGGGCCTTCGATGACAGGTAGTCTTAGTTCCATAGTACACTCCGAAGAAGAATTAACTGGTAGTTATAACTGGGATTACTTACTTGATTGGGGCCCTCAGTACCAACCTTTAGCGCATGTGTTCTCTGAAATAGCTAGACTAAAAGATGATGCGGTATCTCTCCAAAGTGGTAACAGTGGCGCCTCCAGCGCGAAGAGTAAAGGTACTTCAATATCTGGAGGAAAGAGTGTTCCGCCACCATTATTGACAACAGTAGCGCCTAGAAGCTGTCCAGCACCGTCGCTGTCATGTAGACAACCACAGTTGTTGTTACCGAGGTCACCAATAAGTCATGATGTTCCTGGAGGGTTTTCTGCAGCAGCCGCCATGTCACCTTCATTCTCACCTTCTTTATCACCATTGGCAACTAGATCACCATCAATGTCACCATTAGTAGGGCCTGGGTTGCCACCAGCGCCCGCCAACAGAAAACCTCCACACTCCACGATGAGAATATGAAATAAATTGTATTGTAGTAGTATATTCAATACTGTATATATGGACGACTGTTTTGCCTATAGTGTAGTTAGTATTATTTATTCGGCCGATCTGATCGGCTTAACTCATTTTGCGCATATTGATATTAAAAACGAACTTCACAGATATGCTCAAAGTGATTACTAAGCGCTTATTACCGATTTTTGCGGTAAATGTATATAAATAAAAAATCGGGTGTATTTTTTAAGTGTACATACTTACTTATACTCATTGTAAAAAATATATAAAGACTGCCATTTTTTTTATTTTTAACAAAAAATACAGCTTTACATTAAGCTATAAGTATTACTTTTAGAAAATGCAATTTTTAGTGATGTCTTAAATTGATTAAATAATCGTGGGATTGTAATCAATATAGTGAATGAATATTACTGTAAGCTTGAATACGTGGAGATGTATTTAATTATTCCATTTTGTAAAATTCTGTTGAAAATATACTGTATTATTAGTTTTCAGTGAATTTAACGTTGAAGTTTTGTTTCTCTGTGATTTTGAAGATGCCTAAAGAATCAGTTCAGTCTTTTTGCTACCTTAACTTAGGAATATAACATTTAATATTTTGATGCCATGTTTGGAATAGTGGTTGAGTCGTCAACTTCACGTTTTGTAGGTTTGCAACGATTCGAGCAAATATTTGTATGACCTACAGGTAGTTGTTCCGGGTTTGGGCATTTGTGTAATGTGAGAATTAGTGCTGGTGGGTTATCGTCGTTAGTTAACGTTTTATAATAAAAGTAGCATCAACAACTTTTAACGTCGTAAAGGACAATTATCATTATTATAAGGTACTTTATTATGGAATGTGTCTTCTAAAAATAAACTTAAAATCTCAGTTTGATTGTAACTAGCCTCGATATATGTTTAAACTTTGAAATTGTGTAAAATATAACCACGTTATACGTAATAAGTAGTCACTCCAAAAAGACAGTTATGACACAAAGCACTGGCTAACATTATATACATTTCTACTTTTCATAATTTAATTTTGCAATGCCAACAGCTTATCTTATATTTAAACATTTAATGTCTCAAAAATTCTGGACTGATAGTGTCTATATTGAATGTAAATACTTATTTAAGTTATCATGTTAATAAATTTAGTAGTAGACCACCGACTGTATATGAATATTGTTTAGGTGGAAATAAAATGGAAATTAAAAAAATGATTATTTTTACTTTTCAACCTTTAAAACCCTTAAAGAATTAAGTAATTCAATATTAATTGAAGGTTAAAAAGAATACTGACCTTCATTACACCGTAACCATAGAGAAAACAAGGAACACAAGATTAATACCTAAAAGTAAAACGAAGCAAACAGTTTAGTTTTGTTTATTGATTGATAATACATACCACATTTAGAGATAAATAATTCTGCAGAATGGCCTTTGGTATTGTAGTGATAATAAAGATGGCGTTCGAAAAAATTGTGAATTCTAAAATATTTATGATTCTTGCATGATTAATTAATTATTTAATCGTCAATTGAGGCAGTTCACAATTTTTCATAAACAAGCTATTTTGCAAAATTCCTAAATCTATTGAGGATATGCTATGATTTTGCAACAAATTTATATAAAATCATGACGCTATAAACAAACAGATTATCACAAGCGCACCTATTGACAAACTTGGCTATCATGTTTCTGAATTATTGACTCAATTTCATACATAGTTTCCACTTTTCACTGCTACCGAAATTTGTTTAAGATTTCTTCCAAATTTCAACTTACACCACACTAGATTTCAGTGATTTAAGCCTCTAGACACGTGGCATGAATGCCAATAGAATAGAATAGAAATCTCCATATCTGCAAATGACAAAAGCTTTCGACAAATCGAACGCGCACAAATGTCATCTCCAAACATTTTGTTTCTATTCGTTGGCTATTCGAATGTCAGATTGCCACTTGGCTACAGGCTCATAAGTGCTAGACTTCATTTAAGTGGCAAATAGATAATAATCATAGATGCTGAATCAAGCATATTTCTTGCAAAACGACTTATCTCCATGATAATCATAATTACAATACATCTAAATTATGACAAAATGAAAAATTAAATATTATTATCACAGTTAGAGCTACTACTACCAATGATATCATATTGATTACCAACTACATAAATGGTAATCGGGATAAGGGAAAAAGTATACCTACAGGGTTATTGGTAAAATACCAGAAAACTGGTAGTACTTACCTTCGTATCATTATAAAACAACTTTTGTTCTACACCTAAACAGGGGCCCTAGTCTGCTATTTCAATTGACTCAGAATGACCGTCCAATGGCACTAAATGACATAAGAAATTACAGATTTCGTAGAGAAAACTGTCAAAAATCAACCATTATGAAGCCACTGAATCACAATTCTGACACAACTGAATAGTAGACTCGGCACCCAGGTTAGCCAAAAAAAACCTTTTCCGATCCTTTAGTTAGAGAGTGCAAAATTCCTGTTTACTTGCACCGATACATTGCCTAGAACTTGCCGTGCTCGACCTCTGCCGAACATCAGACAATAGCAGATAATTTTTATTTTTCTGTTTAGAATCACGAAGAGTCATAGACATTGTTTAGTATCATGATACGTAGTTAGTACTAAGTTTTCTGGTGTTATTCCATTATAGGTACCTGTACCTATATAAAGCTATAAATATAAGCAGTTTTTCAAGACAGGGTACATAACGTGTGGATCATACTAGACCTTAAGCAAGTCTAACAAATTATTTACACAGGGTGGAGAGGAAGTCAATACATTAAACGAAACCAAAGCCGTAACGAATCTAAATAAGCACTGTAAATTAGAAAATAATAATTAAATTTTAAAATAATCTATTGTCAGCTTATCAATTTAATTTGAATATAAAGTTGATTTTAATGTTGGTTATCTATAATAGATAGAAGAAAATTACTACTATACCATATTATTAGATTGTTTTTGAAATTATTTTTGTATGAATAGTTACAATGGCGGGCTTATCGCTAAAAGCGACAATAATATCTTCCAGACAATAATTAATTTTAATTTAATTATAATTACTATTTTCTATTTTAAAGTACTTCTTTGGATTATACGCTGTATAATTTGAAGTAGTGGTGAGGTCTCTACGCTGTATAATTATATAAAAAAAAACCATAAGTACAGGTAAGTAAAGCGGTAAGTATACAATCTACCACTAATTTTAGACAAGACGTGAAGAGTAAATACACTTCAGAAAAAATTACTACTTTTTTGAAAGTAGGTACATATTTTAAGTCAGAATATTTCTTCACGTTAAATTTTGTTAAATTGTTCTAATTTCTGACAATTAGATTTCTGTCGGTACGAAAATTATGTTCAATCATTATGATGGTTATAGCAGGAGAACCAAATAAAGAATACCCATAACTCATACAAGGGAATTAGCATAACTATTCGGTAATGATAATAATTAATGTAAGTACCTACCTATAGTATCAAAGCAATATTTTATATACTACGGAGTGAGTTTTAAAAATATATCTTTGATAACCAAAACAAATTAGTTTTTCAGCTAAGTTAAGGTGCTATTTTTTAAGATTAATAAATCATAGGAATTCATAATCATATTATTTTGTAGTTATTGATTTCCCAAACTTGTTCAAAATCACGCTGTATCTATATAAAATGTACACAATCATATACTTAGGTATATACATATTATATAATTATAAATATAAAATGCCTACGAACACTGTAGCCCTGTTTTATTAATTATTGTTGTTGAAATAGGAATACATTTGAAGAAATACTTCCTATCATACATGAAACTAAATATACCTAATGACATAATCGTTATGAAATAGAAACGGCTTAAAAGTACTCTAAATCGATATAAGATTAAGGGACGGTGTTAAGCAATGCTGAATCAAGAAACGAAATGTCAAAACATTTATATTTTATGTGTTATCAGAAAATTGCGTAACAGCGTCCATTAAGACTCACAAGTTAATTTTTTAGTTAGATAAGTAACTAGTTGCCCGATGACAACGTTGAATCGATTCCTAAGATTATTCCAGAAATACCGCATGGTTTCAAACCACAAGACTTGTTTCGTGATATAAATTGATATAAAATAGCATTAAAAAAAAATTACAAAATGCCCATGATTTTCCTAGAGCTCAGATTCAGAGCTTGAACAAAAAGATTATTTCGTGAAGGAAAAAAAAATACTGTAAAGAAATTCTTCCGATTTGGTGACGGAACGCTTTATCTCAACAATTTTAATAATTAGAATTTCATTTTTATATGAAAAATTAAATATATGTACTATGGTACCTTGCATGATAAAAATAAAAATACTCGTACATTGATAAAAGTGCTGACACTCTACGGCAGTGGATTCCAACCTTTTTTGATGAGGGACCACTTTGATCTTATTATTGTTAGCAGTGTCCACAATGTTTAAGTAAAGTGTGAATCTGAAAGTAAACTTCAATCAATCTTTTTCGCGGACAATATTTTTGTTGAGAATCACTGCTTTACAGGGTCGCAACATTTATTTATTTTATATTGTATACTTGGTAATTGTTCCTTGACAAACTAGTGTATAAGTGTATTGTGACAATACTTTATAAAAACATTTTCTATAAGGCAACATTACGAAGCTATTCCAAGTTTATTACAAAACGGCTAATTGTTTTATTTATAATAACTACTAGCCTTACCTAAAGTCTAAGATCCTTATTCATAACAAATAATAAAACATCATCTACACCTCACATAGCTATACCTACTTAATATATTTTGTCTTCTTTTCCCTGTCACAAAATATCACGCGTTAAAATAAGACAAAACATATTATACATAGCTATAGGAGATTTAGAAGACGTCGTATATAATTATGGATAAGAGTGTAATCATTATTATACTATACGCGCGTGTAATTTTTATTATCAAAATTTCTTCACCAATTCGGTATGCAAAGGAAAAAATACCTTCACGAATATAAAAAAAATGTTTTGCTAACGTGTTTTTTTCTTTTTTACAAGTGTTAATGAAAAAATATAATAAAACCACTTCACTTTTATTTCTACTCTAAATGACGCCATTAAGCAAGCTCCCTAAAAAGTAATTTGGAAGTTTCTAATGAATCTCTACTATTATAAAATTGTAAAAAAGCTGTGTCTGTACATTGCAGATATTTAAAAAAAACAAGTGGGTTAGGGTATATAAACGTCTCCGAACCCAAAAATGTGATTTTTTAAATTCTTGTCTGTCTGTTTGTTATGGGTTGGCGCAAAAACTACTGAATAGATTTTAATTTTGTTATCACTGTTAGAAAGTATATGCTCCAACTTAAAAACTGATATACTTCTTATCTCAAATAATTAAATGGAACCGAAGATATAGCTTGACCTCTCTAATGTATAGAGAAGAAGAACCATTCAAATTTAATTTATTATTATTATTTATACAATGGCGAAGACAATCACCCTATTCGGCTCACTTTAAGACGTCATCACGAATAAAAGTATGAAAATTTATTTAAAATTAACTACTATAATATTTTTTTGTAATATTATCAAATTATCAAATCTTATATATAATGAAATACATTTACATACCGAATTCCAATGTAACACTCAAAATACCTTCAAAAAAGGTAAGGCCGTCTCTGGTCAACCCTGTCTATCTAGACACACTTAAGCCTACTTATAAATGGCCTTATAATCTAATGCAGCAATACTCAACCTAAGTATTTGTATAATACGGATTCAACGATTTATACACGGTGTATATTTATAATTATTAGAGAATATAAAAAAATGATCAAACCAATAGTGATGCGGACGAGTTTTTGTTTTTTTTAGTTTGTGTTTAGTTTCATTTAATTTTATCGTGTTTAACTGTGTATAATAGTTATAATTTAATAATTATATTTATTTATACATTTTTATCAACTTTTATCAATTTTTTAATGTTCTCAAGAAAAATGTTATTGTAAAAAATGATAATTGTAATGTCTCCTCCAAAATAGTCGTGCACTTATTTATAGAAAAACATCTTGTATAAATGTATATTCCAGATACTTCTGTCTGGAATATACATACAAGTTGGTTTGGCTCTTCGAGCCAGCCTCAATAAATGTAAGCCTCAATAGGCCACTTAACTCATCCCATCGCAGTCTCCTAAGACAAAATTGATACCTAGTTTGAAATTATAACCCCAACATGATATTTATTATGTAGGTATGTATACTTATATTCCAATCATTTGCATCGTAGGCATCTATCTGAAAACCAGCATTATCACTTTTTTATCAGCATTAGGTACGCTGAAAATCTCAACAAGGCCTATCTTAGCCTAAGACAGGCCTTTTGACTTCACACAGAATTAATTGTTACCACTTTTATATTTTTTATTTTGTAACATCCTATTGCAATTATTGCCAAAAAAGTAAGCCCACCAAACTGCAAAAGTCAATTCTATAATAACCCACAATAAGACAGGTTGAGAATAGCTGATCTTACTGGTATATAATTATTGGACTGTGATTACTATATCCGTTTAATGGAGTTGGAGTGATTATGTAAATGCATGTCTATGATGACCTCGTCTGAGCCAATGGACTTTTTACTGGGGGTCACAATCCCGATATCCACGTCCGTGTTGGGGGTCATACCATTTAGGGGGTCCTGAAATGAGAAAGAAGATCAACGTAATATGATTATTTTTTTCAAAAGCGTTGGTTGTTTGAAGCGCCTAAACGTTATTTATAGCAAATACGTAACTCAAGGTATTACTTATTAGTCGAGGCTTTTTAAAAGTGAATATTAGCATATATTTTATACGTCTCAGAATTATAAATGTTTAAACCAGTAATCCAATAACACTTTGCTCGACCAGGGAATCGGGCCCTGGACCTCAGCAGGCGCGCGTAGGACCACAGGGCTAATAAGGCAGTTCTAGCAGGTGAAGCAACTCACCGCATTCAATGCATCGCAGGCCATCAGTTCATTCTTGGACATGTGTTCCACGACGGCAGCAGCGTAGCAATCACCTAACATATTGTTGGTAGTCCTAATACGGTCCCTGGAAAAATTAATAGTAGTTAGGTTTAGTTTAGGAATCTGAAAAATGGGTTGAAAGTACAATAGGATGAAGAAGATATATATTGATAATATAGAATCTATACTAATATATAAAGCTGAAGAGTTTGTTTGTTTGTTTACTTGAACGCGCTAATCTCAGGAACTACTGGTCCGAATTGAAAAATTCTTTCATGGTTAGACAGCCCATTTATTGAGGAAAGCTATAGGCTATATTTCATCACGCTAAGACTAAGTAACTATTTCACGCGGACGAAGTCGCGGGCGGAAACTAGTCTTTAATATAGATTTGATATAGATCTACTAGCCAAAAGATGAGGGTACCGCCATATTATTTATTTATACTAACTAATAAAAATTACAGTCAACTAAGGGCTGTTGTTAGTATCCAAAAATAAAAATAATAATTACATTAAATACTATTTAAAACACATTAAAAATAGTTATAGCATATTATAATTAAATTCAATAGATTTGATATAGATCTACTAGCCAAAAGATGAGGGTACCGCCATATTATTTATTTATACTAACTAATAAAAATTACAGTCAACTAAGTGCTGTTGTTAGTATCCAAAAATAAAAATAATAATTACATTAAATACAATTTAAAACACATTAAAAATAGTATAGCATATTATAATTAAATTCAATATCTATGATTCTCAAAACCCATTTAAATTAGTGATATTATGATATTGTATATAGATTAAATAATATTAAATAAATAATGTAAAGTATAACTTATACGAAGCTAAAAAGGATATCCTTTAAAACTTCCCCCTCTCTCCTACATTTGCCGTGCCTGACAAGGCCCACACATGTTTCTCATATAATTATTGTAACATCTAGCAATAAATGTATTGAGTATTACGGCCACCACTACGTACCCTCACCATATCGTATTTGTCGAGTAAGACCCTATAGTTTCTCTTTTCTAACGCCCTGAGGTAAAACAACTACCACTTACCATTTTATCAATATTTATAACTCACACTCAATTGAAACTCATGAAACTCAAATTCATTTTTTATTCAGATTATATTAGGTAGGTATATCTAGATCGCAACATTAAACAGAATGAAATCAATAATTAAGGCCTGTTTAATGCCACGATCCTTTTTCTTCATGACAGTAAGGTGAATCCCGAATTTTGATTATTTTGTGAGATGGGTTGAGGTCCAATATTTCACACTAGATAATGTATGTACCTTCTAACTGTTAATCATACTCACACGAGCCAATCAACGGCAAACAGCAATGAAACATCATGAGTAGGCGCATCCACTGCAGCCAACACCACCAGTAGTAACACCATCGCTGCAGAAGGTACTGATGCTGAAGACACTGAAGCTGCTGTGGAAGTTAGGCTGAAAGGAAGAGAGGATGATTGGAGAAATAGAATCAGATTATCATTTAGCTTTGACATCTTCATACATGTGATCGTTTAGTGATCATTGACGAAAGTTACCGAGGCTGCTTTTAAGGTCGAATTTCTCTTTTCCATTCTACATCTTAAGGTGTCATTGACAAAAGATTTTACATACTTGCTAACTCGTTTATTCAATGAAGAAGCAGGTTTGTGTTAAACTCGATTAAAAAAAATAAACTTCGCTAGTTTACATACTTAACTAACACATTATACTGTCCCACGGGGCACGGGTCTCCTCTCAGGATAAGAGGGATTAGGCTATAGTCCACCACGCTAATATCACACGCCGCCGTCGAGAAAATCTCTCAGGCATGCAGGTTTCCTTACGATGTTTTCCTTTACAGTTTAAGCTGGTAATTATCATTCTATTAATATGGACATGACTTCGAAAAGTCAGAGGTAAGTTACCTTGAATGCGAACTCAATACCTTTAATTTGGCACTCAAATAGTCATATCTATACTAGGTTATCATGACTGTTAAGTTCCAAATCTCAGTTTACAAAATCGGCAAATTTAAATTGAATGATTGATAATGACTTTTCTCATATTACTTACAATATAGTAGCTAGTTGAGCAAATCCAAGATGCAGGTTGTTCATCTGACACACGAACACGCTAGCAACGGATAAGAACAGTGCGGTGCCGTCCATGTTGATGTTGCAGCCGATGGGCAGCACGAAGCGGGTGATGCGAGGGTCGATCTTTAGTGGACCTTCCATCGCTCTGAACGTCACTGGGAGAGCAGCTGCACTGGAAACAGGAGATTAATTTAAAAAGTAGATTTATGAAAGTGTCCATGGAGTTTCTTGCCGGATTCTTCTACATAGGATCAACCTTTGGGAACCGTGCAACTAGAATCATAACGTTTCATAAACGCTTGTAAAAGCATATCTTATCTTACATATAATAAGAATGTAAGTGAGCCGTGTCTGTACATTGCTTATATTTACAAAAAAACTAATTTGGGGGACTCAGAATCGGTAACACAATCCATTTCTATTATATTTGGAACTTTTGTCTGTCTGTTTGTCTGTCGGTTTGTCTGTCGGTTTGTCTGTCGGTTTGTCTGTATGTTTGACCGCGCATCAAATGATAACTACTGAAGAGATTTGGAGGAAGTGGGCAGGAATTCATAGCCTGTTTCTTGGATTAACATTTAGGCTATTTTAAATTCAAATCGGTTCTCTCTATCAAAAGTTATTAACATTTTAATTATTGGAAACGTTGACTTTTAAAAATAACCATTGAAGTCAATTTAGTTTTTGATCAAAACAGAATCAAGTAATAAAATTAAAAAAATACATTTACAGGGACTAAATAACATAAAACAAGAAAATAAATCAGATCAATCAGAAACCATTATTGTGACCAAGAATTGATTATCAGTACAGTAATTCTAACTCTATTTATACAGGGAATCACGGGACATACATAGGATTTATCCAGCGAGCACAAGCCGGTGTAAAAACTAAATATTTGAGTAGGTTAAAGAAGTAAACAAAAAATTACAACTTATTTTCTAGCGGACTAACACGACATCGTTATTACCTCAATGAAATTTGATTCGATAACAGGTGTCATTTTGAGTTGACAATTTTGACAATATTATTGTTTTCTTCATTAAAGCTTCCAGCCATATAGTAACTCATTTTAAGTATAATGTGAAACCTCCATAGTGTAGATACAGTGCGCACACTTTATTTGAGAAACTAAAGAGTTTCCATCTAATCGAATAATTAAATACATAAATACATTACATACCATCACGCCTGTATTCCCCGAAGGGTTAGGCAGAGGCGTACTAATGTACACCCACAGTTCGCCGGTATGTTTAGGTCCCATGTAATAAGGGGCGAGCCTATTGCAATTAACCGGGCACAAATTCCTAACTCCGAGCTGCTACTGGGAATTTTATAGAAAAACCCAATAACATTTTGCTCGACCTGGGAATCGAACCCAGGACCTCTAGCGTAGCGGTCGCGGTCAGGACCACTTGGCTATTGAGGCAGGTTAAATACATAAATAAATATAATAATAAAAAAAATGCAACGTGCGTTAATCTTTACTGATGCCGAAACAGATATTTGAGATTTTAATCCATGCAGGTATGTCTATTTATATTTCCATGCTTCACGTCAATACAATGTGAACAAATTTTTGAAATTAAGTAATTTATAGATCAGAAATAAGGTATTCAGAAATCAATGGCGCTAAGTGTATTACAAATATGGAAAACCAAATTTTTCGAGGTGGTTAGTTGAAACTTGGACAGGACAACGTCTGTCAGGTCAGCTAGTTTGAAATAAAAACATTTGCACTTTGAACTTGAACTTCAACAAATTCAAATGTTTTTTTTTATTTGAAAACATTTTAATTTGAATCTTAACAGGCCGAAAACGCAGTTGCGTCTCCTCTGGAGTTGCGGGCGTCCACAGGCGGCGGTATAGTTTACCATCAGGTGATCCGTCTGCTCGTTTGCCACGTCATGCCATAAAATAATAGTCTGCTACTTGGCCAGACAGTGAACTCAGTGTGTGATGCTAGTCACTCGCGCGCCTTCGCGAATGCGTGGCATCCCTTTGAGAGGATCCACAGCCTGTCACGGTCGTATCGTGTCCCAAGGCCGTCATTATAGAGCTTAGGAAGGAAAGTCCAATTTTTTATCAGTATTAGTCCTACATATCCTGCCACTTCCCTAGGTGAGAGAATGTCCAACAAAAGTCAATGTGGAATTCTTTTCGACCAAGGAATAGATTACATAATCTACCTCAACACGGAATAGTGATGGCTGTCTTTAGTACTTATTAAAAATATTTATTATATCTACTACCTACTTAAGTTTATTTTTTGCCTGTTGTATTGAATATTCAAGGACAAAGCATGTTTAAACACGCAAAAGAAAATCAATAACGTTGTAACAATGTTTCTTTACGCAACATACTTAAACAGCATTCAATACTCAATAGTTTTACGTAACACTCGATCGTTGATGTAAGAAAGACATAATGTTTTTGATTGGGTGTCTATTACACCCAATCTATAGATAATGTTTGATTGAACCGGTCTGTTCAATTTACATTCCAAAGAATTTAAACAAAAGGTCCCTATCCTTCCTCGGAATGCAATCAATCTTCTTGCCAAATTTTATCGAAATCTATTCTGTAGTTTAACTGTTAAAGTGTAAAAAAACAAGCAGACATATAGAACTCTATATGTCTGCTTGTTTTGTTACGCTTTAACAGTTAAACTGCTGAATACCGCTAGGCTAATGAGGCAGTCTTCATAATGATACAGAACACAGGTTATCTGATTGCAGAAAAGCAAACAACGTAAGACATGATAAATATTTTTTATCGTGTCTTATGCCATTAACATGCAATGCTTTTTTGGGATTTAATTTATATCTTATAGAATTATTTTTATCGATATTTGTTTAGCGATTTCACCTGATAAGATAAAAGATAAACATAGAAATAATATGAATGCAGAAGCAACTATGAAGCCTGCCTCATTAGCCTAGTGGTTCTGAGTGCGAATGTTACGCTAGAGGTATTGGGTTTGATTCCCAGGTCGAGCGATGTGTTATTGGGTTTTTTAGGAAATTCCCAGTAGCAGCTCGGAGTTTGGAATTTATGCCCGGTTAATGGCAATAGGCTCGTTTTATTACATGGGACCTAAGCATACCAGCGAAATGTGGATATACTTAAGTACATCTCTGCCTTACCCTTCGGGGAATAAAGGCTTGATAGTATGTTTTTGTGTTTAAAAACTTACGTGGAAGCGGTTGCGGACGCCGTGAGCATAGCATGTGATAATCCCCAATAGAACTTGTAAGGATTCCGTCGTAAGAACAAGAAATATATTAGTTGCATGACGATAAGCTGGTAGAAGAACACACCCACGGTGACTGTAGCTATGAACCATGCCAGTTGAGACATCACAGATGCTGAAATGATAACAGAAATAATCCATGAGAAAATTGACAGTATTTATTCCCTTGTGTGCCTATCCTACTTCCTACTAATATTATAAATGCGAAAGTGAGGATGGATGGATGGATGGATGTTTGTTACTCTTTCACGCCAGAATGGCTGAACGGATCTGGATAAAATTTGGCACAGAGATAGATTATAGTCTGGGATAACACATGGGCTACTTTTTATCTGAAGTCCACGCAGACGAAGTCGCGGGCAGAAGCTAGTATTATAAATGCGAAAGTTTGTGAGGAAGGATGGATGGATGGATGGATGGATGTTTGTTACTCTTTCACGCCAGAATGGCTGAACGGATCTGGATAAAATTGGCACAGAGATAGATTATAGTCTGGGATAACACATGGGCTACTTTTTATCTGAAGTCCACGCAGACGAAGTCGCGGACAGAAGCTAGTATTTGAATAAAAAAAATTCGCGTAAGTGTCAGAAATCAGAAAACTGTTATAATTTATTTTCCTTCTATAATCTGGACTTTACATTACCTAGTAAATACTTGTTAGAATTACTTCTGAGAAGACACATAACTACCTACCTACCAGAAACGTTTTGCACGGTTTCCCATAGAAAAAACGGAGAGAAAATTATAATTATATTATGACTATGATAAAGAGAATGATGTCATCATCCTCCGAGCCTCCTCTCAACTATGTTGGAGTCGGCTTCTATTCTACCCTTATGCTGCTAATTATCAATATTCTACATGAAGCGACTACCATCACACTGCTCAGCAATACCGATATTTGGAGGATAGACTGGTTGTCAAGCTTTTTGGGCCTCTATCTGCCACTAAGAATTTCATAGATGTTCGCATGATAACCGGAGGAAAGTGGGGGGGGTCTAAATGTGTTAGGAATGGTCACCCATCCACACACTGACCGCAGCGAACACTGCTTAACCTTCAATTGATCAGCTTAGTTATTACTAAGACACGAGCCACTCTTAAGTTCAAGTCTTAATCCTAAATTTTCCAAAATTAGAATTTGTTTCTGAAACTTACCAACATCATTAACACCAAGTATCTTCCCAGCTATAACACTGCTTACCCCCACAGGAGTAAACCACATAACCCCAGTCACCATCTTCATAATTACCTCAAAGATCGCTTGGAAAAAGTCTATAACCACCTGGCCTTTAGACCCCAAGGTTCCTAGAAGACTGCCAAAAACTAGGCAGAAGAATACCAAACCTAAGGTGTTGGTGCCTGACCTAGAAAAAAAAGCTATTAATAATATCCTCGAACACTGAAATAACATAACATACCAACACGCCTATATTCCCTGAAGGGTTAGATAGATACTAATGTTCGATGATATGTTTAGATCCCATGTAATAAGGAGCGAGCCTATTGCCACTAACCGGGCACAAATCCCCAACTCCGAGCTGCTACTGAGAATTTTATAGAAAAACTTAGATACATTTTGCTCGACCTGGGGATCGAACCCATCAGGACCTATAGCGCTCAGGACTAATGAGACAGTTACATTGAAATAAAACTTAAAAAACGACATTATAATATCAATTAACTGCCTAATTAACCTAGTGGTCCTGAGCAGGAATGCTACGCTAGAGGTCCTGGATTCGATTCCCAGGATTCGAGCAAAGTGTTATTGGGTTTTTCTATGAAATTCCCAGTAACAGCTCAGAGTTTGGAATTTGTGCCCAGTTAATGGCAATAGGCTCGCCCCCCTATTACATGGGACATTACATTACATTAGTACGCCTCTGCCTAACCCTTCGGGGAAAACAGGCGTGAGTGTATGTATGTAGACATACCGACGAACTGTGGGTGGACATTATTTACGCCTCTGCCTAACCCTTTTGGGAATACAGGCGTGATGGTATGTTATATAACATCAATGTTTAATAATTGCAATGTCAGAAACCAGTATCCTCGAACGTTTTCACTCACGTGGTATTCTAAAAATCCGTGATAAAATAAATGATCTTGATCTCTTTGTTATATAATCGCTGACACGGTATTAATATTTGATCTCACACTGTTCCACGTGACATAAAAATGCATACCACATCTGCAGTGTGTGTTAGGTATGTCATAGTTTTATTGCATGAAATTCTTTGTAATCAATCTTATCATACTGCATAATTCTCATATTGTTACAAAAATATAAACAGAATTAAAACATTGTAAACATTATAATTAAAAAGATAACCTATACGACCTACACGAACGTCCTACTGATCTGGTATTGTCGTGCGACGGGTCGTTGAGCTCCCTTGAGCTACACGATGACTGATGCATGCTTGCCGTCAGTTAGGACTGGTCTACTCAAAGCTGCTATGGTTCTTTCCTCAAAAGGCCATTTCAGACATTGCCATGCATTGTCCCACTCACATTATTTGCATTATTTTATGTCTGGACTTTAAAAGAGACCATGATTCTCTGAGTTTGTTTCGGTGTTTCTTCTCAGAGGTCGTCAGTTAGGAAATGCCGAAGCCATCTAGCTATATAAAAAACAAACCATTGACTTGTAAAAGTGTCTCTAATGATCTACTTACAGAAATAAATATCATCATCATCATCATCACCTTTGCTTCGGACTTTCTGTCCGTACTGTAAACATTATTCTTTAAAATCACAATCTGTCTGAGTTTTTCTCTGTTGCTATTATCATCGCGTTATGCACATTTGCTGGAATTATTCCGAAGGGTTAGGCAGAGGTGAGCTGTCATCATCCACAGTCTCCCGGTATTTTTAAGTGCCATGTAATTGGGGGCGAGGCCATTGCCATTAATCAGACACAAATCTAAACTCCGAAGTTTATAGGACTGCTCGGCCTGGGAATTGAACCCAGGACCTCTAGTATAGCATACCCGCTTGAGACTACTAGGCTGATGAGGCGATCAAAAGTCAAAATCATTTATTCAATATAGACTACTAGGTAATTAGTACTTTTTTAACGTAATTTTTACATTATAGACACCTTCATCGCCTCCTAGTGTTTTCACTGGGAAGAAGAAGCGGTGCAACAAACTCCCCCAGCAACACATTTCCGTCGGTTTAGTTACTAATCTAAGATAAGATCTAAGACTTTCTGTTATTACCTACTTGTTATAACTTCCTTTCTCAGTTTCTTCATACTTGACGGCTCTTTTAATTGGCAATTAAGCTTTATTTGGAAAAATAAGTTTTCCTAGTTCAGGCTGACAGTAATTCTGGTACAAATAGACCTAGTAAATAGTAAAGTTGAAACTCACCTATAAGCCACAACTCGAACCAAAGTAGGCAGAGTGTTATTATCGCTTGCATTGGTTCCGAACATTGGTGGAGGTTGGGTGTAAACTGTGTGGGCTTGTTGAAAAGCAGCCTGCACTATATTATCTGGGAATATGTTTCTGTAATTAACCAGAATATTAATAAATTTAATAATAGCATAAAGGTTTAAACAAATTAGGCTATACACCACGTTTATCTAGTTCGGATTTTGTTAATGCCTTTTCCTTTCGTTTCTTATGCAAATTGTGTTCGTTATTATTTTTATCTTTCAATTTAAATTTCCAATTCTCACATTTATAAATGATTGATCTGCTAATTTCAAAATTGAAATTAGCAGGAAAGCACTGAAACATTAATGAATATTTAATGCAGTATTTTTATAGAGCTATTTGGAGCAGTTGTGGTCATTTCAAAACGACACCTGTAATAATAGTATAATTGGAAAAAAGCATTGATTTGACTTTGACTTCGGAACTTTTTACCCGCGTGGTCATACAAATTTCATCACAATCAGGAGAAAAGCAGACTAACAAAATCGCGATACATGCCTGCCAATATCCAAAATGCTGTCCAGAATACTATGTTCCCGTCTTTCTTGAACAAAAGAGCCAAACTGCTTTATCTCTGGTACTCCTGGATGTATCACCATGGCTAGCACAAGGCCCAAAAATGCGTTAAACATCGAAGTGAGAATGAAGTACAGTAATGTTCTAACTGCTATTTTTCCACTCATCTTCGCGTTTAAGCTAGCCGAGCCCGCTATCAAGCTGGCGATAATTAAGGGCAGGATCATCAATTTAAGAAGCCTCATAAACAGTTCTCCGGGATAGGAAATTATCATTAACGCGTCAGGGCCTAGGTGGTAAGGGCGGAGACCAAGACCTGGAAAACACGAAAACTTTTGGGTTATATTTGAAACATATTTACTAGGTACAAAATGAAAATGAATTTGATATGATTGTAGTTTCAGAAAGAGGTCTTTTGATTACTCAAGTAATGACTTTCATATTTTTACCATCAAGGATAGCCTCGGATAATTTAGTATCCATATAACACCATATAAATTTAACAAAATACTTGATGGTAATTCCTTTGTGTTCTATTTGTAATGTTACAAGTTTAGAAAAAATAAGGAAAATTATCTGAATAGACCCTAAAGCTACTTTACGACAACTTTCTTTGTCTTCACAACAGGCTTGGGTCAGGAACTAATAATAATTATCAATGGAACTCCCACTATTCTCGTCTTGGAAGATTGAAACAATAACGCAGAAATATATTAATTTATTGAACACTGTATAAATAACCAGTTATCGAGTGCTCTGAATAAAATATCGACAACCATTGCCTTTGTTGATCACACAATAAGCTTGATAAAATAACTACTGGATGAAAGTGCAATGCAAGTAAAATTTAAAAGACATAAAAAATATAAAGTGAGGGAACATATTTATTCTGGCCTCACTCATTAAATACAGAATATAGAAGCGATATTGTAATAATGAAAAGAGGTGCATGAAACTAAAAAAGACTTGACAAGCAAATCAACTCACCAACGCCAACACCCGTGATGACTCCAGCAAGAGTTACCACTAGCATCACATTGTCGACCAGAAACTTCCTAACTCCGGTCCGTTCCACGGGAGCCGACCGGTCTTCAGTAGTCTTCGGCCCCCTATCACCAGGGCCCATCTTCGCGAACAAATATTCTGAAAATCGTTCACTTTTCTCCATTACAGGGGAAGTTGGACTTATTAGCCCAGGTCCTCAGACCTGGCTTGACTGACTCTTTCAATATTCTCACTCCTTTTATAAATTATTTTGTTTTAGTTTTTATAAACTAGTCTGGAATTATTATCGCTTGAATGTCTTAGGTACGCTACATGAATTATAATGAACACAATTTCAGGTTTTGCAATTAAGGTAATGTTCTATACATCCTTTTGAATATTTACGAATATTTATTTATTTTTTGCATGCGATATTATTTGATGCGCGATCCCCTGAGTCGGGTGGTACACTAACCCACAGTATTTCACATGGCAAATGCTGTCTGACATCTACTACATCACTAACAACGTCACCATCAAATTGCGCATATCCCGTTACTATGTTTACGTCAAAGCCTGCAGTATCATCGCCTGTAAAAACGGCAATGTACATCGAATGATTAAAAGTCTCACGTCTCCAGAATTGTCGCAAGAAGCCATGTTTATGGATGCGCGCGCACCCATCGATTGCACTTCCATTCACTTAGTTTTATTAAAGTTCTATAAATAGATTATTAAATTGTGGGCATTATAGTTTTCCTAAGGTATTGTTTGAGGCCATTACATAATTTTCCATCGTGTTAAAGAAATGTCTTCAGATTTAACTCAAATGTTATTCCCCTCATAATTTAATTTAATTTGTTACATTATTTATTTTATGCAATACCTTAATTTCGCACCTAATACTAGAAGTAATGTAGTAAAGTTTATCGTCATCGAGGTATTAAAGTACCTTAATTAAATGAAATTCTTTTGCTTTTATTATAATCGTCCGAAAATAGAACACATTTTGAAAAGAACACAAAATATGATAAGCATTTGCAGTAAAAATGTATTTTAATTTATTTATTGTGTCACCTCGCCTCGTCGTCTTTAGATAGAAATTACTTAAGTAGGTACTTGACTACTATAAATTGCAATATTAGATAATCATAATTGTAGTGAAATTTTAAATTTTAATACATTAATAGACTGTGTTTTTTAATATCTATGTTTTTCTCATTACCTCTAAGCTTACACACTAATAATTTCTTGTAATAAGAGTTCAATTAGGTAAATTGTTACAAACTTGTTAATTATTCAAACATAAACCATCCACTTTGCCCCCAATTCAGCTAATGAAAGGTAATAGATAATATGTACCTACTGGATTGTTTGAAGTAGCTAATGAATTTTGAATCACTACTGTCAAAGTGGCTAAACCATAATTTGAGTACTTGAAAGCGAACTTGTTTACCCATAGAACTAAACTACCTACTTACTACTAAATATGAAACGTCTTATAGCTATACCTACTTAATATGTTTTGTCATATTTTCCCCGTCACAGAATATCAAGTGTCAAAAAAAGACAAAACATATCTCTACTTCTTCTGCTCTACTAAGTATTATAAAATTGTAAATAAGCTGTGTCTGTAGAATGAAGATATTTAAAAAAAACAAGTGGGTTAGGGTATATAAACGTCTCCGAACCCAAAAATGTGATTTTTTAAATTCTTGTCTGTTTGTTACGGGTTGGCGCAAAAACTACTGAATAGATTTTAATTTTGTTATCACTGATAGAAAGTATGTGCTCCAAATTAAAAACTGGTATACTTCTTATCTCAAATAATTAAACGGAACCATAGATACAGCTTGACCTCTCTAATGTATAGAGACCCATACAAAGAAGAGATCATCACTGTTTGTTTTTGAGCTTCAAGTGAGCGAAGCCGCGGGCATAGGCTGGTTATTTATAAAAACATAGCTTTATGAAGTTTTGACGTTTTATTTTCTGACCAGCAGCCCGCCCCCGGGGAGGAGAAATCCCTAACTTTTTCAAAATATTCTATGGCCTATATTAACTGGAATAATGTATTCGAAAGAATTTTTGACATGGGCCCAGTAGTTTTTGAGTTTCTTCGTTACTATTAGTATAAGTATAAAAGTAATGAATAAAGGTGTATATTTATAAAATATACTGAATCGGATGAGAAAGTGTTAAAACATTATTTTATTCCAAGACATATTTAAAAAAAGATATTAGAAAGTAGTAAATAAAAGTATTCTCTAGTATTTTTTGAAAAAACTGTTAATTTTCTATAGTGTCTATAATTGGTCGCTTGAATAATTCAAGAATATAATCAAAAAATCATCTTAAACATTTGTTTAATCTCGAAGAAAGCATTAATTACCACAACATTTTGTATTCAATTAAAAATATAAACCCACAGCTCACCAGTACCTATGTTTAGGTTCCATGTTATAAGGAGCGAGCCTATAAATAAAAATGTAAAATTAATTTGCATGCTTTATGTAGGCAGAATATGGTATTGTTCCAAAACCACCAATTTTATATCTGGTACCACCTGTATTCTACGAAAATAAAATATTTTCTTTCTTTTCTTTTCTTTCTGTTCTATTGCCATAAATCTGGCACAAATCTCAAACTCCTATCTGTTTCTGAAAATTTCATAGATAGACACAATAACACTTTTCTCACCCTGGAAATCTAACCCAGGACCTTTAGCATAGCAGTCGCGCTTGGGATCACTAGACTAATGGGACAAATTTATTTCTACAACATCAAAATTAACTATCACGACGGAACATTTATCAATACGTTATTATTTCGAAAATGTCCTTAACTAAAAAAGCTTGTCATAAAAAAATATTTAGTGATTCTATAGGTGTACTACCTATAGAATCGCTACACCTGGCAAATTATGATTATAGGATTTCCTCAATCGGTTTTCATAAAATGAAATCAATTGGAATAATAATGGCACATGAATAGCAACTGATCGATAGCGAATACTAATGTGAATTATGGATAACATTGCCTATGATCCAACCACACAACAAGGTCTTGTATGTTTCAACCAAATGTAAATATGAATTAATGTAATCCTTTTACCATTTGTTTTCAATTGAAAACGCAAAACATTGACGTCATAGCTGAAGCCTAACTTAGATCCTTAAAGGAAAAACGTATATTCTTAGCAGGAGGCTAAATTACATGAGCTACAAACCAAATGTGCCTCTTGGGGCAGGGTTATCCAAGACCAGATAACTACAGACTTATACCCCCAGGCCTCATTCTGAAGCTCATGGAAGAGCTGTTTGAAGAACTGGCAGAGCATGAGGATTAGTTTTCTAGGGGAAGCACAAAAGATCCCATGAGTCGAAGTGCACTGAGGTCTTGCTGCCTCAGCCCCACACAAGATAAGATAAGATAAAACATTAAAACATGAGCTACAAACACGAAACTACTTCTTCGCTTAGAAGAAACACGTGTTGTGAAAGTTAATAGAATCACAACACGCTTGATTGTGGCGGTGGGGTTGGTGTGATCTAATAATCCGCCTGGCCTGCAATCCTGACATTATACAGAATAGGGCCCATAAAAAACCTCTGAATTTCCGAAGTTATGTGCATATTAAGAGTTGATTATCATGCGCTTAAAAGTTAAAGAAAAACATCTTCAGGAGCCTGAGAGATTTGCTCGCTCTAGGCAACATTATAGGTTCCATTCTAGGCCAGCATGGTGGACTTTAGCCTAATCCTTCTCATATTAAGAGGAGACCAGTGCCCAGCAGAGTTACAGTATAACAGATAATATAGAGTATAAGTACTATATACAAAAAAATCATATGATTATGTGCTTTGTTTATCAGTCATTCACCGTTTTATAGTTATAGAAGATATAAATTGCTCATATAACAGATGTTCAGATTGCAATCCAAAGGAAATTGGCAACAAGAAATCTGTAGCCAACTTTGTACATTGTGCCGCAGCACTGGCCAACTAGTAGTATAATAATATACTAGTTACATCTTGAATTTGTAAATATTTAGGTACCTGGGTAAATAAAGAATAGGACAGTGAGCAAGAAGTTCGAAACCGCATTGAAATTGTCCGAGCCACCCTAAACAGAATGGAAAAAGTATTATGCTGTAGCCAACTATCCAAAAATCTCAGAGTGAGAATGATCCAATGTTGTCTGGCCTGTGATGTTATACGGTAGTGAAGCCTGGATTCTTAAAGCCAATACTCAAAAAAATCTTGAAGCTTTCAAGATATGGTGCTACCGTAGAATGCTCCGTAAAAGTTGGAAGCAAAAGATTTCCAATGTGAGAGTACTCCAGCGCGTCGGTAAGAACCGCGAATTATTGCAGACCATTAAGAAGAGAAAGGACCACCTCTTTTTGATCATGGTGGGCAAAATCGTAGTCAAGCGACGTGCTGGATGGAGAAAAAAGTCTTGGCCGCGAGTGGACCAGTATTGCCAGCGTCAAAGATGTGTTTCGCTTGGCACAACATCAGGAGAAGTTCTCTGAGCTGACGGCTAACCTCCAGTAGTTGAGAGGCATCCGAAGAAGAAGAAGAAGTTACATCTCACTTTTTATACCAACTCCCAATAGATTAGCATAAGGGTCCGGCGGAGCTTGAACTACCCACAAAAACGTAATACCAAAATAAATCTTAATCCTATAAATATTTTATCTTACTAAATTCTATAATATTCGGATTAAGATACCGTTAATCTAGCTTCCTACTGTACCATTTAGTTTCCTAGTACTTCACTGGATATAAACCACCAGAAAATCGTTTCAAACTTGGTAAAGTCAGGAACCTAGATTAACAGGTATCTCAGTCCGATATCGAACGGTATTTGAATTACGAATAATTGTGGTATTACGTTTGTATGAGGAATTTAGTCCGCCTCGTCGACTCTTAAATACAATAAAGCTACATACTGATGAGTATCAAGAGCTGTATCGTAAGAATAAATTAAGTTTTAGAATTTTTGGGATTCTGATTAGTGTCATGGCTGTTTTTTATGGATTGACAGACGGCAAACGAGCTGACAAACCACCTGGTAGTAAGTAGTCATCGTCTCCTATGTACACCTGCAACACCCGAGGAGATGCTGATGCGTTGCTGATAATTAAGAGCCCCTAAAGACTGCAGACTGCCAGAGCCGCAGCAACCGAGGAGGAACTAGCTTTTACGCGCAAAAGTCGAGACACGCCAAAGTGTTTCACGATAGACTCTGACGTAAGGGTGTTCACCAGCCAGTCAGACCCCAGGAGGTCCTACCACCGATCAGGTTAGATCTTTACTCATCTCTTACGAGATAGGCAGTAAAGAATACCTAGTATCTAACCATGGGGTAAAATTTTTGTATGACAACTGGGACCGATAGCATTACGTACTTTCGAGGGCTCAAAGGAGTGTTTCGATCATGCATGCATAGGCTGACCATGGCAAGTGCAGAGTAGCCTTGCAGATCAAGCAATTACTTAGCCAAGGGCCTATGCTGTGAAATATGTTATTTTTCGAGAAGCTTAAAAGTGTTCCACTATTTGCATGTGTAATACTCGTAATCGAATTATTACACAAGCCGCTATCGGTCAGTGTCCACCTTTAAATGAAATATTGAACGCGACATCACACAGCTATTATTAAAAGCACGTGCCAACATTCAAATGTGCCAATAATAGAAGAAGCCGTCTTCACAGCGGGTTGAAACTCTCATTACAAGATCAATGATCTTATTATTTGAATTTCACTCAATGTTAACGATAGATACGCGAAGTTAGGTTTTACTGCTCATGAAAAAGTGTAACCATTTTTAAGCCAATGATAAATCTGAAGTTACAGTTCGCGCAAAATAACTTGACCCAAAATTATCGGAGAGGGGGAATGTTTACGCAGTGCATTTGCGTGCAAAATGTAATCAAAAACGACTACTGCGCATCCTCCATTTTGGTTTAAGTTATTTTGCGCCAACTGTACGCGCCTAACCTGTCAAAGGACCATGTTAAACCGGTTACAACTTAGTTTTTTTTTAAGACACTGTCAATGATACTTAGAACACAGACACAGTCATATAAAACGTCTAACATTAGTAATCTTTCATTTAGGTTAGGTTAGTTTGTTGCTTTGTGCGTATGTACCTATAATACCTATATATAGAGAAAAAAGTTTTCCCAGAAATGAGACCTTGTTACATAGATTTTTCGCCTACAATCGTTACACGTAATGGTTCGGTGAACGCGATTACAAACAATAAACAACAATTTAAATAAATAATTATTGCTCGTAGGTATAATAACTAATGTAAACTGTTACCGTAATAGTGACATTAACCTTTTGTTGTGGTAGTGGGAGCGGTTGGATGCTGTGAGATGATCAGCCCTTTTTTATTTATTTGGACATCCAGAAATGTAACATTTTATAAATTACCTATAAATATTATATAAAAAAATGCCGTCATATAATGTTAAATGCATAACTTTTTAGGCCATAATAACAACCTATACCTAGTAGGTTAGATTATAATTATGAGTGTTTCCACCGGTCAAGAGGGTCAGTTTGTAATTATAACATCAAGACGACCAAGACCTCAGTCTACATGTAACCATGGGGTCTGAAAAAGTTTGATTAAAATTTCAATATAACGCGATAAAATCCATAAAAAATAATTTCAAGTTTGATTCTGGTTAAGAAGCCCAACATGACCTTAAAAAAATAGTTTTTTTGATATTTGATCTACCGTAAGAGAGCAGTGCTTTAGCACGAATGGGCTGGCTCGACCGGGGTAGGTAATACCACGGACTCACAGCAAACTGGCCTGCAACAATGTTGTGTTGCGTCGAGTGAGTGAGGATACCGGAGGGCCCAAACCCTTTCAAAAGGCCGGCAACGCACTTGTGACTCCTCTGGTGTTGCGGCTGTCCATGGGCGGCGGTTATCGCTTACCATAAGCTTATCCGTCTGCGCATCAAAAAAATTAAATTGCCTTCGCTATTTAAATTAAGTACTAAGTACTTATTGAAGAACTGGGTGATTTACAAAGATAAGAACTTACCGCCAACACAGTTAAAAGAACACTAGTACCACCAATAAAAACTTCGATAGATATCTACTCTTATTTACTGATTTAAAATCTTCATAAAACCGACAATCACATTTCATAAACTTGTACCTATTGTATGATCGACTCGCATATTGGCAGCCTAGTCTTTATGCAAGACTTCAAACACCATCTGATAACGCTATGATAATATTAAAGCATGAAAACAATAGGTAGTTTTATTATTAGACTTATGTGTAGAATGTACGTAAATGTTGAGCTACGATTAAGTTGGTAATTGCCATTACAAAATAAATATTTTTAATTTCATTTTTTTTAAATAGCGATTGTGGTTTGTCACACACACACACACACACACCCAACAAAAAGGTAACTTTACTTGAAGGTTTGTTTACTTTTATGTAGGTAGTTACCTACCTATTTCTTTTCATTAATAACCATTCTAAAACGTCTTGTCAACATCGCCCGACAGAATTTTACTTAAATACCTTAGCCCTTAGGAATATTTTGTAGTTAAACAAAAAAAATCGCGACTGCTACGCTAGATGTCCTGGGTTCGATTCCCAGGTCGAGCAAAGTGTTATTGGGTTTTTCTATGAAATTCCCAGTAGCAGTTTGGAGTTTGGAAGTTGTGCCCGGTTGATGGCAATAGGCTCGCCCCCTATTACATGGGACCTAAATATACCGGCGAACTGTGGGTGTACATTAAGTACGCCTCTGCCAAACCCTTCGCGGAATAAAGGCGTGATGGTAAGTTATGTATACTAGAGGTCCTGGGTTCAATTTCCAGGTCACGCTAAGTGTTATTTATTGGGTTTTATAAAATTCTCAGCAGGAGCTCAGTTTAGATTTGTGTCTAGATAAATGGCAATTGCACGGGGCCTAACTCACTGCCGAACTGTGGGTGTACATTATCTAGTACAACTCTGCCTAACCCCTCGGGAAATACAGGCGTGATGAATAAACACAATAAAACAATTGTCTCATCCAAGAAATCTTAGTGCAAGCCAAATAATTATCACGTGCGAATTATAAATGTTTTGTTATTTATTATTATGCATAATATTAATTCCTACAAGAGATTTGAATTATTATAATAATTTAAAATACCATCACGCTTGCATCACAGTTGGTTACAAGCATGATAACATCCCAATTCAATGCACTTTCCAACGATAGGTCTAGCGTCTAAATTCAAAACCAATATTTGACCTATACTCAATTACAAAACATTTATCATCACGACTATATTCTGGAAGGATAGGGCTGACGTGTACCTACTCATCATTCGTACGACCTCTCCACTACGTACCCCTCGCCACAGACAACACGTAAAGCCAACTTGGTCCCAATTGTCTTATATGAAAATTGTTTGTGGTAGTCTGACACCCAAATAGCCTGACAACGAATTAATCCAGCCAAAAATTAGATTCAGGAGGAAAATAATAATATTGTAAAATACCTAATTATTTTGGATTCGATTACAGTCGAATGAGTTTTGGGTTTTTATACGAAATCAGTACCTATGAGTTCGATTTTTGAATTCTGAAGGTGTAGGTTCGTATCAGGAGATAAGATACCTCAATAGCCTTGGTTTTAATTCCAATCACTATGCCAGTCTTTCTCAAAGTGGGTCTACATGGGGTGGTAAATTACTAGAGAAAATTGTGGGTGTTGAAGCAGTCTCAGATGTGGTAAAGTTAAAGATTTTGAGGTGTGCTAAAATCGAGAATCTCAAAGTGGTAGGTACACGAAATAAGTTTGAGAACCTCACAGTTATTTTAAGCGTATTGTACTTAGATAGCTACATAAGCAATAACTTTAAAAAGTTTCGGACCTGCAGCGTCATGTTCCCGATTTAATGTTGAAAATGAAAGGCAGTCGAACCGTTTTTATTAAATTAGATACAACCGCGATTATTTTTATACTAGCTTCTGCCCGCGGCTTCGTCTGCATGGACTTCAGTTAAAAAGTAGCCCATGTGTTATTCCAGACTATAATCTATCTCTGTGCTAAATTTTATCCAGATCCGTTCAGCCGTTCTGGCGTGAAAGAGTAACAAACATCCATCCATCCATTCATCCTCACAAACTTTTGCATCTTATATCTTTATCTATATCTATATATATAAAAGAAAGTCGTGTTAGTTAGTTCATTTATAACTCAAGAACGGCTGAACCGATTTGGCTGAAAATTGGTGGAGAGGTAGCATAGAACCAGGAAACGGACATAGGATACTTTTTATCCCGTTCCCGTGGGATGTGATGACAGACCGAATTCCACGGGGGCGAAGCCGCGGGCAGAAGCTAGTATCTATATATATAAAAGAAAGTCGAGTTAGTTACTCCATTTATAACTTAAGAACGGCTGAACCGATTTGGCTGAAAATTGGTGGAGAGATAGCTAAGAACCAGGAAACGGACATAGGATACTTTTTGTCCCGTTCCCGATACTTTTTATTCCACGGGGGCGAAGCCGCGGGCAGAAGCTAGTATCTATATATATAAAAGAAAGTCGTGTTAGTTACACTATTTATAACTTAAGAACGGCTGAACCGATTTGGCTGAAAATTGCTGGAGAGGTAGCTTAGAACCAGGAGACGGACATAGGATACTTTTTGTCCCGTTCCCGGGGGATGTGATGACAGACCGAATTCCACGGGGGCGAAGCCGTGGGCAGAAGCTATCCCGTTCCCGGGGGATGTGATGACAGACCGAATTCCACGGGGGCGAAGCCGTGGGCAGAAGCTAGTATATAATATTATAGTAAGATAAGAAGTAAGATTACAATTACTTGAAATTCCATTATAATGTCCTAATATTTGTCATAATTAGTTTTATTGTTTTTTTTTCTTCCATTAGCATAAAAACCCCAGTTCGGTTCAATTTTTGTACAACACGGTGTACAGAAATTTTCTTTCTACAGATATCCTACCTACATTTACGACAAAGGAGCAAAAATTTTATAAGTACCTACCTACTTAATTTTGGTGACGCTGTTTTGTCGTATCAAGTATATCCTTTTCCTAAAGAAAAACATAATCATCCATAACTATGTTCTTAGATACCTTACTAATGTAGTAAGGTATCTAAGAACATAATTATAGTAATTATAGTATCAGCCACATCTCGAGACCGATCTCAACATAGGTATAATTTAAACAGCATTTGTTTTGGTTTTAGTTACATTACATTTCTAAATTTACCCATTGTACAAGAAATAACAAAGGTTCACACACTAAATTAATAATATGACAACCTACTCACCTTTTAATTGCTTAATTTTGGCTGATTTTAATTCCCAACACACAAAACTAATACACTACGCTAGGGCTCCCGCCAAAACTATCAAACAAAACAATAGACACAATCAATTCTTTATTACCACTTTTAAATTTGGAATGTTAATCGAACGCGCCGTGGAACTTAATAAGGCAAAGGAATCACTGCATACAGTCTTCATTGGAATTGCTTGGAATAAATTTACATGGCTGCTCGGTTTTTATGGAGTACTTTAAGTAAAACTTGGCCGAATGTATGGGTGTTAAAACTAATACTTGAGCTAGTGTAGTCTTCCGACTTTTGTTGGCAACTACATCGTTGCATGTGCATCAAGGTTATTTTGATCGTCCGCCATGACTTTTTGAACTTTTATTGTAGGGACAATTTATTTGTTAGTTTGAAATAAGGGGCCTCAAAATAGTTTTAACGATTTAATAATAATAATATAATATTTAAGTACAGTAAAGGTATTATTATTCTATAGAAATGGAAATACTTTGTTTGAAGGTCGAAGAAATTATCAAGGATACAAAATTATTGGATAAGTAAGATATATTATATTTTATAAAATATATTATATTTTTATTATTATCAAGTTTATTCAAATTTCATTTAAATGTAGATTATTGTTTGAATTTAAATAATCTGGATATTACCAAAATTTTAATTAGTGCCATCTACTATATTATTCATGAACTAAATTTGATGTAAGGGGTTGGCCAACAACTACCCGTTATAATTCCTTGTATTACGAATAGATGTCGCAATATACAACCAAAGAAATGAGCATGTATTTTTATTTTCAGCACCTCCAGGTCCAGTGACGTCCAAGATAATACGAGTATTTAATTCTCAGGTACCTACTACTCAGCACAAGAGTTCACAAGACCCCCTGACTAGTAGTAAGTTTTTCTATGAACTGTCATAGAAAAACCTACACTCTCATAGAAAAACCTACTACCTACTAGCCTCCTGTATTTGATCACAGTAAAACAGTCTACCTTTCTGTAGCTTTCTATCAGTGAAACAATTTTACCTGGAATTAGTTCATACAAACAAACAAAATTTAAAAATTATTGTAGATAAAATTCGTCATACATTGTATAAGTATTCAACGTTACCACACAAAATATAATATTAGGTCTTTACCTATGAAATTGCCGTATTGTATGAAAAAATTTAAACGAATTTTTTCATGTATTTTTTATTTGTATTAATCGAAGTAATCACCCATGCAATCAATGCATCTTTGCCAACGCAGTGGCAGTTTATTGATGCTCTTCTTAAAGAAATCAGCTGGACGGGAGGCAACAAATTCTTCAAAGGCATTTTGTACTGCCTCTCGGGTATTGGATTTTTTTCCCGCCAAGAAGTTATCCAAATTCTGGAAAAAGTAGTAGAGTAGGGCGGATGACGGAGAACTTCCAACCCCAGTTCTTGCAACTTGGAGACCGTCTGCTGTGCAGTATGAGGTCGCGCTTTATCGTGCAGGAGCAACGGAGACGAGCGATTGACCAATGCTGGTTGGAGATGTGCCAGCTTCTCCATCATTGTGTTCAGTTCTTCACAGTACACATCTGCAGTAATCCTCACCGCGTTGCCGTGCCGCGTTGCTGCCACGACGGTACTCATTTTCCATAATTACTCGAAATTTTAACGTATCCATGATGACGAAAAAGATTGAAATGCGATGAAAATGTAACACTAATCAATAAACAAATGACTACTTTTGGAAAAATAATTCCATGTTTTTAAAATAAAATTAATTTGAAATTAGAATTCTTAGCCAAACAAACATTATTTTGATTTGAAATGGCCAGTACTGCAGAACGGCAACTTCATAGGTAAAGACCTATTATTATACTACCTAATTCTTCAACACAATAAACAGAATAAGGTTCTCTGAAGTAATTTAATTTTTCGGGCCTGTACAGGCCTTTGCGTATGAATGCATGTGTGTAGTCGTATAGTCATGTGCACGTATTGCAAGTGTCCATGGGTGTGATGGCTTACCATCAGGCGATCCATCTGCCCGTTTGCCCCCCTTTCCCATAAAAATAAAGACTTAAAAAAACAATCACTGGAAACAACTTTACAGTATGAACATTAAAAGCTCAGAGCGAATCAAACAGCTACGGACGTACGGATCGTGATATCGGATAGAGTTCTATAAAACAAGTATCACGGACACTTATTACAAAGAACTGTCCAATCCAAAAATTGCATATTGGTATCCCATTGACATTACCAAATAAAATAAGAATCATTCAATATTCATGAAAGTTGATGAAGCTTAAAGTCACATTTACCCCAAAGTCTAGCAAGTTTTTTAATGTGATGAAACCATCCAGACCTTTATTATGATTGGCACCCAGGGCCGGTCTCGCTGCTACCGTAAGTATTGGCATTTCAAAATTGGGAATACTATTACATATATACCTAACTAGCACCAGACTCATAACATAACATACCATCACGCCTGTATTCCCCGAAGGGTTAGGCAGAGGCGTACTAATGTACACCCACCCACAGTTCACCGGTATGTTTTAGGTCCCATGTAATAGGGGGCGCACCTAGCACCTAGCACCAGACCTCGATACCTAATAATAATTCATAGGTCGGATGGGGTTAAATTCTTAACACATTATAAGTATAAACAACCTGTAACAGAATTAGCTCAAGACCTGGAAGTAATTTGTTCAGAATCGACTACTGAAACGATTGCAGTAGTTTTTAATGTGTAAATTTTTCCCGAAAAGATAATGACAATTCCAGAACCTATGGCTCCCTGATCCATCAATGGCTCTAGTTATGGGAAACTGGAAGCTTTGTACATATGTTTTTACTACTCTAACTTTGTCACTACCTGGTTTTTAATTCTAATGTATATATTTAATATATTTAATAATAATTATGTATGAATTATTTTATTATACACATCTATCTATGTAATAATAAGGTTTCGCACGTCTGACGTCTTCATGTCACCGCCGGCTATCGCTGAAAATCAGCGCCGTGGCTCTGCCTCGTGCATGAGACACTGCATCATGCTGAGCGATGGCCGTTTTTGCTTGGGTGTGACGCATGTTTTCCACAGTTTTATTTTATATTATTTTTGTTTTTAACCCAATTTTTCGTGCGTCATGTCGACGTAAATAAAAAGTATTTTCTTTCTTTCTTTTCTTTCTTTATATTGTTATTGTGCGCATCGATAAATTAGTCGATTTGGGTACGACTATAGTACAGCCACGAGTTTTGCGGTTTAAAAATACATTTTTTGAAAAAATATGCTAACATGTCTCAAAATGACTAGGGTTTCGTTATTACCTTTTATACATATCGTCGTTGCCGAACCAATATCTGCTATGTGAAAAAGTATAATTTAGGGATAGGTATGGAAAAGAACAGTTCTCCTATAAAATGATATTTTTGAACGTTGAAGTATTTTGGGGGAAGGATAGGTCAGAAGTCATGAGAATTTAATTGGGAGAGGGACCTTTAATTTCGGAAGGAAACTGTTTGGATACAATAAAACGAGCGGCTTGTTCGTGGCTTAGACACAGACAGCTATATTTTATTGATAGAACAAACAAAGTGTCTCATGTGTGTCAGATTAACATCCAGCCAGTATGCCATAATTATTTACAACCTTCAACATCCGACCAATCCTATTTGATTGTATGCTGACGAATGGGCCAAGATCTTATCGGTATGTCAGAAATTCTGTGAGAAAGATTCATAAAAGTTCTTTAATTTATTTGTTTCTTTATTTACTGTAATTGGTCATGGACCGTTGTACTTAAAGTAAAATAATTAGCATATCAATACAATTATGCTGTCGAAAACGCTGAACGAAACGCCTCTAAAAAGCGAATTATTCGTCAAAGTGGCCATTTAACCCGCCTGGAATCCAATCAATCCCTTTACCCGTTTCTCGTGGAAAATCCCTAAAATTTTGAAATACCATGCAGATGCTGTTGAAATGCATTCAGTATGGGAACAACAGATGTGATATTATATGGAAGCCTGGAATCTCTAACTCAAGGGAAGCTGTAGTCTGTGAATAAAATATTAATTATTTATCATGCGCTCCGCTCCCAAGGAAGGTTACCTTACCACACTTAGGTATTTTTTTTACCGAAATACCTACGTAATTAATTTATTTAAGGAGAAACTATCCAAGTAATGATAACCATCGCATTACTCATTGTACACAGTACAATGTGACATTACAATTCTACTCGCCGTCTGAAATAAAACAACTTTTAACAAAAAATAAAATCGCTATAAAAAAACAATGTACAATAGGCATGATGACGGTTAGCAAGAATTACTAAAATAATATGTTCATAAATCATCATCATCATATCAGCCTATTGCCGTCCACTGCTGAACGTAGGCCTCCCCCAAAGAGCGCCAACCATCCCGGTCTTGGGCAGCTCGCATCCATCCGCTGCCAGCCACCTTCTTTAAATCGTCGGTCCATCATGTCGTAGGGCGTCCCACACTACGCATGCCCAAACGCGGTCTCCACTCTAACACTTGTCTGCTCCATCGATAAATGTTCATAAATACTGAAATATAATTAATATGTTTAGAAAAAAATATTTATTTTTATTTATAAGCCGGGATTATTAATTTATTTGTTAAAATAAAACTACAAAATACACAAGTCCGCCATGTTCAGTTAAACACCAATCAGATTCAATTACGTCACATCTATGTTGAACTGTCACCGTCACGTAAATTTCGTAGGAATTTCGACGATCTCCGCGCTTAAAAATTGTATATTAAGTATTTCCTAATTGTATATTACTTAGTTTTTTGTTTTACAACTTGTTTAAGAACTTATTAAGTAATGGACCAAGGCAAACAGCTCTAATTTGCCCAGAGTTGATTTGTTAATGCATGCTGGGGCAGTTCCTGGCATCAAACAGAGACTTCTGTTCAGCAGAATTTAGAAATTTTTAAACTACAATGTAAGTATTATTTATTATTACCTATTTAAAAACTATATTAAAATTACTATAACTATACGTTACAATAGTTAAAAAAATAAAATCACCTTTAAAAAGCAGAGCTACATATGTTTAGTTTTAATAATGTTTTTATTTTATAAAATATGATTACCTACCGATTTCTTTATTTTAGATCCTCCAGGCCATCTTATGGGGATGACACGATTAGCTACGTTCAGTTAAAACGCGATGGAAATCTGTGTATAGTTAAATCAAAAATCTGCCCAGAACACAAGGTCCACGCGAAGTTATATGCAGTGACGTTAATAGATGACGAAGTAAAGGAAGAAGTTGTATCGGTAGAATGCCATGACTGTGTTGCCTCACAAGGGGGTTGCAAATATGCCATTGCATTTCTCATGTGGGTCCATCGTAGGAGTGAAGAACCGTCCGATACATCCATTGAATGCGACTGGATGAAATCAAAGCTATCTCGGGTAGGGACTACATTAAAATATATTACAACAAAAGAGATATCCAATAGTAAACCTAGTTTGCAATTAAATACTGGAGTATTTGAAAAGTTTAATAAGGAAGGAAAGAAAAGGAAGCTGCACAACTGTGTGGCTTAATCTCGCCGTGCAAGATTAAGCCACTTATATCTTATTGTTTTGTTGTGTGGCACGTAAACAAATAATTTATCAGGGTTTTTTTTTGACGTATTATCACACTGGGGAACAGCACACCACTTATACACTTGCAAAGTCATGTCTAAATAAAAAATAACAAACATATTATCTGATAAGTTGTTTAACGTCGTGTGACGTCATAAGCAGACGCCATGACACCAGCAACCGTTTTCGCGCTAATTTAAAAACATTGAATTAAAATTGCATTTTTGTATCAAAATACTTTTTTATTTGCGGAAATAATTTATTTTTTGGAAATAGTTTAAACATAAGAATATTTTAGAACAGTTTTTGAAAATCAGTCATCATGCCTATTCTACTCGCCACTATTTCAAAAACAAAAGAAAAGTATTCGTTAAATCGAGCGTGCGCAAATGTCATCTCCATACATTTTGTTTCGATTCGTTGCTCGATTCGAGCGATAGATTGCAACTTAACGTGGGAACTCTTAACGTGGGAGAGCCATGCTTCGGCACGAATGGGCCGGCTCGACCGGAGTGATACCACGGCCTCACAGAAAACCGTCGTGAAACAACGCTTGCGTTTTGTTTTAAAAGGCGAGCAACGCACTTGTTACTCCTCTGGTGTTGCGGGTGTCCATGGGCGGCGGTTATCGCTTACCATCAGGTGATCCGTCTGCTCGTTTGCTCCCCTATCCTATAAAAAAAAAACTTGTCTAGGCCCTCAGGTCTCTTAACCACATAATGGCCACGTGTAACTAAACGCACGTTTTATAAATAAATAATGACAATGCAACATACCAGTAATCTGAAGCCTTAAAAACGCATCTCTATAAATATAACAAAGTCACTTTAAAAATGTATTTTCTGAACAATACGAACTTTTTACAAAAATAAAGTAAATTAAAAATCACTAGTCAACACAGCTGGTAGAAATATTACCTATAACACTGTTTGCGGAAATTTTAAGATGAATACTAGATCATACGATTTAAAGAAATATTTAACTTAATGTAAGATAATTATTTTAAATATTAATAGATTTATTTTTGAAATAGTATTAACGTTTTCAAAACAACAAATCGTATGTAGTGTACGAGGTCGTATGGTACATACCTAATTACCTTACACCAATGCAAGCAGGGGGGCGAGCTTTGGGCTATTCTGAAACAGCTGATTACACCTGATTTACAAAATAAGTCTTATTTTTAACCCGTAAGATCTAAGTTCTGATAAACGAGATTTATCGTGTAAATCGACGATCCAATTATGATAAGAA
Organism: Acronicta leporina; assembly: GCA_947256265.1. NCBI lineage: Eukaryota > Metazoa > Arthropoda > Insecta > Lepidoptera > Noctuidae > Acronicta > Acronicta leporina. The sequence goes on along the minus strand of OX366518.1, from coordinate 2,071,964 downwards.
TTTCAACTATCAGTATTTCAATATAACATTACATTATTACCCTACTAGATAAATTTAAAATAATAAATGAATATTCTGCGATATTTTACACAACACCATCTAGTCCCTAAATAGAGTGTTACAGTACAATATCTTTGTGCTGTATCTACAATCTACATCGCAATCTTATGATCTTTATCGCACGTTCAATATCTATTAAATGTTTCTACTATCCGTGATCAACACGTAGTCGTTAGTATATAAGATGCACCTTTGGATAATTATAACCAGACTATACTACAACTTTGTCTCATTTATACCTAATCATATACTGCCAAGAAGTTTGGCAAATTGGTGACCCCGACGAACGAATACGCAGCAAGAAACATGGCACAATCACCATGCAAGGCGAACATAAATCAGCAAGGAACACTTGAAGTAGCTGCTGGCACCTCGGTTTTATCTCGCATTCCGGAATTTTGGAAAGACCAACCAAGATTATGGTTCACGCAACTAGAAGCCATTTTAGCACCACAGAAGCAAGGAGACGAATACAAATACTGTACAGTAATAGCAAAATTATCCAAGGAAGAAATACTACAAGTTAGTGACCTAATCACTTCACCACCGACTACAGATAAATATAAAAACATCAAGGAACGTTTAATTGATTGTTACGAAGAAACAGAACAGCGACAGTTTCAAAAATTAATATCAGAGACAGAACTCGGTGATCAAAAACCTTCGCAGTTATTACGTCAAATGCGAGTCCTCGGGAGAGGAAAAATCAGTGACGAAACAATTAAACTACTATGGTTCAGGCTTTTACCAACATCAGTTACTACGGTTCTAGCAGTTACGGAAGACATGGAAATTGACAAACTGAGCCAAATTGCAGACAAAATAATAATGAATTCAAAAGTAACCGAAATATCAGCTGTTAGCAACGACACTTCAAACGACAACAATACAGCATGCATTTTAGCCCAGCTAGCAAAATTACAGATAGATATTGACGCAATTCCGCAAGGTCAATATGGCTATCGACCCAGCACGCACAATCATTTCAAGAAACGTCAACAATTCCCGATTATGAGGCCGAGAACAAACTATAGAGGAGCAAATCGATTTTGTTACTACCACGAAAGATTCGGAAAATATGCAAGGAACTGCATTAAACCATGCGGTTGGAAACCAATGACTTACGTACGGAACCAGGGAAACGAATAAGAGCACAGACAACGGCGAAACTCTGTGCAATCCACCCATCCAATCGCCTCACCATTACCGACCGAAAAAGTGGTATGAAGTTTTTGATTGACACGGGCGCAAATATTTCAGTCATTAGCAAGCAACAGAGATATTCAATTTTACAAAATGAACAATACACACTATACGCTGCAAATGGGACTAAAATTAGGACTTACGGCGAGAAGACGCTTACCTTGAATTTAGGACTACAACGATGTTATAAATGGAATTTTATAATCGCCGATGTTACGCAACCAATAATTGGAGTAGATTTTCTAGAGCACTATAAACTATTAGTCGACATAGCAGGTCGCAAACTTATCGACAAAGTTACAGAGCTGACAACGCATGTAACTTCAGAAAAAGCGACACAACAAACAATTCGTACTATAGCAGTGGGAACGAATTCACGTATTACGCAACTTTTAAACAAATACGAAGACATCACGAAAGAGTCCTCTCTACGCAATGCGCCCAAACATAAGATTGAACACCACATTATCACTACAGGACCACCCGTCGCAGCTCGAGCAAGACCATTACCTCCAGAAAAATACGACATAGCCAAAAAGGAATTTCAAAATATGATAAAGCTCGGAATTTGCCGACCGTCAGATAGCCCATGGGCAAGCCCATTATATATGCTAAAAAAGAAAAATGGCGAATGGAGACCGTGCGGAGACTATCGAATGCTCAATAGCACGACAGTACGGGACAAATACCCACTACCAAGATTAACTGACTTTACATACATATTAGAAAATAAGAAGATACTAAGCAAGATAGATATACGCAAAGCATACCACTGTATTCCTGTTAAAGATATAGAAAAAACAGCCATCATCACACCTTTCGGACTTTTTGAGTACTTAAGAATGCCTTTCGGATTACGCAATGCGGCACAAACATTTCAACGATTCATGGATTCCTTATTTAGAGATTTAAACTTCGTATTTATATTTGTAGACGACTGTCTCATCGCATCGGACAACGAAGATTTGCATTATCAGCATTTAGAAACGGTTTTCAAACGTTTACACGAGAATGGAATAACCATTAATCTCGAAAAATGCGAATTTCTCAGAAGGGAAATAGATTTCTTAGGTTATCATATAACGAGCCAAGGAATACAACCTACCGAAGAAAATTACAAAGCAATCATGGAATTTCCCAAACCGAAAACAATTCAAGAATTAAGACGATTTTTGGGCATGGTCAATTTCTACAGAAGTAATATTCCACGCGCAGCGGAAAATCAAAGAATTTTAAACGAATATCTACATGGTTCAAAAAAGAACGATAATTCACCTGTTCCTTGGACAACGGAAGCAGACAAAGCTTACGAAAAATGCAAGGAAAGCATGAAAAACGCAGTGTTAACAGCGCATCCTTCCCGCAACGCATCACTAGCGCTCATGACCGACGCTAGTGCTACTTGCGTTGGTGGAGTTTTACAACAAAAATCCGGACGCAATTGGGAACCATTAGGTTTTTTTTCACAAAAATTGAGCGAAACTCAACAAAAATATTCTACGTTTGACAGAGAGCTGTTAGGAATATACATGGCCGTCAAACATTTTCACAGATTAATCGAGGGAAGAGAATTTACAATATTTACGGATCACCGACCTTTGACATACGCATTCTCCCAAAAACCATCATCAAACGATACACCGCGACGGGTCCGGCAGTTAGATTTCATTTCACAATACAGTACCAACATTCAACACATAAGCGGACGTGACAATATTACCGCCGATGCCTTATCTCGAATAGAGGAAATATACGTGCCATCACCTATCGATTACGCTGAATTGGAAAAATGTCAATCAACAGATAATGAACTAAGTAAATTACGTGACAATAAAAGATTAAAATTCAAAAACATTACGCTTCCGGGTTCCACAATAAACATCACCTGCGACACGTCTACTGGAAAAAGCCGCCCCTACTTACCAAAGCAATTTCGCAAACAAATTTTTGATACCATTCATGGTATGAGCCATCCAGGAAAAAGAACTACGAGAAAAATGATAACCCAAAGGTATTTATGGCCGTATATGAACAAAGATATCAATAATTGGTGTAGATCATGTATAGCCTGCCAAAAATCAAAAATACAACGACATACGATATCACCTCCTGGTACATTTATGACAGCGCAACGTTTTGAACATTTACATATTGACATCGTCGGACCACTTCCGATTTCACAAGGGAAGAGATATTTAATCACAATCATAGATCGTTGTACGTCATGGCCCGAAATATTTCCGGTAGAAGATATAACTGCAGAAACAGTAGCCAAGACACTTTTCGAAGGATGGATTACTCGTTTTGGATGTCCATTGCGCATTACTACGGATCAAGGCCGACAGTTTGAATCAAGAATATTTGAGTCACTCTCACAATTTTTGGGAATACATAAAATTAGGACAACACCTTATCATCCGCAATCCAATGGAATGATAGAGAGATTTCATAGAACTTTAAAGGTGGCGTTAATGACAAGAGAATCCAACGAAAATTGGTTAAAAGAAATTCCAACAGTTTTACTCGGGTTGCGGAGTAGCTTGCGAGAAGACACAGGTTATAGTTCAGCAGAGATGACATATGGAACGCCAATACGACTCCCTGGAGGATTTTTTGAGTCATCAGCAGCACAGTTATCAACGTACGAAGAGTTTGTAAAACAAATTCAAAAGGACATCACACAAATGACATCAATTCCGAAAAGAAAAAACCACAACCAAGCTATATTTGTGCATCCCGAACTCAAAGAATGCTCACACGTATTTGTTCGGTGCGATAGAATTAAGAAAGCCCTGACACCGCCGTATGAAGGACCCTACCCAGTAATTAGTAAAACAGATAAAACATTTTGCATTAGAATTAGGGATAAAGAGACAGTGATATCAATTGATAGATTGAAACCAGCATTCATGATCAATGACGAATCAAACTACGTGCCAGATTCAAAGGATTTCTACAGACATTCACACACGTACACTACACGATCGGGACGTAAAGTAAAGCCAGTAGTACGTCTATAAAAATCGCTGATATAAGCAAGCTATTCGTATATATATTAACATAGATCTTAACATATACCATTAATTCACAACTACTCGTAACAACAAGACATCTAAAATGGGAAATCAAAGTTCTAAGGACCAGATAACATACAATACGGACAGTTGCCTCAATCAAAACGAAGCGGACAAACTCCGTAACCTGATCCAGGAGGACTTACGGTGGACAAGAAATGTTGCAATGGGACAGATTATTTTAACAATCGGCGTGATCCTACTTTACGGCATAATGAAAACACTGGACAGAAGGATGAAGAGTTTAACGGAAAAAAATAATAAACACTCGTGCAACAGCTAAGTCAAAATTACATACGTCAGCAAATCACACCACAACAGGCGTCATCAAATTCCACCGCGTACAATAGCATTATTATTTATATACATCAGCAAATAACTAGTAAGGTTTAGGTCAAATTCATATTGTAAACACTATTACCATAATATTTTTTTTTTTTTTAAAGGGGGGTGTACTGTTACAGTACAATATCTTTGTGCTGTATCTACAATCTACATCGCAATCTTATGATCTTTATCGCACGTTCAATATCTATTAAATGTTTCTACTATCCGTGATCAACACGTAGTCGTTAGTATATAAGATGCACCTTTGGATAATTATAACCAGACTATACTACAACTTTGTCTCATTTATACCTAATCATATACTGCCAAGAAGTTTGGCAAACAGAGCTTGTACTATGGGTACTATAGACAATGGATAGAATACTTATATACTAATACTTATTTTGTAAATACATACTTATAATACATACGTAAGAAACACCCAAACGAACACAAATACTTATATTCATTACATAAATTTGTGTCCTGTGGGAATCGAACCAACGACCTCGTGGTCAGCAGTCTGAGATCTGCCTTTTTTTTATTACAATCCTTTGAAAAGCTTCAAGGGTTGTTTGTTTAGGTAAAATCTATAAATGGGCTATCTAACATTGAAAGAATTTTTCAAATCAGACCAGTAGTTCCTGAGATTAGCGCGTTCAAGCAAACAAACAAACAAACTCTTCAGCTTTTTATATTAAGTATAGAGTACCTGTAGATATCTATTACCGTTTAGGTTGGACTAAACTTAATACTGTATTAAGACAATACTTCATTAGCACTACTTTACACAATTTGTTACATAACTATGCGGTTTTGCATAAACCGTAAAACGTAATAAAAACGGTTACAGAATAATTTATTTTTCTTTTTGTGCTTACAGAATCGCCCTGCGTCAAATTATGTTCCCCTTGTGGTTATCCCAATCGTTGCATCACAATATTGATACTGTGGAAGTACCAGGATCTATTATTGTGAGGGTTTATAACTCTAATTAAAAATGCACAATCAGGGAAATCACGACTTCTATATTCGTTCAAGGCAAAATTCTTAATCGAATGACATTTATAATAAAAAATATTTTCTAGACATAATTCAAAATCTACTTACTTTTTGTTCAAATGTTCTAAGTGCCGGGGCGCGCACAATAAATACTCCTTGTTCTAAACTCTTACAATACATACATCCTAATAAATGAAGTGTTTTTACAACATACTTACACACCTCTTTTATAGCTTGGCAAAAAGATTTAAATTAAACAGAACAAAGGTTGAGACCAGTAGTTGTTGTTGGAATGTTGGAGGAGTGATAGATAGCCTAGTGATATGACCATAGGACAACCAAGTGAAAAGTCCCGAGTCTGAATCTAAGGCACGCACCTCTGACTTTTCGCAGTCATGTGCGTATTTTAAAAATGATAAATGATATTTATTTCTGTAAATAGATCTTTTAAACACACTTTTACAAGACAATGATTTACATTTTTTTTAACTAGATGGCGCCGGCATTTTCTAACTCACAACCTCTAAGAAGAAACACCGAAACAAACTCAAAGAATCATGGTCTCTTTTAAAGTCCAGACAGTAATAGTATTACAATAATAATATTATGCGAGTGTTACGATGTAGGGCAACATCTGGACAGGTCTTTTGAAGAAAGAGCCATAGGAGCTTTGAGTTGACCTGTCCTAACTGACGGCACGCATACATCAGGCATCGTGTAGCTCAACCATTATTTAGGGAGCTCGACGACCTGTCGCACGACGATACCAGATCAGCAAGACATTAAAAGAAAACTTGCATGCCTGGGAGATTTTATTATTGTGTGTGAAGTCTGCCAACTCGCACAAGGCCAGCGTGGTGGTCTATTGTAGCCTAAACCCTCTCATTATGAGAGGAGAACCGTGCCTAGCAGTGGGACAGAATAATGGGTTGAATATATTATGTAAAGGTTGAGAAAGACTCTTTATTATTTTATTGACAATGGTTTACCTCTATAAAAAATTAAAGTAATTGTCACCTTTGCACACTGACCTCCACAATAAAATAATAATACTTACTCTACACTAGCATGGAGACCTTTATGGAAATGAATTTGCGAAATGATTACTGCAGGAACACAACTGCCAACTTAAATTGGGAACTCGAATATTCGTACATGAGTGAATCTAAATTTCGTGCCAACCGCTTATCAAGACTTTAGATTTGTGCCGACGGAATTCCTAGCGACAAATAGCCGCCAAATTCAAAAGTACTTGATATGCAAACGGTAAATTTGCAGTAGCTTTTGCGGCAATAACTTTAGAGCATAGTACATTTTCGAATTTTGAATTTTTGATTCGAAATTTGAACTATCATAATTCGAATATCGAATCGAATGGATTGATTTGAAAAAACTTTTTTTTTCTTGCTTAAATTAATCGATGAAGTAACAATCATGGCAGAATAAAATTTGCTTGCGCCCAGGATTGCTTTCCCAAAATGGCTCTCAGTGACGTTACGACACTCACGAATTTCACGAACAGTGTTGCCGTTGATTGACAGCTTCGATACCAATAAGGATGTTCTTCATCTATTACTAAATGAAATTACTAAATGAAAAATCCATGAATAGGAGACAAGTGAAAAAAAATGCATCTTGCTCGGCTAATTTAGGTACATATTTATAATAGTGGCGTGATTTCGTCAAAGATTTCAAACAATGGCGTCGTCGGGGGCCAACCCCGTGACCTAGCTGTCACGGGAATAGAATACCTATTATTCCCTACATAATATTATCCTCATAGACTATTATGGAGATTATTGTACCTATAGTTAGTCTAAAAATCCTCATTACTTGAAACTAACTACCAAAAGATAAAACTGATTTAAACTAAAACCAGTACTTAATAAAAATACCTTTTTTGAAATTCGGGCTTCCACGTGCAAGAACGTGATACCTGAGCACATGCATCTTAATTACTTAGCAATTAATTCAGCGTTGAACCATTTTTCAAAGTCGTCTTGTATTCTCAGTTGGTACGACGTCATAATTTCCAAGTGGCAAGAACTTTATTTATCTTTCAGCAATTAACGAGTCAAGCACCTGTCGCTAATTATCCGAGACTTTTATCAGTCCCATTCTTTACTTTGTGAAGCTATTATTATGAGAAACAATTTGGTTAAATGTTTGAATGGAAGCGGCGGTAGCCTAATGGCTAGGGCGTCGGACTTGCGATCATGTGGTTGCCGGTTCGAACCCCACCCATTGCACTACCGACGTGAACCCACTCGTAACACAAGCATTTAGCTTAGCATGAGGGGTTAACAAGAATACTAGTAATGTGTGACACATTGCTAGTAAGCTTTTTTAAAAAAAAAATGTTCTAAAATATGTATTATAAATAAAAAGGCCGACATGACAAAATTATAAAATATATTTAATAAAAGAAAAATTATAAATAATACTAAATCGAAATTTATAAAAATAAAACGCATATCCCACCAGTTCTACAGATTTCTGACCAGTCTGCCCGTGACCATAGACGCTAAAGGGTCCGCAACGTCGGGTTTTGATTTGTACTAATATAACGCGATAGAACCCGTAAAGTTGTCCTATATCAATACCACCAGTTCTAGTAAGAAATAGCACCTCGATCAGAAAAAAAATCATAGGTAAAATTAGCCGTCATATTAATATTTATGATTCATTAGTGTGCCTATTTTAAGAGTCAATGTGACTTTAATGACTCTCCTCAAATATCTGCAACGTCGACTTTTGTAAGGTCGTCATACAGTTTGTGTTTTTTTAATTACAGCCAAGGCAGGGCTTGCAACTAAATATCCGCTGCTTGTCCGCCGTCAACGTCTAGAGTCTAGCGGTTATCTTACAGACTAGTGTAAATTTATTTTAAAAAGAGCACTAGTTTCACAGTTCCAAAAAGTATGAACAAGAATCGGCAAGACATTCCTTATAAAAAAACAGCCTCCTGGTTCCCTAAAATATAAGTACGTTCGGCGTTTGGTGCAACTCTGAATACCTACCGCTAATACCTCAATTAGGCGCATACATATTAAATTTGTTAGAAAAAAGCAAATTTTATTGAAAAAAAAAGTGACTTCTAAATGTGTGTTTTAATGTTTGAACCAGTATGACCCACTCTGGTGCGCCCATTGAGGATAAATGATATTTATTTCTGTAAATAGATCTTTTAAAGACACTTTTACAAGTCAATGTTTTACATTTTTTTTAATCTAGATGGCGCCGGCATTTCCCAACTCTGAGAAGAAACGCCGAAACAAACTCAGAGAATCATGGTCTCTTTTAAAGTCCAGACAGTAATAATATTACAATAATAATATCATGAGATATTATTTGAGTCTTACGATGTAGGGCAATATCTGGACTGGCCTTTTTGAAGAAAGAGGCCATAGCAGCTTTGAGTTGACCTGACCTAACTGACGGCACGCATACATAAGGCATCGTGTAGATCAGCCATTATTTAAGGAGCTCAACGACCTGTCGTGCGACATTACTAGATCAGCAAGACATTTTCGTAGGTCATGGTTTTTGAAAGGTTAATATAGATTCAAAACTAGCCTACACAGTATCTACTCACATTTACATAAATAACAAATTCAGGAATTTAAATTAAAACAAATACTAAATCAATTGAAAGTCAAATGTCAGATACATTTAAATAATGTCAACTGAGTAATAATAAATGTCAAGCAAAATAGTATAGTATATTATATGCGACCAAAATAAGATCACATACAATATACAACATGGACAACAGGAAAAAAATACAATCAAAGGTGACTGACTGACTGACATAGTGATCTATCAACGCACAGCCCAAACCACTAGAGGGATCGGGCTGAAATTTGGCATTCAGTTAGATGTTATGACGTAGGCATTCGCTAAGAAAGGATTTTGATAAATTCTACCCCCAAGGGGATAAAATAGGGGATGAAAGTTTGTATGAAACTTTGTCAATTTTAAACCGATCGGGCTGAGACTTTGCATGCATATAGTTACTATGACGTAGGCATCCCCTAAGAAAGGATTATGATAAATTCTATCCCCAAGATCTGAGACTAAGTAACTATTCCACGCGGACGAAGTTGCGGGCGGAAGCTAGTTACACTATAAGTTACCAATTTTATTCTAAATAGTTTTGAGTATAATGCACTATGCAGATTGATGTGTAAGAATAACAGTATTCAATATAATAGATAATCAACAGTAATGTTTCAGTATCACTTCTGATTAGAAGATGGGTATAGTCCCGATTTTCCGACATAATATTATATACAAGCTTTGTACTCCACCACTCAATATATGTAATCTACAATGACTATACGCTACGCCGCACTTCAAGCGCTTAACTGAATTATGTGCTTGAGGCGCCAACTCTACAAGTTTCAAATGCGACACATACAATTTGATTTAAGTGAAACCAGAGCAGATATGATTCCGTTAACTGCGCCGCCAATCCAATAATAAAATACTTGGTAAGTCGGATACAGGATGCTTCGTCGTTTCGGACGGACGAATGTCTTTTTTCGTAAGTTTCTCCTTTTTGGCTTTGTTAATTTTGACCACTATTTTTTAAATTTAGTTTTTTTTGTAAAGATGTATATAAAAATAAATAACACTAAAATGTTTCATAGAAATATTATCATCTTTGAATATCTTTGTTCGGAATCCTTTGTTCTTAGTTATAGTTAGAAACATAAAAATGGGTATTATAGCTACTTAGCATTAAAACAATGCTTCAGTGTTTTTTCGATTTTGATATTTTAAGGGGGGGGGGGGAATGAGGGGAAATTTTCGTAATGGTATTTTTAAAAGCGGGATCTTGAAAATTCAATTGTCATCATTGAAGTTCAACACTTGTACAAAATAACTCGTATTAAAACAGGTTGAATGTAAAAACCACATGCGTATTTCTTTGGCAAAAGCTAATCACTATAGATTGTATTATAATATGTATCCCACCAAAAATATTTTTAAATGATTGCTAAGATGAGACTTTATATGGCTCGCACTGTCAAAAAGCTATCAGAATTCATGTAGAGCCAAACTTCTAACTCTTACGTCCTAACTCTACAATCCCTAACTTCACAAACTCTACCCCTTAGTCAAAATAACAGTAAAGTAATGAAAAGATAATAATTTTTTCACCCTTTGCCTATGTGACGGTAGTAAAACGGCCAAGATTTATGATTATGAATATATAAGGACAAAAAAATAACAAATCATTTAGGCTTATTTAAATATAATTTACATACTTATAATTATACGATAAGATAAACATATCTAAACCATTTTATATTCACACAGACACACGCACAGAAGTTTAAGCTGACACACAGTATATTCTTATATTCATTGATAAATGATCTAGACACGCGGTAGCGTGTCAAGCCAAGTTCACGCAAAGGAACTGGCTAGCCAGCGCCGAGTGTAATATTACACGAACCACTTGGTGGCACTTTTGACCCTTCTATAACTCAAAACCTCTTTAACTTAAACACATAAAACTACGTGTGTTTAATTATATCCATAAGGACATCTAGAAGCACAATTTTCATGAAGCTAGCTCAAACGGTTATAAAGATATGGAGGTCAAAAAGTCGTAAATTGTAGCACTGACTGACTGACATATAGTACCTAAATCTAACCTACTTCCAGATGACCTAGAAGGATGAAATTTGGAATCCAGCTCGGTAATTGTGTAGAAAAAAATGTAAAAATAAAAAAAAGTTCAAAGACAACAAGGTCCCCTTACAAAAAGAAATTAACGTTTACCGTTACCATTAAAAAAATATTGGAATCGTTACAAGCAGATATGTATTATTATATTTGCTATTTATCAGAAATATAAATATAAATTTAAGTAAAAAAATAAGTGGTGTCCCCATACGAACTAACTTTATACTTTAAAATCAGAGAATACCTGCATGGTAGTGATTTTATAGTCCACGGCTCACTAAAATAACAAAGATCAGCGTCCAAGGTTCGTTTCACTGATTTCTTTTGAAAATATGAAATAATATTTTAAGGTATGATGTAGACAAGCATAAAAAAGAAAACCATGCACCGGAAACGCAAGAAAAATCATTAAATCTCAATACCTGCTTATGTAGTTTTCTTTACAAAAAGTAATGATATCCCACCAAAAACATAAATGTAAAAAAGCAGAGCCCAGTTCAATACAAAAAATATGCTTGGCTGTGGGCTTCACCGCAAAAAGAATGAAGATCTAAATGAGTGCCAAGTTCAATGCAAAATCCAAATATGTATTTATAGAAACAAAATAACATTATGAACAAGTATTAAACTCTATTTCTTTGCTTTATTATATAACAGATGATATTTATCAGAGTGACTTGGTTGTGTGTGTGTGTAAGATGACAGTGTTTAGTGATTGTATATTTGACCTCTGGCAATGTGTCACTATGATTCCTGTTTTTTTGGCCAATTTTCTGATGGCTGATAGAGTCACTGAGAAATACACTCCAATCAATATATTATCAATCTCACCCACAGTGGACTTTTCATCAGCCAGTTCAAAATGCGGGTGGAATATTACATGTTTCTAAATTAAGCGGATATATTCGGTAAATTGTAAATGTCAAGGTACAATTAAACAGGTTATGCTTTTATATGCTGTTATTGTTTTTTAGAATGTAGGGTTAACTCACAGTAATAATCTATTTTCGAAGAATTGTTATTGAACCCAATCACTTCTTAGATATATCTACTTTATGTTTTGGTAAGTTGAGAAGTCTAGACGCCCTTTGCACTATAAAATTGGTCTGCGAACCCGAATCTAACATCACACGCAACGCAATGCAATGACATGAACAATGACAGTAGAAAGAATGATCACTTTGTTATCAACAAGTTATGATGCGACTGTATTAGACTGGCGCAGATTGTTCACTCTGTTGCGATGTGTGAGGGACAGCTGGTGTTAGCTCGTATGATTCGATAGTACTCGAGTTTAAAAGAATTGTAGGTTGTGTAACTATAGATACAAATACAACAAAAATACAAAATACAAAAATAGTTTATTTCTAGAGATAAAGTTTTAGAGTCTCCCTTTAAAGAGTCTTAGGGGGCTCCGCTCTTCCATACCAAAGTAAGAAATACTTCACATCAAATAAATAAACGAAAAGTATTTAAAAAAACAGAAGTAACAATAAAAACCACAGTACACACATACCTTACAGCACACACACGTGTGCTGTAAGGTATGTGTGTACTGTGTATAGTGTATGTATGGTGATTGAGTGTACGGACAGTGTAGACGGAGGGAGAGTAGACAGCGGCAGAGAGCTTGCGCGAGTATGCGTGTGAGTTTGTACTACAGCCTGCTACGCGCATTGACGGATGGTGACTGCTGATGGTTTGTAAAATTCGTGTATAAAATTAATATTGTATTTAACCACATAAATGATAGTACTTTTATACTGATTGTAATTAAAATCAATTCGTGTGAAATTATTCCCCATTCCAAAATATCAAAAATGCACAAAGTTTTCACTTCTGCCGGCACTCCCGGAGTGCAAACCCGTTGTTGTTTTTCCTGAAATGAAAGTGGTTCTCTCGAATTAATACGTTCTTCCCACTTTTTTTGTAAACGAATATATGATTTGGCAGACATAAAATTAACAATGAAAATTAAAAATTAAAAAAAACCCCCGACACAAAAATAAACCTGAATCCCTATAAAAAGAAAAAAATAATCTTGAAATTATAACCCTTCGTAAGTACGTATGAAGTTTTTTGATTAAATTTTGTCGCGTCGGGGGACCGCTCTCTAATTATGTGAATCCTTTCCTTTCCTTTTGCTTCCCGAACGTGAATCGCGCGAATTCAGAATTGATGTGGATGGCGCGTACATCGCCGCGACGCGCGGGAGGGCGTAAAGTGGGCGGAGCGTAACATATTCAAGTTTGGCGACCCGAGCGGGCAGACACGCGAGAGCTAGAGAGCGGTCCCCCGACGCGACAAAATTTAATCAAAAAACTTCATACGTACTTACGAAGGGTTATAATTTCAAGATTATTTTTTTCTTTTTATAGGGATTCAGGTTTATTTTTGTGTCGGGGGTTTTTTTAAATTTTTAATTTAATTTGTTATTTCACACTTTTTGTAGGGACTCCTTAGTTATTTTGTTTAATTTCTTTTATTTTCTTGCGTTTTAATTAGGTATTTTCTTCGTTTAGTTATTCAACTTTTGTACAATTATTTCATAGCTATTAGATATCTTATATCATAGTGTATAGTATTCTACTAGTCAAGCCCTTTCATTTGATACCTTTATTGAGGGAGTAGTGAAAAAAATTAATAAATTCACCATTTCGTGGAGGCCGCCATGTTGGATTTGAAATTTTTCATAGTGTATAGTATTCTACTAGTCAGGCCCTTTCATTTGATACCAATATTGTGGGAGTTGTGAAAAAATATGTAAACCGCCATCTTGTGGCGGCGGCCATCTTGGGCCGATTTTCATCAAACATAGCTAAGAACACTCCCCACTTATTCACCTTTCAAACAAAAAAAACAAAATCAAAATCGGTTCATCCATTCGGGAGCTACGATGCCACAGACAGACACACACACACACACACAGACACGTCAAACTTATAACACCCCGTCGTTTTTGCGTCGGGGGTTAATAAGGAAAATAGGTAGTTTCATTCTCATTTGCAACACTAGCGTCACGCTTACAATCAGTATGTGGTTTGAATTAAATGTTTAGCCTGGGCCAAAGCTTAAAGTAAAAACTTTCAAACATGAAAAAAGAAAAAAAAAATGTATCTCACAAGTAATACATATTATATTGAATTAGATTGTTTATTGCGATGTTGTTAGGTTATCTAATTACGTAATAACTTATGACAGAAGGACCCTTAAGTAGGTACTGAATAAGTTCACCGACTTGGTATTACATGGATCTCACAACTTTTTACGATAGAAGAACTGAGTTGCGAGACTTGGCTTTTTTTTTCAAGTTATGTTTTGTTGGCATTATAGTTTATTCTCACCATAAATGTACTTGTTTTTACTGTCGCTGAATAAATTGTATTTTTTTCTTCCAACTAGGTATATATTTATAAACATTCTTATAACGTTGTTCATCTGTTGTGATAACCCTGATTCTGCATTAAAATTATATGTTAATCAATAGCATCATTTTAATAAAACAGAAGTTAAAGAATAATTATAGCCAGTAACCTTCTTGAGATTCAGTGGCTCGCTGAGATTCAGTGGATATTTATAGTTGTGTCTCTATTAGAATAAAAATAATAAAATGGTTACCTTGTTGTCAAGAGAGTTGCAAATACCTTCGATCTCTAATTTTTACTCGGGAAAATCGGTATTCATTACAGGTGGGACAGGATTCATCGGAAAGGTACCTCCTTATTTATTTTTTTATTTATGCGGTTATAGTGTAATTTTCTGCGATGTAAGTGCAAAGATATAGTATTTTCTATAGGGCAAACTACAGTAAGTTAGGCATCATTTTTTATCGTTTTAAGTGTTTTGATCTCATTGACCATCAACTTTCTTGAAGAAGTTATTGAGAACCGGAATACATGGAAACTTTTATCGATAGTGATCTGTCCCTCCCTCCCCATAAGGAGTGCCTCAAGGTTCAATTTTGGGGCCTCTCTAATTTTCACTGTTCACACTGATGTTAAGTCCATAATTGGTTTAGGATACACAACATTGACAAAGTTAACAGGATTGTGTGAAGTTAACGAAGAAGAAGAAGAAGAAGAAGTGGAAAGGATTTACGTACCTATTGTTCAAGACACTTCTTTTTGACTATAATAACACTAGCGGCCCGCCCCGGCCTCGCACGGGTGGAGAAATCTCGAACTTTTTTCAAAATATTCTTTAGCCTAATGTTAATCTTGAATAATTTAGCATTCAAATGGTTAAATATTTTTTTAAATTGGCCCAGACGTTTTTGAGTTTATTAGTTACATGTATAAAAATCTTTCCTCTTTATAATATTAGTATAGATAGGCAAAGTCAACAGTATTAGGGATTTAGGTATTGTACAAGATACTTCTTTTTAACTAACATATCGTGAGTAAGTATATAAATTTTATTTATTTATTTATTTATTAATACTTTATGCACTAATGGTACAAAGGCGGTCTTAATGCCATTAGGCATTTTCTGCCAGACAACCTTAGGGCGATGCAGAGATAAAATAATTAAACGGTAGATACACTTATAGTGTTGAAAAGAACAAATGCCTATTAATATACTAAAGACATAAAAAACAATATACTCACATATAAAATACATATCATTACATAATTATATTTATACAATAAATACTTATAATATATATAAATACAGATATTTAAATACATATATATTATATACTGACAGGTTAAAGTCGAGATGATGAATCTGCCATGGTCCTAGCTTGAATGTAATTACGCAGTTTGTGCTTAAAAGAAAACCGACTGTTTGCCATCCTGATATCAGATGGGAGGAGAGCATCCCATAATAAGATTGACTGATGACTAAGATTGATAAAATAAATTATATTTATTTCTGTAAATAGATCTTTTAGAGACACTTTTACAAGACATCGTTTTTTTTAAACTAGATGGCGCCGGTATAGTTTAGAGTTGCATCAAAAGCATTTGGATTTATAATGAGAAACTCAGGTATTTTTATTGTTCGTTCATATGCAGCCTCTTGGAGTTAGCAACACAAGTATGGAATTCTTAATACGATATTTATAAGTCTCATACTAAAGGCGTTAAGAGGAAATTTCTGAGATATCAATGATGGTTACAACCATCGTTGTAGAAGGTATCATTTTCTACCCCTAGACTGTAGAAGTTATTAATGATATAATATTATGTTTAATGCTTAAAATTGTAAATGGTTGAGTCAACTGTCCTGATCTAATCTGAAAACAAGGAATACGAAAAAATCTAATCTGATTCGGAATCGGATTAAGACAATGAAAGAAGACAATTAGTTAAAAACGGTGTTTGACGAAGTGCGTCAAACACCGTTTTTAATTAATTGCGGGCGTAATGCATTTTTTCTCAGAAAATAACATAACATACCATCACGCCTGTATTCTCCAAAGGGTTGGCAGATGCTTAATAAGCTACACCCACAGTTTGCCGGTATGTTTAGGTTCCATGTTATAGGGGGCCAGCCTATTGCCATTAACCAGACATAAATTCTAAACTCCAAGCTGCTACTGGAATTTTCGTATAAAAATCCAATAACTCTTTGCTCGACCTGGGAATCGAACCCAGGACCTCTAGCGTAGCAGTAGCACTTGGGACCACTAGACCAACAAAACAGTCTCAGAAGAAATATGCGCATAATTTTAATAAAAACTCCAAGGAACTGAATATTGACCTGATCTGCTATTGCAGATCGCCTCGCTGTGCAGTATGTATGCACAGCGACCAATGCAATATTGCAGATCAGGCGGAGGTCACGAGAGAAATCTGAAATCTCGCTCCCGTAACCTCAGCAAAAAGTGGTGAGGTGGAACACCTGTGTAGTTTTAGTTGATAGCTCACCCGCTTTGGGTGGAGACCGACACACCCCACCTTCCCTGGGTGGCAGAGGTCCATGAGAATTTCCACACGCACAAACAAAGGTGGTAGCACAGGTATAAACTTTGGGGGAGGTGTATTTCGAAGTACATGCAGTGAAGATACAAACTTGGCTTCGGCATAACCCTGATTTTGAGCACAAGACGGAAACAGATTTAAATGCCTACTATGATCTTATTAGGACAGTAAATCAAGAAACAAGAAACACCTCTTTTAAAGACCATACAGTAGAATATCACATAGTGCTTTTCCTTCTAATAATCATTTCATCTGAAAGCTAACGAAACTATCTACATAAACAAACCGTCTGATCCTTACAATAAGTTTATTTCTATTGTAGGTTTTCATAGAGAAACTTCTGTACTGTTGTCCTGATATTGACAAAATCTACATGCTCATACGAGAGAAGAAGGGATTGTCGAGCAGTCAAAGGACAAAACAATTGATTAATGATCCGGTAACAAAACAATGTTTTTTTTAATTGGTACTTGAGTACAATGATAGCCTAGTGATATTACCATTGGACTGCCAAGTCAAAGGCCTCGAGTTCGAATCCAAGGCACGAAGGCACCTCTGACTTTTCGAAGTCATGTCAATTTTAATAATTAATTATCACCCACTTATACAGCGAAGGAAAACATTACGAGAAAACCCGAGAGATTTTCTCGAGGCGTGTGAAATTTGCGAATCCGCATTTTTAATTTAATAGATAAATGAAATTATGCGAAAAGTAGGTAGGTACTGTCCCTTAGACACGGAATACATCGCAAGAAGGTTCAACTCTATGAATCCTTAATAACCAGCACAGAATAGCTAGTTGTGCTTCATACAGAAGGATGAGAAACATTCCTATACAAGGAGCGTAGCTTGCATAAAACACTTGAGCCATCCACCTATCGAGAGCTCCTCATATAATCGAGGTCTCTAGGTAGTCGAAACTCCTGCTGAACTCACATCATACTTATAGACAAGCTTTCCTGCTATTCCCTTCCCCATTAAATCCAAAACCTTATTGTAATGGCATTCGAGGGTCATAAATTATTAGCTATTAATAGGTAATTTCTGTTTTATTAGCTATTTCAGAGGCTCAAGGACGAAAGACCAACAGCTTTGGAGAAAATAGTTGTAATACCTGGTGATATAAGTAGTACACACTTAGGAATTACAGGTGATGATGAGAGCATATTGATAGAAAAGGTAAGTGCTAAGAAATTTAATTGTACAGAATTTCCAGGCAATAACCATAAACTCTAATAGGTTAAAATAATTCATTGTCACCAAAGAAAACTGCACATTAGAAAACTTATTATTCGTATATTTTTTGAAATAATGTCAACAAAATCTTAAAACGTCATGAAAAAAAATTAGTATGATTGTGGTTGAACATAGTGCCAATCTGTATTATATTTCAGGTGTCGGTTATAATACATTCAGCTGCTGCAGTGAAGTTCAACGAACCTCTTTCAGTTGCTTGGAATATGAATGTAGAAGGTACGCAGAAGATGTTGGCTTTGAGCCGCAAGATGAAAAAACTGGAGGTAAATAAGCATTATCACCACGTTAAAAAGATATACATATAAGTAACATATTAAATATACGTACCCCTTTGCAAAGAGAATACTGTAATAAATATTAAGTATATAGAAAAAAAACTACAATAATTATTACCCGTAGGCCACACAAATCCTTGTTTCGTACGGGAATTAAGTCACTTTATTCAGTCGTTTTAATCAATTTATCGCATATTTTTCCATTCCTTATAGTAAATTAAAGAAAGCTTCAATATTCAAAAAGTCACCGATAGTTTTATAAATAAAAATCAATTTCCACATGTATCAAAAATCACCACTCCAATCTGTCTATTTTTTGTTTTCATAATTTAAGCCGGCAAAGCTGCTCACGGGTCGCTTGTTGGAAATAAAAATCTGATTGTAGAAGATTTTGATCTTAACCAAAAGTGTAAATATATAATTTTGAAAGGCAACTGAATAATCCTTTGATTTCCCCAGACATTCATTCACATATCCACGGCGTACTCTAATTTAAATAGACAAGTGATCGATGAAGTTCTGTACCCTCCACCAGCAGATATTAATGAAGTGTACCAGTATGTTAAGGAAGGAGTCACCGAGGAGCAAACGAAGAAAATATTGAGTAAGAACTTATTAATTAAACAAGAATGTGTTAAATTGTCAATATTTGTATTGTAGGTAATCAAAAGTTGAATGGTTAATGCTAAGGTAAAGCCAGTCGCCATATTCCTTTTGCAAACTAAGTTTAAGGCCGCATTTACCTCGCAGAAGATTTATCATCAAAAAATAGACACATTGTTATATCTTCAATTTTATTAGTCAATATGTTGTATAATCGCTTAGATCAAAATGCTAACACGACTGGATTTCTTTCAGATGGGTACCCAAACACTTATTCATTCACGAAAGCACTAGCCGAACATTTAGTTATGGAGAACCAAGCCTTCGTACCTACGATTATCGTGAGGCCCTCAATTGGTAGCTATTATAATTTCCTTTCTACCGTCAACTCAAAGGTGTGGGCCATCTCAGTCATTATCCGATATAGTGTTACTCACATAATAATGAATACATATGATATCTGGACTTTAAAAGAGACCATGGTTCTCTGTGTACCTATGTTTCGGTATCTTCGAGTATCTTTAAAAAATCTAAATATCATTGCCAATATTTCTGTTTCAGTTACAGCGGTTAAGGACGGTCCTATTAGAGGTTGGCTAGCGAACTGGTATGGGGCAACCGGTCTTTCTGTGCTCACAGCCAGGGGTCTCAACCGGGTAGTGTATGGTCAGGGAAACAATATACTCGATCTGATCCCAGTGGATTACGTCGCCAACTTGATGATTATCACTGGTGCGAGGTGTAGCAAGTACGTAAGAACTTCTTCGTTGTATTCCTAGCAGGCCTGTGCGAGTAAGAATCGAAAATAGCAAGTTGATATTGTTACGCAGAGAAATTATTAGATCAACGTAGATGGGTCACGGAGATTCTAGATAAGCCGTAAAACCATGACGTATAAAATTCGAATGAACGCACTCAAACACGACATTCACGTAACAATAGTTCAAGGCCGGGTCCAAAGGTCATTGCCCGTAAACAATAGACGAGCAAGTACCTACTCGCAATTTGTAGACTTATCGCAATTTTTCGATTCTAGAATCTTCGTGACTCATATAAATATGGGTTGTGAGGGCCGACTAGGGCATCTTAGTTTTGGACAAGGTAAAGTGAACATCGTGGAGTGAAGACAAGTGATAGTGTAGTGACTTTTCCTGTGATTTCTTTTGTGTGTTTGAAGAGTTTGTTTATTTCTTCAAAATTTGTTAATTAAGTTATCCCGGATCCCAGCATGTAACAGTATCAAAACAGACTAGTTGACTAGCTTGGACTGGCTGATTATATAGCGCAGTGATAGCCAAAGTGGCATGATAACTCGGTAATGTTTTTGAAAATGCCTCTAAGACTCTATAAGTCTATGGACGGGGCTCGCTACGGTGGGCCATCACCAGTTGGGGGTTGCGGACGATGCTCTATTTTCCGTGGCCCCTGACGCAGCAAGTGCGGGAGGGAAGCAGCGGTATACAAAAGAAGCTATGTAAAAAAAACAGTAATCTCTACTATTATCAAATTGTAAAAAAGCTGTGTCTGTACTTTGAAGATATTAAAAAAAACAAGCGGGTCAGGGTATATAAACGTTCCCGAACCCAAAAATTAGATTTTTTATATTATTGTCTGTTTGTTACGGGTTGGCGCAAAAACTACTGAATAGATTTTAATTTTGTTATCACTATTAGAAAGTATGTGCTCCAAATTAAAAACTGGTATACTTCTTATCTCATATAATTAAAGGGAACCTGAGATACAGCTTGACCTCTCTAATGTATAGAGACCCATACAAAGAAGAGATCATCACTGTTGGTTTTTGAGCTTTACTTTGCTTGCTTTAGTAAATAATGTTAAAACAAACTTTTGACCATTCTTAATCCAATACAGTAACTTAAGAGATAGGTCCTTAATACTGTGGATGCTATTTGATAATCGGTTCTGAATGAAATAAATGAAAAAGGAAATAAAATTTAATGGTACTGGTTTTAGGTCTAGTGAGCTGAAGGTATATAATTGCTGCAGCAGTTCCTGTAACCCCATCACATTTGAAAAGCTTTTTGAGTTTTTCCTAAAAGAAACCATTAAGCATAACCCAAGTGAGTTATTGTCTTCATAATAAAAAATGTTTTTAGAAATTTCGTGGATAATAAAAAGTCAAGTGGTCATGAGCACGACTGCTACGCTAGAGGGTTCGATTCTCAGGTCGAGCAAAGTGTTATTGGGTGTTTCTATGAAATTCCCAGTAGCAGCTTGGAGTTAGGAATTTGTGCCCAGTTAATGGCAATAGGCTTACCCCCTATTACATGGGACCTAAACATACCGGCGAACTGTGGGTATACATTAGTACACCTCTGCCTAACCCTTCGGGGAATTACAGGCGCGATGGTATATTATGTTTATGTGGATAATAAATGTAAAGACAGCAATTAATGTACAGACTTTGAAATCTAGAGGATAGAAAGAAAATAAAGGAAGGCTAAGCATTTCTTTCTTTCTTTTTTCTTTCTTTCATTTCGCAATTTCTATATTATAATCTTTATCATATTTTTATCCCTACCTTTTCCGAATTAAATTTATTAAATCCCGGGAACTTCGGGGTTAACAAAAATTTTAATAAGACTATAACAATTTGAAAATTTTGTATCAAAAGCCAGCTGATTTAATTAGTTTTCGCTGGCGATCGGGATCGGAGATTGATTTGTGAAAAGGTGTACCTATAGAAAGTTAAAAACGTTCCTCTTTTCCGGCTGGTAAGGTTTATTTTTAGTGAAGGAAAAGTTAAACCGCGGGCAGGATTGGAACCTGCGTCTTCTGGTTAAGTATACCAGACCCTATGACCACTATGCCACCGCGAGTCCCATACGTTTACTGACTTTTAAAATAACACTTTTCACTCCCACTCATCACGATAATGTAGATAATCCTGAAATCCCAGGATCAGAATAAAGAGCCAGGATTGAATTCTTCTACTCTACTATTTGTTGGTACTGTTGAGGCCCAGGTGTGTAATAATGGGGGGTTTACGAGTTTAATTTAAATAATGCACAATAAGAGCAAACACAGCTCGTTTATTACTCAAGGGAAAATTCTTATAGAATGACAATAATAAAATTATTTTCTAGACATTTGAAAACTACTTACTTTTTTGTTCCAATGTACTACGTGCCTGGGCGCGCACAATAAAAACTCCTTATTCTAAACTCTTACAGTACCTACGCATCTTATGCCCTGTTTTTGCAGTTAAGGCCATTGAAAAAGCTACCTACGACATCTTGGATCATAATTAATGCTTCGTCTTTCAGAGTCCGTGCTATTGCCAGGTTGGTGTACATATACTAGATACAAATGGATGGTTACGCTTCTGACTATAATGTTCCAGTTAATACCAGCTTACTTTGCTGACATTTATCTAAGATTCATTGGAGAAACCCCACGGTAAGAGGCTTATT
This sequence comes from Acronicta leporina, assembly GCA_947256265.1. NCBI lineage: Eukaryota > Metazoa > Arthropoda > Insecta > Lepidoptera > Noctuidae > Acronicta > Acronicta leporina. Next base: position 2,049,105 of record OX366518.1, on the reverse strand, counting down.
GTAGCTAGTTTTAAATAGCTATTAAATGAATTTCTACAAGATTATCTATGTCATATACCCGCTGTTATAGGGACCTATTGAGAGATTGGTAAGGGGTAAGTAAGTAGGGAGGTTTTTACCGTGGGAGAACCATTCGACACGAATGGGCCGGCTCGACCGGAGTAATACCGACACGGCCTCACAGAAAACTGGCGTGAAACAATGCTTACGTTGTTTCACCGAGTGAGTGAGGATACTGGAGGCCTTTTTGACTCCTCTGCGGGTGTCCATGAGCAGCGGTATCGCTTACCATCAGGCGATCAATCTGCTCTAACGGTAGGTAAATATAATGCCCTATCACATAAAAAATCCAAATAGTACAAGATCGTGTAATCACAGAAAAAAATCTGTCTATCTGTCTTTCAAAAACTCGCCTATATATTTTTTAGTTTTAGTTGTTAGTTTTAGATTAGTTTATTATGATTAGCTACAATCCTGTAATTGTAGCTATTCATCATAAACAAATACATATTTAATTCATTGTTTTTGTATTTCTCACACAATTTCCAATAATGTGAGAAACACAAGCGTAAAATTAAAAAAAAAAATACTAAATTATTACCGTTGTTATATACAGGAGTATCTATAGAGGTTTTTGTTTGTTCTTTTATATGGTAACTAGCTTCTGCCCGCGGCCTCGCCCCTGTGGAATTCGGTCTGTCATCACATCCCACGGGAACGGGATAAAAAGTATCCTATGTCCGTCTCCTGGTTCTAAGCTACCTCTCTACCAATTTTCAGCGAAATCGGTTCAGCCGTTCTTAAGTTATAAATGGTGTAACTAACACGACTTTCTTTTATATATATATACTAGCTTCTGCCCGCGGCTTCGCCCCGTGGAATTCGGTCTGTCATCACATCCCACGGGAACGGGATAAAAAGTATCCTATGTCCGTCTCCTGGTTCTAAGCTACCTCTCCACCAATTTTCAGCGAAATCGGTTCAGCCGTTCTTAAGTTATAAATGGTGTAACTAACACGACTTTCTTTTATATATATATAGCTTCTGCCCGCGGCTTCGCCCCCGTGGAATTCGGTCTGTCATCACATCCCACGGGAACGGGATAAAAAGTATCCTATGTCCGTCTCCTGGTTCTAAGCTACCTCTCCACCAATTTTCAGCCAAATCGGTTCAGCCGTTCTTGAGTTATAAATGAAGTAACTAACACGACTTTCTTTTATATATATAGACTAGCTTCTGCCCGCGGCTTCGCCCCGTGGAATTCGGTCTGTCATCACATCCCACGGGAACGGGATAAAAGTATCGGCCGTCTCCTGGTTCTAAGCTACCTCTCCACCAATTTTCAGCGAAATCGGTTCAGCCGTTCTTAAGTTATAAATGGTGTAACTAACACGACTTTCTTTTATATATATAGATAATATAGATTTCAAATGCTAATCAACCTCTCGAAACAGGTACATGAAGCTATATTCTCTGGCCATCCAAACACGAGCAGCACTCGACTTCTTTACATATCACTCCTGGGTGATGAAGGCGGAGAGAGTAAGAGAACTATATGCATCTCTTTCCCCCGCTGACCAGAGTATGTTCCCCTGCGATCCTGCCACCATCGATTGGGGTGACTACATAAAAGATTACTACTGTGGAGTCCGACAGTTGGAACAGAGGAAGTAAATTTAGTATCAACGTAACCGTATTTATGTGAATATCATTTTATATGTTATGTAAGGGTGTAATTTGAGAAATGCTTACGTTGTGTTTCGCCGAGTGAGTGAGGATACCGGATGCCCAAAACCTTTTAAAAGGCCGGCTAGCAATAAATTGTGACTCCTATGGTGTTGGACACCCGTACATGTGCGGTGGTAATTAGGTGAACCATCTGCTTGTTTGTCGATCTATCCCATAAAAAAATGCTATTTTGTAACTAAGTTTAGTTGGAAAATATAAGCAATTATTATAAATAAATTAGTGAAGACTTCATTTTTATTATTTTTAACCGCCGACGAAAAAGAGGGGTGTTATAATTTTGTAGTGTTATGTGTGTCTATCACCGTGACAGTGAAATTACTGGGTATTTTTTTTTTATTACTAGCAATAACAGTATTACTAGCAACGTGTGTCACACATTACTAGTATACCTGTTAACCCCTCGTGCTAAGCTAAATGCTTGTGTTACCAGTGGGTTCACGTCGGTAGTGCAATCGGTGAGTTTCGAACCGGCAACCACATGATCGCAAGTCCGACGCCCTAGCCATTAGGCTACCGCCGCTTAGATGTCCAGTAATTTCACTGGATTATTGACACTTATCAACTATGATCTCAAAATGATAACGCGCTTGTGATACTGGCATTGCTAGCGTCTATAGAGTGTAGTTACCGCTTACCATCAAACGGACTGAAAGCTGGTTCATCATCGAACCGGAATCCTAATGTATCCTAATGTAAATCGAAATCCTAATGTATTTTATATATAAAAATCTATCCTATCCCCTATCTTATCTTACATATAATAAGAATGTAAGTGAGCCGTGTCTGTACATTGCTTATATTTACAAAAAAACTAATTTGGGGGACTCAGAATCGGTAACACCATCCATTTCTATTATTTTTGGAACTTTTGTCTGTCTGTTTGTCTGTCGGTTTGTCTGTATGTTTGACCGCGCATCAAATGATAACTACTGAAGAGATTTGGAGGAAGTGGGCAGGAATTCATAGCCTGTTTCTTGGATTAACATTTAGGCTATTTTTAATTCAAATCGGTTCTCTCTATCAAAAGTTATTAACATTTTAACCATTGAAAACGATGAATTTTAAAAATAACCATTGTAGTAATTTTTTTTTAAAAGTAATTCTGTATTAGACTAGCACGGATCAAACATTATAACAGAATCAAGTAATAAAATTAAAAAATACACTTATAGGGACTAAATAAGAAGAAACAAGAAAATAACGTAGATCAATCAGAAACCATTATTGTGACCAGGAATTGATTATTAGTACAGTTATTCTAACTCTACTTACACAGGGAATTACGGGGCATACATAGGATTTATACAGCGAGCACAAGCCGGTGTAAAAACTAAATATTTGAGTAGATTATAGAAGTAAACAAAGAATGACAACTTATTTTCTAGCGGACTAACACGACATCGTTATTACCTCAATGAAATTTGATTCGATAACAGGTGTCATTTTGAGTTGACAATTTTGACAATTATTGTTTTCTTCTTTAAAGCATCCAGCCATATAGTAAGTTATTTTATAATTTGAAACCTCCATAGTGTAGATACAGTGCGCACACTTTATTTGAGAAAGTAACTAAAGAGATTTGCATTTATTCAAATAATTAAATAATATACCCTATGAATATACCACATAGGTATTATATTGATTTTAAAAAAAATGCAACGTGCGTTAATCTTAATTTACTGACGCCGAAACAGTTATTTGAGATTTTTGTCTCTGTAGGTATGTCTGTTTAAGTATATTTCCATGCTTCATGTCAATAGGGAACAAATTTTTGAAATTAAGTAATTTATATGTCAGAAATACGGTATTCAGAGGTCCATGGCGCTAAGTGTATTACAAATATGGAAAATCAAATTTTTCGAGGTGGTTAGTTGAAACTTGGAGAGGACAACGTCTCTCAGGTCAGCTAGTTCTAATATAAAAATCTCCTTCTCTACTAATATAAAATCGTAAAAAAGCTTTATCTGTACCTAAATTGCAGATATTAAAAAATATTGGTGGGTTTATGGCATATAAACGTCTCCGAATCCAAAAATGTGATTTGTAAAATTCTTGTCTGTTTGTTACGGGTTGGTGCAAAAACTGCTGAATCGATTTAGTTAGAAATTATGTGCTCCAACTTAAAAACTGGTGAACTTCTTATCTCAATTAATTTAACGGATCTTTAGATACAGCTTGACCTCTCTGATGTATAGATACCCATACAAAGAAGAGATCATCACTGTTGGTTTATAAATTATTTTTGGGATCCATTTCTAATCCTAATATAGCTTCAGGTGAGCGAAGCCGTGGGCAAAAGCCAGTAGCAATAAAAAAAAAGAACTAAAACATAACAAACATAGACACAGAGTAGTGTATTACTCGGCCACAAAAGGGAAGTTCTAAAAATACAATGGAAACGCTAGAACAGAGACCACTCACGTTTCATTGTTCCGTACGGGAAAATTGCTAAATAGCGTGGCTTACGAGAATGAAAAAAAATATCAACACCCTTATTTATTTAGGCTGTGACAGTAACAGATTAAGCAAAAACATTTGATACCTGATGATGTGCGTATTAACAGTTAATTATCACACGCTTAAACGGTGAAGGAAAACATCGTGAGGAAACCTCCACGTCTGAGAGATTTTCTTCTGCCAACCACAACGTGGTGGACTATAGCCTAATCCCTCTCATTGTGAGAGGAGACGCACGGGTCTCCTCTCCAGCAGTGGGACATATAATGGGTTGATTATTTTTTTATACCTACTCCAAAGCTTCCAAAAAAGCAGATTATTACATTTACAGGTATGAGGTCCTTTCCATTCTCAAGTCGGACAATGTTTATGTCGCAGTAGAATTGTATAATTAGCTAATTTACATAATCGCTAGCATCTTTACATAACAGCTGAATGAAATTCAGCAGTTTTGCATAATCGGTGACCTTCAACACGCGAAGCGCAATTCAAAAGTCAAAGGACATCCGAAAATCCGAACGAAACGCTAAAGTCCACTTTTATCATGCGCACTTCCAAAATGTGGAATGCGCTTGCCGAGTGAGCCTTCCCCGATAGAAATTCTGGGTGTGTTTAAAATCACGAGTGAATCGTTTCTTCTAGGCAAGCGCGCTCCATCGTAGCGTTTAAGCGCGTGATAAATTAGCTATGAACTGGTAGTGCAATGGGTGGGTATCGAACCAGCAACCACATGATCGCAAGTCCAACGCCCTAGCCATTAGGCTACCGACGCTTCGCTTTATGTAAAAATTTTACAAGTGTGAGTGCTAAGGTTTTTTGTAGAAAGGAACCATAACAATAAGCAGACAGAGAGAATAAAAATTAGTTTCATTGTACTAGAATCGAATTACATAATTTATATTAACATTTATCTTTGTAATTCTATACCGAGCAATGTGTTTTAATATGCACATAACTTAGAAAAGTCAAGTTGCGTGGCTTGGATTTGAACTCGCGACCTTTAACTTGGCAGTCCAATGGTCATTTCACGAGGGTATCACTGCTATTTCTAGAGAATTCTCTCGCATCTCAAAATACTTTTAAATAGTAGCATACATAAGTAAAGATTACAAAATAACAAGTAAAACTAAAAAAAAATATATATAACTATCTCGCTTCTCTGTTTTGTATCTACTCATTGCAAGCATAAAGAAGTGATGAGGGTTATATTTTGTACCGTAACGAGGACTGTCGTGATAATGAGGGCCTCAACGCTCAGTACGGTCAATTTACTCCAGTTTCAAATAATCTATCTCAATGTACATTTTGTTCTTCAGACTGGTCTTTAAGGATTTCTGGGCCTGAGTGAAAAACAGTTTAATATACTCCAGAGTAGGTTAAAATTTAGATCTTTATTAATATTAATTTATTTGCAATAACATGTATTTATTTGCAATAACATGTAATAGGTAAAGTGTTCCAAGTTGTCAAAAGTCTTGAGTATATCGCTTTTATGCTGATGGGGCCACCATCAGCATGGGGGTGGTTTTAGTGGGTAAAAATCCCACACTCCCCAGTCTTAATCCCCGAAGACCAGCCGCCTTTTGAAAGTTACCACCTGTAAAAAAAGGGGCCATCGTGCGACGGATCATTGGGCTCCCTAAATAATGGTTGACATACACGATGGCTGATGTGTGCATGCCGTCAGTTAGGACAGCTCAACTCAAGGCTGCTATGACTCTTTCTTCAAAAGGCCTGTCCAGATTAAATATGTTATAATACTAGGACAGACTAGTGTCTGGACTTTAAAAGAGAGCATGCTTCTCTGAGTTTGTTTCGGCATTTCTTTTCAAGGTCGTCGATTAGGAAAAGCCGACGCCATCTATTAAAAAAAATATACAGCATTGACATCTGAAAGTGTTTTTAAGAGATCTATTTACAGAAATAAAAATCATCTATATTATTATTAAACAGTGGTTATATCAACACAGTTTTTGCATACAAACAATATAAAGAGGAAAAGACAATCTTTCCTGTTCAAACAATACTCTAACAGGAAAGATCGTCTTTCCCTCTTATTTGATAAAAGTCCACGATTTTTTGCCGGATTCTTCATCACAAAATCAACACTTAGAACAGTGCAACAAGGCAAACCCATTTTGCCATAATTAAGTTCAAGTTCAAGTTCTTTATTTGCATTCATGTGTTACAAAAATGTTACAGTTAATCAGTTTCAACATGAAACCCGGTAAGGGTACAGCAATATACCCTATAGTTCCATTATAGGTAGGTACGTAATACATACATTAGTTTTCTAATAAATCTAATTGATAGGTACATACAGTTATGTTAAAATATTTTGTTGAGCAGGTACATAGCTATTTCTTAATCTATTTGGAATTATAAATCTACATTGCATAATTGTTTGATGAGGTATTTAATAAATTATTAGATAATAGGATTATTCTAGATTTTTTATATGCGTATTGAATATGAAATTTTTGGTACCTACTATATTTTAACGTAAAGTATGTTTTTTTATACAATATATAATACTAGCTTCTGCCCGCGGCTTCGCCCCCGTGGAATTCTGTCCGTCATCACATCCCTCGGGAACGGGAGAAAAAGTATCCTATGTCCGTCTCCTGGTTCTAAGCTACCTCTCCACCAATTTTCAGCAAATCGGTTCAGCCGTTCTTGAGTTATAAATGGTGTAACTAACACGACTTTCTTTTATATATATATAGATTTTACATAGAAGAAACAACACAATATTAATCATTACATTTTATTATTTATTATTATTAGTATAATTCAGTATTTGGTAATTTATGTTCTAAATATTCTGGTATAGAGTAAAAGCAATGTTGTATTAAAAAACATTTCAATTTTTTATTAAATAAAATAAATTTGGATTCTTGTTTAATTTGTAGTGGAAGTTTGTTGTCTATTTTAACTGCCATATAGTATGGGCTATGGTTAAGCATTTTTAATCGAGATTGTGGGAGATATAATCTATTTCTATGGCGCGTATTTAGGGTATGAGTATCTTTGACTTTTGGAAAAATGTTGAGGTTTTTATATACAAATAAGCAAATCTCATAAATGTACATGGACGGTAAGGTTAAAAGATTTAGTTTTTTAAAGTGAGGCTTACAGCTTTCGGTATTATCAATACGGGCCAGAATCCTTATACATTTTTTCTGCATTATAAATAATTCACTGGCATCAACGCTGTTTCCCCATAGCATAACTCCGTATCTAAGCCATGAGTAAGCATACCTATGCGTGGTACGCTGATAGTGCTGTTTTTAAGTCTGTACTGTATTTTTAACTGGAAAAGGGCATAGGGGAATTTAGATAATTTAGATTTTATGTATTGTATGTGTGACTTCCAATTTAAATGGGTGTCTATGTTTATACCGAGGAGATTAAAGGTTGCAACTGTTTCTATCGGGGTGCCATTAAAAATTATATTTGTGTTTTGGGCAGGTTTTTTATATGATGTATCATTTTAGTTTTTTTATAATTTACTTCTAAGTTGTGGTCCTGTAGCCAAAGTGTTACCGTGTGGAGAGTATTGCGTACGATGAGGTTTGGGTCGCAGTCTTTGTCACATTTAACGAGTATAGTATAATTATAAAGATTAGATTAAATATACTAATTCTCAGGCTTATTGTAGGGAGGACATATTACGGGCGAAACTACTAATCGGGTTTATTTCGATAACGCAATCCCGAAAGTTATGGCAAATAAAAAATACAATAAATTTTAAATATTTAATAATACTTTCAAAATTACAAAAACGTAATACTTAATATTAATATCTATATAATTATACTGTCAGTATACTTAAATGAATGAACACTAAAATAACAGGCACTTTGGTTTCCTTGCAGTCTAATTGAGTCTTAGGCCCACTTGCACCAACTTCTTAAATGTATTTAAATTGTATTTAAACACGAAATTTCTATGAAAAATTGTGTTTAAATTCAATTTAAACATATTTCAGAAGTTGGTGCAAGTGGCCCTTAGGTAGTTTCTTAAACAAGAGTTCAGTTTGTGATATAGGTAACTACTCTACAGGTCTAAAATGGTTGGCTGAAGGCAGGTCTAAAATGGCTCTCCTACTCTAGCAGGTCTAAAATGGCTACTTTTGATGATTCGTAAAATGTTTCATGAACATAATTCTTCACATACCGGTCGTACCCATAACGATCGTGATATCGGAGCAAACAATAACAATTTGTGCAAATAGGTTTCAGTTTTCCATAACTCGAGCCACCGAGCCATTGTTTCAGGTATTGCAATTATAAAGTTATTTTAGTGAAGGAAAAATTCGACTCGCAGGCAGGATTCGAACCTGCGTCTTCTGGTTTGATTGAGTTACTCCGCCTCTCGCAAAAAAAATCACAAAAAGATAGTTAAAAGGTATGGATGGTAGCGTCGTACGACATAGAACTAACCGTAAGGTAAGTCATGTCGGTTGAGAGGCGGAGTAACTTGCTTGTCAATAGATGTTACTGACGTCACCTTTAAGACGTAAGTTCAGAATGTGAAGGCAAATTTCGACATGGCAGGTGGGACTCGCGGTGGCTTAGTGGTCATAGCGTCTGGTGTATCAAACCAGAAGACGCAGGTTCGAATCCTGCCTGCGAGTCGAATTTTTCCTTCACTAAAATAACTTTATAATCTTAGCATGAAAAATGCAAAAAAATCACAAAAAGATATTGCAATTATCTTTTCGGGAAAAATTAACAGATATTAAAAACCACTGTAATCGATTTAGTCGTTGATTCTGAACAAACCACTTTCAGGTGTTGCGCTTATACTATTGCAGGTTGTACATAAAGTCGAAACAAACATCTGTGAAGAAAGTATTTGCCTTAGGTGGGATTGGGTGATTATTGTATATTTTAAAGTTTAGTCTTCATCGTCCAGGGGTATTGGTACATCGTCATCATCAACGCCATCATGTTGTGATGATGAAGTGTCATTCTCTTGAAGCAGTTGCTGTTGAGTATTCTTACGCTGCTGCAACATTTTGTGGGTTGTCCGTTGAAAGAACCCACGCTGTGAAAAAATAGAGAAACTAAAATATTTTTATAGGTATAAAAATATATACCGAGTACTCATCTACACTCACGCTATACACAAATACTGAATAAGTAACTTATACTTAATTTATAAAATCCCTCAAAACTGCCTCATTAGCCTAGTGGTCCTGAGCACGACTGCTACGCTTGAGGTCCTGGGTTCGATTCCCAGGTCGAGGAAAATGTTATTGGGTTTTTCTATGAAATTACCAGTAACAGCTCGGAGTTTGGAATTTGTGCTCGGTTAATGGCAATAGGCTCGCCCCCTATTACATGGGACCTAAACATACCGGCGAACTGTAGGTGTACATTATTACGGCTCTGCATAACCCTTCGGGGAAAAAAAGTGGTATGTAAAAAATCCCTAAATACGACGTGAGTATGTAACAGCAGAAATTACAAACCGCAACTTGCTACGATTTTTAATTTATATTGCCGCCGAAGCGTCACAAAATTTACAAAAAATTTTGAACTAGGTATATCTCCATTGTGTAACGTCCATGTAAATCAACGTCAAGTAGATGTAGGCAACCAAAAACGAGTCGCCTGTCATCCGGCGAATTCACGCGAATTCCGCGAGAGCTGCCGGCGACGTCGAGACAATCCGAGAACGTCACGCAATAGAAATAAAGTTCAAAATGCAAACTGCAAAATTAATTTTATTCCATATTTTGCTCTATTTCAAAAGTGCGCTCTAATAATTTTTAATTCTTTTATCAAACCTTTATGCCGTTAATGTCCTGTACTAGTTATTTGTATGATTTTCTTCGTTTGTTATAAAGAGTCTTTGGGTACGGAATAATGTATACCTACTTTTATTTATGATCACAAATACTCTCAAGATCACTCTTAAGATGCCTTAATAATATCGTACGCGCAAGTACCTTACCTTTTGTAATATCCAAACTATTACTGCTAACAATAATAAACCGGGTATCACACAAAGTAATATAAGCTTCCACGTCACACTCTCTGGCTCCAAAATCAACGTGGTGGTTACTGCATGCTGGCTGGAATATAAAAAAAAACTCCATATAAAATGCGTTCAGAATAATTTTGTATTTCGAAAACCTAGGTACTCAGGTACGATCTATTCTCTTAGTAAAAATTAATCATAAAATAAAATAATATATTAAAAAAAAGAACTTACATAACATTATCTTCCGTGCGGACAAATAAGTACGTTGTAGCGTTGTAGGTAACATTTTCCCTCAGAAAATTTCCTGTAAAAAGGTTTAAGTATTTGAATCTCTATTATATAATCGTAAAAAATAGTCACGTTTGAGAGATAGTCAAAGCGTTTGAGGAAACATAATAATTATAGTTTAAACAGCTACGCATCATGCTATACTTTTCCAGTATATCCTGACCTTGATTTTTGGGTTCAGAGACGTTTATATACTCCAACCCAGACACAGCTTTTTACCATTTTTTAATTGAAGCGAAGAAAACAATGAGAGGTAATTTACAATGATGATTCCTTCAACCCCACCAGAGACAAATACTTGTGTGATCCTGAGATATTTGTTGGTGACTTGATCGAGAGTTATCGTAGCTATGATTTAAGAAAATCTGGCTAGCTTTTTGAAGATTGTAAGCTCTTCTCTATCTCATGAAAGGATTTGACCAACAACCACAGGTCTGATCGATTTGAAACTTGATATCCTGTTACTTTAACGACAAGTACATAGTAACCAGGACTTGATGTTGCAGGTTCTTTTTTTTTAAATTTTAAATTCCATGTTATTTGCAAATTTTCTTTCCTTACTTTCTTAAGTGGATGTTGACTTTTAAAAATATGAAAGATAATGTCCTAAGATTGGTTACCCATTTATAGACAGACCGCGACAAGCGTACCTTGAACTTGCGGATCGATTTACCATCGGAAGATTTCAATTGTTTTAGGCATAATTGTATTTTTAAATCAATAAGTTCCTTACTCTTAGTACTTACTATTAAAATTATGACTGGTATACTGACCTTCTTTACTGAGATCCATTTGTAGTGGGATAAAAACTGGCAATGATACTTTAGCTGGTACTGACCAAACGCATCTGTATGCATTATTAGCGTCAAGATACCTACTTTTTACACAGCCTTTAATATCGGTTGATATATTCGTCTGAAAAATAAAAGATAATTCATTTAAAGCAAATTTATATCTCGTTGGGGCTACAGAGCACAATAACAATAAAGTTTGCATTATGTCTGTAATTTTTACTTGACTATTTTTGTTGTTTTAATAATTTTAAATAATAGTTGTTTGTTGTCATAAACATAGTCCATTCAATATAATTTATAAGAAAACTATAATGTTTTATTAAGTTCGCTGCAACTCTGACTACCAAGACACAGACGTCCGTCTAGTTTGGGGGTCATCGTCTATTTAAATTAGCGACCTGTGTTTAGTTACAAGATGTATTTTATGTAGACCTAATCTATATTTATAAAAGAAAGTCGTGTTAGTTACACAATTTATAACCTAAGAACGGCTGAACCGATTTGCCTGAAAATTGGTGGAGATGTAGCTTAGAACCAGGAGACGGACATAGGATACTTTTTGTCCCGTTCCCGTGGGATGTGATGACAGACCGAATTCCACGAGGGCGAAGCCGCGGACAGAAGCTAGTTTAAGATATCGTAAACATGTAACGAAGGACTCAATAAATTTTTACTTTACTTTGTTTCACTTGTTTCCACAAAAACACTAATTAGTAAAAAAACGAGAGAGAAATAAGGTAGGTAGGTAAGTTTCTATCCCCAAAAAAAGTAAGCACCAAAACTTTTTGGTACGGTTCGCCACAAACATAAATATTTCTAAATTGCTTTTGTGTGTGTCTTTTCGTACTAAATAAATGTTTTCTTTCTTTCTTTCCCTTGCCAATCTATCAAAATCTCTTCATAACTTAAAGGTACACAAGAGAAGCCATAATACATGTATATATTGCTAAAATACATAAGTTATACTTCCATATTTTTATTTTACTATAAATGGTCTGATTTTTTTGGCCATAAAAAACACTATTATGCAAATCCATCTCCTTAATATCTCATGTGGTAAGCGGTTAAATAGACGATCATAACAATAATAATAAATATTTCTAGTTAGAACTGGACCAATGAACTTACTTTTTCTGGAATTATAATATGAGCGATCAATGTTGACCAATCCGATGGTCCCAGATTAGTTATCTAAAATAACAAGTCGATTTCATTAACAATAATATAAAGAACAAACACTTTAAATTGAAAACTAACAAATCTTTAACATTTACTTCAAAATAGTGTTTAAATGTAACATTCGCGCCGGCAGCCAAATTGGCTCTTAATACCATCATTGTTGCATTCAACATGGCTTTTCTGAAACAAAAAATAAAATAGAATTGCATATCACGCACTACCACGATCAATCGCGATCAAGGAAATCTTCGACGGGCCAAGAGAAAAGAGAGATTTATTTTTATATCTACTGTATGTCCTCTATGTTTAAGCAACCATAACCAGAATAAGGTTGAAAGCAGACCAAACTTACCCACTGACAGTAAAATTCGCTTCATGCTTAACACTAATAGCAATTTCCTTAACAGCATCATTAGTGACATTTCTATACATTGCATCACTCAGTTCTGCTCTTACATTTAGAGCAATATCTTCTGTCTGGTTCAACTCCTGGTGCACATGGTAATCTAATTCAATTTCCCATTCAAAATCTTCGCCCCTCAGTAATGGAGCTACATCACACGTCATGATGAGGTCTTGAAGAGAACAATCACTGGGTATCCTTTTCGGAGGCATTGGTAATGAGATATTGACTTTAGCCCCGTACGCGGGTTCTTCTTTGTTGACAATCGTGATCCTTACTCCTAGTGTTGTATTGGATCCTGGAATGTAAGGGCTGGAAACGAAATATATCATAGCATATTTAGAAACAAAATAAAGGCATTTCTACAAACAAAAACAGTTTCTGAACACACAAATTCAAAAAACCAAAGTCGTTTTTTAAATTAAAACACAAAGGGAGAAATAATATAATGATTGCTGTGCTAAGTAAAGTAAAATGTACTATTCGTAAAATGCTGAAATAGTATAGATTGTTGAAATTATGGGCTTCCTTACTCGTCGAGAGCCTCCAGAGTCATAACTAGCCAAGGATCACATATCAAATCTTCACCACAGTCTCTCGCCAACTGCACCAGAAATGTTGTCTTCAGCGTTGATTCTTCGGATAATCTGGCAGCGTTCATTAAAAATGTTGTAGAATTCTCTAAAAAACAGAATTAGTATCACATTATATGCACGATTCCATTTGTACTACACTTAGTTATAATTTTCAGTGTGAACCGACGGGTTATTGTAAGGAAAGACTATACAATACTAGCTTAGCTTATGCTGAAAATGTATACCCTTCTTTGTACGACTGATTTAAAGTTGAGTTCTAAACGAGTTTTACAAATTATGAATATTGTTTTAATCGAAATGGAAATTAAAACATATTCTGACCTTTTATTAGTTCATCCGGTTCCAGTTGTAATACCAAAGTTATTGGCTTTGTTAAGTTAGTTGTTGGCTGAAAGAGACATTTAGTTTTTGAAATAAAAATAAATTTCTAAAATAAGATATGATTTATGTTCACTATCTTTGGGCTGCTATGAATTTTTAATACATACATGAACTTCAATTGTTTGTTCCTCGCATATTTCTGTTCCCGGCTTTACTCGACGAGTAAAAGTAGGATCACCGGATAACATTGCTCTATTTAGCTCGGGGTCTACTTCAATCTTTCCAATGATATCTGAAAAATTATTAAAACTTAAGCAAATATTATTATTAGGAATGTTCTAATGAGTAGGTACGGTAAGATTTTTATTATGTTTTAGAAAAAGATAATAAAAACACTGAGACCGAGAAGTAAAGAAACAAATACTAGTTGCGTTACAAAAATAAGACTATAGTTACCGTGAAACCACAGATTATACCAACCTATTTCCACATGTGGCCACGCTTTCATTGATGGAGCTGTCACGCAGAAGATGGCTGTGAATCCAGTAGTGTTCTGTGGCAGGTTTATGGCATTAGGGACTTTAATTACAGGGTGAACCACTATAGTTGGAATACATCTGTAGAGATACGTTGCTTGGCTTTTGTGGGCCCCGATAGCAAGATCTGAAATAAAATGATAGTAAGCAAGCAGTCGTGGCGCACATAACCGTCATTATTTCCAAATATAACTGGATCATAATTTAACAATAACGTCGGTGTCTCAACAAGAAGATTCCCTGACAATTACTTCGAGGGCTGTTAGAGAAATTTCCATAAATTAAAAATGCGATACCTATCATCTATCGTTTATTAAACGTTGAATGAGCTACTTACAAGGACCCAAATATGATTTATATAGTTATAACAAATAATTTTAGTACAGTAGTTACTAAGTTAGAACAAGTTACATATAGCTTACCATTACAATTATTCGTGTCTACATCAACTCCTTTTGCTATTGACCAACCAAATCCTTTCGCCCCTTCAGGTTGAATTCGTTGCACATTGTTTATGTTGAGTCCATTTGTGGATCCCTTGTAAATGTATACTGCTCCTATCCCATCATTTTCCCATGGTGCTCCTACAGCAACATCTGAAAAATTACAAAAGCTTATCACAGAAGCTCTTCGTTATCTTTTCCTTGAATTTAAATTCTTATAGTTGTCCGAAGCACAATTTGCTAAATGTTCGATCATTTATTGGTTGTGAGAAAAGGGTGATGCTTATATAATTAATGATCGTATTATTTTATATGTGATATTGTTAATGATGTCTATGACATCAATGATATCTATCATAACGATTTATCATTGTAATTATTTTGTTGTGTACCTTTGAATCGATCACCATTAATATCGCCTAAATCAGCGATGGAGATACCAAACCATGCTCCATTTGTACCCGAACCAGACACATGACCATATTCTTCAAAAACAAATCCCGAACCCTGTCAACAGAAATTCGGATTCTGATGTTATTAAGTAAAGCCAAAAAGTGGGTCTTATGGAGAAGAGCCGGCAAGAAACTCCATAGATACTGTTTATATTTTATTATAAAAAGAGTATCTATGGAGTTTTTTGCCGGCTCTTCTCCATAAGACCCACTTTTTGGAATCGTCCAAGTTAAATGCAAGCAGTTTTGACTTTTCAAAAATACCTTCTTAAATGGTCTAATTGAAATTAAACATTTGACTTTGACTTTGAAAGAAAAGTAAACCAATTACCTGTTCCTTAGTCAAATAAACAAACACAGCTCCCTGATCATACGGTAGACCGCCATCGTTCTTGACGAAGGTTGGTGCCCCCACTAAGAGGTCATCTAACCCGTCGCCATTGATGTCTGTACAGCAGAGACTGGCTCCGAAGTACGAACCACTCTGTGGTCCTTTAACCTTCGCTCTAACAGTCAGAGATTGTAGTTCTTGGATTGGTGGTTCAAAGACTAGGACCTGAGAAATGATATTAGTTTATGAGAACAGTGAAGGAGAGATATTAGACATAATTATTAAACTAGACAAGTTGCAATTGCAAATAAATCGAGCGTACTTCGTTGCCATTTCTATATATTTTGTTTATTTGAAAATCGAATAGTTGCTGGAAAAACTCTTTTATTGTCAATGATATAACTAATACGCCCATTGGTCTAGTGGTATATGTGGCATGTGCCAGTATGGCAATAGGCTCGCCCCTTATAACAAACATGGAACCTAAACATATCGGCAAACTGTATTATCACATTAATATGTAAACTTTTTTTTTAGTTGACGGGGTTGGAAATGCTTTATGCACCACACAGGGGATTTGTCGGACTCCGCTCTGAAAAGAGCGATCTACCGACTAAAACCAACCTAAACCCCCTGTCACCACTTTGGTGCCGCGGCTACGGGAGCATTCGTCCGTGACATTAAGATGTAACCTAACAGCATAATTGTACCACTACCTACACTTATATGGCAATTTAATGATTACGATTGTCGGATTCAAACTGCAACTTGCCTAAGCTTGGTGAGATTACTGTTCCTGTATATAACATAAACACATTTAAACATTTACCAGTCCACTTGCTATATTAGAACGAGGGGCACCAGCTACATATAGCACGCCGCCCTTTTTTCTGAAGACACCAGAATCGACGCTATATCCTAAAAAATATTCCAAAAAATAAATAAAGGAGCAATGGAAAGAACGAAAGAGATTTAAGTACTTATTTCTCGTTATGTAGTGGCGGGTCTGTGTTTTTTTTATGGGTTAAGAGGCCAAACGAGCAGTCGGTTCGCCTGGTGGTAAGCGATTACCGCCATCCATGGACACCCGTAACACCAGAGGAAGCGCAAGATCGTTATAAAGGCCTCCAGTATCTTCATTCACTTGGCGAAACACAACGTAAGCGTTGGTTCACGCCGGTTTTCTGTGGCATCGGTCTGGTCGAGCTGGCCCATTTCCGAAACATGGCTCTCCCAAGGTCAAAGGATAACATTATTAGTTTAACTCCCAAAAGGTCATATCTAATTTACGTAATTTCAAACCTTACCAAAGTAGTCGTCAGGTCCTAAATCCCTTGTGAAATATGGATTGGGTGTTGGTAGCTTCGTCAGATATGAACTGTTGTCATTTGGGTAGAATGACATGCTTACAAATCCACCTGAAAAGATAAACAGTAAACATATTTTTTACGAAAATAGTAATTATAACAAACATTTAAGTAATTTGTATGGGGAGTGTATAAATATTTTTGCTCTAAATACCATTATAAATTTTAAGTGGTTCTTGGACTTAACTAGACATGCCCCATGGTTATACCTGCGTTCACCTCATTATTGTAAATGCCTGGTGTTTTCTATTGGATAGGGGGGTAAACGAGCAGACGGACACCCACAACACTTGAGTCGCCTTCGGTATCCTCACTCACTCGGGGTATATTCACAATATATATAAATACTTTTTCGTTTTTTCTTTAACAACATAGCATACCATCACGCCTGTTTTCTCCGAAGGGTTAGGCAGAGGTATACTAAGGTACAACCACAGTTTGCCGGTATGATTAGGTCCAATGTAATAGGGGGCTAGCCAATTGCCATTAACCGGGCACATAATTCCAAACTCCGAGCTGCTACAGAGATTTTCACAGAAAAACACAATAGCACTTTGCTCGACCTGGGAATTAACAAATACGATCTAAATTATATGCCGAACCGCTATGGGGATGAGAGAGAGGAAGAGAGACACTTAGGTGTATTGTTTTATGTCTCACCTGCCCATTGTAGAAGACCAGGCGCTCCAAGTATAACAGTGTTCATCTTAGTAACTGCTGCTGACATTCCTGCTTGACCATACGCGTAGAAGTTAAGATGGGTGCCATATTCACCGTACTCTCGTCTTTCACCGTGGCTTACGTAGGCTTGGTGACCTAGGGTGGAAATGACAAAAACATCGAATAAAGAATTTACACTTATTAAAAAATAGTTCTAGTTTTTCTGCCATCAGGCGCAAGATTAGAATTTGCTACGCCGTGTTTGCGCCAGCTCCAAGATCATCCTTAGAACATTGTGCTCCCGCTGTGCGCCCGCGCTTAGTGCCACTATGACCTGCCGTGACTTGTGCTGTGCGCGTTATTGTACAACTTGTGATCTTTATTAAACATATAAAGTACAAAATACAACACGGTGTAAAAAATATTAGAATCGATTCGGTTACATAATCTGAACAAACTATATTCACTTTTTAAAATAAATAAAATAAAAAAGCCTTTATTTCCCATGTCCCTTTAAAATAACGCAATGTATGTACATACATTTTGTTTCTTTGTAAGTAGTTTTAGTTTTCGTTTTCTTATAGTTCATGTTTGTATGTTCTTTGGGATATGGGCCCCTCCACGGGCCTCCCTCAGGCCTCCTCCAGTTTCTTCCATTTGTCCCTGTCATTTGCAATATTCTGCCAATCGTTTCCTGCTATATCTATTATATCGTCAGCCCATCTTCTCTTCGGTCTGCCTACTCTTCTTTTACCATCTGGCCCTTTCTACTCTGTGGTTTTCGCTGTCCACCTACCGTCTTTGTATCGCGATACGCGATATTCACTTTATACCTATTAAAAATAGTGTTGTATGTATACATATATCTAGTACACTATAAAAAGTAATCACTCACTGTAGTCCTTCAAAGGGAAAATATATCTACTTGTTTGTTTTGTTTGAAATAAACAAGCACCATTCATTAACAGATGCTTTTTTCCGTAAGGTGCCGTCCATCTCGGAGCATTTACCTGGAAAATTAAATTGTTATTATCACATTGTTCTATGGGATAAAGGGGCAAACGAGCAGACGGATAAGAGACGCCCGCAATACTAGAAGAGTCACAAGTGCGTTGCCCGCCATTTAAAAGGTTTTAGGCTTCCGGTATCCTCACTCATTCGGCGAAACACAACGTAAGCGTTGTTTGACGGCGGTTTTCTATGAGGACGTCGTATCACTCCGGTCAAGCTGGCCCATTAGTGCCGAAGCTTAGCTCTCCCACGGTCTCATCAGTCACTAGTAAGTTATTTTTTTTATCATTGGTACTAAAAGAGGCAAAGCATCGTAATAAAAAAAACGTAATAACTTTGTACACTTCTTATTGTAAAGCGAGAACTGCTGCCGAAAAACTGCTATGCAGTTTGGCAGACTCCAGAATTTTTATCATTTGTGTATATTTTTGATAAATAAATAAAAAAAAACCATGTGCTACCCCATTGCTGGGGATTAGATTGACATTGTTGTAGTACACAAATTTTTTTACGTAAAAAAATTCAAGTCAAAACATTCCAATCCAAGGCACGCAGTTTATGTGTGTATTAATAGATGCATAAACGGTGAAGGAAAACATCGTGAGGAAGAGAGATGAGAGAGAGAAGAGAGATCGTGTCTGAGAGATGTTTTCGACGGTGTGTGAAGTCTGCCAACCCGCATTAGGCTAGCGTAGTTGACTATATCCTAGGCCTTCTCTTTCTAAGAGAAGACCCGTGCCCAGCAGTGGGACATTATAGTGAGTTGATTATGTAGATATACATGTAATGTACAAGGCATGGCAAAAAACTGAGGGAGGCCTTTACTCAATTCTGGGGCGTTATGGGCTTAAAATAACTAAGCTGATCAACTGATTTGCAATGTTAAGCTAAGTTCGCTGCGGTCTGTGTGGATGGGAGACCAGTCTTAAAACATCGAGACCCCTTCGTGCCTCGGAGAGCACGTAAAGCTGTCGGTCACGGTTGTCATACGACAATTGTTAGTGGTAGTCAGAAGCCCAAAACCGTCTATCCTCCGAATATCAGTATTGCCCAGAAATTGGGTTGCGGAGGTTTGATGGCAGTGGCTTCGTGTAAAATAATGATATTCAGCCATTCAGTCATTCTGGGTAGACTGGAAGCCGACCCCAAGGTACTTGGGAAAATGGTAACGAGATAAAGTAATAAAAAGGAAAAATAAGTGGTATGTATTATAAAGGAATATGAGTACCATTAATCTTCTATTGGACAAGTAGACCATAGTAGCTCCAAACCACATGTCATCCCTGACAAAACCCGGAATGTTTTTATTTAATATGCTCTCGGAACCTGAAAATAAACAATAATATATATAATTAACTTGCTTATGCCCGCGGCTTCGCTCACATGAAGCTATATTAGGAGTAAAAATGACAACCAACATTGATGACCTCTACTTAGTATCGGTTTGTGTACATCAGAGAGGTCAAGCTGTATCTCAGGATCTGTTCAATTAATTGAGATAAGAAGTCCATCAGTTTTTAAGTTGGAGCATATACTTTATTGTTATAAAGTATATGATAGCAAAATTAAAATCTATTCAGTAGTTTTAGCGCCAACCCGTAACAAACAGACAAGAAGCTAGTATCAGCCAGTGACTTCGCTCGTCAATATTTTTACAAAAAAACTTTTTATGTAGTCCGTCGAATTCTACCTGAAATAAAGGTTTATGGGCTCAATCTCATAGCTCCCAAAAATCTGCTTATAGCCCGATGAAACGCATAAAAGTTAAGAATATTTTATTGGATTATAACTAATTTATTTAATATCGGCTTATTACAAAAATAGATTTCACAATCATATTGTTTACGACAATACAATATTAGGTATACTTGTATGTATTGTATTCAATGATAGGAAACCACAAAATGCACAATATAAATTAATTGTTATATTAAATACAACAAAAATAAAATTGACTTCTTTTTGTTCTCTTCTCTATATTATAAAATCGTAAAAAACTGTGTCTGTATATTGAAGATATTAAAAAAAAAAACAAGTGGGTTAGGGTATATAAACGTCGCCGAATCCACAAAAGTGATTTTTAAAATTCTTGTCTATTTGTCTGTTTGTTACGGGTTGGCGCAAAAAACTACTGAATAAATTTTAATTTTGATATCACTGTGACAAAGTATATGCTCCAACTTAAAAACTGGTGAAATTTTTATCTCAATTAATTGAAGGGATCCTGAGATACAGCTTCTCCTCTCTGATGTATACAGACCCATACAAAGAAGAGATCATCATTGTTGGTTTTTGATCAAATTATTTTTTGATCCATTTTTAATCCAATATAGGTTCACGTGAGTGAAGCTGCGGGCAAAAGCTATTATTTTTATATTAACGTACATTTAAAGTAAACATAGGTATTTACCGGCAATCTTTGAATGTACCTACATGAGTAGGTACTAGGAATTCGATTCTGAAGACGAGCAAAGCGTTAGGTACTGGGATTTCTATGAAGTACTCAGTAGCAGCTCGGAGTTTGGAATTTGTGCCCGGTTAATTGCAATTGCATCGCCTCCTAATTACATACGACCTAAACATACCGATAGGTGTAAATTAGTATCAATACCTCTGCCTAACCCTTCAGGGGATACAGGCGTGATGGTATGTTATGTTATTTTTTTTTAAACTTTTTTTTTTAAATAGCTTATTAGCAATGTGGGTCACACATTACTAGTATTCTTGCCTCGTGCTAAGCTAAAGGTTCACGTCGGTAGTGCAATGGGTGGGTTTCGAACCGGCAACCACATGATCGCAAGCCCGACGCCCTAGCCATTAGGCTACCGCCGCTTCAACATTATATAGACATACCTGATCTCCGATCGGCCTTCCTCAATGGTGTGCAGTTCATATGTTTTACGGATAGGTCACTTAATGGACAACTAAATACCATCCCTGGTTTGATTCCCGACGTATGACCGTCAGACGGGGCAGTATCTGAAGCTTTAGGGGCGCCAACTAACAAACTGTGAAATGAGAAGCACATGAAATAGTTATTATAAAGGCATAATATACAACTTTAGTTCTAGTAGTTTTGTACATAGATTCTTTACATAATAAACAACGGGTTGCACTCCGGGAGTGCCGAAAGAAGTGAAAACTTGAACATTAACGTTGTGCATTTTAGATAGGTATTTTGGAATGGTTAGGGAATAATTTCGCACGAATTGCTTTAATTATCAGTATAAAAGTACTACTATTTAAGTGGTAAAATTCATTTATTGCGCTATCGTACATAAACATGACAATGTATATAACATTAAAAATTTAACACTTCAAAACTATTACAATCGTCTTACGAATTTTCGATCAGGTCACTTGTCATGACGCGAGTTAAAAATTTTTTATCCGTTTTTTTATTGGATAGGGGGGCAAACGAGCAGAAGGATCACCTGATGGTAAGCGATAACCGCCGCCCATGAACCAAAAAGTGCACAACGCTTCTTGAGTTTCGCATATACTAAAACTAATGTTGTATATAATTATACCGACAACTTGACTCATAGCATTGACGAGTACCTACATGACATGGAGTCAGCTGATATGACCACAACATGTCCAATGAATAAAATAAAATATTATAATTATTTTTTAATTAATAATTTCATAAATACTGCCGCTGATACCGGGGTCGATTTCCTGCGTCAGCTGATTGGCTCGTGTAATTTATTTCTATCTATACTAATAATAAAGCTGAAGAGTTTGTTTGTTTGTTTGCTTGAACGCGCTAATCTCAGGAACTACTGGTCCGATTTTAAAAATTCTTTCAGTGTTAGATAGCCCATTTGTTGAGGAAGGCTATAGGCTATATTATATATCATCACGCTACGCGGACGAAGTCGCGGGCAGAGGCTAGTTAATAATATAATTATCATATTATCACCCCTACATTCCCCAAAGGGTTCAGTCTCAAGGATCAGTCTATTACTCAGTCAGTTATGAACATCTTTGACAATAGTGAGCGGTAATCAGAAGCCCAAAAAAAGCCTGACAACCAATAATCTATCCTCCGAATATCAGTGTTTCCCAGAAATAAGGTTGTAGAGGTTTGATGGCAGTCACTAGGGCCTCTTGAGGTCTGAATGGCTGGCATGCGTATTTTGACTTTTGCGCCTAAGAGCCAGTTACCAAAAGAGTATAATAATATAAGTAGTTGCAGTTACCCCTCGGAATTGCAGGTGTCTATGGGCGACACGACTAAGAAGTACCTACCACCAGGAGGCCCGTCAGCTTTTGGCGACATAGACAATAAAAAAGAGCGAAGCAACGGTGTTTTGTTTCTAGCCATTTTGAATTTAGAGTGCCTTTAGTTCGATGGTAGGTATATTATTTTAGAATGAGTTGACCCTAATAACTGATATATTATAAGACTAGCCTTTGCCCGCGGCTTCACTCACCTGAAGCCATAGTAGGATTAGAAATATTCCTCCCAAAAATAATTTAATAAAAACCAACAGTGATTATCTCTTCTTTGTATGGGCCTCTATACATCAGAGAGGTCAAGCTGTATCATAAGATCCGATTAATTAATTGTGATAAGAAGTTCACCAGTATTTAAGTTGGAGCATATTATATACTTTCTAACAGTGAAAACAAAATTAAAATCTATTCAGTAGTTTTTGCTCCAAACCCATAACAAACTACATTTTTTCAATTTTATAATAGTAGAGAAGAAGAATATAAAGGTTACTTACATATCAGGACTCAGAAGAGTAGAGAATCCAAAATACTCGGCATCATATTCTGGTTGGAAAACTATATTTGTATTCTCATGAAACACAACACTGGACTTGGACAAGTGTGAGCTTAATACAAATGCAATAAAAAATACGGTTTCTTTTGCCATTGTTGATGTCTTTATCTGGAAGTAACAAAGCAACTCTTTTTATAGTCGTAAGCTATAAATAAATACTAGAATTTTGATTGGTGCTATTGACAATCGATTTGCTTTCTATTACATGGAACCTAACCTAAAATATCACGGCAAACTGAGAATGTACAATTGTATCTGATAAGGAAAATGAATATGTTCATAAAAAACATAACATAACATCACGCCTGTATTCCCCGAAGGGTTAGGCAGAGGCGAACTAATGTACACCCACAGTTCGCCGGTATGTTTAGGTCCCATGTAATAGGGGGCGAGCCTATTGCCATTAACCGGGCACAAATTCCAAACTCCGAGCTGCCACTGGGAATTTCATAGAAAAACCCAATAACACTGCTCGACCTGGGAATCGAACCCAGGACCTCTAGCGTAGCAGTCGCGCTCAGGACCGCTTGGCTAATGAGGCAGTTATAAAAATGTAATGCTCATAAAAAATATTATTTAAATGATAACATGTCGTCACGGTGATAAAATATTATATTTTGACACAAACAAGTTTGTTAGTGGCTTTCAATTGACTGGCGAAGCTATGTTTCTTTCCAAAAGATGCAAACATCTGTAGCCTAAGTACGAGCACTTTCGAAAACGTATTCGTATCGAAATCGAGGATAGTTTGTATGAGAAGGAGGTTAACGAACGTAGATGAAGCGTAAGTGGTGTGCCAGGATCGTAGCAAGTGTAGTCTCTGCCTACCCCAATGGGAGACAAAGGTAAAATTATGTATGTAGGTATAAGATTTATAGCAGAAATAAACTCATACTTTTACGATACGAATTCGATAGTTGGGGTGCTTGGGCTACACATGGCTTCTTTGATAGCCTATAATATTCAATCTGTAATAGATAACATACCAAAGAATAGGTTAGTTAGTTTTAATGACGAATCAGTATTATCTAGCCTCATTACTGATACTGTGATAGATTGTTTAAACTTTCCCAACCGACAATAGAGAGGCATTGCGATAGCATTCTTCTTTAACACCAGAACATAAATCGCTTCTCTGGCAAAATCTTAGATGTAGAACTATTAGTAGATAAATATTACATTGACATCTTATGTTTTGTGTCTTGAGGTACCTTTGAAGGGGTCCAGCGAATTGACCACAGCCTTTCATGGTCGTGGGGAATGTCACGAATCCCATGTCCTATAGGGTCTAGACCAAAGGTAGGCTAGTACCAGGTTTTTAGTCGGTAAGAGACCGACATACCCTAATCCCCGTCGAGCAGACGATTTACGGAGACTTATACGGATTTTATCGCGTTATATTGATATTATTCGACGTTCTTTTTTTAGACATTGATGACTAGACGGAGATCCATGAGGATTTTCCGTATCACAAAAAGTATGATGAAAGAAAAAAGTAATTCATCATCATTCACGGCCTGACTTCATCCACTGCTGGGTACCTATAGGCCTCCCTCAGAGATTTCTGATACTTACGCGAATATTAGACATTGAAATGAAACTATTTTTTTCGGATTTTATCGCGTTATATTGATATTGATTTCTGACACTTACGCAAATATTAGACATTGAAATGAAACTAATTTTTACGGATTTTATCGCATTATATTGATATTATTTTCCTCGATTTCTGACACTTACGCGAATATTAGACATTGAAATGAAACAACTTTTTACGGATTTTATCGCATTGTATTGATATTATTTTCCTCCATTACGGTTCTGTGCTGCTCTTATCCAGGTCCTCCGAGTTGAATAATGTCGTTGACCCATATCGCTGCTGGATTATTCTTGTTAAAACTATAACTGCCTCATTAGCCAAGTGGTCCTGAGCGCGACTGCTACGCTAGAGGTCCTGGGTTCGATTCCCAGGTCGAGCAAAAGTGTTATTGGGTTTTTCTAGGTAATTCCCAGTAGCAGCTCGAAGTTAGGAATTAGTGCCCGGTTAATGGCTCGCCCCCTATTACATGGGACCTAAACATTCCGGCGAACTAGTACGCCTCTGCCTAACCCATTGGGGAATACAGGCGTTATGTAAAAACTAAGTATAATAAAAATAATATAAATTATGGTACCTACGTTCTTATTGAAATGCGCGGAATCAGAATACACATCCACCGTTTTTATTCCATATCCTGTACTGTCACTATTACTACACTATACACTTCTCAACACTTAATGTATCTTCCTCCTAGAGAAAAAATATCACAGCTTCTCAATACATTGTAGTGTTGTAAACTCGGAGACAAATAACTGAATGAGATCTATTAGCCTGTTACAGTCACAGTATTAAAATATGAGTCTGGAAGCCCCTAGTCCTAATAATTATAAGCGAAATTAAACTCTATGTTACAGGAATAAGGTTTTATTGTCTGTTGAACAGTACCAAAGCATTTGTATGACGGTCATAAGACAGGATGCCTCCTTATCATAATTATGATTAAAATGCAACAAATTAGTTGTGTATAATATTTGCGGGGCAATGTTTATTTAGATATAATATATCTAGTTATAAACGTAAGTAAGTAGGTTTTATATTAATAAATCTTTAAGCACTATTAAAAAAAATTAAAAATGCTGTCTGTACATTGAAGATAATTATTAAAAAAAAACAAGTGGGTTAGGGTGTAGGTATAAACGTCTGCGAATCCAAAAATGCATTTTTTTCAATCCCTGTCTGTTTGATACGGGTTGGCGTAAAAACTACTAATAATTTTAATTTTGTTATCACTGTTAAAAAGTATAAGCACCAACTTAAAAACTGATGAACTTCTTATCTCGATTAATTCAACGTATCTTGAGATTCAGCTTATCCTCTATAATGTATTCAGACCCATACAAGGAAGAGATCATCCCTGTATGTTTGAAATTAAATTATTTTTGTGGTCCATTTTTAATCCTAATAAACCTTCATGCGAACTTAACTGTGTGTATACATTTCTACACTTCTGCCTAACTCTTCGGGGAATACAGGCGTGATTGTAAATTATGTTGCTAGTTAATAAATATAGTAAGTGATTACACTTATTATATAAGTCTTTAAAACGAACAATTTGTATGCGTGTGTGTTATCGTAAAGTAAATATAATTTAAACCTCACTAATGTAGGTACGGATAATAATTTAATTTGGGTTAATGCTGTTCTAATTTTAAAACTGCATTAGGCAAAGTTTACAACACATTCAATAATGATTACCTACTAATGATAAAAATGTGTGTGTTAGACGTAATTAGTCTACCAGTTGATGAAGAACCTCTCTCCTACATCTTGCCGTGCAGACAAGGCCCACACACGTTTCTTAAATTATACTATTGTAACATCTATTCTTGTGGAGTGCAATAAATGTATTGAGTATTGAAGAATATAACAACATAATCAACCCCTGTTAAGCACGGGTTTCCTCTCAGAATGAGCAGGATTAGGCTATAGTCCACCACGCTGGCCTAATGCGGGATCGCAGACTCCACACAGCGTCGAGAAAATCTCTCAGGCATGCAGGTTTCCTCACGATGTTTTCCTTCACCGTTTAATTGTTGGATTCAACTCATGACCTTTGACTTGGCAATCCAGCGATCATATCACTAGTCTATTACTGCTCCATAATGGATGAAGAAATTTGAAACCGATTTTCTTTTGTTTAAAATTACTGCTGACAACGCGCTGGTTTATTGGAGTTTTTTATTGGAGTAGCTGGAGTTTATAGGCTACAAATACGACTGCTAGGCTAGAAGTCCGGGGTTCGATTCCTAGGTCAAGTTCCTGATGATGACATCGTCAAGTTAAGTAAAATTAACTTATCATCATCCTCCAAGCATCTGACATCGTAAAATTAATATATTCTTTATTGACGCAAATAACCTTTTACAAAGTACCTACTTATTGATTATGTTACTAGTTAAATTAGGTAGCTTAGATAGATAAAACCCTACCTCCTAAACTAGGGGAAACATTTTTTTTATTGCAAGTTTTTGATTATTTTTCCTTATTAGCAATTGACTATTCCAGATACCGAATCTAGTCTTAACTCAATACCCTACCACATATAGTAGACCAGGTACTACTTCAATTTATTCAATCGTCACCCCTCATTGGTTGATGGAGGTCATACCCGGAATACTAATTGCGGGTTACTGTAAGTACTGAAACGCTGAAACTTTCAACCTTTGAATAATATTTGCTGTACGTGATTTAACCCTAACTAGGCGTTCAGTGAGTGATAAATACTAGCATATTAGTATTTTTTTCCATCACGCTTGTATTCGCCGAAGGGTTAGGCAGAGGCATACTAATGTACACCCACGGTTCGCCGGTATGTTTAGGTCCATGTAATAGGGGGCGAGCCTACTGCCATTAACCGGGCACAAATTCCTGGGAATTTCATAGAAAAACCCAATAACACTTTGCTCGACCTGGGAATCCAACCCAGGACATAGTAGTATCTAGTATAGCAGTCGCGCTCAGGACCACTTGGCTAATGAGGCAGTTAGTATTTTTTTTCTATTGAAAACCAAGTTCCTTTGCTTGCCGCTAGAGGCAATATACAAGTTCCAAAATATAATCTGACAGCCAGGTCCTAGCGTAAGGGCTCACACGCACTTGTGATTTTTAGTCGACCGATAGTTTAGTCGCTTTAGTAGTCGTGTACAATTTCATGTCGAATTCTAATCGTCAAATGCGCGCACTGCCATATAACTCCATAGTGAATCCCAGAACGATCAAACTATCGCCCGACTAAAAAATCGTAAGTGCGCGAGCGCTCTAAGGGTTTATTTGTATTGCCGCGGAATGGAAGCGAAATGTTACGAAATTTACACAGAATTTTGAACTTATATTTAGGTGTTTATAATTATAAACTAGTTCTTTGAGATGTGAGTGAAACCGCGAGTTATTGTTAGCGGTTTCACTTAAAATTAAGAAAGGAGCGTTGTCGTCAACTTTTTGTGAGATAAAGTTGACCTCTACCTATCTTTTTTCATATAAAAGAAAGTCGTGTTAGTTACTTCATTTATAACTCAAGAACGGCTGAACCGATTTGGCTGAAAATTGGTGAAGAGGTAGCTTATAACCAGGAAACGGACATAGGATACTTTTTATCCCGTTCCCGTGGGATCTGATGACAGACCGAATTCCACGGGGGCGAAGCCGCGGGCAGAAGCTAGTACATTATAAATCCTTCCTCAGGATGTTGACAACAAAGAATTTTTCATGATAAAACTGAATTTAAAAAAATATATCAGCTTAAGCTAGTGATCGCAAACTTTTTTTGATGTGTGTATATCCTTCCTCAAGCTTTGAGAACGCTACCAAACTCTGGTTGGAATCGCCAGGCATGGACCACTCCAAAGCTTTGATTAAAGCCTATAATGAAAGGCATACATGCCTTTTACTTGCGCTGATCCTTCCACAAGATGTTTAGCGGTTTAGGAGTGAAATATAAAAAACAGACCGAATGACTTTTTATGTTAATATGAGTAAAACCGTTTGTATGTAGCTATAAAAGTTACCTATAGCAATAGAAGCTAGTATCTACAGTCGTAATAATAAAGCGCAACATAAAATAGACCATGTGCATAATATCTAGTCTCAATAGATACCATACCACTAGTTAAGCGATCACAAAACAACCCTTTAGCACGCGTGCTTACTGAATGAGGTTGAATTTAACCAAAGAGGATATGAGCGGCGGCTATATTCCGTTCTGTTATAATCATATATTTACTATCTTTATTTGACCAAGCTGCCTCGTCAGTCTGGTGGTCCTAAGTGCGACTGCTACGCTAGAGGTCTTGGGTTCGATTTCCAGGTCGAGAAAAGTGTTATTGGGTTTTTGTATGAAATTCTCAGTAGCAGCTCGGAATTTGGAATTTGTGCCCGGTTAATGGCAATAGGCTCGCCTCCTATTACATGGGACCTAAACATACCAGCGAACTGTGGGTGTACTGTAGAAGTACCAGGATTTATTACTGTGAGGGTTATTGATTCTAATTTCAAATGCACAATCAGGGAAATCACGACTTCTGTATTGGTTCAAGGAAAAAATCTTAATCCTATGACATTTATAATAAAATTATTTTCTAGACATATTTCAAAATCTACTTACTTTTTTGTTCAGATGTTCTAAGTGCCGGGGCGCGCACAATAAATACTCCTTGTTCTAAACTCTTACAGTACATTAGTACGCTTCTGCCTAACCCTTCGGGGAATACAGGAGTGATGGTATTTAATGGCAAATATGTATGTGACTTACAACACAAGACAATGTCTGCAATTGCCTTTTGAAGAAAGAGCCATAGCGGCTTTGAGTAGACCAGTCCCAGCTGACGGCACGCATACGGACGTAACGTACATACATACCATCACGCCTGTATTCCCCGAAGGGTTAGGCAGAGGCGTACCTACTAATGTAGACCCACAGATCGCCGGTATGTTAAGTTCCCATGTAATAGGGGGCGAGCCAATTACCATTAACTGGGCACAAATTCCTAACTCCGAGCTGCTACTGGGAATTTCATAGAAAAACTCAATAATACTTTGCTCGACCTGGGAATCGAACCCAGGACCTCTAGCGTAGCAGTCGCGCTCAGGACCACTTGGCTAATGAGGCAGTTCCCCACTCATTTCTACGGACGTATCCCCACTCATTCGGCTAAACACCACGAAAGGGGTGTTTCACGCTGGTTTTTAATAAAAAAAATAAGAAATTCTCCTTAAATCGGAATAAGTGTGTTTTCAAATGAATGCGTTGGACATCGCTCAGTTAGTCCACAATGTTCGTGACATTCCATTTGCTACGAAAATCTGTTAGCACGAACGATTTAAGCCATGAACAGACACTGATAATGGTTAGGGTCTAGCCTTCAAATAAGCATATAATAGAGTCACTTTACAAATAATTCAGACTGAAAAAAGCAGGTACCTACCAATTTACCGAAGATCTACTATAACCCGGCTTTCAGACGGCCGGCGTATCAACACGAAATAGAAAGAAAGAAACAATTTATTCAGTAAAAACAAGAACATCTATGCTAAGGATATATAAACTACTAGCTTTCGCCCGCGACTTCGTCCGTGTGGAATAGTTACTTAGTCTTAACGTGATGATATATATCCATAAATGGGCTATCTAATACTGTAAGAATTTTTCAAATCGGACCTGTAGTTCCTGAGCAAACAAACTCTTCAGCTTTATATATTAGTACTAGCTTCTGCCCGCAACTTCGTCTGCGTAGACTTCAGATAAAAAGTAGCCCATGTGTTATTCCAGACGTACGTTTTCCGTCCCCTTCTTCCACTAATCCGCTGAGCGGGGCGCGGAAACTGCAAACCGCGTCGCCAGCTCAGAACTGGAAGCCTATCCCTTGTTGGGATAGGCTTCCAGAGACGGCAAACATGTATGATCATATTTAATAATTTAATTATGTGCTTATATCAATATAGTCGTCAGTTCGTAGCTTTACTCCAACTAATAGAAAGGGACTTAAAACGAGTTGAATTATTAACTCGCCAATTGAATTCAAATTAGCATTTCAATGGCGCGCTTTCAGATAATTCCGTCGCTCATGTTCATGATTCATTAACGAGATATTGAAATTTATATGAATAGAAATGATCCGGCAAAACTGAAAGCCAGAAAAAATCTTATTATTTATTTAAGCAACATACCTTCACACCTGAATACCGCGAAGGGTTAGGCAGAAGCGTCCTAATGTACTCACAGTTACCGGGTATGTTTTGGTTCCATGTAATAGGGGGTATTAACTGGCTGCTATCCCAAACTTCTAGTTGCTACTGAGATTTTTATAGAAAACCCCACGAACACTTTGCTCGACCTGGGAAATTGGATCCAGGACGAGCATGGTATTCGTGCATAGGACCACTCACCGAACAAGCAGTTACAATATGTATTTATAGTATATTTCACGTAGAAACCCCGATTATTAACAGTAAAAATAATTGATATTAAATTATACTAAGGGTTAAAGTATGAAATTGCGGATTTGTATGCGAAATTGAAATTGTTTTTTTTTATTTAACATAGTATTTAATCAAAATAATTACCATGATTACTGCCTCAATAGCCAAGTGTTCCTGACCGCGACTGCTACGCTAGAGGTCCTGGGTTCGATTCCCAGGTCGAGCAAAGTGTTATTGGGTTTTTCTATGAAATTCCCAGTAGCAGCTCGGAGTTAGGAATTTGTGCCCGGTTAATGGCAATAGGCTTGCCCCCTATTACATGGGGCCTAAACTTACCGGCGAACTGTGGGTGTACATTAGTACGCATCTGCCTAACCCTTCGAGGAATACAGGCGTGATGGTATGTTATTACCATGATTATCTATACATTGCTGCCATCTAATAGGAAGTTCATTTACGCCTTTGCGATAGAACTCTGGTGATCTAGATTCGGCTAACTGTGTGAAATCATTTTGTACTGTCTCCTGGGAAGAAAACTTTTTGTCTTGTCACGTAGAAATTTGTACAAATCACGACGAAAATGGTAGTCCGTTGCAGCAAGGTCTGGCGAATACGGAGGGTGACGAATGGTTTCTAATTGCAGTTGCTGTAGAGTTAAATGGTTTCTCGTGCTGTATGAGGTCTTGCATTATCATGGAGCAATAATGGTGAAGATTGATTCATGAGTCGGGGTTGTTTCACTGCTAGTTTTGCTTGTAGCGACATCTATCGCGCTACATAGATAAACTTCGACGGACAAATCCTGAATCGCGCAAGTGAAGTTTGCAACGCAAGTTGTATATATACAACCACCCGACATCATCCGCGGGGCCGCGGCAAAACACCCGCCTGGTCGGAGGATCCTCCCTTTGGTTGGAGGGGCAACACACCTCGCTCCTCCACATGCTATTTTTTAAGTACCTATAACAACAAAACGGCAATTTCATACTTTAACCCCTATTACTACAAATCTTGACTGTTTGATAATACCTACAGTAACACATTTTATTGTCCAACAGCAGTTTCTCTTAAGATGAATATTGTTATTGCCGCTGGATCTACTTAATGTACACTTAGCTCAGGCTACTAGCCTGTATCGCGGACATCCGCTACCCGACTAAAACTTTCTGTGACATTGTGAGGTATAGCTTCATCCTTTGAAGGAATCCAGCGAATGCTGAAACACAGCCTTTCATGATCGTAGTAAATTAAGGCAAGTTCCTCCCCAGGCTGCAAACAAACCAGGAGGTGTTCACGTATTTCAAAAACAAGATGATCGAAGTATGATTATCTCAATAACTGAATAACACAGTCGATATAACAAATGACCAATTTACGTGTTAAAACGTTTCTTTTACCAAAATTGCCATCATTTTCAGAATAATAATTGTCTTTTTTGAAGAGATAAAAGTAAGCCTTCGTGTTATACACGTAAGTGTTTACAAGATTCAATCCAATTGCAGCTATATTGCACGTAATGATACAAAGTACTTTTGAACGAAAATCCTTTAATGTCTCAAGAAGCCTCCACAAAAATACGTGTTTTCATGTAAGTATATAATATAAAAGGATTCTTTTTTTCAGTTAGATAAAATACTTTTAGTAGCTCAATTATGAATCTTGGGTTCGAATACACAGACCAGAGAATGATATTGCTTTTAAATAAAATTGAAAGTCTTTATTTACAAGTTATTCCAAAATTTCTCGTAATTGTGTTATGCCTACCACGGCACTTAAGGACGAGAATAATGGTGCGCTTCTAAAATTACTAACCGCTGCGAACGACCGCGCCGATGACATTAATAGAATGATAATTGTTATTGTGCCTGCATTAGACTGCCTCATTGGCTATAGTGCTCCCGAACGCGACTAGTATGCTAGAGATCCTGGGTTCGATTCCCAGGTCGAGAAAAGTGTTATTGGATTTTTCTATGAAATTCCCAGTAGCAGCTCGGAGTTTGGAATTTGTGCCCGGCTAATAGCAATAGGCTCGCCTCCTATTACATGAGACCCAAACATAGGCAGAAGGCTAAGGAGGCAGATATGATGAATGATGATGTTTAGGTACACAATCGTCGTCCATAGACACCTGTAGTACCAGAGGCATTGCTGATGCGTTGCCGACCTTTACGAGGTATTTCAATCGTAACCGAAGTTATTTCAAACGTAGGTATATACTTATTTAATTTATATATTTAACTAGCTTCTGCCCGCGACTTCGTCTGCGTAGACTTCAGATAAAAAGTAGCCCATCTGTTATTCCAGACTATAATCTATCTCTGTGCCAAATTCCATCCAGTTCCGTTCAGCCGTTCTAGCGTGAAAGAGTAACAAACATCCATTCATCCATGCATCCATCCTCACAAACTTTCGCATTTATAATATTAGTAGGAAGTAGGATAGGATTTAGAAAAAAAAATATATGATATTTTTTATTTATTTATTTGCAACAAAAAACATAATTTTAACCTATACCTACCTAAATATCTCGTTACTGTTGAATATTTTACATAAAATCTAGATGTAAACGTATCAAAGAGGGACAGTATTATTCTACTCTGTGTTTCTTTTGTTTTAATATAAATAGGTCTATTCAATGCATATTTTAATACAGGCATAACATTCCATATAGGCACAATTTTAAAATACCTTAGACATAAGATTCGATTCAGGTTACAAAAATCAATTGAACGAAGGAAGGAACAAAGCTGAAAGAAACTACTTTAGGATCGCATGGCATCAATTTATATGATATTGGCATATGTAACAGCATTGGCCTATCCGTTATCGGAGATGGCTAGAATGTTGTATAAATTGGTTGATTGTGCGCTGAAAAGAAGATAGATGATGTATCTAATAGTAAACATTATATTTATAAGTGTGTGAACCTATGGAGACGGCACGATCATATTTGATCAAATCTCCTTTTCTGTCAATAAAGATAAAAAAAAACAATAAAAATATTTGCCTTTTTATGCAGTCCTATAATTGAGCGCGGCCTCATTTAACAATAGTTTTCTTGCCATGTTTAGTTCAGGCAGCAAATAATAATAAATTTATTTTTTTTTGTTCTTGAACTATTCACGTCAAGGTTATTTGGTTAATCTATAATTAGATTTTTTCTTTGAAAATTAAATCTTTATTCAAGTGCTAATTATCACATAATTGCTGAAAGTCAGAGGTGCGTATCTAAAATGTATGCATTCAGTCAATCAAAGTCCAATCGTCATATAAACAGTATCGTGTACTATTATAATTAATTATATCTTCTATATACTAATATATGAAGCTGAAGAATTTGTTTGTTTGTTTGTTTGCTTGAACGCGCTAATCTCAGGAACTACTGGTCCGATTTGAAAAATTCTTTCAGTGTTAGATAGCCCATTTATTGAGGAAGGCTATATATATCATCACGTTACCCGGACGAAGTCGCGGGCAGAAGCTAGTATTATAATAAAATACGCGAAGAGAAAACTTTGTACCCCTTTTTAAGCATATTGCGCATTGTAGGCTATGAACGATCAATGCAGAGTAAATCATTAAAAAAATTATTATTCAACAATGAATTACCTACACTAAATAGTATTTACTCAATTTCACACCTGAGCATTAAATATAAAGTCATATTTATTTAATTAAACTATGTGGTACACTAATAAAAAAAAAGACAGGATACAACAGTTTTCCAAACATACTATGGGCGACCTTTTCGCGGACTGCCATTTTTCTAGCCAACCTTAGAATGGACATAACGGTAGGTACAGCAACTATTGAAATCTTAATACAAGACTATAGGTATTAAACGTATAATTAATACTATTACTAATAAATATTCAGTATTTACATAATATATACATAATACAGTCACATAATACAAGTCAAACAATACTACATTTACTTTCTCTGTTCCAACTGTCGGACTCCCCAGTAGTAATCTTTTAAGTATTCAACCCAATCGATGGTGGCAGGATCGCAGGGGAACATACTCTGGTCAGCGGGGGAAAGAGATGCATATAGTTCCCTCACTTTCTCCGCCTTCATCACCCAGGAGTTGTACGTAAAGAAGTCGAGTGTATTACGTATCTGGACGACCAGAGAATAGAGATTCATGAACCTGTTTAGAGAAGTTGATTAGTATTATTTGGGCTATAGCAAAAGAAACAGCAAAAACTCTATAGCTACTCATGAATAATATCATCGTCCTGTGCTCATCCTTATTAATTCGGTCTTGACGAAGTATGTCCTTTTCTTCCATTCATTATCATCAGCCGTCACCTTATTCGCTCTTTCCGTCATTAATTAATACTCTTGTCTTAACACGATCCATCCATCTTTCTTTGGTCTACACCTAACCACTTTCCTTTAAGTTAATTTTTAAAATAATGATAAATACTGTTCTTTTGTGGGAATTACACAGCTTAAGTAATCAATTATACAGAAGTTATCCACTGTCTATATATATAAAAATAGCCACAATAAGCTTCTTACCGTGGGGATTTTCCAATCAGTCGTAGATATAAGTCAGCAAAGTATGCAGGTATTAACTGGAAGACTATAGTCACAATTTTAGCTATCGATTTGTGTTTAGTAAATATACACCAACCTGGCAACAGCACGGGCCCTGAAAAACAATTTATTTAAAATCATAATCCTCCTTTATTTTCTTCTACGCTTCTAGATTTCAGATTCTAGGGTACATTAATTATTGCCAGCTGTCCGAGATTTTTTTTTAAACATTTATTATTTTTATTTATTATCGAAACAATAACTCACCCGATTTATGCTTAATGGTTTCTGCTAGGAAAATGTCTAGAATCTTCTTAAAAATGATAGGGTTACAGGAACTGCTGCAGCAATTGTATACCTTCAGCTCATTGGACCTAAAAACCAGTACCATGAAATTGAATTTCAATTAAAACATATTTGTAAATATATTACAACGAACATCAAGTAATTTGTAGTTAGATAACTAGCTTCTGCCCGCGACTTCGTCCGCGTAGCGTGATGATATATAGCCTATAGCCTTTGTCAATAAATGGGCTATCTAACACTGAAAGAATTTTTGAAATCGGACCAATAGTTCCTGAGATAAGCGCGTTCAAGCAAACAAACAAACAAACAAACTCTTCAGCTTTATATATTAGTTTAGATATAGATATATTCAAGTAATAGGTATATATTCAGAATTGGTTATCAAAAATAGCAAGCGCAACAAAAACGAGAAAATATCCCTGAAATAAACTCTAATCGATAACGAAAGTGAAAATTGAATATTGAAAAGGTGAAAAAGAAAGCAAAGAGAAAATATGTATAATATTATACACATAGGTATAGAGACATTGAGAACCTCTGCTCTCATGACAAAATTTGAGGTGCATCTCAAGAGCCTCCAACAGTTATTACCACGCAAGCTTGTGAACTAGTCAATTTCGATATCGAACTGTTGTTTCCAACTCTTACACGACCAGGCCTATTAGGAATACAACGAATAAACTCTGACGTACTTGTTACACCTCGCCCCAGCGATAATCATCAAGTTGGCGACGTAATCCACTGGGATCAGATCGAGTGTGTTGTTCTCGTGGCCATAGACCACTCGGTTGACACCTCTGATCGTGAGCACAGCAAAACCGGTTGCACCAAACCAATTCGCCAGCCAACCTCTAATTGGAGCGTCCTTGACTGCTGCAACTGAAACAAAAGAATTGTACATCAGGCCAATGATATGTGATATGTATTTCAGAAGATTTTCAAAGTTTTCAATACTAGATGAGGCATTTTCTAACTGACAACTTCTGAAGAAACTCAAAACTTTAAACTCAGAAAACCGGAGTCTCTTTCAATGTGCAAACATCACAGGTCTTAATTATTATGCGCGTGTCACAATATACGCCAATGTCTGGGATGACCTTTTGGAGAAAGAGGCATAGCACCATTGAGTCGACCGTAATAACGTGACCAATATGATAGGAAATTAGGATAGCTACCAATTGAGGGCCTCACGATGATTGTAGGTACAAATTCTTGGTTCTCCATAACCAAATGTTCGGCTAGTGCTTTCGTGAATGCGTACGTATTAGGGTATCCATCTGAAAGGTAAAAATTGTGGTTACAATATTTAGCTGACGGCACTTCTCGTATAAATAAAAAAATGGAACGGAATTTGTATGAAATTGACTGCCGACGGAGAACTACTACTAGGAGTTGGTGAAACGCGATCTTAATCTTATCTTGCTAAAAGCATAAAGCGGATGCCTGTCAGTGTTTAAATGTTAATGACGATATAACTAATGACAATTAACCTAATGAATCTTTCTTGCTCAAACAGTTCTTACTCAATATTTTCTTCGTTTGCTCCTCGGTGACTCCTTCCTTCACATACTGGTACACTTCATTAATATCCGCTGGTGGAGGGTACAGGACTTCATCGATCACTTCTCTTTTTAAATTGCTGTACGCCGTGGATGTGTGAATGAATGTCTGGGGAATACAGAACACATTTCAGTTGCCTGTCAAAATTATACTCACTATACACTTGCGGCTTAGAAAGGAATCAGTTACCAACAGATTTTGATCCCCAAAGTGAGTTTATATTCAACTAGCAGCTCGTGTACAACTTGCCTGCATACATTTTCCATAGTTTTTCGGGACCTTTTTTAAACAGCATTCTATTCATTTCAAGAAAAAAATTCATCATCTTTCGTATAATTCCAGTAACATTTTTAATATTGAAGCTTCTTTTTGGTTTCTGATACTTACGAGAATATTAAATTAAATTGAATTTATTTAAATCGGGCTCTGTGGCATTCACTAGGAGAGGCCTACGTCCAGCAGTGGACGAATATAGGCTGATGATGATGATGATTATTATTAAATGGAATTAAACAATGTTAATACAACGCGATGATTGATTTTACATACAGACCGCCACTTCTTGCAGACTTTTTTGCTTCTGCCACATTAATATATCTTCTCATACATATGGGCCAGTAGCAAGTACTACGCACCTGACCTTTTTCAAGGACCTCGCCAATAAGATCGGCGTAAGTGCTTTACTCACCTTAATCGTCTTCCATTAATTGTCTCAACATGTCCAAAAATTGCATAAACATGGATTAAATAGGAGTTATTTTTTGCTCATCATTATTAACGTGGTGATAATGTTTCCTTACCTCCAGCCGTTTCATCTTGCGGCTCAAAGCCAGCACCTTCTTCGTACCTTCCACGTTCATATTCCAAGCAACTGGAAGAGTTTCATTGAACTTCACTACAGCAGCTAAATGTACTAATACCGATACCTGCAATATTATACAGATTGGTTCTTTTTTATATGGGCTACCTTTTTTTATACCACTAAGGTGGCAAACAAGTTTACGACCCCCTTGATGGTAAGCAGACTACCGTAGCCTATGGACACTAGACTCGCGCGCTGGTTTGTGGCATTTAGTGGCATGTTATAATTGTGATTCTATTTCGTTTTTTATAACTTTTGTATAGGTTTTTATCTATACTTACAAATATTATAAATGCAAAAGTAGTGTCTGTTACCTTTTCACACTAAAACCGCTATACCAATTCTGATGAATTTTAGTATAGAGATACATTTGGACAAATATAAGATAATAATTTTATGCCTCGGTGTGGAAATGCAGTACGCGCACTTATAGTTAGTTACTCCGTTACTTGATGGCAATGCCACAACACAAGCAGGAGACAGTCAGCGGATATCTTACTGCTGCAAGGTTTCATAACAAACAATAATTTTTATTTACAGTTGGGGCACCAAATAATGCTCTGTTGGTATCACCAACCTTAGTAAAAATTCGGTTGGTTGGTAAGAATGGATGAGACAGTCAGACAGATATAAACTTCATGTGTTATTTCAAAACGACATAACTTGTGATCAAGGTAAGTTAAAAATGGGTGGTATTTACAAATTTTATAATGGTAACATTTTTGTATTTGTTATTTTAAAGAAAATACCTGGTCGTTTAGATCGTACCAATCTGGCATAGAAAGAAAGACCTTTTTTTGGTAAACCACGTGATAACACCAATCCGTAATACAATTTAAACGACGGAAATGATTAGCTATAAATATTTATGTAAGTACCTAAATTAGACAGCTTACGTGCAATATGCGTCATAGATATGATTTAAATGCTGATGGTATAATTTAAATAACTCTTCGGCTGAATTGTACTGGTTGAAAAAGTTCATTGTCACGATGTTAATTTAATCTAAAAATATCTAAAATTTTGCTATTTAAAGAAGCCAATGTATGATTGACTGTATCATTTATGATTATGATCTATTACCGAACCTATTCAAATATTTCCAAGCCAAGAATGTGCTGTTAAGAAACACTGTAACAACTGCATGTCACCGTATTCTTGAAAATAGATGATATTCTATTCGATTTTATTCCAAAATACTAAATTATTCTAATTATGGACTATTAGTTATGTTTGTAAGTACTTTCACAAACAAAATAACCCTGTTTGAGGAAAAAGTGGTAACCGAATATCCCCTAGAAACTTTATTTGGAGATCAGCGACAACTGAATCATAGTATTAATATTTTGTCCATGTGTTTTGTGTTTTCTAATGTGTACTTGTCTTTTGTGGCGATAATGATTATCATCAGTTTATGATTAGTAGATTGACTAGCAGTTCTGTACAATTAAATTCATACAGCACTTACCTGTTCCACCAATAAGCTCTCATCATCAGCTGTAATTCCTAAGTGCGGACTATTTATATCACCAGGTATTACAACTATTTTCTCCAAATCTGTTGGTTTTTTTTCCGTGAGCCTCTGAAATAGCTGATAAAAAAGATTTTTATAAAGATTTTATGAAATAGTAGCCAATAATTATAATAAAGGCAAGTGAAGTTGTCGACATCTGCGATGTGGATTCAGCACTCATTGTGCTGATAGTTTTTTGGCCCATGGCCTAATAGCCTAGAGTCTTGACTTTCATATGAATAGGCTTTTATTAGGAGAATAGGTCAATAGATTGATGCAGAAAGCAGTACTCTTAGA
The DNA here is from genome assembly GCA_947256265.1 of Acronicta leporina. Lineage (NCBI taxonomy): Eukaryota > Metazoa > Arthropoda > Insecta > Lepidoptera > Noctuidae > Acronicta > Acronicta leporina. The sequence goes on along the minus strand of OX366518.1, from coordinate 2,008,632 downwards.
AAAGGCGTGTATAGTCAGGAGGATTCTCTCGCAAGAGCCTGACCACGGCTACCGAGCTTGGACACAGTTCCCGCTATTTGGAATCAAGATTACGTGTGCACGCGCAAATGTGTGCGTAGGACAGTAAGGTTGCCCGAGTCCATACGTGTATCCTAGCTTAATGCTCTCCTGACATCAGCACCAGAGTGTGACTTGTTTGTGATGCGATGGATGGAAGTGTGTCATGAATGTTTGTCGTTTTGTGAGAAGATGAATGGTCAGTTAAAATTCTAAGTAGGTAAGTATACTTACCATGCTTTGTTTTTGTTGTCTTGTGTCTTTTATTTTATATTTTATTGAACAATGTGTGTTTTTTTTTATTAACATTGTAACGCATTGGCTTCGGCTGTCATGTTATTATGTATATTTGAATTAAATAAATAAACAGCGTAAAACTTAATCGTGCTACATGTTCCTTTATACATTTTTTATGGGACAGGGGAGCAAACGAGCAGATGGATCACCTGATGGTAAGCGACAACCGCCGCCCATGGACACTCGCAACACCAGAGGATTCTCAAGTGCGTTGTCCGCTTTTAAAAGAGTTTGGTCCGGGAGGTTACCGGGAACCTCACTCACTCGACGAAACACAACGCAAGCGTTGTTTCACGCTGGGTTTGTGAGTCTGTGGTATCACTCCGGTCGAGCCGGCCCATTCGTGCCGAAGCATGGCTCGCCCACGTGGAACGCGGAAGTAATTATAGCTATTACAGAGGTTTGGAAACTAATACGACGATACGTTCCGTACCCAAGGGGTTACATTATGTCGTCTAAAAAAAAATTGTCGTCTAAGTCTAAATTATCTATAACTAGCTTCTGCCCGCGACTTCACCCGCGTAGCGTGATGATATAGCCTATAGCCTTCCTCAATAAATGGGCTATCTAGCACTGAAAGAATTTTTCATATCGGACCAGTAGTTCCTGAGATTAGCGCGTTCAAGTAAACAAACAAACAAACAAACTCTTCAGCTTTATTATTAGTATAGTATAGATAAGTACCTAAAAAATACTATACCTAATGGTTTAATAACTTGTAGCAGTTATTTATTTATTAATCGAAATAGAAACTCACATAAACAATTTTACATATTGACCCCAACCTTTTGGCATTGAATGGCACTTACAATTCCTTGTAAAAGTACATACTAAATACAAGTTAAAAAGTTTGTTTTTTCTTACCGGGTCATCAATTAATTGTTTTTTTCTCTGACTGCTCGATATTCCCTTCTTCTCTCGTATGAGCATGTAGATTTTGTCGATATCAGGACAGCAGTACAGAAGTTTCTCTACAAAAACCTGCAATAGAAATTATAGTATGTTTTTAAAGGTGCTTCGAATGCTCGTCAAATCAGGAAGGCAGTATTGTTATATATTAGTCAAAATCTAATCTGAAATAAATTACAGGCGAATGGTCCAGATGAGGGAGCACCTTAAGATGCAGTTTGTGTTGATACCTTTGCTCCATCTCATCAGTCATTACTCGGTGAGCTGAGCTGACATTAGCACCTGCTCTCATCAATAATAACATTATATTTTAAGTAGGTAATCACCTTAACGAGAGCTATGACTTTGAGCAATTAAAATTTGGGGTTGAAACACTGGGACTGCTTAAAAAGGAGGAGCATACTCAGCACCTACTTTTTAAGGAAACTTCTAGGAGGTCTCGACGCTTCGAGCCGCATCGCGTCAACGCTTCACGTGACTAGAAGTCTGGCATGTTCTTCTTCGTTCTTCTAGCATTTCCATTCAATCTTCTATGATTATTATTAATCAAATAATATGGTCCGTTATTGTGCAGAGTATGGATGCTTAGATAACAACAAAACCAATGGGGATCGGAGATATTTTCGTTAGCTTTCAGATTAAATGATTGTGAGACAGATAAGCACTCGTCTATGTTCGAACACTCGCTTTTGATAGTCTTATCTGTACGCACACACACAACACACGTATGTCTACATAATGGTAAAGATATCTATGTACACAATAATTGGCGTATGCGTCCCATTATTTAGGACACGTCAGCTCAAAATTTCTACGGCTCTTTCTTTAAAATTTTCCAATTCTACTGCTTTATTGTATGAAAATGGTCATTCAATGACTTCCAAATTGTTGATTATTATAAGTTTTCCGTGAAATTCTTATTTTAGAATAATTGGTTGACCACATTCCGACACAATGAAACAGTAGACTTCGGCACCAGATTTTGCGATATTACACATAAGTACATAAGTAAGAGACCACGATTCTCTGCGTTTGCTACGGTGTTTCTTCTGAGAGAAGGTCATCAACACAAAAATAAATATTTCTTAAGGCTTATCACCTCCTTTGAGCAATTGACACATTATTTTTCAATTTCATACACAACATTTGTAAGAAATTGAAAAATAATTATATATAGCCTCCATTTTTTTAAATTATTCGCTGAATAGTGCATACTCTCACCTTTTTTATGGTACAGAAAATTCTGATGGATCGTCTGGTACCTGAGGATAGGTCGGAGTCATAGCGACTGTACGAAACCGTACATCCTTTGCCCTATAGTCACTGCCATGGAAACCGTGACATTCACCACAACCTTGACGGTCCAGCGTTCACTGGACCCCCTCAAAGGGTGAGGCTCTGTCTCGCATTCCACTCGAATGTGTGCATGTATTAAGAGCTTTAAGAGTATCTATGTGTTAAGATATCTGGTGAATTATGCCCTTAGCAAATGCTTTTCATATATTGCATTGCTACATAAAAAAGAACATAAAATAAAGCTATTAAATTCTACACGAATGGCAAAAACTATTATCACAACACTTATTGCGCGTAAAAGATATAATAATAATAAATACTAAAACCCTAAATATTTTTTATTTCTAAATATATTATTTCCTATTCATTACCCAAACGGGTAGACAGAAGTGTACCTACTAACCCACCGTTCTGTATGGTTAGGTCCCATGTAATAGGATCTGAGGCCATTAGCCCAAATCCCAACTTTGAGCTGCTATTTCATAGAAAAACCCACTTGACGTGCGTATCGAACTACTAGGAACACTAACGAGGCAGAGAGTCATACTACTAATTGAAATTAAAAAATAGATACCTTTCCAATGAATCCTGTGCCACCTGTAATGAAAACTGACTTTCCCGCGTAAAAACTGGCGATCGATGTATTATTAACTTCTTTCGACCTCAAGGTAACCATTTTAATATTCTTTATAGTTTATTTAAAATCAAACGCGTCACTGAAATTCAATAAGATTACTGGTCATAGTTATTCAACTTCACAGTTTTATAACATTAGGTAGGTTTTTTTATTGATTTACATATTACCTCAATGGTTTCTATCAGGGTTGTCACACAATTTTTTGTGTCTTTTTTTTGCATTTTTCATGCTAAGATTATAAAGTTATTTTAGTGAAGGAAAGGGTTATCACAACTGATGTAAATATTAAAATGTAAAAAGAGTTAAATAATGTGCGCTTTTTATAGGATAGGAGGGCAAAAGAGCAGATGGAGCACTTGGTGGTAAGCGATTACTGCGCTATGAGCATTTCCCGCCTTTCAAAAGGGTGCGAGCCTCTGGTATCCTCACTCACTCGGCGAAATACAACGTGATGTTTCACACCAGTTTTTTGTGAGCCTGAACTGCTTCTAGAAAAGGATGGTACCTACGGCCGTGCCGTTTACTCGACTTGGCGGGGGCACTGCCGTGCCCCCAGATCTAACCTTAAATTTAACCCCAAAGACCTAATGCCTCCGAATGCACGAGATTGGTCATCTTTTTTCCATCTTTAATGGCTTTTTTATTTCATAAATTAACTTTTTTTAATTTACACATTTTAATTTTGAATATACCCAGTGTTTACACAATAAAAAATCTAACGATGAAATCGTACCAAAGACAATGTACCTATGTCTTTGGTAGGATTTGCAAACCTAAACAAACTCGAAAAACATAACCGTCCTTCTGGTGCAGTCGGGTAAAGCCTTGAATACTGATACTTAATGTTGCCATAAAACTAAAATATTTTCTCCTGCTAGCGAATTTTATATAACTGCCTCATTGGCCAAGTGGTCCTGAGCGCGACTGCTACGCTAGCGGTCCTGGGTTCGATTCCCAGGTCGAGCAAAGTGTTATTGGGTTTTTCTATTAAATACCCAGTAGCAGCTCGTAGTTAGGAATTTGTGCCCGGTTAATGGCAATAGGCTCGCCCCCTATTACATGGGACCTAAACATACCGGCGAACTGTGGGTGTACATTAGTACGCCTCTGCCTAACCCTTCGGGGAATACAGGCGTGATGGTATGTGTGTTGTATATAATATGTTAAAGTAAAATTAAAAAAAATGTCATTATTTTTTAAATAAGGGCCAATTTCTATAACTTACACTGCAGTTTTAAGCCGACAGAACCAGTCGCTTAGTTGCCGCTATAAGCTAGCAAGCAAACCCCGATTATATTGATAGTAAGGGCCACTTGCACCAACTTCTTAATTACGTTTAAGTTGTATTTAAACACGATTTTTTATTTAAGTCAAACATTCGTGTTGCACCAAAATAATTTCCGTGTTAAATACGTTGAAAGACCTATCAAAGTTAAATACGCTGAAGATCCTATTTAAATCATACTTAAATACGAATGGCCATTTTTTCTACTGTCATCTGACGAATGGAGGTTATTTTGAGATAAAATACTACTAAAAGCCTTGTAATATTTTCTATGAGAGATTATTCACCTATTTAAGATTATTTTTTCATTTAACCAAATAAAAACACAACAAATAAATACGACTTTGTTTGCATTGGTTGTCATGGCAGCGAAAAGTCAAAATAATGGCGTAAGTTTCGTTACATGCTGTATATTTTCAATAAACAACATCGATTTATCATTAATTAAAATTTATCAATTATAATAATTATTAAATTTGATTTAATTTTATATCTATTATTCATAACATAATTTTTTAAATAGATTTTTCACATTACTATAATGTAATGTAAAAACGGAACGTAGATAACTGTTTTATCGACATTTTAAATTAATTTAACTAAATTGACATAAGACAGACTTAGGGCCACTTGCACCAAATTCTATTTAAATCATTCTTTTATGCATTTAGTTAAATATGTTTAACTCCACAAACATAACACATTTAAGATCGTCTTGCACCAAGTCTGTCTTATGTCAATTTAGTTATATGAATTGAACATGTCGATAAAACAGTTCTCTACGTTCCGTTTTTACATTACATCTACATTACATCATAGTAATGTGAAAAATCTATTCAAAAATATATGTTATGAATAATAGATATAAAATTAAATCAAATTTAATAATTATTATAATTAATTAATTTTAATTAATGATAAATCGATGATTTTTATTGAAAATGCATACTGCATGTAACGAAACTTACGCCATTATTTTGACTTTTCGCTGCCATGACAACCAATCCAAACAAAGTCATATTTATTTGTTGTGTTTTTATTTGATAAAATGAAAAAATAATCTTAAATAGGTGAATAATCTCTCATAGAAATTATTACAAGGCTTCTAGTAGTATTTTATATCAAAATAAACTCCATTCGTCAGATGACAGTTCAATAAACGGCCATTCGTATTTAAGTATGATTTAAATAGGGTCTTCAGCGTATTTAACTTTGACAGGTCTTTCAACGTATTTAACAGGGAAATTATTTTGGTGCAAGACGAATGTTTGACTTAAATCAAAAATCGTTTTTAAATACAATTTAAGAAGTTGGTGCAAGTGGCCCTTAGTGCAAGACATTCATAAATGTGTCTAAACTAAATCTGTTTAAGGAGTTAAACATATTTAACTAAATGCATTTCAGAATGATTTAAATAGAATTTGGTGCAATTGGCCCTTAATAGATAATTCACCTAAATGAATATTCTAAATTCAATGTGTAACCTGCATAATAACAACGAATAAATAATTCATTGTTAGTAGTAGGTAATAAAACATAACATAACATACCATCACGCCTGTATTCCCTGAAGGGTTAGGCAGAGGCGTACTAATGTACACCCACATTTCACTAGTATGTTTTGGTTCCATGTAACCTATTACATGGAACCAAAACATACTAGCGAACTGTACGGCACAAATTCCTAACTCCGAGCTGCTACTGGGAATTTCATAGAAAAACCTAATAACACTTTGCTCGACCTGGGAATCGAACCCAGGACCTCTAGCGTAGCAGTCGCGCTCAGGACCACTTCGCTAATGAGGCAGTAGTAGGTAATAGGTACCACTTATCTAATCAGTGTTATTAGTAAGTGCTGGAAGTTCGGATGAATTCGCCTCCCCAAATAGTAGACGACTCATATCGCTCCTTGAATACAAAAGGGACACAAATCGAAATCCATAAATTTTACAGGACAGCCAAAACAAATTTTTGAAGCTGTTTTTTTATAATATTTCATATATTTATTAATTAAATATAAGATGTCAATATATCATTAGATGCGTATTTTTTAGCTCTATCTATCTACAATATAAACTTTGTAATAGCTGTTACCTATTAAGAAAAAAAAGCATAAAAGTCCCTTTTGCATTCAAAATTTGAACCAATATTATAAAAAATATGTCAAAAATTAAACACAGTTTTACAAATAAAAATGGTTTATTGTACCTTTTTGGTAAAAAACCGTATCAAAAAGTTTAATCTTATTACTAGGTAAAAACATACATAACATATACACGTGAATGGACACCAGGAAAACATTGTATTAGGTCTTTACCTATGAAATTGCTGTTTTGTATGAAAAAATTTAAACGAATTTTTCTCATGTATTTTTTATTTGTATTAATCGAAGTAATCACCCATGCAATCAATGCATCTTTGCCAACGCAGTGGCAGTTTATTGATGCCCTTCTTAAAGAAATCAGCTGGACGGGAGGCAACAAATTCTTCAAAGGCATTTTGTACTGCCTCTCGGGTATTGAATTTTTTTCCCGCCAAGAAGTTATCTAAATTCTGGAAAAAGCAGTAGTCTGTAGGCGCAAGGTCTGGTGAGTAGGGCGGATGACGGAGAACTTCCAACCCCAGTTCTTGCAACTTGGAGACCGTCTGCTGTGCAGTATGAGGTCGCGCGTTATCGTGCAGGAGCAGCGGAGACGAGCGATTGACCAATGCTGGTTGGAGATGTGCCAGATTCTCCATCATTGTATTCAGTTCTTCACAGTACACATCTGCAGTAATGCTCACCCCGTTTGGTAAGAAGCTGTGATGAATCACACCGGCGCTAGACCACCAAACAGTGACCATTACTTTTCTAGGGGTAAGTTTTCGTTTAGGGCATTGTTTAGGTGCTGAACCAGGATCCAACCAACTTGCTGAGCGCTTACGGTTATCAAACAGAATCCATTTTTCATCGCAGGTAACAATGCGGTTCAATATTCCTTCATTTGTATGTCTGTTGAGCAGTGCAAGGCACGTTTCGACGCGTACTTCGCGCTGGCGATCATTGAGTTCGTGGGGCACCCATTTGTCAAGCTTTTTTACCTTGCCAATTTGACGAAAGCTGCTGCTAATTCAGCCGTCGATTGTGTATCATCAGCTTCCACAATCGCCTTTAATTCGTCATTGTCGACCAAAGTCTTCGGACGACCGCGAGGTTCATTTTTCAGGTCGAAATTCCCAGAACGGAAGCGAGCAAACCAATAACAGGTGGTGCGTTGGTTTGTAGTGTTAGCTCTGTAAACGTCGTTGATGTTGCGTGCCGCTTGTGCCGCGTTGCTGCCACGACGGTACTCATATTCCATAATTACTCGAAATTTTAACGTATCCATGATGACGAAAAAGATTGAAATGCGCTGAAAATGTAACACTAATCAATAAACAAATGACTTCTTTTGGAAAAAGAATTCCATGTTTTTAAAATAAAATTAATTTGAAATTAGAATTCTTAGCCAAACAAAAATTATTTTGATTTGAAATGGCCAGTACTGCAGAACGGCAATTTCATAGGTAAAGACCTATTATTATACAGTCCTTAGTACATACACACAATACATACATACACTAAAACATACACACAATCAAATAAGTACATAACAATCCTTAATATGACATTTTCAATACTAATTTACCAGGAATAACACCTTAATTATATTTAACAAATTTAAGCTACCACCTTATATTTAACATTCAAATTCACAGTCAAATTCACAGAAAATATGGGGCAATGCATCTTAATCACATATTTTTCAACATTTACGAATATCTACCCATATTATTATAGGTCCCTATAAACACTCACTGATATTATTTAAAAAACTTTAAAGTGACGAAAGCTACAGGGACAGGGCTTCAATTTAGTTTATATTATTAATTTACAAACAAATAAATACATTTGTATGATTTTTAAGTTAAAAATCACTGAAGTAATAAGAATAGAACAAAATTAACATCAAAATGGTTATTTTTATTTTTTAAATTGTAACGAAAACTAAAATTATTATCATGCAAAACGGCCATATTTCTGGCCTTCCCATTCTAGCACGCTAAAAATAATTATTTATTCCACTATAATTTAATGCAAAAGGGACGTATTTCAAAATATGCTACTGTTGTATTATAAAATATAATTATACTTAACTAATATTGGATTACAAAAAGGACGCATTTCAAATATGGCAATTTTGTATTACAAAATATAATAACAAATACTAATGTTAGAATGCAAAACGGACGTTTTCCAAAATATAGCACTTTTGTATTATAAATTATGGCTACCAATACTAATGTTAGAATGCAAAACGGACGTTTTCCAAAATATGGCACTTTTGTATTGTAAAATATAATCACACTTATCTGAAATTTTGAATCCAACACAGACGTATTTTGGATTGTGGCACTTTTTCACGCAAACGACGTGCGTATGCGTTGAATCTCCGGGCGCAACTAAAAAAATGGCAGTTTTGCACTGACATTACCTGTCAAAGTGAGCTAATGCAAAAATGGCGGTAAGTCAGTGCAGCCATAATAAAAGCAAAAATGATGGGAGTTTTTTTTTCACTATAAAATATAGTCGGTTCAGGTGTCATTTTTGCAATAAAACGATTTTCATTTTTTTTTTAATTGTGGCCCTTTTGTATTCAAGGAGCGATATGTAAGTTTTTACCCACCCTAAAAAATTAACACCTACCCGACCGTAAGGATCAAATCTCTGTAAACATTGCATCTGCAATTAGAAGAAAATCTGATTATAAGATTTATGGTCTTCAAATATGGAATATGTTTTTTTTTTTTTTTCATGCTTCTCTATTATTTTCTCGGAATATTCTTTTTAATAACATTGAAATCTTGCAAGCTGAATTAGAACCAGTTCAGCTTCATTTTTTACATCTATTCAGTTCGAAGGACAAAACATTTTGGCTGATATAGGGAGTTGTCGTGCGTTATAAATTCATGAATAATTAATATATTAAATTTTTTATATTAAATACTAGCTTCTGCCCGCGGCTTCGCTCGCTTGAAGCTCAAAAACCAACAGTGATGATCTCTTCTTTGTATGTGTCTCTATACATTACAGAGGTAATATATAAAACTGAAGAGTTGTTTGTTTGTTTGTTTACTTGAACGCGCTAATCTCAGGAACTACTGGTCCGATTTGAAAAATTCTTTTAGTGTTAGATAGCCCATTTATTGAGGAAGGCTATAGGCTATAATATCATTACGCTACGCGGACGAAGTCGCGGGCAGAAGCTAGTAATTAATAAGATTGTTCGCCTGACAAGCCGCCGTACGGTCTGTTTACGCACAAAAAATAAATTGAATAGTGATGAGACAGTTACACCTGTAATGATAGTTTAAGAGTTTTAAATAAATAAATAAATAATAAATAAGTTACACGTACTTCTCCCGTGTCTTTCTGTACTACTTCAAACAAACCAGGATATAGTGTACGATGCACGTACATGCGTTTAAAATATTTAATTTATAATTATTGCAATAAGTTAGTTAGATAGGCTCGCGTATGTGTACTTTGACCGCGGCCTACATTTTTGTAGTGCATTGACATGCAGCGAAGCAAATCTCATACAGTTTTATTCTTAATAGCTTACGCCCGCGACTTCGTCCGCGTGGAATAGTTACTTAGTCTTAGCGTGATGATATATAGCCTATAGCCTTCCTCAATAAATGGGCTATCTAACACTGAAAGATTTTTTCAAATCGGACCAGTAGTTCCTGAGATTAGCGCGTTCAAGTAAACAAACAAACAAACAAATAAACTCTTCAGCTTTATAAATTAAGTATAGATTTACATTGACATTTACATTTACATGGACATTTGCATTGTCCTAAATGTTCGATTAAGTTAAGGTAGGTCTTATTTAGGTCTTCGCGCCTTCAGCGGCCCTAAACAGAGGCCGCCCGAGTCAGAGCACCCCTGTGACTCCAAGGTGGGTCCTAAGCCGGCTCGACAGAGACGTCCTGATAGAAGCCGCCATAGTGCAGGCCTGGTTCTCGGCTCCTGAGGAGCCAGTGGACGTGGATGCTGAGGCCGCCTGGTTCCGGCATTCAATGACAGAAGTCTGTGATGCTGCTATGCCACGGGCCAGGGCGGGACCTCAGAAACGACAGGTATACTGGTGGTCTCAGGAGCTGGCGAACCTTCGCACGGAGTGCGTTGCGGCCCGACGCCTGTACACAAGGCACCGCCGACGGCGCCGCCGCGACCGGACACTTGATGCCCCGCTTTACGAGTCCTACAGAGGGGCCAAGGAGGCTCTACAGTTGGCCATCAGCCGAGCGAAGGAGCTTGGCCATGAGCAGTTCCTAGAACTGCTAAACAGCGACCCCTGGGGACGCCCCTACAAGCTCGCAAGGGCAAAACTCCGGCCATGGGCGCCCCCGCTCACAGAAACGATGGATCCAGCTCTCATTGGAAGTGTTGTGTCCGCTTTGTTTCCGAACCGAGCGGAGCACATTCCGCCGCCTATGGGATCAAATACTGAGGCCCAAGAAGAGCCAGACGCGCCGGAGGTCTCAGGGGCAGAACTCGGTGCGGCGGTGACGCGGATGCGAGCCAAGAACACGGCACCTGGTCCGGACGGCATTCCCGGCCGGGCCTGGTCGCTGGCTCTCGGAGTTCTGGCTCCCAGACTAAGGGGCCACTTCTCGGAGTGCCTTAGGCAAGGACGCTTCCCAGAGCAATGGAAAACGGGCAGACTTGTCCTTCTCAGAAAGGAAGGGCGCCCCGCGGATTCACCCTCTGCATACCGCCCAATCGTACTGCTGGATGAGGCGAGCAAGCTTTTTGAGCGCATCACTGCTTCCCGCCTCATCAAGCACATGACTAGAGAAGGCCCCGACTTGTCCGACAACCAGTTTGGGTTCCGAGCAGGGAGGTCGACTGTAGACGCAGTTCTACGCGTGAAAGCCCTCTCGGAGGAGGTGGTGGCGAACCCCGTTCGTTCGTTGGACATCGCCAATGCGTTCAACACTCTGCCTTGGAGCTGCATCGTGGAGGCGCTCAAATACCACCACATGCCGCTCTACCTTCGTCGGACAGTCGGGGACTACCTCCGTGACCGCTCGGTCACATACATGGGACGAAACGGCGTGTGCACCCGGGTCATGACGTGCGGTGTTCCACAGGGTTCCGTCCTCAGACCGCTCCTGTGGAACATCGGATACGACTGGGTTCTGCGTGGGGCCACTCTCCCGGACGTCAGCGTATTATGCTATGCCGACGACACGCTCGTGCTAGCCCGGGGAACATCGTACAGGGAGGCAGCCCGTCTTGCCACTGCAGGGGTGGCACAAGTTGTCGCACGTATCCGTCTGTTGCGGCTGGAAGTGGCGTTGAACAAGACGGAGGCTTTATGCTTCCATGGGCCCCGAAAATCGCCTCCTTCAGGGTCCCACATTGTCATCGGTGGGGTCCGCATCGACATCCAGTCGTGCATGAGGTATTTGGGGCTCGTGCTGGACAGCAGGTGGAACTTCAACGTCCACTTCCAGCGCCTAGCACCCCGGTTGATGGGTGCGGCCGGCGCACTTAGTCGGCTACTGCCGAATCTCGGTGGCCCAAGCAGCAGCTGCAGGCGGCTGTACCTGGGGGTCATTCGCTCAATGGCCCTCTATGGTGCCCCTGTGTGGGCCACCGAGCTGACGAGCCGAGGCGCCGTTATGTTGCGGCGGCCGCAGCGTGCGATATCCGTACGGGTCATCCGCGGGTATCGCACGATTTCGGCAGAGGCGGCATGCGCGTTGGCGGGGTCCCTCCCTTGGGACCTGGACGCCCGGGTCCTTGCGTCACTCTTTACATGGCGCAAGGAAACGCGGGATCATGGGGAGATGGCGGACCCAAGGGAGGTGGACCAGTGCAGGGCACATTTGCGGCGGGCAGCGATCGCAGAATGGGCGGCGCGGCTCGAACGGCCGGGGGCCGGTATCCGGACGGTCGAGGCACTTCGCCCCGTTCTGGAAGAGTGGGTGGACAGGCGTCACGGCGTGCTGACCTTCCGGCTGACACAGGTGCTGTCGGGGCATGGATGCTTCGGCAAGTACCTGTGCCAAATCGCCGGGAGAGAGCCGGACGCCCGCTGCCACCACTGTGGGAGCCTCGAGGACACGGCGCAGCACACACTGGCCGAGTGCACTGCTTGGGCAGAGCAGCGCCGCGTCCTTAACGCTGAGGTAGGAGAGGACCTCTCGCTTCCGGTCGTCGTCTCAAGTATGGTCGGGAGCGAGAACGCGTGGCAAGCGGTGGCCTCCTTCTGCGAGGAGGTCATCGCCACAAAAGAGGCCGCGGAGAGGGAGAGGGAGGCTGCCTCCATACTGCCAATCCGCGCCCGACGAACAGGGCGCAGGAACAGGGCAGACAATGCCCTGTTTCATCCACCTTAAAAAGGCCACGGGCGGCGGACTTGGGGAAGTCCGTCCGCCCATCACGCAAGGCCCGAGATGGCGGCGCGGTAGGTGTTGCCGCGCCCCACTCAAGTGGATTGGCAGGTGGGGGATCATAACAGTCCCCCTCAACAGAGCCGGAGACCGCGCAAAGGCGGTCTGCCACTGCTGGGGTCGCGGAGGAATGAAACCTCGTTCCCGTAACCCCAGCAAAAAGTGGTGAGGTGAAACACCCGTGTGGTTTTAGTCGGTAGGTCACCCATTCTGGGTGGAGTCCGACACACCCCGCCGCCTTCCCCGGGCGGCGGATGTCCATGAGGATTTCCACACGAAAAAAAAAAAAAAACTTATTTAGGTACACATAAATTGTAGTATTGTTCTCACTACCCCGTGGCTCCAATTCCTCCGATCGTAAATCTATTCTTAATTATCCTAAACGTAAATATCAACATTGAAATAAAAACTAATAACATTGTTATTAACTGAAGAAATTGAATTAAGTCCACATAGTTAGGTTATATCGTTGATATTTTTTTAATTATATTTTTTTAATTATTATAAATATAATATTTAAATAAATAAAATTATAATTTACTGGTTACTGACACTTACGCGAATATTAGACATTGAAATAAAACTATTTTTTAAGGATTTTATCGCGTTGTATTACTTTTATTTAATTCCCGACGTTTCGAATTAAATTAAATTAATACAACGCATTAAAATCCGTAAAAATTAGTTTTATTTCAAAATTATAATATTTCAAATAAATTTAAAAAAATGAATGTGAATAATATTAAATCATCATACTATCAAATTTGTTGGGTAAGTTATTGTACGTTCATAACTATGATTTGGTTTTTTTAGAATTTGCCTACGTTTATTTGTTCTTTTTGTTAAAGGTCAATTTACAGTGGATTGTTCCATTCCTTATTGTGAATAAAGATACAAGTATTGTATGTATACAAATGTTTAGTATTCATTTTCTTCCTTATACATATTTATATATGTACACTAGCTTATGCCCGCGGCTTCGCTCACTTGAAGCTCAAAAACCAACAGTGAAGATCTCTTCTTTGTATGGGTCCCTATACATTAAAGAGGTCAAGCTGTATCTCACGTTCCGTTTAATTATTTGAGATAAGAAGTATACCAATTTTTAAGTTGGAGCACATACTTTCTAACAGTGATAACATTAAAATCTATTCAGTAGTTTTTGCGCCAACCCGTAACAATCAGACAAGAATTTTAAAACCCTATCCCACTTGTTTTTTTTTAAATGTCTTCAATGTACAGACACAGCCTTTTTACAATTTTATAATAGTAGAGATATATACATAAATATATTTTTATTAATAGTTTTGATGTTGTAGTTAGAAAAATATAATTGAGAAGTACTTTGATGAGTTTGTTTTGGGCTATCTGTAGATTAATTCAATTAGACAGTTTAGATTTAATTTAAGGTATCAAAGTGTGTTATTATTCCGATTGAGATACCGTTAATCCAGGTTCCTGATCTACAATTTCGTCCAAAATACTTGACAGGAAATAAATATAAGCGAATGAAATTTTTGATAACTTTACCAAGTTTGGAACAATATTCCGGTCGGTTATTTCTAGTGACGTAAAATTAGGTGAAATGGTACATCCGAATTATATAACACAGTTTGAATAAATTGTGTTTGAATTACAATTTATTTATTTATTAATTTATTTATTTTGGTATTACGTTTGTATTGGAAATTAGGTCCGCGTTGTAATTAAGTACCTATCAACAGTAATACGTACGTCACGTAGAAGGTTATTTACGTAGGTAACCGCGCATGATGGTGAGTAGCGATATTATTGTTTTAACGGTTAGTAGAAGACCGAAATACTTTCTGCAGTTACTTTTTTATTTATTTATTTAGTAACTTACATACAGATATCCTTACAGGCTATACTCGCGCGTTGGCTTGTGAGACCGATGAAACACGTATTTTACTTAAGGTTGATCGTTTCACTGAGCCCGCGAAATTCAAATTACTTACAATTGGTTTTTCGCTTGCAAATTTGTAGGTCTATAACACATTCTAGATTCCTAGCTGTAGTAATTGCGCCCTTAGCTATACAATATTCACAACTGAGAATTAAAAACTTTGCTTTGAAATCGATATTGTAGCTAAAAGTAGTGTCGACCCGATTGACCCTACTTTTAGCTTCTTTAACGTTTATTAAGAAAAGTTTTTAATGCTCAGTTGTGAATATTGTATAGCTAATGGCGTAATTACTACAGCTAGGAATCTAGAATGTGTTATAGACCTACAAATTGCTAACACTAATATTAAATATTAAGGCTCTAATATAATAAATTATTAATATTAAGGATTCTGTATTTTTATGTTTTCAGCCGAGAATATTATATTTAAAAGTTGTTTTTAATGCATTTTTTGTTAGTAGATTGTAGTCAGTCATTTAGTAAGTACTTATACGTTTTATGGGTCGGATACTTATAATTTCATTTTCAGCAGGGCTATTAGACCTATTACACACGCAAAATACGCGCTTTGTCGTGGAGTTGCGGAAAAGCCCGCTATACCATAGACCTATTACAGACCCTTGAGGAACTCCAAATTCAACGGGTAAGGTTCCACCCATCGCGTTTCCTATTTATTACTGACTTTAAAAAAGGAGGACTTATTAAAAATATACATTCAGGTGTACATAGAACCTTATGGGCATCTGAATGTATATTTTTTATAATATATATCCCGTTCAAATTTAATGAAGATCTGAACACTAAATTTTGATGATAATAACACACTCACCTGATAAATGACAACGTCGTAGGTAGGTAAGGTACGTAGAATTCTAATCGCCTTCAAAACATACAAAATAATGTCATGTACAAAAGAGTTTTAGAAGTCGGTGGCGAAAATCAAAGATCTGACCAAATCGAGGCACCGACTTCAGAAACTGTTTTGTACGTAACATATTTTTACATCTCTCATATTGCGTAATTAGGTCCTTATTACCCCCAAATGGGGCTTGTAGGTGACCAATTAGCGCTCTAGGGTAATAATGTAGCTAGAAAAGCCCTAGGGCGGTAAGTAAGTAATTAAAAAAAAACACTTCACTCTTTCAAAAAGTTCGCTAACCTAACCTAACCATCATACTGGCAATAGACATCATGCATTCAGCCAAATGACAAAAGAGGTCGCTTCGCTATTCAGCCTTGTCTTCGTATGAGTATAATAGTCATCAGTTTTAAATATCGAACGGCGAAGCTCAATTTCGTTCATGAAAAAAAAAAGATGAAAAAAGGCGGGAATAGAAATTCACTATAAATTTTAACTAATAAAATGTTTTTTTTTTAATTATGGCGCCACACTTTTTGTTTATTTGCCCGTGTCCAGTATTAGAGAAATCAAGTAGGTAATATTTCCCATCATGGGATTTTATGGCACCACACTTTTTGTGTTCGCCAGTGTCAAGTATAATGTTTAAATGTTGTTCAGTTGCCCCACTAAAACGGTAGAAACTTTATTGAGGCTTTGATGGAGTTTATGAGTGAACCTAAAAAGTCACGATTTTCAATTTTATATCATTTGCCTACACTCTCACACGTTCACGAACACATAATGGTTAATTATCCACCATAATTACACATTAAACTTCGGAGAAATTCAAGTTTTGAAAAATAATATAAAATCGACAATGTGCACTTTTCATTTTCCCGCCTAAACTCTAATAAAATGTTGTATTCTTGTAATGCCGGTATTTTTTTACTTACCTCACAATCGAGATATAAAGCAGAGTAGTTAGCTCGGGTTTAAGCATCAATTGCGCCCTCGAACTATAGGCGCCCTCGCTGCGCTCGTGCGCCTAAATATCTCGGCCTGCAATTGATGCCTTACAGCCCTTGGCTACTAATCTACTATTAAAGGCGGTTTAAATTTTTGTCAAAAGTATTTTATTACGACTTGGTCGCTTAGGTATTGAAATATTATTTAAGACTTTTTTAAGAAAACGGCCTTACAGATAACCTGTGTGAAGCAACGCTTACGTTGTGTTTGGCCGCGTGAGTGAGGATACCGGAGGACCAAACCCTTTTAAAAGGCCGTTAACGCACTTGTACTCCTCTGTTGTTGCGGGTGTCCATGCGCTTACCATCAGTCAATCCGTCTGCTCGTTTGCGCCTATGCCATAAAAAAGATCATTAAGATATTAGATTAAACTTTGTATTAGTTACCTAATTTTTAATTATGTTAATGTTGTTTCTGAAAACATTATTAGATATATACCCAATTAAATGTGTCACTCATATATACCTACCTTGTAACTTCCACGTGTTCTTGAGCTATTTAAGCCGAATAACAATCAACGTGTATAGGTCAATGTCTTCTTAATTGTTTATTGACAATTTGTGGGTTAAACATAGCTACATTTTGACTGTTTTTGTGGCGTCAGAAAATGTTTAGCATAAATATTATAAACTCAACAAAATCAAAATTAAGGAAGTTATAAGCATTTTAATTTAATACTAGACAAAGATCGCGATATAGAGAAAAATCAAAATTTAAAATTTTGTAAAATCCCACGACGAATATAAAATTGTAAAAGAATTAAATATCTTTTTCGAAACTCTCGACTACCGACACATATTCACTTACCTACAAGAAAATCTGTTGAGCTGCCATTCCCATTTCTGATGTAGTATAGAAATGCTATAATATGTGTTTTGTAGCATTAAATGCAGCCCCCACCGGATTTAAAGTTTCTTAAAAAATAGTCATAAAGGGTATTTTGCAGTTTCTTGTACAAAAGCCATAATAAAACTATTATACTTCAATTTTATATATTTTTTTGTTTTTTTACATTATAAATAGACTGTACCTTGGAGAAGGACATAGGCTACCTTTTGTCTCAGATTTTGCCCGCGGCTTCGCTCACCTGAAGCTATATTAGGATTAAAATGGATCCCAAAAATAATTTAATCAAAAACCAATCTAGGTATACATCAGAGAGATCAAGCTGTATCTCAGGATCCGTTTTATTAATTGAGATAAAAAGCTCACCAGTTTTTAAGTTAAAGCATTTAGCAATTATACTTTCTAACAGTAATAGTGAAATTAAAATCTATTTAGTAGTTTTTGCCCCAATCTATACTAATATTATAAAGCTGAAGAGTTTGTTTGTTTGTTTGCATGAACGCGCTAATCTCAGAAACTACTGGTACGATTTGAAAAAATCTTTCAGTGTTAGATATCCCATTTATTGAGGAAGGCTATAGGCTAGATATAATCACGCTATGACCAAGTAACTATTCCAAGTGGACGAAGACGCGGGCAGAAACTAGTCCGAAATAAATAGACAAGAATTTTAAAACTCAAATTTTTGGATTCGGAGACGCTTCTAAACCCTAACCCACTTGTTCCTTTTTTAAATATCTATAATGTCACTTCACAGACACAGGACTTCACGGTGTCCCAGGCCGTGTGTCGAAAAATAAAATATGGAATATGAGGTCATACGATCTATTCAATAATACGTACATTTAACCAGGCCTGTCCAGATATTGCCCTACATCGTAACACTCGTATAATATCTAATAATATTATTCTTGTAATATCAACTATTATTGTCTAAACTACATACTATTATTGTCTATACAACTATTATTGTTTAAAAGAGACCATGGTTCTCTGAGTTTGTTTCGGTGTTTCTTCTCAGAGGTCGTCAGTTAGGAAATACCGGCGCGCCATCTAGTTCAAAAAAATGTAAAACATTGACTTGTAAAAGTGTGTTTAAAAGATCTATTTACAGAAATAAATATCATTTATCATAACATTGGGCTATCCTAAGTAGTAGGTATAGAAATTAACACCATTTATTTTTTTACGTTTTTAATGCCATGGTAAAAAGACTATACAGAGAGCCCTAAAATTTGGCTCAGAAAATCTTAGATAGTTTAAGAACAAGATTCACATATTTTTAAATATTAATAATTTCTATACTAACTAAAGATAAGATACTCATATTTTTTTAATAGTGATCTTTAATATACCACCTAAAGATAAGATGCTCGTGTAATTTTTTTAAGGGATATTTTATAAACCACCTGAAGAAAGCAAATTACTTTTTTTTAAAGTGATAATTTATATACTGCCTAAAGATAAGATACTCAAGTATATTTTTTTATAGTGATAATTTTAATATTACCAAAAGATTAGATACTCATGTATTTTTTAATAATATCTAATATTTTATATACCACTTAGTATAAGATGCTCATTTTTTTTAAAGTGATAATTTCTATACTGCCTAAAGATAAGATGCGTTCCTTTTTTGTAAGTGTTAATTTCCATACTACCTACGAATTAGATGCTCAAGATTTTTTTTATAGTGATATTTTTTATTCTACCAATAGATTAGATACTCATATTTTTTTTAATAGTGATATTTTATATACCACATAAAGAAAATATGCTCGTTACTTTTTCTCAAGATTTTTTTTTATAGTGATAAGTATTTTTTGTTCTAACTACCAATATATTAGATTTTTTTATATTTTATTTTTTAATAGTGATGATTTCTATACTGCTAAGTAAGAAATCCTTGATATACGTATTATTGAATAGATAGTATGACCACTCGGTCGGGGACAACTTGTATTATTTGAAAGTTGATGGGTAATTTACAATGATACTGAAATTATTTTCTTTTTTCCAAAAATTGTCGAGCTCCTCTAGAATAATCTTGTATGTATTCAGTCCAATTTATTTCGGCGGGGTCACAAGGGAACATGCACTGGTCAGCGGGAGAAAGAGACGCGAACAGCTCTCTTACTCTCTCCGCTTTTATCACCCAGGAGTGAGATGTGAAGAAGTCGAGACCCTCTCGCGTCTTGGTGACAAGATAATTGAGTTTCATGTACCTGTAGAGAGAAAAGAGAACATTGATATTGTTGTTACGATTTTTTATGGGATAGGGGGGGAGGCAAATTAGCATACGGATCACCTATGGTATCCTCACAAACTCGGCGAAACACAACGTAAGCGTTGTTTTACGCTGGTTTTCCGTGAGGCAGTGGTATCACTCCGGTCGAGCCGGGCCAGTCGTGCTGAAGCATGACTCTTCCACGTTTTCATTTGATTCAGTCATGGGGTGGAGCGCCGAAAACGATCTTGTTGCCACTAGAACGCGCTCAAAGGGCTATTCTAAAAGTGGCAACGTTTCGACCATTCATGTTTCCAACCTATGAATTGTATCAGTCCACTAACGTCCTAACTGTCCGTCAATTGCTTATACTGCACACTGCACTAAAACAACACGACTTACTTCCATTTAAACCATCCCCTCCCGACAAGAGACGAAAAGAACTAGTCTGTACTAAACTTTATAGCAAACATGTTTTTGTAAATAAATTATTTTTATTCTTAGGCCCGTTTTTATACAATAAATTAAATAAGATTTTAGATATTTATACATTAAGTCGCAAACGATGCAATTCAATAGTTACTAAGCACTTAAAAACACTGACCTACTCCGACACGGAGAATTTGCTAGTAGTTGTAAAATAGCCGTAAGACAATATAATTTTATTTTCGCTAAGTTTATGTACATTTACAACATAAATAATTGCAAAATTAATGTATAATTTAAGTACAGAAATCGCCTGAAATACAGGTCCTAGTTCAGGCAATTCCTCCATAAATCCTAGATTGTAGTAAGCAAAATATATAGGCCAAGTAACATTCTAAGTTAACTACTTATTAACTATTGTTATAATTATTTTACTGTACCTATAAATGTATTAGCTAGTAGTTACTTGTAAGATTGACTATGTATTTGAATTTTGAATAAAGAATTTGAAAAAAGAAAAAAAAAAGATTAGTTAATATACTGACTTAATGTTACTGACAAGAGTTGCCACATTAGTGTATTGTTACTAAGCGCGACTACTACAGATCCTGGGTTCGATACCCAGGTAGAGCAAAGTGTTATTGGGGTTTTCTATGAAATTCTCAGTTTGGTATTTGTGCCCGGTTAATGGTAATAGGCATTACATCGGACCTAAACATACCGGCGAACTGTAGGCGTACATTCGTACTCCTCTTCCTAAACCTTCGGGGAATACAGGCTTGATGGTAGGTATATAATAAGTCTTAAAAAAATAAAAGATCAAAATTCTTTACCGTGGTTTCTTGCCAATCAGTCGTTGATAAATATCGGCAAAGTAAGCTGGTATTAATTGGAACAGAGTAGTCAGAAGTATGACCATCCATTTGTATCTGGTGAACATGTACCAACCAGGCAACAGGAAATCTGAAACATATGTACCTATTTTTAGTACACTCTACCAGTCTCATAAACACAAGCCTGAAGCTTCAAAACTAAGAAACAATATGTAAGTAAAAATGTTCGGATTAGGTCACTCATCTATCTATACTTAATATATAAAGCTGAAGAGTTTCGTTTGCTTGAACGCGCTAATCTCAGGAACTACTGGTCCGATTTGAAAAATTCTTTCAGTGTTAGATAGCCCATTTATTGAGGAAGTATATAGGCTATATTTCATCATGCTAAGATTAAGTAACTATTCCACGCGGACGAAGTCGCGGGCAAAATCTAGTAAGATTATAAATTTATTGTAAATAACTAGGGCTTCGGCCTTGCGATCATGTGGTTGCCGAATCGAAACCCACCCATTTTTTTTTTTAATTTTTATGCGATAGGGGGGCAAACGATCAAACGGATCACCTGATGGTAAGCGATAACCGCCGACCATGGACACCCGCAACACCAGAGGAGTCGCAAGTGCGCTGCCCGCCTTTAAAAGGGTTTGGGCCTCCGGTAACCTCAACTCACTCGGCGAAACACAACGCAAGCGTTGTTTCACGCCGGTTTTCTGTGAGGCCGTGGTATCACTCCGGTCGTGCCGGCCCATTCGTGCCAAAGCATGGCTCTCCCACGTGAAAAATTGAAAAATGAAATTAAACTACCGACGTGAACCCACTCGTAACAAAACACATAGCACGAGGGGTTAACTGTATTTTAACCCGTCCGAATGCGGGGAACTAGTAAATACTACTACTACTACTAAATAGTATCTGATCATCGCAATGTTTCCTTTAACAAAGTTTTGCTCCAATTAACTGGCTAGGCGCACTATTAAAGGCTATCAACCTACATTTATAAACTCTTATGATCAAAAACCACTTTACACCATAACTAATACATGTTACAAATCCGAAGATAACTCTGATTGTATGGTTCGCTTCACACCTATATTGGTGATTTGATGACTATTAATATGAGGTAGGTTAAGGCTGATCGTTTCGCTGAGCCTGCCAAATTCAAATTACAATTGGTATTTCGCAAGTTGTAGGTCTATAGCACATTCTAGATTCCTAGCTGTAGTAATTGTGACATTAGCTATTCAATATTCTGAACTGAGAATTAAAATCTTTGCTTGTAAATCGATATTGTAGCTACAATCATCAATTTTGGCCAAAATTGACCCTACTTTTAGCTTCTTTAACGTTTATTAAGCAAAGTTTTTAAAACTCAGTTGTGAATATTGTATAGCTAATGACGCAATTACTACAGCTAGGAATCTAGAATGTGTTATAAACCTAAAAATTGCGAAAAACCAATTTTAATTTGAATTTGGCGGACTTAGCGAAACGATCAGCCTTATGGGCTAGATAGATACGTTTCATCTCAAAAAGTAAAATAAAGTACCTAGTAATAGAAAAACAAGATTTGATGAAAATATTATTATCTGATTATATTTTTAAGAAACGTTATTATTTCCTTACAATAAGGTCTAATGATTAGGATAAATGTTCTAACTACTGACTAGATACTCGCTGGACAAATAACACTTCTTTTCAGCCTTTCAGAAGACACAAACAAATTATTAAATAGTTTAGTACAAAATTCAACATCAGAAATATATAATTTGTCACGGACTTGTGCATAAACTAAACCTACTTTATTATATTAAATGACTAGCTTCTGCCCGCGGCTTCGCCCCCATGGAATTCGGTCTGTCATCACATCCCACGGGAACGGGACAAAAAGTATCCTATGTCCGTCTCCTGGTTCTAAGCTACCTCTCCACCAATTTTCAGCCAAACCGGTTCAGCCGTTCTTAAGTTATAAAGAGTGTAACTAACACGACTTTCTTTTATATATATAGATAAACGCATATTGGGGGAGACCTACGTCCAACAGTGGAAATTATTTATATATATTTCTGTAAATAGATCCTTTGAAGACACCTGTCCAAGTCAATGTTTTACACTTTTTAACTCTCTTCTTCTCTGAGAACTCGTATCTTTTAAAGTTTTACGGTTTTGAGTGGAACAGTCCCAGCTGACGGCACGCATGCATCAGTTTTGCGTAGAACATTCCCAACTGATCGCACGTATGCATTAGTCATTGTGAACCTCGACCTTAATCTAGGGAGTTCAATAATTTTCGTAGGCCACAGCACAGTATGATTAATACAAGCATTAAAAACTGATTACAAACATAATAAAACATCTATAAATTGTTTTTAGGGCACTGGAATCATAATTCAAGTGCTTAGTATTAGAGAAATATAAAGACAAGGAGAAAGAAAGAAAATTAGTTAAAGAGTAACATATAATTGAATTAAAGGAGGTCCTTTTTTTTTTTTGACGGGGTTGGAAATGCTTTATGCACTATCCACCACTCCGGGGAGAGCGGTGGGGTGTGTTGGACTCCGCTCTGAAAAGAGCGATCTACCGACTAAAACCAACCTCGGCGTTTCGCGACACCACTTTGGTGCCGGGCCTACGGGAGCGCTGTAGCATTCGTCCGCCAATTAAAGGAGGTCCTCCTTTAACTCCTATGTATAGTATGCTTGAAATCTGTGGTTTAAGCTAGACAGCATCCACAATATTAGATTGTTATATTTAAACACAAATGCGGAGGCCTGCAAAACTTTAAATACGAGCATGTCTCCGTTTGAGGGTCAGTGTGTTAATTTATATTTCTGTTCAATCATCTTAATATTGAACTGTTGTTACCTATGCTTATTGATTGTTTGTACTTTTGAGGGAAATAAATAAATATAAAAAAATAAGAAATGAAACTTACAAGATTTCTGCTTGACGCTGTCCTTGACGAATATCTCGAAAATTTTCCCAATAGTGATCGGGTTGCTAGAACTGGTGCAAGTATTGTAGACCTTCAGCTCTCTTGATCTGAAGAAAAAGATGTGTCAGAAAATCCCTATAAATTTTAATACATACAGATTCATGGGACATCACATTCGCTTCATCTACGTTCATTGACGTCCTCATGCATAATCACCGATTTAGTGTACTCTTAACCTGACTTACTAACTTACCTAACTGCCTCATTGGTCTAGTGTTCTCAAGCGTGACTGCTATGCTTGAAGTCCTGGGTTTGATTCCCAGGTCGAGTAAAGAATTAAATTTAAAGCAAATAATTAAATTACTGAATACAAAAATTAATTTATCCAGTAATAATATATGTTTGTTCAAAATAAAAAATTTACAACCCACCGCGTTAATAAAATTCAATATTCTCTGTTTAAAAAAAGTACACTGTCAGGCTCGACCGTAGTTACACCACAACCTCACAGAAAACCGGCGTGGAACAACGCCTGTTGTGCTGCCGTTGTATTTCGCCGAGTGAGTGCGGATACCGGAGACCCAAACCCTTTTAAAAGGCCGACAACGCTCTTGTGACTGCTCTGGTGTTGCGGGTGTCCATGGGCGGCGGGAATCGCTTACCATCAGGCGATCCGTCTGTTCATTTGCCCCGCTATGCCATAAAAAAGCATTCTTCCCCAGTATTAGAATAACAGTAATATGTAGCTCACGTTACTTTATGGTGAAGTAAAAAATCGAGACGTACTTGCTACTCCTCGCACCAGCGACAATTACTAAGTTGGTAACGTAGTCCACAGGGATAAGATCTACCACGTTGCTCTCCCGACCATAGACCACCCGACTGAGACCCTTGCCGACGAACACAGAGAGACCAGTTGCCCCAAACCAGTTCTCTAGCCAACCCCTGATAGGGTCTTCCTTGATTGCTGCCACTGAAAAGAAAACAGTTTTTTATGCTCCTAAGGTGCATAATGATAAGCAGGGTATATATGATAGTGATAAGTAGGTATACTTACCACAAGAAGGTCTGACAATGACGGTGGGTACGAAGGCTTGGTTGCCCGCAACCAAGTGCTCGGTTAACGCTTTCGTGAATGTGTAAGTGTTTGGAAGGCCATCTGTTAAAACATAGGTACCAATATTATTTTTTAATCTGATCACAATTTAATAATAACGCGTTGTAATAATAGCTTATTACAAAATGTTATTGTTGTTATATCGTCATCAGAAATATGCATTAATAATAAGTATATTTATGTAAGAAGTTCTTACTCAATAATTTATTTGTTTGCTCCTCAGTGACTCCTTCTCTGAGATACTGGGACACTTCATTGATATCAGCTGGTGGGGGATACAGGATTTCGTCCACCACTTTTCTATTACTATTTGTGTATGCTGTAGATATGTGAACGAAGACCTGGAGGATAAGGATTCAATAGAGTAGTTCCCTGATGTTAGATTTCTTAAAAAATATTCTGACAAATTAAGTTAGAGAGCTATTTTCGGCTCGTGGTTCAGTAATAACTAAGCTGATCAACTGATCTGCAAGGTTAAGTTGCGCTCACCACGGTCAGTGTGTGGATGGGTGACCATTCTTAACACATCGTGACCCCTACGTGCCTCGGAGAGCACGTAAAACCGTCGGTCCCGGTTGTCATACGAACATGTATGACAATTGTTTGTGGTAGTCAGAAGCCACAAAAGACCTGACTACCAGTCTATCTTCCGAATATCGGTATTGCCCAGAAATTGGGTTGCGGAGGTCTGATGGCAGTCCCTTCGTGTAAAATGCTGATGTTCAGCCGCATTGGTTAGACTGGAAGCCGACCCCAACATGACCAAAAGTGGTTATTTTGGCCCGTCTGTGATCGTGGCCGCGGTAAGTCGTAAGCGTATTCACAAAGCCCATTCTCACCTCCAGCCGTTTCATCCTTCGACTCAAAGCCAGGATCTTCCTCGTGCCTTCCACGTTTATGTTCCACGCTACTGGAAGAGGTTCGTTGAACTTCACTGTAGCAGCTGAATGTATGATTACCGATACCTGTAATAGGCCTCATTTTATTTTATTCGAATTCAAAACCGTGAAGAATTGTTTATTCATGTTTAATTTTTTTTCCTTATTTAATTTACATTTTTTATGTTTTTTTATGGCATAGGCGGGGATAGCGAGCAGACGGATCGCCTGGTGGTAATCAATTACCGCTGCCCATGGACACCTGCGACACCAGAGGAGTCGCAGGTGCGTTGCCGGTCTTTTAAAAGGGTTTGGGCCTCCTTTTTAGATAGATTTATTTGTTTACATCATATATTCAGATTATTATGTCTATATTCTTAGAGGCCTTCTTCTTCGTATTTTCTCGAGAATCTTTCTGCCCCCGCAGCCACCAAGAGATATTATGTGCTCCGCTCACATCTACATTAACCAATTTTTTTTTATAGGCCTTAGTACCTACTTGTTCATAAGTCACAAAAAAATATACACTTACGTTTTCCAATAACATGTCTTCATCATCAGCTGTAATTCCTAAGTCTGGACTAGTTATATCGCCAGGTATTACAACTATTTTCTTTAAATCTGTTGGTCTTTTGTCCTTGAGTCTTTCAAATAGCTAAAACCAAATACTCATATAACATTCCACCATCACGTTTATATTTCTTGAAGAATTAGGGAGTGTATTACTAATGTCGTTCACCCATATTGCAAGGTATATTTGGGTTTTATGTAATAGAGGGCGAAGCACAAATCCAAACTCCTAGCTGCTTCTGAGAATTTCATAAAACAACCCAATAACACTTTTCTCGACCGCACTTCGCACTTAAAATCCCTTATAGTGCAGCAGTAAGTGCATCAAAAGTATCTGGGCTGACAGGCTGACGGCCAACCTTACGTTGGAGTCCGTCATGAACCACATTAGCACTTCTACATTAACCCATGAGAATCAGTTCTTCCTCGAACTGCAGTCCATAGGAGCTGTTAAGGCTTGGTATCAGCAAGTCCTTTAATGTTTCAAGTATCAGCCAGTCCTTTACGGTTGCAGATACTACTCAATATCAGATGGCTCTCCTGCTCATTTATTGGCTTAAACATATAAAAATAAGAAGCGACCCATTGTATATTGGATGAAACTGTTTAATAGGTCATAATGCAATGGACCTTTATTCCAGCAAACGGATTCAAAAGACCGGATGCTTTCCTGATAGGACCATGGAATGCAGGGTTCTGAAGGCAATATCATGTGAAAGGTTTAAATGATAAAAAAAAAATCTTACCGGATCATCAAGCAATTGATTAATCCTGTCACTGATTGAGATTCCCTTCTTCTCACGTATAAGCATATAGATTTTGTCAATATCAGGACAACTATACAGAATTTTCTCTATGAAAACCTGCAATAGAATTTAATTTTGAATTCTACTGTAATGAGGAAGACTATTTTACCTAATGTACTATCCTAGCGAAAGTACGGTGTAACTCGGAATGATAGATTGAGAAATAGTGTGATAATGCAACGTTGGCGGGAAATCCACGAGCACCTGGAAATCCCCAATAATCTTTGACGAAGTAAACCGTTACACGGTCACGGTTATCCAGTATGCTCTAGCAGCCAAATCTGATTGGAAGACTCAAGAGAACAGGGTGGGCTGTCAATATGGCTAAGGGTAGATGGAGCAGTGGCGCTGCCCCACCGAATCCCAATCTATTCGATTATTTATTTTATTTTATTTTATTAATTTAAGGCAACTTTACAGCTTACAATAATAATTACAAGGTTATTAAGTTTAAGCAATACGCCAATGACGAAGTACATAATAAAAGCAATTATGTCTATTAATGAACTAATGCAGGAAATTAGATATAATTGATGTTGACAAAATAAACGAATAAAATTATATTTTAAGTGTGTGCGTGTGTGTCTATTTGTGTGTGTGTATGTATGCTTTTGTGGTTAAGTATGTACGTGTGTGTGAATAGAGTGTGTGTGGTTGTGTGTGAAGTGCTTTGCTTACATACGGTGCAAACGGCGTACAAATGGTGACATCTTCAAATATTTGGTAGATCATGTCCAAATGACATCTAATAATGGGGTCTGTCTAGACCGTCTACGCGGCACATTGAAATGAATTTTACTGAGCAAATGAGGGCAGTCAAACTTATAACTAAAAAGATCATGCTTTAACAAAAAAACGTTGAGTGGCCTTCTCTCCTCAAGTATTTTATTCTATAGTGTTTGCAGGTATCAGTATAATTTTGGAAAGACTGTTTTACTTTATACTTAAGGTATTTCACAAATTTCCGTTAGATGATTTCGATCTTCTCGATATATTTTTTGAAGAAGGGACGCCATATTACGCTATCGAAATCAATATACTCCTGACAAAACTAAAATATTGTAGGTACTTTTATACATTGCGGATTATTTTTTTATAGTCTTATCTAGCCGACTGATCGCAGTGTTAAAATATAAAAAACCTTACTTTTGTCGTCAATTGATCATTAATTATGCCATTGATATCTTCTTCTTCTTCTGTGCTCTTATAAAAATTGTAAAAAAACTATGTTTGTTACGGATTGGAGCAAAAACTACTGAATAGTTTTTAATTTTGTTCACTATTAGAAAGTATATGCTCCAACTTAAAAACTGAACTGGTGAACTTCTTATCACAATTAATTAATCGGATCCAGAAATACAGCTTGACCTCTCTGATGTATAGAGGCAAGGGCCAGTAAATATGTACAAATGACGTGGAAACACATTTTTTGGAAATCTGAATGGGTTATTTTCTTTGACTATCTAAAGGTTATTTTAGTGAAGGAAATATCGACTTGCGGGCAGAATTCAAAACAAAACAGTTTCCGAAATCGTAAGTAAAGAAACATTATTTTTCAAGGTTTTTCAAGGCAGTTTTACTTTTTGTATTTTTTTTATATTAAACTAGGTCTCATAAAACTCATACTTTACCTTTCCAATAAATCCGGTTCCACCAGTAATGAATACAGATTTTCCCGCGTAAAAATCCGCAACAGGTGGGTTTATTAATTCTTCTGTCGTTAAATTATCCATTTTTAAATAATATTTTTTTTACAAATATTCAATGTTAGGTTTTTTTTAAATAGGTGTAACTTGAACAACAATAAGGCTGAGACTGGACGGACCTCAACGATATTATTCAAGTTTTTTTTATACATTCTGTTTTATGATTGAAGTAAGTAGGCACTTCGCATATTAACTGTATCGTCAGGGTTGTCACAACTTATTCTTTTCATATGCAGATATCGATTTTTTACAAAGTTACTATATAATATTAAAACTTCGAAATACCTTGAAAAATGCTGATCAAAATTTTTTTACCAAACATTTCTGACAAGATTTTAATTATTTGAATGAGTTAACTACAGTAATATGCTAATCTATCCACGTTGCTATCCATTAATTGTAGGTACAATAAATTAATGGTATTAAAAAGTTATAATTCTATTATCTCTTCTTCTCTTCTCTTCTTCTCTTATCTTCTTCTCTTCTCTACTATTATAAAACTGTAAAAAAGCTGTGTCTGTACATTGAAGATATTAAAAAAAAAACAAGTGGGTTATGGTATATAAACGTCTCCGAATCCGAAAATGTGATTTTTAAAATTCTTGTCTGTTTGTCTGTTTGTTACGGGTTGGAGCAAAAACTACAGAATAGATTTTAATTTTATTATCACTATTAGAAAGTATAATGGTGAACTTCTTATCTCAAATAATTAAATGAATCCTGAGATACAACTTGACCTCCCTGATGTATAGAGGCCCATACAAAGAAGAGGTCATCAATGTTGGTTTTTCATTTGTACTCCTGATATAGCTTCACGTGAGCGAAGCCGCGTGCAGAGGCTAGTACTATTATAAAATTGTAAAAATATTTTTGTTACGGGTTGGTGCAAAAACTACTGAATAGATTTTAATTTTGTTATCACTGTTAGAAAGTATATTATACTCCAACTACTCCTGAGTACAGAGGATCCTGAGATACAGCTTGACCTCTCTAATATATAGAGGCCCATACAAAGAAGAGATCATCATTGTTGGTTTTTGAGCTTCAAGTGAGTGAAGCCGCGGGCAGAGGCTAGTAAGTATATATAAGTGTTATTTCACAATAAACAAGGAAATTTAATTAATAGTTCACATACAAATATATTTACTTAGTACGAGTAACTGCCCTAGTGGTCCTGAGCACGACTGCTACACTAGAGGTCCTGGGTTCGATTCGTAGATCGAGCAAAGTGTTAAATAGGTTTCTCTATGAGTTTAGGATTTCTGCCCGGTTAATGGCAGTAGGCTTACACCTGTGAACTGTGGGTTTAACATAAAGTACTCTCTGCCTAACCTTCCGGGGATTACAGGCGTGATAGAATATTATGTTATAAATAAATAATATAAATAATAATTGTGGAACGCAATAAATGACTGAATACTGAATACTGAAATAATATCGCTTAAATGCATTCATTTCAACCATACTACACAATTAATTCTATTTTTGGCTTATATTGTAAATTATTTATTATTATTTATTTTTACAAAAGTGCTTAAAATTAAACATTGCCCCACAAAACTGTGTTATCAGTTTGACTGCGGGATCGTGAGTCTCCGTACAATTTATACGTAATACATACATAGTGAGGTATGTAGTTAGTTACTGTATTTTCTCAATTTACACTTAAATACATGTTTGTCACCTTCATGTCTTATGACCTCCGGCAGGGTATTTAATAGATATGGCAAGCATTTTTTTAATGTTCTATCACCATAGTAGTTATTTATTCTAGGTACTGTGTATTTGGCGGTGGCCATTGGGCGAGTGTTATATTTATTGTCTACACACGTCAAGTTAATCTCCCGATTGCCATGGTTATTAACAGCCAGCAGGTATTTATGTTTCACACTGATTGGAAGTATGTTACAAATTTTAAATAATTTTATGTAGGTAGTCATTTTTACAATGTTCCCTTACTTTTTGTTAACAAGAAGTTTCAAGAATCTAGTTTGAATTGCTTCTAATTGACTCATGTACGTTTTAAATGTAAGGCCATAGCAATCAAGACCATGATAGATTCAACAAGTGATGATTCTGCTCCCTGCACGAGTCATAACAAAAAGCTGAGCGATTGGCCGTTTTGCGTGGATGTGACGCATACTTTCGCAAATTATGAACCTACCTAGTTTACTTCCTTGTTTAAATACACAATGTTGTGTGCGTCTTGTCTACGCAAATAAATTTATTTTCTTTCTTTCTTTCTTATAAACATCTTAGTATACCCAGGGGAACTTTGAAACTTAAATGATAGAATTTGCCCAATAGTATTCTAAGTTTACCACAAAAATTGAATTGGTTAATTAACATAAACAATAATATTCTACAAATATGTAGAATTTTTTTAATTAAGTTATCAGTTCCGCATCGCGGCTTCTTCCTTTTTAGATAAAATTAAGGCTGCATTCTACTCAAGCTTCTACTCACCAAATAGATTAATAATCAAACAACCTCCGTACAGTACAGTCGTGAGTAAAAAAAGTAATTTTCATAAAATTAACTGCTGAGTAATTTTAACGGGAACTCAGATTGGTGGGTAGTCTACTCCAGGAAACGTAGCGTGGGATTACCATCGACGAGATATACGGATGTATGCTTTTTTCCTGGTGCATTTGCAATCCGTCTTTAGACCATAAGCAAATTTGTTGGCTGATAATATGGCGTTTCTGGTGGGGTGGCCAACGCCGCCCCTACATGTCAAAGATACGGATAATACGGATGTATGTATGTATGTATCTTTATTAAACTTTTAAAAATTTCATTTTTAAAACAAGCCCGTTTTCACGGTTTGTCGATGGGAATAGAAAACAACTTATGCACTAATTATAAAGACTTAGGGCCACTTCCACCAACTTTTTAAATGTGTTTAAATTGTATTTAAACACAATTTTCTATAGTTATATAGATAACATAATAGATAACTAAGAGATTTAAAATTATTAATGTCTTTGGTTAGAAGACAGCAGGTAGAACGGTGCGTAACAGTTAGAGGGACTTATGGAGAAATTCCTTAAGCAATTTTACCCGAAACACAGTCGATGATCTGCTGCTACTCGCTAGAAGTTGCGGGATGCAAGAGGCATAAAACCGAACCCTGTGGAAGCCTATGGGGGAGGCTTCTCTTCAGCAGTCTTTTGGCTGGTATAATTACGTTTACATGCACTTTTTATTATCCGGAAATAGGACTGTGCTTACAATATTGTCTGGATTAATGTTCAATCGCGCACTGGCAGCAAACAATACAACGAAGTTTTTTTTTATGTGATAGCAGGCAAACGAGCACACGGATCGCCTGATGGAAAGCGATCACCGTCGCCCATGGAGACCTGCAACACCAGAGGAGTCACAAGTGCGCTGCCGGCCTTTTAAAAGGGAGTACGCTCTTTTCTTGAAGGTATGAAGGTTGTATTGGTTCGGAAATACTGCAGGCGACAGTTCATTCCATAGTTTTGTTGTGCGAGGCAGAAAGTTTCTAGAGAAACGCACAGTTGTGGACTGCCAGCCATCAAGATGATGGGGATGGAACTGTTGTCGCGTAGAACGATGGATAATAGATGGATAATAGTGTGGATAATAGTCTTCCAGCTGACGTCTTCCCACGACATAACATGGAGTTCTCCTAACAGTGAGTATACAGGGCCTTTTAGAACCAGGAATGCATCAGCAACACCTCCAGTGTCAATGGGCGCGATGATCAGATTTTTTGCTCATTTGCCGACTTCTAAATTGTGTGTGTGTTTTTCGTACAATAATGAATGTTTTTTCTTTCATTCTTCTTTCTATAATAGAGTATAATATAATATAGTATACAGTATTATATTATAGAGTATTCAACTATATTAAAAATATATATTGGTCCACATCAGAACTTTCTCCTGTATGCGCGTGCGATTCCTCAAACACAAATTCTTACATACAAAAACGCACAGACCCAGGACCACTACCTGTGGATCATGCAAATATTTGCTCCAAGTGGGGACCGAACCCACCACAAGTGTCGATTGTCCAGCCGCTACGCCAAATGTGTCGTCAAAATTCAAATATTTTTAGTGTAAAAGTTATTGAGTCTAGTTGCACGGTTCCAAAAAGTTGATCCTCTGGAGAAGAATCCGGCAAGAAACTCCATGGACGCGGACTCCAGACACACATCAAAACTCCGAGCTTCTACTGAAAATATCATAGAATTACCCAATAATACTCTGCTCCACCTAGGAATCGAACACAACATAATCATTACCGTAGCATTCGCGATTAGGATCACTACAACGAGACAGTTATACGTAACACATACAAGACTTACGCTGTGTTAATCATGACAGTTGACATCCCTAAGGAGGTTCCACATAAAGAAAAAAAAAAACAAGCGATACAATGTAATAAATCCTGTCGCGCGCGGCAATTAGGTGCAATTTAGCATGCGCACGTGATGCAACTCTGTAGGTTAATAAAAAGTTTTTATTACCATGACAATGGAGTGCAACTTTATACTGCGACCCTCCTGTTTATAGAAAACTAATATATCTTTACTAATTATATAAAGCTGAAGATTTTGTTTGTTTGCTAGAACGCGCTAATATCAGGAACTACTGGTCAGTTCAGAACAGCTCAGTCTACCCGTGACCATGGATGCTGTGAAGGATCGGAAACGTTGGGAATTAAATAATATTAACTAGCGACCCGCCCGCGGTTTCACCCGCGCTGCCCCGCTCCTAAGAGTCGTAGGGTTATGTTATATAGTTTAAAACCTTCCTCTTAAATCACTCTATCTATTAAAAAAAACCGCATCAAAATCAGTTGCATAGTTTTAAAGATCTAAGCATACATAGGGACAGACAGCGGGAAGCGACTTTGTTTTATACTATGTAGTGATATACCGCGATAAAATCCGTGAAAAGTAGTTCTATTTCAATGTCTTTTATTCGTGAAAGAGTCAGATATCAGTACCTAGAAATCCATTTGAACCAAAATTAATATATAATATAATATTTAACAAATTATACGAGTACTAATATGATATTATATGATAATATATATTATTTTTTCTTTCCAGAAAACCATGTCTCAATCAGTCAAACCGTTTTGGGGATAAATAGCAACATTAGTTGGCACAAATAAACAGCCTATCACCCTCCGCCTCACCTTATCCATTCCATGGTGGGTAATAAAACAAAAACAAATATACGCGCTAACTCCAGAACCTTTTGCGCGTTTAGTTATCTATTTGAAGAACCACTTAATGGGTTTTCTTAGACTTGTCTAATACAAATTGCTACCCCAGTTCTAACTTGGGGATTGTAATCTTTTTGTCTGAAACTTAATTAGTTTTTAAAAAAGAATAATGTCTTTGTCTGCCTTTAAACTTTATAGATTGTTACTAGCTAAACCTCGAAGACAAATGTGCTTTAAAATCACACAACTCACAATAAGAAGACCATATGGTTTTTCGTGGCAACGGTCCTGGCAACTAGAATTTACACACGACATAAACTTTCTAAAAGCTTCAAAATCTTTCTAGAACTATCATACATAATTGCGTGTGTATAAACCTCATTATTGTAGAAACCTATAATATAAAAACGCCAAATCATTGAATATATTTACACTTATAATTAAAGGCGTCATTTGATTATATAGTTATTTTGATGAAGGAATGAAGGTAAAGTAACTTGTTTTTCAATAGTTGTCACTGGCGTCACCTTGAATACGTAAATTCAGAATATGAAGGCAAATTTCGACATGGCGGGTGGGACTCGCAGTGGCTTAGACGTCATAGCGTCTGGTGTATCTAACCAGAAGACGCAGATTC
This sequence comes from Acronicta leporina, assembly GCA_947256265.1. Taxonomy (NCBI): domain Eukaryota; kingdom Metazoa; phylum Arthropoda; class Insecta; order Lepidoptera; family Noctuidae; genus Acronicta; species Acronicta leporina. The sequence goes on along the minus strand of OX366518.1, from coordinate 1,973,681 downwards.
GAATCCTGCCCGCAAGTCGAATATTTCCTTCACTAAAATAACATGTTAATATTATTTAAACTTTGAACAGTTTCGATTGAAATTGATATAGATATATGCGTATCGTATATAGAGGACGTCATCTCATCGAATTGGATCTAGTCTGTAAGGATATTGTTGGGAATTGGGAATAAATAAATAAATCTTATGAACATTGCATATATTTTTACCATTTGTTGCATTTATTCGTAATTCTGGTGTTCTTCTAAAAAAATAACATAACATACCATCACGCCTGTTACCACTTACCAATAACACTTTGCTCAACCTGGGAATCGAACCCAGGACCTCAAGGGTAGCAATCGCGCTCAGGACCACTAGACTAATGAGGCAGTTCTAAAAAAATATGATAAAAATAATTCAGACCCAGCTAACTACAGTAAATTTTATAAAATTTCCAACAAAAAACTGCTTGTAATATTATAAGAGAATCCTCTTTTATTTCGGATTAAAGGATTTGTTTAGAAAACCAATCTGCATTTAGGTTGTTTTGCAAACTTATTAAATGCTGTATCGTAGGACCATAATGTGCAGAGTGTAGGGCTGGAATTCCACTGGATATTGCAAAGCATCTTACACTGATCTCATTTCAGGCGTTAGCTTATGACCTGTTTTATAAATTGTGGGTTTCATTCTTTTAGAGACGGAAACAGGCTTTTTTACACAAATTGATGCTAAAAGACGCAAAATTATACATTCAATCCAGCGGATTTAAAACGAATTATTTTTCGTTTATAGCTAAGATACCTACGTATAATATACGTACACTACTGTATATCCATAAATTTATTCAGTTAATTGCATTACTATTATTGTTTACTAAAAACTATTAATAAGAAGCAATTCTTTTACTTTAAAAAGAAGGAGGTTCTCAATTCTTTTTTTAATGTGTACATATTATGCGATTGCTTGTTGTTGATGCTTTTTTATTGTGTACATATTTCACCAAATATGAATCTTTTTTATTGGATGATTTTTCAGAAGTGGTCCCAAATTAATTTAGTCAAGATCGCTGATTACAACATTTAGAACAAAACAACAATCACGTACCTACGGAAATATTCAGCATAACTCAAAAAAATAATAATTACAAATTTAAAGAAACCTCCACAATAGACTCTAAAAAGAAAAAAAAACGATTTATTGACTCTTTTACGTTTAATATAAGTAGAATATTTTAATCCAAGCGTCTCCTTGTTTTGGGGGACCGCTGAATATGTAAAATAGTACCTATATAAGTAGAAAATATAAAATAGCAGCCGTCCTTAGCGTAAACAAAATCAAAACTTCGAGACCAATGTCTACTTCTTAGCAGTAACTAGCAATTCATAATATTTCTACATTTATTGGTTTAATATTCCACCCCAAATCCAGTAATTTATACCAAGATCTGAAATTCTCAAATTTACTCCGAAAAAACACAACTTTCAGTATAAAACTATCGTAAGATAATTATGATAGTAATCTTAACTTTTACAGAAGTAAAGTGGAGGACTATTAGAATTTATAGGTCCGTTGAGAATTAACTTAAGTCTGTATTGAGACTAGCTTGAATAATTCATTTAATCTTACAATTCGAAGAAATTTATTTCTGCGTATCTAAACTTGTAAGAAATTAATTTTGTTTTTAAGATATATTTTACATCATCGTCATACGGATAGAGTGTCTAAAACAATAAAATCCCCCTTCCGATACTTGGATAACTTAGGTACAAGAATTCGCATTATTTATTTTATAATCATATTTTTATGGGATAGGGGGGCAAACGAGCAGACGAATCATCTGATGGTAAGCGATAACCAGTAACACCAGAGGAGAAGCGTCGTAAGTGCGTTGCCCACGCAGAGAAATGTCATAATATTATTGTTTCAGCCTATAGCTTTTCCTGAATCCTATTCTTCATCCAATACAAATCCTACATGTAATATCGGTGATCTCTAATTTATTGAGCAGCGATATCCGAAAAGGCCAAAAACTAGATTTCTAATTTTCATTTTACGCTGTAGACCTCATTAATCAAGTTAATCTGGGCTTTACTTAGCCTAATATTCTATCTCTGCTCAATAATATTCCGAAGGGTGTCTCTCTATGTCTTCTACCGTTTGTACAATGGGCATTGTTCTGAGGAATTGTTCGCAATGATGCAAACGGCTACTTCCTATCACCGCAACTCTCGCCATCGGCGTGGAGTTCATCCACATACCTTAAAACGACTCTGGTCTCTTACTGTGCGTTTCCAGAGGAATTTCCTACCATGCACACTCAGGTTGTGGAATCAGCTTCCCGCCGCTTCTTCAAACAGGGAGTGAAAATATTTATACAAGGTCTCTCTTTTACAAACGCATGAGTGATACCCCTGAGGCCGTATTTTGACGTGTTATTGCCATCATTTTCTGATTGAAAGAGAGGGATGCCGCTCTACAGATTAAATAGCGTTATGCCATTCTCACAAACTAAAAATTATGGCGATAACAAGTCGTAATACCGCCCCTGGTGTTGCAAACGTCCATAGGCTACGGTAACCGCTTACTATTTGGCGAGCCGTAAGCTTGTTTGCCACCTTTGTGATAAAAAAGGGAGGTCTGGCCGGTGAAATCACAGGACAAATGAGGTTTTACATATAATAACAGATTTATCATCACACTAGCTTCTGCCCGCGACTTCGTCCGCGTAGCGTGATGATATATAGCCTATAGCCTTCCTCAGTAAATGGGCTATCTCTCACTGAAAGAATTTTTCAAGTCGGACCAGTAGTTCCTGAGGTTAGCGCGTTCAAGCAAATAAACAAACAAATTCTTCAGCTCTATATATTAGTACTAGCTTCCGCCCGCGACTTCGTCCGCGTGGAATAGTTACTAAGTCTTAGCGTGGTACGCGCGGTACTTGATCATTATTTTGCTGCGATGTTATTTTAAAACTGCAATATCTCCTAAGATATTCATTGAAATCCAATGATGTAAAGGGCACTTTTGTTTTAAATTAAATACTTCTGATGAATAACGTATTTATTTGGATAAGGATTAATATCATGTTTATAAAAACACCTTCGCAAATAATGCATTTGGAATTTTAGAACAAAGTTAGAATAAATAAGGTTATAGTGAGCCAACCTTATAAGATAGACATATGCTGTCGCAGACTTTTTTTTAGAATAGAATAGAATAGAATAGAATAATCTTTATTGTACACCATAACAGAAACTAAATTAAAGATTTTTTAAGGCTAAGGGTACAATGGCGGTCTTATCGCTAATAGCGATGTCTACCAGACAACCTTTGGATGGACAGGAAAGATATGAAAAAGAGGGGTAAGGGTAGTCCATGGTGTACCTACATAACAGAAAGAAAGAAATAAAATATAATAGGAACTTGAAAGTGCTTAAATTAATAACTACATAAATAACTTTAGAACTTTTAAAGAGGCACAATTCTGTCATATATGATTTTTGCGAAACTTTAACCGTTTACGCAGCGCACGCATCGGAAGCTCTCAAAAGGAAAAAAACGAATTTTAGAACAAAGTTAGCATAAAAAAGGTTATAGTGAGCCAACCTTAAAAGATAGACATATGCTGTCCTGGACTTTTTTTTAGAACTTTTAAAGAGGAACAATTCTGTCATATATGATTTTTACGAAACTTCAACCGTTTACGCAGCGCATGCATCGGAAGCTCTCAAAAGGAAAAAAACCCCGATTTTGAAACATTTTTCATTGGTGCTCCGCTCCTATTGGTCTAAGCGTGATGATATTTAGCCTATAGCCTTCCTCGATAAATGAGCTATCTAACACTGAAAGAATTTTTCAAATCGAACCAGTAGTTCCTGAGATTAGCGCGTTCAAGCAAACAAACAAACAAACAAACAAACAAACAAACAAACTCTTCAGCTTTATATATTAGTATAGATACTAGCTTCTGCCCGCGACTTCGTCCATGTAGCGTGATGATATAGCCTATAGCCTTCCTCAGTAAATGGGCTATCTAACACTGGAAGAATTTTCAAGTCGGACCAGTAGTTCCTGAGGTTAGCGCGTTCAAACAAATAAACAAACAAACAAACTCTTCAGCTTTATATATTAGTATAGTATAGATTACAATTAAAAGTGAGTATAAAGCTCAATATTTTAGGCGTATCTATAAAAATACCTATTGTATAATGTTATTTAATAAAATACTTGAACCCGATCGTCTGTCTTGTGTTATCTTGTTGGGGTCAATGATACTTGATAAGGAACAGTGTTGTGGAGCGACCACAAAGTTAGTTGCATTTTTCTTGTATAATTTCGAATACACAATTTTATGCTTGTCAAGAGAATATTTAGCAATGTGATGATACCTTCTTAAAGTGCGGAATATCGTCGTGGCTGTCTATCACTCGTGCTCGGTTTTTTTATGGCATAGTGGAGCAAGCGAGCAGACGGATCACCTGATGGTAAGCGATACCGCCGTCCAAAGACACCCGCAACACCAGAGGAGCGGCAAGTGCGTTGCTGGCCTTCTAAAATGGTTTGGGCCTCCGGTATCCTCACTCACTCGGCGAAACACAACGTAAGCGTTGTTTCACGCCGCTTTTCTGTGAGGCCGTGTCGTATCACTCCGGTCGAGCCGGCCCATTTGCGCCGGCCCATGGAGCATGGCCCTCCTGCGGCAATAAGTTCGCCCCTATTACATTCTTATGTACCTTCTTAAATATCCCAGCAAACTGTGTGTGTACTTAAGTAAATTTCTTTCTAACCTTGTTCTTACCCTCCCCAACATTCACAATGACCTTGACAGGCACAGTTGCTGGATCCTTTCAAAAGACATCACAAGAGGTCTAACATCTTAAGTGAACGCTCGTTGGTGCAACTGAAACAGAAATCCCGTTGCTGGTGTGCTAGGTTTTATGTAGCCATTATGAACCATGAATCTAATATGTGAACTGCTACCGGGAACTTAACAGCAAGAACTAATACATAAAGAAAGAAAGAAATATTCTGCAACATTTTACACAGCACCATCTAGTCCCGAACTAAGCAGAGCTTGTACTATGGGTACTAGACAATGGATATAATACTTATATACTTTTTTTTTATAAATACATACTAATAATACATAAGAAACACCCAGACGAACACAAACACTTATATTCATCACATAAATATTTGTGTCCTGTGGGAATCGAACCCACGACCTCATGGTCAGCAGTCCTAAAGGTCTTCACTTCAGGGCTCCGAACACTCAATTGCTCAATAAGTAATTGTTTTACAGACTAGCGTTTCCCAAACTATGAGCCCGCCAAATAGATCGCGAGCGAATATTAGATAGTCGCTAAAAAGTCCATCAATATACGGTTGGCCCTTTTTCTTCGTTTTATTACATTTTCATTTAAGTTTTTTATGGGATCACGGTTCACAGAACTTTAGGAACCACTGTTCTAAATCAAAGATTGATCGGTCGGAAGCGGTCAGTCCTATAGTCACGTATTTGGTAGCCCATCCCTAGTAAATTCTCAGTGTCGCTTATTTCAAATTAATTATTCTAGCAATCTATATTAGCGATCTCACACTAAAACAGTGCAATATAATGCGATACGGGTCGGAACAATGTTCACGAAGCTACTATGTCTGGTGATAGTTGGTGTATGTGTTGGTGACTATGTTGGTGATGACGAATATGTTGATGCGGTGATTGATATGTTGTTGAACGGTGGGAGCAGAGAGTTTGGGGTTAGCGACGAAGATGTTAATGGTGATTATTTCTTATCATAATTCAATAAAAACTACACCACTGACGTAGCGGGTGAGCTTTTGGCCATCTATTCAATTGTTCAGCTTTGACATCGAGATATATCGGGGGTTCTATCCGAAGAACAAATGTACCCCGGAATCGAATTCTGAAATAACCTACACCAATAGTATTGTACTAGTATTCTTTTATCTGTGGTATTGGTATTTATATAATTGTTTTTTTTTAATGAAATTCGCACGTTGGATTTAGTAGTTGGGTTGATTGTTATAATTAACTATGTAGCAATAAGACATTATTAATATAATGTGTTTTAAGTTCATTTTTTCTTTTGCAACACAATTGCATTGTATGGTTATATAATATTTGGCAACTATTTTGATAATAGTATAGAACCGTCTGTATCCATATTTTTTGCAATTGTGCCAAGCTCGCCCACTTTACACACATTTCTGCGTCACGTGTTCTGGGTTCGATCCCCACGCGGAGCAAATATTTCTAAGGTAGTTGTCTCGGGTCGGGGCGTTTTCGTATACGAGAATTTGTCACCCACGATGTAAGAGAAAATCCTATATAATGGGGCAAGTTTAAAAAGAACACTATTTATTGTATTTGTATTTGAAAAACAAAAAAAAAATTATGTTTCGGATGTCGCCGGTCGGTGCCATTTGTCAAGATTTGGTCGAATCTTTTTTTTTCTCCACCATCAGTAGGTGACGCCAGTAGGTGCTATTGTTTTTTTCAAAATTTTGTGATCAGTTCCGCATCAAATTTGAATAGGATCACCTCAGTTGTATATTCTTTTACAAAAAAAAAACAAAACGGAATCCGTTTAATAATCGCGTAGCAAAAATACAAAAAAAAGCTGCAATCGAATTGAGAACCGGCCTTTTTGAAGTACGTTAAAGAGATCATAGTACTTAGTGGAAATACTCGTGGATGGTTTGTCCAAAAAATCGTTGTAGCCTTCTTTTGCCTTATACCCATAGCCATGGCATTCGCCACGATAACTATGTAATAATGACCAACATTCAATTTGCAGGTGAAGAGCCAATTTTGACCGGTGGAGTCTGGAAGTGTGGAAGATGTGATAATATTGACGAGTCCAAGCTTATATACTCCGAAGTAAACGACGTGGATGTTGAAATGATGACCGATGAGACGGTGGACATACAGGTTTGTGAACTAGAACTAAAAGATGTTATGATTTATCGCTTATACAATATTACGATAAGAAATCCCTGTTCGATTCGATATAAGATACATAACATAATCAACCCATTACAGTGTCCCACTGCTGGGCGGAGGAGACCCGTTTATCTTCTCAGAACATGAGGGATTAGGTTATAGTCTACCACGCTAGCCTAGTGCGGGTTGGCAGACTTCACACACCGTCGAGAGAATCTCTCAGACGTGCAGGTTTCCTCACGATGTTTTCATTCACCGTTAATGCGTGTGACATGACTTTGAAAAGTTAGAGGTGCGTGTCTTGGATTCGAAATCGAGGCCTTTGACTTGGCAGTCTAATGGTCATATAACTAGGCTATCACTGCTCTAAGTGCTCTTTAAGATATTAGATATCGAGATAAAATTATATTCACCCTCATCATCGCGTATAGCATTCATCCTGCGTAGATCAAATCTCTAATCCCAAATTTTTAAGACTTCCGAAAGTCCACCGGGAAAACAGAGGAGTGGGCATTAATTTACAAATAACAATCTACAACATGGGAAAGAGTCTGATCAGGAGCACCGCAATCGCATTTTGGTGACTTTCTTAATCCTTATTTATGGAGGTGGCGGTTAGTTATCCCGTGGTTGGAACGAAATCGATTCAGTTGGGTTTAAGACTTGCGGCTCGAGTCAAAACCGGGCAACTTCTTAATGGGGTCCGATACGAGTTTCTTATTAATGCCAAACGCCACGCTTCGTTTAGATAGATCTGGTATTTAATCCGGTCATCTGTCCAAAATGGGGATCTTAAACTTACACGGGGATATGGAAGCTTATCCAGTCCATCTACTAGTCCAACTAGTAGTTGGACTTATTCGATTAGTTGGCGACTTAGTCGACTTATTCGACTAGTTGGCGACTTATTCGACTAGTTGGCTTATGCAGGATGAACATTATTGACTGAAATCGGCTCACCGTACTGGCTTTAGTAAATCTCCCGGTGCTTTCCCTGCGACACTATCATGGATAATTACTATTAATATAATCCTTTAAAAATTACAACTAAAAAAATATGTACCTACTTTAGATAAAATTTAATATTATAGATTGAGGAAACTTCGCTATTGAGGGCTATCCGGTGACAATTAGCCTTTACATGAGACTTACACATACCGTTAAACTGTGGGGTGTACATTAGCACACCTCTGTATATTATGTTATATACTTTCAGATTGGCATATCGTTACCAGACATGAAGTGTGTGACAGTCAACTCGAACGTAGCGGGCGTGGTGCGCCGCGTTGCAGGCGCATGCAGTGGCAACACCGTCACGCTCAGTGTTGCGCCCGCACAGCACTTCACTGTACAAGTTTATAATTAAAGAGGAGATTCGTCAAGCAAAATTATAGTTATTAAGATAATACCAAATATGTTTTTTTTATGTTTTTGGAGGAGGTTTATCGTCATTTTGTCCTTAATTTGTGATTAGATCTTCACCAAAAGGTCTACATCGGGAGTATACTCTTTTTTGTTAAATAAAAAGAATAAGAAGAAGAACACGGTAAAATAAAAGAAATAAAACAGATAAACATAGGACTTCCACCATTTTTTTATTAGAAATATGTTAAAAAATAAATCCGGGAGAGTGAGAAGCGTATTCACGCGGGAGAGCCATGCTTCGACACGAATGGGCCTGCCCGACCGGAGTGATACCACGGCCTCACAGAAACCGGCGTGAAACAATACTTGTGTTGTGTTTCACCGAGTGAGTGAGGTAACCGGAGGCCCAAACCCTTTTAAAAGGCAGGCAACGCACTTATGACTATGATGTTGCGGGTGTCCATGGGCGGCGGTTATCAAACGGATTTTATGGAATAAGGGAGCAAACGAGCCCCCCTATTCCATAAAAAAAGCATCTACCTTGCACCGGACACCGGAGGATGCCAACTTCATCATAGAATATACTGTATATCCTCACAATGTCTTCCATACGCGTTTAATCGAGTAATAATGGATTATTAATTAATACACTCGGGATTACGAAAAGTCAGAGATGTGTGCCTTGGACTCGAACTCGAGACCTACGACTTCGCAGTCCAATGATCTTAAACTAGGCTATCACTGCTTCTGGATGATAATAACTTCAACTAACCATAGGTAGGTACCTATCACATGATATCAATATCACTAAAATCACCTGAATACGCAACAAAGTACCTATATTACAGAAAACTATAAATTATTCTGCTTTATAATTTATGAGCAATTATGCGTTTAACGATTTTGCCACCTTTGACCGCAGGCTCTCTATAGGTATAATTGATACCTATAATATATTTAATGTTATAAAATGATAAACAAGCGTACGGGCTTGCCTGATGGTAAACGGCAACCTGAGCTTATAGACGTATCTCTATTCTAGAGGATACTAGGAACTACATAAAATAAAAAAATATTTCAAAACTATCTCAGAATGAGTCGGATTAGGCTATGATCCACCACCTAAGGCCTGCTGCGGATGGAGAGTTCACACACCGTCGAGAACTGACTTAATGCGGATCGACAGAGTTTCACGCCATTGAGAAAATCCAGCTTCCCTCACGATGTTTTCACAGTTTTAGCGAATGAAAATAATCACTATTAAACGTACATATTATTTCGAAAAACCAGAGATTTTGAATTTGAAGTATAGCATCCTTTGAAAGGATCTCGGCAATGCGCGAGTGACACTTCTGGTGTTGCAAGCTTCCATAGGCTACGGTAACCGCTTACCATCAGGCGGGCCATACGCTTTTTTGCCACCTTACTGGTATATAAAAAGACCGGAATCTATCGGTAGAAATGTGTTCCTTGCGAAGTATGTGCGGTGTAGCTCGGAATGATAGATTCAGGATAACACAACGTTGTAGACTGAAATATGATGTAGTGACAAGTATTGAAAAGAATATACTGAGATGGTTTGGACATGTTGAGAGAATGAATGAAGACGATTAACGAAAAGAATTTATAAGGCGAATATCAGCGGCAGCGTCAGAAGTGGTCGTCCTAGAAGGACGTACGCCGATCTCATTGGCGAAGTCCTTCAAAAAGGTCAGGTGCGTAGTACTCGCAACCGGCGCGTATGTATGAAAAGATGTGTGAATGTCGCAGGAGCAAAAGAAGTATGTAAGAATGGTAGCAAGTGGCGGTCTATAGTTTCTGTCTACCCCTGTGGGAGAAAGGTGTGAGTGTATGTATGGAATCTATTTACCAAACAGAAATCCAAATACGAGGTAATACTGAGAATTTCATAGAGGGAACCCAACACCACTGCTCAACTGAAATTGATGTGCATCCTTTCAGTCCTCAAAGAGCTCCCGCTTAGCAGCAAGGCTTGCTACACAATACGGTCTGCGCACCAGCTGAGGAATCACCTTCTGTGCCACTGGTCGTGGGTTCGATTCTCGTCTAGTAGGTATACCCTAGAAGTAATATTAGTCCCAGATTTGTATCTATAACTGTAGTAAAATCTCTGAAATGGTTGGACCGATTTTGACGGGACTTTCACTAGCAGATTGCTGATGTAGCAAGGTGTAACTTTGGCAATGTTTTTTTAATACTACGCGGACGAAGTCGCGGGTAACAGCTAGTACCAAATAAAATACAAAACCGATAATATAACACTATCATGCCTGTTTTCTCTGAAGGCTCACATGTACTAATTTACAACCAAAGTTTGCAAAGTCTCATCTAATAAGGGGCGAGCCAATGTCATTAACAGGACACAAACTTCGAGCAGCTACTGAAAATTTCATAGAAAAGCCTAATAATCAATCTAATCTCAAATCTAATCTAATCTCAAATGAAATCAATCAAGAAATCTAACCCAAAACCACCACTAGGAGAGACAAAGACAAACGTATGTTAATCAGTCAGTATGTAACAAAAATGTTATAATGTTTCCTCACCACAACAGGCAATCTGATCATTGTTTCATTGAATTGTTTTTATTTAGACTTGTTGTTTAATATCATCGATGATCTAGTTTTATTGTGTTGCAGGCATAATTAATATCAGACCATCTATGTAATGGTCATTCTGTAAAAAAAATATATTTTTTATTTTATTTCATAAAGCCTCTAAGGTTTTTTTAAGGTTAATGAAGGCCGCTTTTCTTTTTGTTAAAAGTTGATCAATTTTTAATGGAACCACATTAGAGGCTACTTAAAAAAATTTTTTTTTGAAATCGCCAGACAATTACACGAACATAGCACATTCTTCTTTCACTTCCTTCCTTCTTTTCTGAAGTCAGTTGAAAATTGCAAGAAACGATACTTACTTAAAAAGGTTATAGTGCAGATATTGGGAACATATCCACACAAAAACTTTGAGCCCGAGTTGATTTGATCTCTCTCTTTGTTGACAAGCTGACAAAGACACTTTATATTACACTTCGACGGAGAATTGTGGATTTCGGTTGTGTTCATAATATCCCGTTTATTATCTTTTTGTATTTTTTTAGCTAAGATTATAAAGTGATTTTAGTGAAGGAAAAATTCCTGCTAATGGAAATATTCTGCCCGCTAGTCGAACATTTCTTTCTCTAAAATAATCCCGTTTATTGCTAGTAATATTGATTGGGTTTGACTCATTGATTTAAATAGTTATAAAACTTCTATTATCTGCCCATGTGTATGCGAATTATTTATATTTCTTTATTACTTAATATATAAAGCTGAAGAGTTTGTTTATTTGTTTGTTTGCTTGAACGCGTTAATCTCAGGAACTACTGGTCCGATTTGAAAAAATATTTCTGTGTTAGATAGCCCATTTATTGAGGAAAGCTATAGGCTATATATCATCACGCTACCGGCAGAAGCTAGTATTAAATAACTAAAGAAGATCGTGTTGGGTATATTAAACATTTAATTATTGCAGGTTTTATCCAGCACAGCTCCAGAATCCAAATGTTAAAAACGCAAAAAATAAAATCATCGCGAATAATACCGCAGGACAACCCTATTTCTAGATATAATAAAACCTTAGCGTGATTAATGGAAACATCATGACAACCCTGGTTGTGCATTATGAATGCAACTGGAAGCATAACAAAGTAAACATGTATCATGCGCGATTCAGTCCCAGCCTCATTGTATTGCAAAGTGTTTCCCGAAATAGTTCACAGTGCCCCTTTTAATTTGAATTAAACTTCTTTTAAAGTGAAGGTAGTATTGAAAATTATCAAAATGGTTATGTTGACGTCAAAAGAAATGACAAATCCGTCGGTTGCGGAATTTTACGCGGGCAAGTCTATATTCATTACGGGTGGTACCGGATTTATTGGAAAGGTAATATGACTACATACTTATGAGTATTTTAATGGTTTTCAAAACTGGAGATTCTCGCAATTTTATGACATTTCAAAGAACCGTAGTTTTTTTTGTTTTCTTCCCAATAGAACTAGACAAGCTAAGGTAATAATGTGCCAAATCTCATGTATGTTGGTTAAATAGTTATCGAGTTGTGAAGAGGTCAAAAGTAGCTCGACATGCTTACACATTAGTCTTAGTTATAAGTGATTGTACATCGTTGTTATATAACTGTAAATCATGTTTTTATGCAAATAAATCTTTAATATTATTAATATTAGACATAGTGCTGCGTCGCCAGTTCCTTTTTCTTTAAACTTGGCTGGACACGCTACCGCTTGTCTAGACAAGTAGGTTATATGGTTTTTCACATAATGTTACATGGTTTTTTTATTTTCTGAGTAAAAGACAAACTTCTTCAATAACCTAGAGGTACTAAGAACGATTGGGAGTTAATGTGTTAATGGATTTTTTGTGAAATTCTCAGTAGCAGCTCGGAGTTTAGATTTGTACCCAGTTAATGGCAATAGGCTCGCCTGTTACATGGGACCTAAATATACAGGAATACAGGCGTTGGTATTTTAAATGACAAAATAAAGAAAAGTTCCTTCTGCTTTTATGCAAACTTATGGGGATAAAAATTATAATATAACTCCTTGATAGATAATTTATACTTGAGTTTTTTGTAAGACTGTTATATTATCTATCTTGTTATCATCATTGACGGTACATAACGAGCACAGGTAATATTAAATTCTGTACCTATTGTTTTGTATTCATCGTTTGACCATTAATATTAATGAAGCAGTGGTTAATGACCAACAAATTACCTACTTACAATGGTAATTTACGAATAATTATTTATTGGAAACAAAATTATTGTTTTATTGTAGTGGATAATTTTTAATATTTATGTAAAACAATTAGAAATCCGCTTATCAAACGATCTGTTATTTACGGTACATACGCCGCGGTTCGTCTATACAATTTTTTTAAAGATTACTAGCGATGTCGATCTCACATTACAAGTATTCTTGTTACCCCCTCGAGTTTGTGCTACGAGTGGGTTCACGTTGGTGGTGCAATGGGTGGGTTTCAAACTGCCAACCACATGTTCGCAAGTCCGACGCCCTAGCCACTAGGCAAACGCCGCCGCTTCCTTTCTCATTAAAATTAAAATGTATTAATTTGAATTAAAATCTTACTAATTATCTTAGGTGTTGCAAACTTAATAAATACTAAGTAATTGTCTTCAGGTAAGTATGAATTGTCGGTATTTAACATAAAAATAATACAAATAAATAATTTCAAGCAATTATCAAAATATTCGCGTGGTGCGCCGGAGCGCGAACTACGTGAAGTAATAACGCTATATGATTTACCTACAATAATATTTCTATTCACGAGAAAAGTAGCAGTAATGCGCACGAGTCGTTGCCTAATACTGTTTACAATATTTAAAAAGCATAATTATTTTTCATTATACATACATACATACACTCGAGCCCTTCTCCCACAGGGGTAGGCAGAAATTATAGACTGCCACTTGCTACGATTTTTGCATGCCTCTTTTGCTTCTGCGACATTCATACATCTTCTCATACATACGCGACGGTTGCGAGTACTACGCACCTGACCTTTTTGAAGGACTTCGCCAATAAGATCGGTGTAGGTCCTTCTAGGTCGACCTCTTCTGACGTTTCCGCTGATATGCGCCTTATAAATTCCTTTCGTTAATCGTCTTTCATTCATTCTCTCAACATTTTTCATTATTAGGCGGATCAATTCAATTTCATCCTGATGGGTACCTAAAATTTGTTCCATAACTTGGTAAAGTTATCAAGAATTGCATTTAACATAAACATACCATCATGCCTGTATTCCCCGAAGGGTTAGGCAGAGGCGTACTAATGTACACCCACAGTTCGCCGGTATGTTTAGGTCCCATGTAATAGGGGGCGAGCCTATTGCCACTAACTGGGCAGAAACTATTAACTCCGAGGTGCTACTGGGAATTTTATAGAAAAGCCCAATAACATTTTGTTCGACCTGGGAATCGAACCCAGGACCTCTAGCGTAGCAGTCGCACTCAGGACCACTTGGCTAATGAGGCAGTTATAATCAATAGAATAAAAATGTAGAAGACATACTTGTTGCTCTTTGTACCTGCAATAATCACCAGGTTGGTGACATAGTCCACGGGAATCAGGCTAATGAGGCAGATATCTACTAATACACTCACTAAAACTAAAAAGCGATTGCAAACTTTTTCAGATAATACCAATATCATTAAAGCATTTATTATTTGTTTATAACCATATTTTTATTAGTCGGGTCTATTCAATTCACTCTAATGGGTGCCTGAAATTTGTTCCAACTGCCTTAGCCAAGTGGTCCTGAGCGAGACTGCTACGCTAGAGGTCCTGGGTTCGATTTCCAGGTCGAACAAAGTGTTATTGGGTTTTTCTATGAAATTCCCAGTAGCAGCTATGTGCCCGGTTAATGGCAATAGGCTCGCCCCCTATTATATGGGACCTAAACATACCGGCGAACTGTGGGTGTACATTAGTACACCTCTGCCTAACCCTTCGGGGAATACAGGCGTGATGGTATGTATGTATATTTCCAGTGAAGTATTTTGGACGAAATGGTAGAGCTGGAACCTAGATTAACGGTATCGGAATCCGAATAATATCACATTTTGATAAAATTGTGTTTGAATTACGATTTATTCCGGTATTACGTTTGTATGGGAAATTTGTTCCACCGGACTCTTATTTATTTCTTTTGCAGGTTTTCATAGAGAAAGTTCTGTACAGTTGTCCTGATATTGACAAAATCTACATGCTTATACGAGAGAAGAAGGGATTGACAATCAGTGACAGGCTAAAGCAATTATTTGATGACCCGGTAAAAGAACCACATGTTTTATATCTCTTTTTCTGCAGACGTATAAAAGACATTGTCTAAATTTTAAGCGGCGGTAGCCTAATGGCTAGGGCGTCGGACTTGTGATCATGTGGTTGCCGGTTCGAAACCCACCCATTGCACTACCGACGTAAACTAACTCGTAACACAAGCATTTAGCTTAGCACGAGGGGTTAACAAGAATACTAGTAATGTGCAACCCACATTGCTAGTAAGCTTTTAAAAAAAAATGTTTGTCTCATGGTACGTAATATTGTAATGAATCGTACTACAAGGTTGAGCTACGCTTGCCGCGGTCAGATTAAACAAGCTGTAACAGAATAAGCGATAGACCTGAAAGATTAAAAAAAAAAGTTGCCCCACACTGCAATTTTCTCCTGTATCATGGGTTTTTTATAGTATAGGGGGGTAAACGAGCAGACGGATCACCTGATGGTAAGCGATAACCGACGCCCATGGACACCCGCAACACCAGAGGACTCACAAGTGCGATGCCCGCCATTTAAAAGGCTTTGGGACTGCGGTAACCTCACTCACTCAGCGAAACACAACGCAAGCGTTGTTTCACGCCGGTTTTCTGAGAGGCCGTGGTATCACTCCGGTCGAGACGGCCCATTCGTGCCGAAGCATGGCTTTCCCATTCTCTCATGTTTAGAAACACAAATTCTCGCATACACAAACGCCCAGACCCGGAACAACTACCTGTAGATCATACAGATAGTTGTACCGTGTGGGGATCGAACCCACAACACTGAGCAACGCAAAAGGCCAAACGTGCCATCAAGTAGTTTGTTCAGAATCGATTACAGTCGTTTTTAATTGTATGACATATGTTTTTGTCTTTTTGTAGCTTTTTGAAAGACTCAAGGACAAAAGACCAACAGATTTGAAGAAAATAGTTGTAATACCTGGCGATATAACTAGTCCAGACTTAGGAATTACAGCTGATGATGAAGGCATTTTGAAAGAAAAGGTCAGTACTAAATGCCACGCAGAAAATTCAATTAACGTTAATTATTCAATAGCTTTATGACTTTATGGTGTAGCATTAAAAACTGGCATAAAATAATAATATTACGAAAACTTAGGCCAAGGTTACATTATAATACTATAATAGTAATATATAATATAATATAATACTAAGCACTCTATGGTAAATTGACGTCTCTGAGTGAGGCGGTGAATTGTAATGTCAAAATAACAACTTTTTACTAGGGAGCAAGTTTACTCTCCAGATAACATATAACATACCATCACGCCTGTATTCCCAGAAGGGTTAGGCAGAGGCGTACTAATGTACACCCACAGTTCGCCAGTATGTTTATGTCCATCTAATAGGGGGCGAGCCTATTGCCATTAACCGGGCACAAATTCCAAACTCCGAGTTGCTGCTGAGAATTTCATAGAAAAACCCAATAACACTTTGCTCGACCTGGGAATCAAACCCAAGACCTCTTGCGGAGCGGTCGCACTTGAAACCACTAGACTAACGAGGCAGTACTCTCTAGATATTTTTTAATAATAAAAAATATATATCTAAAGTATTGGAAATTCAATTTACATACATACATAATTATTTAATAAATGATCGCGTTTTTTGTATGGGATATGGGGGCAAACGAGCAGACGGATCGCCTGATGGTAAGCGATTACCGTCGCCCATGGACACCCGCCACACCAGAGATGTCACAGGTGCGTTGCCGGCCTTTAAAGAGGGTTTGGGCTTCCCCGCTATCCTCACTCACTTTTTTTTTTTAAAGTTTTCAAGCAATTTGGGACGCATATTACTAGTATTCTTATTAACCCCTCGTGCTAATAAACTAAATGCTTGTGTTACGAGTGGGTTAACGTCGGTAGTGCAATAGGTGGGTCCCGAACCGGCAACAACATGATCGCAAGTCCGATGCCCTAGCTATTAGGCTACCGCCGCTTCCAACTACCACTTCTTCAGTCGACAAAACTCAATGTAAGCGTAGTTTCACGCCGGTTTTCTGTGAATCCGTGGTATCACTCCGGTCGAGTCATGGCTCTCCCACGGTATGAGTCATGATTATAAAAAAGGGACTATTATATTCCAGGTATCGATAATAATACATTCAGCTGCCACGGTGAAGTTCAACGAACCTCTTCCAGTAGCGTGGAACACCAACGTGGAAGGCACGAGGAAGATGCTAGCGTTGAGTCGAAGGATGAAACGGCTGGAGGTGAGCACAAGATCTGTGAATGCCCTTGCGACCGTGACCAGTACCTGCAAAGTTGTATACAAAATCTTCAGCTCAGCCAGGCTCTATAAGGCCTCCGCTAGGCGTCGTTCACAGATTTGCCGATCGGCCTGAGCTGCAGTACAGCTGAATATATGTAGTAATTACTTCGGGTCGGTTTATTTAATTCATGTTATGGGATTGGGGGCAAACGGGCACTTGCTTGATTGCGATTACCGCTGCCCATGGACACCCGCAACACCAGATGAGTCACAGGTGCGCTGCCAGCCTTTTAAAAGGGATTGGGCCTCCGGCATCCTCACTCACTCGGTGAAACACGGTGTAAGCGTTGTTTCACGCCGGTTTTCTGTGACTGACCTGGATAAACAGTAGCCTATGTGTTATTCCAGACTATCTATAATTTATCTTTGTTCAAACATCAATAAACATCCATACATCCTCACAAACTTTCACGTTTATAATAGGATGATTATTTACTAAAATTTCCAGGTCTTCGTTCACATATCCACGGCGTACACTAACACAAATAGAGAAGTGATCGATGAAGTTCTGTACCCTCCACCAGCGGATATTAATGAATTGCGCCAGTATGTCAAAGATGGGGTCACTGATGAGCAGACGAAGAAAATATTGAGTAAGACCTTTTGAAAACATTGGTAATTGCTAAATATGTATGTATGATCCACGGGTATTCTAATCCTCCGCAACAGGAGTGGTTCTAAGTACGTAAGTCCTTTTAAAACAAAAAAAAATGTAAAATAACCATTACCAAAGTAGTGTAACCATTGGACTGACAAGACGAAGGTCTAAAGTTCGAATCCTCTGACTTTTCGAAATCATGGGCGTATTAATAATTAAATATCACGGAAAACATTGTAACCTACTCTAGATGTGTAAAAGATTTTCTCTATAATGAAGTCTGCCAAACCGCAGTAGGCTAGGTTGGTGGACTATAGCCTAATCCCTCTCACTCCGACTCACACGAGAGAGAACGTGCCCAGCAATGGAATAGTATAAAGGTTGATGATGCTGATGATGAAATATCTGTTTTAAAATTATTCATTTTCAGATGGTCGTCCAAATACTTACACATTCACAAAAGCGTTAACAGAGCATCTGGTTGCGGAGAATCAAACCTTCGTGCCTACTGTGATCATCAGACCCTCATGTGGTAATTACTCTTCATAAACCATGTTTATATAATACTAGCTGCTGCCCGTGGTTTCACACGCATCACAAAAGGATTTAGTTACTATAAGCATCTGTAAAAACTGTATAAATAAATAAATATCCATTTCTTTAATGGTCTTGAAGGGCAAACGAACAGACAGATCGCCTGATGTAAGCGATTACCGCCATCCATGGACACCCGCAACACCAGAGGAGTCGTAAGTACGTTGACGGCCTTTTAAAAGAGTTTGGGCTTCCGGTATCCTCACTCACTCATCGCAACAAAACGTAAGCGTTGTTGGACACTGGTTTGCTGTGAGGCCGTGGTATTAATCTGGTCGAGTCGGCCCATTCGTCCCGAAGCATGGCTCTCCCACGGATAAGATCATCCTTGTATAATATTGTTTTCTCAACTATATTAGCTCATTTATTACTCCTCATAAAATTAGTGTTGAAGACTTGGTTTGAACGTTTACTATCTTCAGATAAAAAGTTTCAGTTTTAATAATTTAAACAAGACATAATTAAAAATAGCCTTCCAATCAGTCTTCTCGCAACACTTCAAGCATTCCAATAATAGCACCTTCTCCTCATCAGCAAACAGCTCCAGTTAATTATTGCATTCGAGGAGATCAATTGAACCGTGGACCTAAGGAAATACACGTATAGGCTACTTTTCATCATCAAATGGACCATGTTTATCCTATATATCCTACTTATATATTGTAAACGTAAAGTATGGGGAATGTATGGATGCTTGTAACTCTTTTACACCAGGGCGGCTGAACGGATCTAAATAGAATTTGACACAGAGATATATTACAGTCTAAAACAACACATAGGCAACTTTTTATCCAGATCGGACGGAATTCTGAAGTCCACACTGATGATGTCGTGGGAAGAAGCTAGAATGCTATATTTTTCTTAAAAAACCTTTGGGGTGCAAGTGAAGCCGGGAGAAAGCTAGTGTATATTATAAAAAAAAACTATTAATTTTTTCAGTGGCAGCAATCAAAAATGACCCTATAAAAGGTTGGTTGGAAAACTGGTACGGTGCCACCGGTCTGACTGTGTTCACGGCAAAGGGTCTCAACCGGGTCATCTGTGGACATAAGAACAATATCGTTGATCTTATTCCCGTGGACTATGTCACCAACCTGGTGATTATTGCTGGTGCAAAGAGCAGCAAGTATGTATTCTACATTTTTATTCTATTGATTATACGGGCAAACGAGCGTACTAGCCACCTGGAATAGTAATTGCCACCCATAGACACCTGCAATACCACAGGAGCTGCTGATGTGTTACTGAACCATATGAGCCCCTACAGACTGCAGACTATCGGTGACACAGGAACCGTTCAAAATTCGAAACACACACCAACGTACTTTACAGCAGACTCTGACGTAAAGGTTGTCGCCAGCCAGTCAGGCCCCAAGAGGTCCTACCACCGAGGAAATTAGATATTTTCTCATACGGATGATAGAAGATAGGCATCTGCCTATCTGAATGGCAGTGAGGAACTGTATTATAACCCGTTCCCAAACGGTAAATTATGGAAGGACGGTAGATATATTTGCGATTGAAAGAGAGAGGTTTCTTTCTACATATTAAACAGCGCCATCTCTTTGTCGCAACCTAAAAATGGTCACGTTAACTCGTTACAGTACGGCCTCTGCCCGCCTAATGTGCACAAGATAATTTTGTCATCGCTTATCTGTTGCCAAAAATAGAGCTGGAAACGATATAATGTAACGGCACAATATGTCGCGGCATGCATGCCAACCCCACTAGTTGTTGCTATTGATACCTATTTGAATGTTAGCTGCCTCATTAGCCTTCTAGTCCTTAGCACAATTGAGTTAGAGATCGCCAGTTTGAGTTCCAACTCAAACTGGGGATCTCTCAAACAGAGGTCTCGAACAGGGGTCAAGCAAAGTATTATTAGGGTTTTCAGGTTGTCAGTAGCAGCTCGGAGTTTGGATTCGTGCCCAGTTTATAACAACTAGCTCGCACCATATCGGGGTGCACATTAGTACACCTCTGCCTTAAGCTTCGGGGAATATAGGCGTGCTGGTATGTTTGTGCTATGCTATAAATCCAGCTATGATTTAACCAGGAAGTTAGGAATTGTATTTGATAAAACAATCTTGATGCTTTTAGGTCTAGTGAACTGAAGATCTATAACTGCTGCAGCAGTTCCTGCAACCCTATCACCATCGGGAAGCTTCTGGAGTTTTTTGTCGGCGATGCCATCAAGCAGAAATCTTGTTAGTTCTACTGTTTTATACAACCTGTAACAGAAACGCAAGACCTGAAATTAGTTTGTTCAGAATCGATCATTGTGTTAATTTTTACCGAAAAGATAATTACAATACCTGAAGATAGGGCCCTAATCCATTAAGAGGGAACTCTAGTGGGCCTTTCTCCATACAAACGTATTCCGCTGTTTTCTTCGTGGATAATGGCTCTAGAGCAATGATTTTTTCCCAAAATATCTAGGGCGTGCTATTACATGCCCCTATTAATTCTTTTTTTCAAAAAGATAATTACTAAAAGAATTATATTATCCAAAAACTCGAAAAAAGGGCCTGTTTTTACTGCCATGTTCAGACGACTATCAGACAAATTTGGTAAGTTTTTAACAAAAAGTAAAAAAATAGAAGCATAGATATACTTTTCTTCTAAATTTTGATATAAAAATTCTAATTTTTGGATCGGTCCAGTTTTGATCGAGAAAACAGCGGAATACGAAACGATGTTTAGTCAAGATTTTTGTAGGTAAAATCAGCTTGAGCTGCAATTGTCCCTTTCTAACTTTACGGGTGGAGGTTGGAGTTACGACGACGGCAATCGTTTCTTCAAATACCTATTTTTCAAATTCCTCGCGACTAGAGTTAACTCTTAATGGCTCTGGTGATGGTGATGGTAATATATGATGTTAGTTTGTTCAAAATAAAAGGCTTTATGAAAGGTGCAATTACAAATAATTCGTATAAAGAAAAAAAAATTTAATCGAAGAGTTACGTTTTAAGATATACCTAGTCGTTCAAAGTTTTTGGTGGCGATTGAGAGAGGATACTCTGCCCCTCTCTTTTTCTAAATTTGTATAGTATTCGCACGGTGTGACCTCACAGCGTTCGCATTTAAAATGCTTCCATTATACATACATACATAAAGTCACGCCTATTTCCCGTAGGGGTAGGCAGAGACTAAAGACTTCGACTTTCTGCGATTCTGACATACCTCTTGAGCTTCATGCACACTCATCAATCTTTTCATAAATGAGCGGCTTCCCTTTAATCTAAACCAATTTAAATTAGCTACTTTTTTTTCAGTTCTGTTTATCAACAACTTTATAAAAAAAAAACAGTCTGCTATGCTTTCTCTTATCCTAATGTTGATCTAGTAAATAATATTGCATCTAATTACTAATCTAGTAAATCATTGTTGATTTAGTAAATAATATTATTATTCTGCGATAATTAAGTAATGGACTCCTTTTTTTTTCAGATTCCATACCGTTGCCTGGTTGGTACATGTTCACCAGATATAAATGGGTGGTAACGGTTATAACTGTGTTGCTACATTTAATACCAGCATACTTTGCTGACATTTATCGACGATTGATTGGGAAAAGTCCTCGGTATGTTTTTTTTTTATTTTTTTCTGAACCTTATTACGCATAAATGCCATCAAGCCTATTTTGTTATGTAAAAATTATATTTTCTTATAACGGCAAAGATACCAACATCGGCATATTATATATAAATACATTTTAAAATGAGATGGAAAAAGTGATGTTGAGTAATAGGAAAATCGTCATTGAATAACTTCTGGTTTTTATTACAGTATTGTCCTAAAATCAGTATTTTTCACAAAGTGACTACCATCAGGCCTCCGCAAACTAATTTCTGGGCAATAAGTAGGTATATTAGATACCGATATTCAATACCTATATTCGATATCGACATTCAATACCGATATTCAATAATGATATTCGATACCGAAATTCAATACCGATATTCAATACCGATCTTCAATACCGATATTACATAATGACCCATTACATGTCCCACTGCTGGGCACGGGTCTCCTCTCACAATGAGAGGGATTAGGCTATAGTCCACCACGTTGTGGTTGGCAGGAGAAAATCTCTCAGACGTGCAGGTTTCCTCACGATGTTTGCCTTCACCGTTTAAGCGCGTGATAATTAACTATTAATACGCACATAACTTCGAAAAGTCAGAGGTGCGTGCCTTGGATTTGAACTCGAGACCTTCGACTTGGCAGTCCAATGGTCATATCACTAGGCTATCACGGCTTAGCTATACCGATATTGAATACCGATAATCAAGGATATACTCGTTATCAGAGTTTTGTCTTTAGATTATCACAACCAGCACTGATGGCTTTATTTGCTCTCCAAGGCACAGAGTTCTCATGTGTTAAGAATGGTCACCCATCTACAGATTAACCGCAGCGAGTGCGGTTTATCCTTGCAGATTAATTGATCAGCGTAATTTATTTTAAGCCACTCACTACATAATAGTGTTGATTGATTTGATGGCTATTAATTGATTTCTCTCGCCAGGTACATGAAACTCCAAGCTATGGTCAATCAGACACGAGGCGCTATCGACTTCTTCACAAACCACTCCTGGGTGATGAAGGCAGAAAGAGTGAGAGCGCTATTCGCGTCTCTTTCTCCCACTGACCAGAGCATGTTCCCTTGTGATCCTGCTTCTATTAATTGGACTGAATACATACGACATTACATTTGGGGCGTTAGACACTTTTTGGAAAAGAAAAAATAAATCTGTTCTAATATATAAAGCTGAAGTTTGTTTGTTTGCTTGAACGCGCTAATCTCAGGAACTACTGGTCCGATTTGAAAAATTATTTCAGTCTTTTTGTGAT
Organism: Acronicta leporina; assembly: GCA_947256265.1. Classification (NCBI taxonomy): domain Eukaryota; kingdom Metazoa; phylum Arthropoda; class Insecta; order Lepidoptera; family Noctuidae; genus Acronicta; species Acronicta leporina. The sequence continues at coordinate 1,950,156 of OX366518.1, read as the reverse complement.
TTTTTTTGCATTTTCATGCTAAGATTATAAAGTTATTTTAGTGAAGGATAAATTCGGCTCGCAGGCAGGATTCGAACCTGCGTTTTCTGGCTAGGTACGCCAGACGCTATGACCTCTAACCTAAGGGGACTCGCGGTGGCTTAGAGGTCATAGCGTCTGGCGTACCTAGCCAGAAGACGCAGGTTCGAATCCTGCCTAAATATCCCATTTATTGAGGAAGGCTAGACTATTTCACGTGGACGAAGTCACGGGCGGAAGCTAGTATTATAAAAAACAAAGATTAGAAAAAATTTACGAATCAGACTTCGAATTAATTAGTGACAATATTTTCTAAGATTCATGATACAAATTCATATACCAAATACCTCCAGCATGTGGAGCGCCATGTCTTCGGAAAAAACACACATCTAAAAAATCGCTATTGAAAATACATATTTTAATTAAGTTTCTACTAAAAAAGATATTCTGTCTGTGTAAGGATTATTATACCAATATTTTCCAATGATTTCTGTCTTATATTAATTATATTCTGCATATTAATGATTATTTATCAATTGAATGTAAATAAAAATAATGCAACACTCAAGAAGTTTCGCCTGGCATATTGATATTTTCCAAATGTATAAAAGTCTTACTTTAATTTAAGTACTATTTATAATTACTTTTAGATTCAACTCAGTTAAGCTAATTATAGATGACGTAATAGTTATAGTAACGAATAACTATTTAAAATCAAATAATGTTTTATAAAAGTGTTTTATTTGTTATTTTACATAATATAACATAACATTCCATCACGCCTGTATTCTCCGATGGGTTAGGCAGAGGCGTACTAATGTACACTCACAGTTCGCCGGTATGTTTAGGTCCCATGTAATAAGGGGCGAGCCATTAACCGGGCACAAATTCCAAATCCCGAGCTGCTACTGAGAATTTCATAGAAAAACCCAACAACACTGCTCGACCTGGGAATCGAACTCAGGACCTCTAGCGTAGCAGTCGCGCTCAGGACCACTAGGCTAATGAGGCAGTTTTTTATTTTATGTAAACCCCTCATTAGTCAAGTGAGCGCATGCGAGAGACCCCGTAGAGCGAGGTTCTTTCGTGAATGCGAATGCTACCTACTGGATCCCGCAGACCACACTCCATGGAGAGGTATATCTACGCTCTCCTGCGCCTAGTGCGTCTACTGCAGATTCTTTCTCACTCTCCGCCGTCTCCTTTGCAAGCATAACTTGCTCACAATACGGAAGCGAGAGGTCACCACCACCTACTGCCGCAACAAGATCACGGTGCTTCTCTACCCAAGCTGGATATACCTCCAGCGTGATTTTGCTCGATCTTGGAATCAAACCCAGATTCTCTAGCGTAGCAGACGCACTTAGAATCGGTTAGCTATTGAGATTACAGAGACAGTTACAATTTAAGATCACTTTTAAACATGAATACTTAAAAAGGTATAGGGGAGCAAGCGAGCAGACAGATCACCTGATGGTAAGCAATTACCGCCGCCCATGAACACCCCAGAGGAGTGACAAGTGCGTTGCCCGCCTTTTCTTTTAAAAGGCGGGCAACGCACTCGTGACTTGGTTTGGGGCTCCGGTAACCTCACTCACTCGGCGAAACACAACGAAAGCGTTGTTTCACGCCGGTTTTCTGTGAGGCCCATTCGTGCAGAAGCATGGCTGCACGAAGCACGTTGATAAATTCATTGTTAAAATGAAATTATTAATGTGTATAGCAGTTATTTTTAAAATTATTGATATGCTTAACTTTTAAGTGCTTCAATCCTTAGCTAATGTACCTACCACAGTAAAGAAGTCTGGACCCTCTTAGTATTACAAGGACATTCTACACAAAAACGTGACTAAAAGTAGGCAGCTCTTAGACACTGTAATAGGATTACCTTACTACTTAGGTACTGGAAAAAAATATTTACGAAATTCTGAAACTTTAAGATAATGCGCGCGTATTATCGCAATTCACTGTCAATTCCAGTGTCTAACGCACATAACCTGTAATTTCCCAACGTTCTTCAAAACAATTACAAAATTAATTTGAAAAATCTGATCAAGCGAAAATATTAGAAGCCATAAATTATTATTAAATAATTTCACCTGCCAATCCCCGGTAACTGGAAAAAGTCAAAAAACTTCACAAAATTAGTTCGTTAAAATTAATCAAAATTAATTAGCTTTCACGACAGTAAAGCTTTATAATTAAATTGGAAGTGTCGGATCAAAATCACTCCTTACTTGTTTCTGTCGGGCTTGATGTTTTTCATTTAGTTTGTAAAGGATTCAATATTATTTCCTTATTTATTAACTAGCTTTTTCCTGCGACGTCGCTCACCTGAAACGAATCAAATGGCAACAGAACAGCCGAAGAAACATGTATGTAACCATGAAACTACCTATTGCTGGCTGCAACACTCTTACGATGTAGGATAAAATTCTAGTGTGAAGCAACAGTAAAAAAACCATAAATTCGAATATGCGTGAGAATGCTTTTTTGTTTGAAGTGAAAACTTCTTTAGTGGTGTTGTGCACTTTTTGGGATGGGTAAATATTGGGATTCACGGATTCAAAGTGAGTAAGATTTCTAGGGTTTTACAATAATTCTATATTTATGTGACCAACACCATTTCACAAAGCAACGTCAAACATAAGACGAATAAAAAACAGATAGGCCGCTAGAGGCATAACAACAAAACTTTTTACTCTAAATGAGGTCTTATATATCTAAATATCTATTATAACATTTATCATTTAACAGTAAAAAATGTTAAACTCGGGTCAGGACACGTGACCTGATTGAAAATTCCTAAGATGGCTGTAATAGTTCTGAAGTGTTAAATTTTTAATGTGATACTAGCTTCCGCCTTCCGCTTACTTGGCCTTAACGTTATTATATTGTATATAGCCGTATATATATAGCGCCTTCCTCATTAAATGGGCTATCTAACAGTGAAAGATTTTTTCAAATCGGACCAGTAGTTCCTAACGAGATTAGCGCGTTCAAGCAAACAAACAAACAAACTCTTCAGCTTTATATATAGATAGGTAGATAATATAGATAAATTTTCATGTTTGTTTACGATAGCGCAATAAATGAATATTGTATTTTACCACATAAAAAAATTAAATAAGATAGTTAAAGCAATTCGTACGGAATTATTCCCTAACCATTCCAAAATATAAAAAATGCACAACGTTAATGTTCAAGTTTTCACTTCTGCCGGCACTCCCAGAGTGCAACCCGTTGTTTTTTTTTCAATTATTCTTGATAGGTTTACGCTTAACCGCCAATGCGACACTGTGAACTATGATGGAGCGCGCTTGCCTATAAGAAACCGATTCACTCGTGATTAATTTTTGATATAATATATTTAGCAGAAGTCGTAAAACAAAAGTAGTTAATTATATAAAGGGTATTTTATATCCCTTTCGTAATTGGTATACTTCTTTTTCAAATAACCTAAGACTAGACTAGCTAAGGCCGCGGTTCTATCTAGATTTTATCTTGTTTTTCATAATTCCGTAGGGATTTTCCTGAATCCTCTGTTATCTGATACTCTAAAGTAACCAATTTTACTATCTACCTTTCTAAAATTTTGCGATTGTCTAATAAGTTCTTTGTATTCTTCGGTTCAACGTTTCTACTGCCTAAATGCTCGTGGTCGAATGCCACAGCTCATGGGGGCCAGAGGTCTGTCTACCCCCTCCTTCACTCGTCTACTATGGATCGGACGAGAAGTGGACCATTCTCGCTCTCTCTCTGGCGTCTCCTTTGTACGTATAACGTGCTCGCAATGAGGAAGCGAGAGATCTGCCGCGACAAGATCTCATCGATCAACATACATACATACACACCATCACGCCTGTATTCCCCGAAGGGTTTGGCAGAGGCGTACTTAATGTATACTCACAGTTCGCTGGTATGTTTAGGTCCCATGTAATAGGGGGCGAGAGCCTATTACCATTAGGTAACCGGGCACAATTTCCAAACTCCGAGCTGCTACTGGGAATTTCATAGAAAAACCCAATAACACTTTTTGCTCGACCTGGGAATCGAACCCAAGACCTCTAGCGTAGCAGTCGCGCATCCACTAGGCTAATGAGGCAGTTCAAGATCAAGACAAAATTAGGCTACTCATGTGCTTTGTATTCCTTGGGTCAACGTTTCTACTGCATGAATGCTCTTAACCAAATGCTCACTACGTGTAAATGCTCTCTGTGAACGCACATAAACGCATATCAAAAAATCATAACGAGTTTTTGATGTGTCTAATATTTCGATGTTATTACACCGACATCCTGCTAATGTTGCCATAAATCATGTAACGCCATTAACAGCAATGTGTTGCCAAGATTTAGATATTTTGGATTGAATTACATTATCGTTAATTACTTAATTACATTTATAATTTTAAGCGCCACTTGCACCAACTTCTTAAATGTGTTCAAATTGTATTTAAACGCAAAATTTCTATGAAAAATCGTGTTTAAATACAATTATGAAGTTGGTGCAAGTGGCCCTAAATGTTGATAATTAATTGGATATATTTTTAATAAGATTTAACGGATTAATATCTAGCGAAATCAATCATTGAGATATAATATACACTTGTATTGTAACTATATGTTTAATTTATATATTTGGAACGATTACAAGTTTCCACAGTATTTTTTTATTTTTATATTATTTTATTAGGGAAAACAAACAATTGTACATTATATCTTACATCTAAGTTTACAATAAAGTAGGTTAACGTACAGTCAAAAACGTTTCCACATATTACTTTAGTTATAAGTACTTACATACAGCATAGACGATTTTTTTTTAAAAGCTTACTAGCAATGCGAATACGCACATTACTAGTATTCTTGTTAACCCCTCGTGCTAAGCTAGATTGCTTGTGTTACGAGTGGGTTCACGTCGGTAGTGCAATGGGTGGGGTTCGAACCGGCAACCATATTATCGCAAGTGCGACGCCCTAGCCATTAGGCTACCGCCGCTTCTATGTCAAATCGTATATCAAATGTAGGTCTAGTTTTAATGTTAAACTAAATTAGTAGGTTTTAAGTATATTGATCAACATACCATCACGTCTGTACTAACTGAAAGGATAGGCAGAGGGGTGCTCGTGGTCTCGGTACCTAAGTTGGTTAAATAGTCCAGTGTACTTAACCGGAGGGCCGCAGGTGCGAGCCCTATCTGAGACTGTTTTTTTCCATTAAAATTCATACGGTTGTATAATATCTCAATGTTAGAATTTTTTATTTTATTTTATTGGTACACAAAACAGAATTACAGCATTATTGGCATCATATTAGCAATAAGAACAGAACATAGTAAACTGTAACTCCAAAGGTATGTGCACAAAGCATGACTTGCTAGTAACAAGATATTTAAATAATTAATGATAATAAAATATGAGTAGAAATTACAATGAAGTGCATACACAATTAAAATAAACTACAACTAGTACTATTATGATTGAATCACAGGTGAAAAAAATTATATTTATGACAGATATTTAATAGGTCGATTATAATAGATATTAGGTATATGAACGATAATTACAATTTTATTGGAACAGTAACTTAACTATGATATTTTTAATTTTTGTAAGTGAACTATTATAGATGTCAGGGATGTCATCGCTGTTCTCAGTGAGTATTTGATTAAATTTTATTTAAAGAAACGTTGTTACTGCTATGTTAGAAATTAAAGCGGTGTTGTGTCAGAAAGGCAAGGATTATCCGAAGCCTACGAGAACGCAGGAGTTCAACAAGCCCTATAGTCTCTCATTTGCATTGTAAACACTGACAACGTCGGCTTTAGACAATGTACAATTTCATTTACATCATCCACAAAACCGCCTTTAACGACGACCTGTCCAAAATTTATAAATACTTTATGACGTCATCTCTAAAATATAGTGTTACTAGCTTCTGCCCATGACTTCGTCTGCGTGAACGATACCTTGATAAAAATTGATAAATCAATAAAAAGTAGCCCTTGTGTTATTCCAGACTATATAAACTATCTTTGTGCCAATTTTTATCTAGATCCGTTCAGCCGTTCTGGCAAAAAAGAGTAACAAACATACATCCATCCATTTATCCGCACAAACCGAACCAGCATATGCTTTATCCTTTCTAAATTACTTCAACTGCAAAAAACAGTAGAAAGATATACAAGAGTTTGTGATAAATCATATTATGATTCACAGAGCCCCAAACAGATATTTTGCCTGACTTCCAATTGTTCCGCTTTATGCAATCACAAATACAGAGATATCATGACGTTGCCATCGTTTTCCAATTGAAAGAGAGAGATGACGCTCTACTGACTACATAGCGCTATCCCATTCTCTCAACCTAAAAATGATAATACGTCGTAATACAGCCTCAGATATTTATATCTATTTATTTTTTTAAACATTGTCGATGCTTTTACAAACATAAATTCTCACATATACAAAACAAACGCCTAGAGTTGGAACAACTAGATAAAGGTCACAAAATCAGTTGCGTACGGAAATCGAACCCACAATCCGTAGCATAGAAGCCAATCGCTCAGCCACTACGCTAATCTTACAAGATTAAATTTGCTTACAAATCAATGGAACATTTTTTAAAGCAAGCACGAGTGGTCTTTAAAAGTGAAGTCTGCATGTGACATAATTTCTATTAAAATGCTAATTTATATAACTGAAAGGTTCTGAAGGAATTACTTGATATTTTTTCACCCAGTATGAGGGTTTTAAAAATGTTATTTTATTCTTGATTATATAATAAATGTACTAATTGCACACCAAAGTTCGCCAATGTGTTTAGGTTTAATGAAAAACTCAATAACACTTTACTCGACCTTAAAATCAAACTCAGGACGTCTAGCATAACAGTAAAATCTAGAAAATACTTTATTTATTTCGTCTCTGGCATAAATAGTTAAATTATATGTACGTATGTATGTATTATGTATATATAAAATTATTTGTGTATTCTTAGTTTATCACTAGTCACTCAAATATTATTTAGTGTACCTATTATAACATTTCCCAAACCCAAAGGTTGACTGGTAGAGAATGCCATATGGTATTAAGTCCGCCTTAAGTACTACTATTATTGTGTCTTGAAGTATAAATAAATAAATATACATACGTAAACAGAAAATTTATAAAACAACTTTTCAATGGAAGTCGCTTTCATTCACTTCATTTAAAAATGCTCAAACATTTAATTTATTAATAACTGAAGTACCTGAGTTTCACCCTGAATTATTAACTAGTTTTAAAGTCTAATGGCGTTGTATTTTGATTTAAAAGTACTCTTTGAACTCGTGTTTAAATAGCAATGAGATCAATGAATCCATAAAGTTAAGCTTCACTTACTGCGGTCAATCGTAAAACGTGTAATCGTTCTATTTTTTTTTCTTTAAAGCTTACTAGCAATGTGTTTCGCAAATTACTAGTATTCTTGTTAACCCCTCTTGCTAAGCTAAATGCTTGTGTTACGAGTGGGTTCCGTAGTGGGAACCCATTCGTAACACAAGCATTTGCATTGCTCTAGCAATGGGTGGGTTTCGAACCTACAACCAGATGATCGCAAGTCCGAAGCCCTAGCCATTAGGCTACCGCCGCTGAAATGAAACTCTTCTATGCCTCTGAGAGCTGATTTACCATCAATCATGGCAAAGAGTATAATACTGTTAAAGTCACGCCTGTATTCCACGATGGTTTAGGCAGATGTGGTCCCAAATAATGGGGAGAGAGCCTAATTTAATTAAAGAGGCACAAATTACGCGCTTCTACCGAGAATTTCATAGAAAGTACCAACAAGATTTTGCGCGACTGAGAATCAAATCCAAGAGCATAGCAGTTGCGTTTTAAACCAGTAGGTTCATGAGGAAAGTAACACTCGTCATCCTCCGTGTCTTTTCTCGGTTATGTTAGGGTCGGCTTCCAGTCTACCCCGATGGGTCTCAATGTGTTAAGAATGGTTACCATTCCGCACACTGACCGCAGCAAGCGCAGTTTAACCTGGCAGATAAGTTGATCAACTTAGTTATTAATACACGAGCCCTTAATACTTACTATTATTTATTTTTATTGCCTTTGTATTTCTTGATATTACATACCATCACGCCTGTATTCCCCGAAGGGTTAGGCAGAGGCGTACTAATGTACACCCACAGTTCGCCGGTATGTTTAGGTCCCATGTAATAGGGGGCAAGCCTATTGCCATAAACCGGACACAAATTTCTAGCTCCGAGCTGCTACTGGGAATTTCATAGAAAGACCCAGTAACACTGCTCGACCTGGGAATCGAACCCAGGACCTCTAGCGTAGCAGTCGCGCTCAGGACCACTTGGCTAATGAGGCAGTTTATGCAATCACAAATACAGAGATATCATGACGTTGCCATCATTTTCCAATTGAAAGAGAGAGATGACGCTCTACTGACTACATAGCGCTATCAAAATACACGAGCCCCTAATAGTTACTTACTATTATTTTATTTTATTGCCTTTGTATTTCTTGATACATTTCATTTATTAGGATTTGATAACCGACTCTGAAAACACACAGGAGTGACTATCGTCAGTCGTCACCTCTCAGTTTAGTATTCAGTCGATCTGTAGAGTTCGTAGCGGGTGAACGCTACGCCGTAGCGCTACGGGCTACGCGAAAACTTTCGATATTGAAGTGAAATTTTAAAATATGTCTCTCAAAGATGTTTTAATATGAGTGTATTATAATTTATTAGTGATATATAACAGTACTAATTATTATTTTTACTTGTTTCTTGTGAATGGTTTTAATTATACGATGTGATTAACATTGAATGCATAATGAATGAAATTTAAAGTATAATAATTAAAAACAATTTGCTCTTATTATCAAATAATTACTTTTAAAAAGTTATAGAAAATGTAAATTGAATGTGTGCAAAATGACTAAAACAATGTGATTTGTTTTTATTGTGAGAGAATGGTAAGTTTATTTACAAACATTATAATGCTTTATATAAATAAATCTCACCGTAAAGTTTATGCTTTTGATGAAATAAACATGAATGATATAACAATTAAATCAAACATAGTTATTCTGAGATGATTAAGTATATTATATTTTGATATGCTAACTGCCTCATTAGCCAAGTGGTCCTGAGCGCGACTGCTAAGCTAGAGGTCCTGGGTTTGATTCCCAGGTCAAGCAAAGTGTTATTGGGTTTTTCTATGAAATTCCCAGTAGCAGCTTGGAGTTAGGAATTTGTGCCCGGTTAATGGCAATATGCTCGCCCCCTATTACATGGGACCTAAACATACCGGCGAACTGTGGGTGTACAATAGTACGCCTCTGCGTAACCCTTCGGGGAATACAGGCGTGATGGTATGTATGTATTTTGATATGAATATTACCAAAAATATTTTTTTTATACCTCAATGATTATAAGTTATAAAAATATCGACTGAGATGATTAAGAATCCTGAATTATTTAATTAGCTTTCATTGTGTATCTTATTTCAATAAAACACATTAGAAATGTATCTGGGATAATCAAGTATAGTTTAGAATACCATCCGGCAAGATGGAGTGAAAGTTTGCGAAAGATTGCTGTCGGAATCTGGATGCTACAAGCCAAGGACTGGATTCAACAGCCCACATTTTAAGAAGCCTACGTCATCAGTAGACTGGTATAGGCTGATGATAAGCAATGAGCCTCTCTCTTACCTAGTAACATAATGCCTCAATAATCGCCTTAATCCCTAACACAAGACTAAAGGGAATAAAATTGTAGCCAAGTCAACCATATAATACGTAGTTATATGGCGTCAAATAGATATATCTCTATCATAGATCGCAGTGTCGCTTGCATTAGTTTCGAATAACAAATCCATCGATAAATTTGCGTATTAGAGATAGGATTTTGGCATTACTTGTATGGACTTTACGTCAAAATCCTATCTATCTCTAGTAAGCAAATCCACTGACTGGATTTGTCATTGGGACCAGCTGTTAACGTCAGACAAACTGACTGTAAGCTTATAAAGAATAAAAAAATGCCTCATTAAAACATCTGCTTCATTAGCCTAGTGGCCCGATGCGCGACTGCTACGCTAGAGCTCTTGGGTTCGATTCCCGGGCCGAGCAAAATGTTATTGAGTTTTTCTATGAAATTTTTAGTAGGAGTTCGAAGTTCGAGATTTATGCCCAGTTAATGGCTATAGGCTCGCTCTTCTTATACGTGGGACCTAAGCATACTGGCAGTAGACCTCTGCTTAACCCTTCGGGGAATACAGACGTGATGGTACATTTTTATGGTTTTAAATAGAATAAAGGTTTTACGTCACTTTTGATGCATTAATTGATACATTTTGGGTTTTATAACTCTCTTTAATTGATTTTAACATATCATAATGCCTCTATTCTTTTAAGAGTTAAGCAGAGGTGTACTAAAGTACAGTAGAGTTTACTGGTATGAATTAGGTCCCATTTATTAATATGCACACCCATTAACGGCGCAAACATTAACTCAGAGCAACAATTCCGAAGACTTATAGCGTAAGAGTGGCATTTACCACTTCTAGTGCTAATAATTCAAAAAGCGGCGCTTGCCTAATCGCTAGGGCGACGGATTTGTGAGCATATTATGGTTGCCGGTTCAAAACCCACCCATTGCACTACCGACGTGAACCCACTCGTAACACAACTATGTAGCTTAGTACGAGGGGTTATCTAACAAGACTTTTTTTTAAAAAAGATTCTCAACGCTAGGTTTTATTCCTGTATCGGGGGTGCGTCTACAAACACAAATCACATACACAAACACCTGTAGCTCATACAAATATTTGTTCCGCGTTGGGATCGAACCCAGAACATGTGGCGCCGAAGCCGTTACGCCAAACATGTCGTCAAAACAAGAATACTAGTAATGTGCGAATATCAAATCAATATTAGTAATCTTTTTTAAAAACAAATGCGGTTGTTAGGTATTTGCTATTTAAGTAATGAGACATTCTTTCACTTCCAATGAGAATACTGTACCTACATCTCTCATTTAAAATGACAAGCAGTGTACATTCTGTTGCCATCACTCGCAGTCCGCCATTGTAAATTATAATTTATTGCTCATAAATAAACAAATATCTACATAAATTACAATACATTTCAATCACAATCTATAACATTAACAACCCATACTATCCGTCTGCAGGCGTTTTTTTCACAGAATGAGAGAGGGAAGGCTATAGTCCACCACGCTGGTTTAATGCGGGTTCACCGTTATCACGCGCCTCGCCGTCGAGAAAATTTCTCATGCGTGCAGGCTTCCTGACGATGATTTCCTTCACTGTTTAAGCGCGTAACAATTAACTATTAATACCCTTTGATTTGACAATTCAAAGGTCATATGATTAGGCTGTCATTGCTTCAATGTAGTCTATAAAGTATATAACCTGTGTCCCTCCGGCCCGGTCCCTTTAGCCAACTCAGTAAGCGATTTTATATTATGAATAACAATATGTATAAAATAACAACATACATAACATAACATACCATCACGCCTGTATTCTCCGAAGGGTTAGGCAGAGGCGTACTAATGTACACCCACAGTTCGCCGGTATGTTTAGGTCCCATGTAATAGGGGGGCGAGCCTTTTGCCATTAACCGGGCACAAATTCCGAACTCCGAGCTGCTAATGGGAATTTCATAGAAAAACTCAATAACACTTTGCTCGACCTGGGAATCGAACCCAGGACCTCTAGCGTAGCAGTCGCGCTCAGGACCACTTGGCTAATGAGGCAGTTGATAAAATATCAAGTATATATATATTACTGTTATATTACCTCAAACCTGTACCGTAACCCTTAAGACCAGTCCTTTGTATCTAGCACTTACGCACATTAATAATATATATGATGAATCACTGGATGCCTTTGCGATCACTGAACTGAGATTCCTGGCTACTGCTTCTCGATACCTAGAATCTATTGCCACACCTAGCACAATTACTAGCTTCTGCCCGCGGCTTCGCCCCCGTGGAATTCGGTCTGTCATCACATCCCACGGGAACGGGATAAAAAGTATCCTATGTCCGTTTCCTGGTTCTAAGCTACCTCTCCACCAATTTTCAGCCAAATCGGTTCAGCCGTTCTTGAGTTATAAATGGAGTAACTAACACCACTTTCTTTTATATATAAAGATATGTATAATAGATTTCAGAATAATTAAAAAACTAAAAAATATTGCATTGTATCAGTATTATTATAGTATGACCGATAACTTGTATGTGTGGTACTGGTACTGTGGTACTGTTAGTATAAGTTGGTTAATAAATAAATAAATAATAATAAATAAATAAAATCTTTATTGACATAATTAAAATGTTTACATTAATTTGTTAAAACCCTGCCTCCTGTGCTAGTATGAACTGTATTACAGGAGTCAGTGTCTTCCCTATTTCGTTTTCTTCAACTATGTAATTTATACATATGTACAGCGATTTCAAAATTAATACATAATAGTTGTAATAATTATTAGAATTGGTTAGGGTCTTTAATAAATAAACCAAGCCATTTGCTGCAATATTGTTTTAGAGTATGTTGGTAGTAATGGTTAGGTAATTCAAGGAGACCTAGCAATATCTACGTCACATCGTTACCGCATAATATAATAATTCCCATCCATTACATTATGTAATTGGAGCGAGGACCGATACTACAGTAACGCTATTAGCGCCATCTATTGGCACATTGAGTGTAACTACATTAATGTCTTGAATCTTTAAATTTAGTTGTGGTAGTTTATATTATAGTTATTATTGATTATCTTTGAGTTAAATACCCCCATATTCATAACTAGCTTCTGCCCGCAGCTTCGCTCACTTGAAGCTCAAAAACCAACAGTGATGATCTCATCCTTTTATGGGTTTCTTTACATTAGAGAGGTCAAGCTGTATCTTATAATTTGAGATAAGAAAACCAGTTTTTAAGATGGATATGTGCTCCAACTTTCTAACAGTGGTAACAAAATTAAAATGTATTCAGTAGTTCTTGCTCTAACAATTTTAAAAATCGTTTTTTTGGGTTCGGAGTCGTTTATACGACGTTTTTTACGTTTGATTTTTTTTTAATTTCTTCTATGTACAGACACGGCTTTTTTACAATTTTATAACAGAAGAGAAGAGATAATATAAATCATTTTATAAACTTCTTGTTTTTGCACGTGATATTCTGTGACAGGGAAAGAAGACAGACATATAAGTAATGACTATTAGAAGTTCATAAGACATTTTATTTATTGTTAATAAGGAGGAAGACTGTATATCAAAGACGTTAGAAGAAACATTTTCGCTGATGACTGATGGTATCTTGGTTACATTTCGTCAATTTTTTTTTATTTTAGAGATCAAAACCAAAAAGTTGTGGTTTTTCTTTCACAATTTATTGGTTAATCGGCAAACGACCGTCCTGATTATAAGTAATAATGCAAAGCTACACTAAAGGAGTTGCTCATACGTTACCGATCCTTAGGAGCATCTACGAACCTTAGCAACCGAGGGGGTACTGACTCTGACGCGTAAAAGTCGAATCTCACAGCAATGTACGTTATGACAATAAGGAGATAAGATGGAAGATATTGCATCATTAGATGGCCGCTTTGGCAAAATACCTCTTCATAGCATTTCCTGATTGGGAAAAATAAGTGAAAATCAGCAGTTCTTGAAGAAGTTACAACAATGTAGGTAATCGTTTTTTTTTATATAGGATAGTAATCAATACAACGCGATAAAATCCCAAAAAAGTAGGTAGATTAATTTCAACACGTTTCACAAACACTAACATACACCTTTTGTTTATGGTTAACGTATGAAGGTTGAAAGTATGGAGTATACCTATTATCTATGGTCGAATTTCGAGCACCGGGCGACCACTAGGGTAAAATAAATGTATGTAATTCATTGTACTGAATATTGAAATAACATAACATAACATACCATCACGCCTGTATTCCCCGAAGGGTTAGGCAGAGGCGTACTAATGTACAGTGTACACCCACAGTTCGCCGGTATGTTTAGGTCCCATGTAATAGGGGGCGAGCCTATTGCCATTAACCGGGCACAAATTCCTAACTCCGAGCTGCTACTGGGAATTTTATAGAAAAACCCAATAACACTTTGCTCGACCTGGGAATCGAACCCAGGACCTCTAGCGTAGCAGTCGCGGTCCGGACCACTTGGCTATTGAGGCAGTTAATATTGAAATAAAAAGTTATTTTATATTATGACATCCCCAAGGTTTGGATTCTAAAGCATCCATGGTCACGAGTTTTAAATTCAATTAGCCTAATATTCAGTTATTAGTATTTGAACAAATTGAGTCAACAAATTAAACTCGGCATAATTATACAATGTTTATCTGTAAGAGGGTAAAGTTAGAACAATTTCCGGATTCACCCATAATAAATCGTATCATTGCAAGGTTATTTCAAGTCACTGTTATGTCCTGAACTGAAATCATTTAAGTCTGAAATTTAAAGCATCTAAGGGAAGCAAAATGATGTTTCGATTGTCATTACCTCTTTTGTACACATATGTTTTAAAAGGTAATGTTATGCTTTGCATAATATATTATAGTATGTTCATACTTGAATTTGAAGAAATTTCTTGCTACTTTCATTTCTATGAATCGTGGGGTTGATTCCAGAAAAGATAAAATAAATTCTCACGAAAGCTTTAGTCCCATACAAGGCGTCTTTTAATTTATTTTATTAAATAATACATACCTAATAACATTGATATTATTACTAGTATATTCTAATATCTGTGATATCTATTTTCTTCTTATTGTTTGTTTGTTTGTTTGAACGCGCTAATTTCAGGAACTACAGGACCGATTTGAAAAATTCCTTCAGTGATAGATAGCCTATTTATTGAGGTAGGCTATAGGCTATATATCATCACGCTACGCGGACGAAGTTGCGGGCAAAACCTAGTTATGAATAAATGATAAATGCTAAATGATATTTATTTCTGTAAATAGATCTTTTAGAGACACTTTTACAAGTCATAGTTTTTTTTTAAAACTACATGGCGCCGGCATTTCCTAACTAACGACCTCTGAGAAGAAACACCGAAACAAACTCAGAGAATCATGTTCTCTTTTAAGGACAGAGTAGTAGCAATATGTGAGTGTTACAATGCAGGGTAATGTCTGAGATGACCTTTTGAGGAATATATTTCATTACCGTAGCTAATTACTATCAAGTACTTTTCTGTCGACGCGTTAGTTCCAATCAATTCACTAGATGGCGTTGTGCAATTCGTACCGTTTTCTGAATCGCGGTGTTAAGATTCTCCGCGGTAGAACGACCCCCGCGCCGCACTGTTTGGAAATCATACTTACCTGGCGTAGGGGATACCGTGATCATGAAGGCGGTTCCCCCAGGGCGAGGCCTACCCATTGCACTGCGGGCGGGTTGACCCTTGTGATTATCCCTAATGTGGATAACTCGGACGCGTAATTTTTGGTAGTGAGGGACTGCGTACGCGCTGTCCCTCTCAGAAATCCTCTATTAAATAGACAAGAACACAAGACTAATAATTAGCTCTGTGTAATACTACTTTCTCATTTACACGCTGTTAGGTTAGATCTTCAATATGACATGGCATAATCAAATACTTGCAGTTACATGAATATTAGTTTTTAAAACTATTTAAAAAACTTCTTATTTACAAATAATATAATATTTTTAATGTAATACCGATACGTCATGTAGACATTATATTCTCATAATGTAAGTAAGTACGTCTGAATAAGTACCTATCTAATCTTCAAACGCATTATATTTATATACCTACATTACAATTAATACTTGGAAGCTTGTACTTAGCATTAGTTTTGGTGTGCAATAAAGTATAAATATTCTATCAATCTATGTATTAAATTCCCAGTAGCAGCTCAGTTTGGAATAATAATATGTGCCTGGTAAAAAATGATGTTTTTTTAAGGGAAGCGATTACCGCCACACATGGACACCCTCAACACCAGACGAGTCACAAGTGCGTTACCGGCCTTTTAAAAGGGTTTGGGTCTCCGGTCCATACTCACTCGGCGAAACACAACGTAAGCGTGGTTTTACGCAGGTTTTCTGTGAGGCTGTGGTATCACTCCGGTAGAGCCGGCCTATGCGTGCCGAAGCATGGCTCTCTCATGACAAAATAAAGGAGGTAGGTAGTAAAGTAAACTAATATTTCCTACAATATACCATTTTAATTACACCGCTCTTAATTTACAAACAGTATTGTGGGCTAACCCGACACGGTTCACGTAATGGACTCCAATTTATGTGCAGCCTAGGGCCTCTTGTACCTCAAATCCGATTGTGATCTCAACTAACCCTCGTGTTTTGTCAAATATTCTATTGAGATAACGACTAGTTTAGGGCCTCGGGATCTTGGGCTTACTTCAAACTCAAACTAGCAGTAGCAGCTCGGAGTTAGGAATATGTGCCCAGTTAATGACAATAGGCTCGCCCCCTATTACCTAAAAATGTGGGTGTACATTAGTACACCTCTGCCTAACCCTTCGGGGAATACAGGCGTGATGGTATGTATGTCAAACTATTTATTTGCATACTAAGGTTCTTAAATATAACTATTAAATACTTTGAATAAGTAAAGTCAAATTATACGTAAGCTAGTATTCTATTATCTGTGACGTAAGCAATCTTGTAAGGCAGTGGCTCCCAACCTTTTTTTATACCAGGTACAATTTTGATTTTACTGTTGTTAGCAGGGACCACGATGTTAAAAATAGGATAGACTGGTTTTCAGGCTTTTTGGGCTCCTGACGGCCACGAGTGTTCAAATGATAAATGATATTTATTTCTGTAAACAGATCCTGTATAGACACTTTTACACATACGTTATACATTTTTTTGAAGTAGATGACAGGATGAATGACAACCGGGACCAGCTTTTAACGGAAGAAAAATATTTATGTTTGTTGTGGATATAATTGCTATATAACTGTGCTATATAATTTAAGCTCTTGTGTACCACTAGTGATCGGGAGCCACTGTTGTAAGGAATATTTACATAACATACATAATGTATCATCACGCCTGTATTCCCCGAACCGTAAGACAGAAGTGTAATAATTAATATACACCTACAGTTCATCGGAAAGTTTAGTAATCGTGAACCTATTGCCATTAAGCAGGAAAAATCCAAATACCGAGCTGCTACTGAGTATTTCATAGAAAAACCCAGTAACACTTTGCTCGACCTGAGAATCGAATCCGGAACCTCCAGCGTAGCAGTTGTAGGCATAGACTTTGGATAAACCAACAATGGATAAACCAACTTTGATGATCTCTTCTTTGTATGGGTCTCTATACATCAGAGAGGTCAAGCTATATCTCAGGATCCGTTTAATTATTAGAGATTAAAAGTTCACCAGTTTTTAGGTTGGAGCATATACTTTCTAACAATGACGACAAAATTTAAATCTATTCAGTAACTTTTGCACCAACCCGTAACAAACAGACAAGAATTTAAAAAATCACATTTTTGGGTTCGGATACATTAAATTTATATACCCACTTATTTTTTTAAATATCTTTAATGTACAGACACAGCTTTTTTACAATTTTATAACAGTAGAGATGATTAATTGGGTCTTCAACAAGGAATACACTATATATAATATATATACATTCAATATAAATAAAACTTATGGCCTTAAGTACATATTATGTTTCCATAATATAACATTATAAAATACTAAAGTAGTATGCAGATAAACCGGATCGTGTATGGCAATACCTTGTTTAGTTTTTTTAAACTGTGCCGGCGAATGGCGCTGGATACAAAAATATTTTTCAGTAAAACGTTGCCCCACACTAGGATTTTCTCCTGTATCGTGGGTAACATACCATCACGCCTGTATTCCCTGAAGGGTTAGGCAGAGGCGTACTAATGTACACCCACAGTTTGCCGGTATGTTTAGGGTCCATGTAATAGGGGGTCAGCCTATAGCCATTATTTATACACAAATCTTTATCTTATGATTTCAGCTATCGTCAACTATAACGCGAACCCAGATTCAACTGTTTATTTACAATAGCAAAATCATTTGCCTCCTCCATATTTTTGTCGCTTCTGTGTTCCGTTTCTTGCAAATATTTCGAAGACGAAGGGATCTCATCCGCTAATGTAACTCCACACATATCCTTTCTCTCTCCAATAACCACTGGTACCTCCACAGAAGCATTCTTGTGAGGAAATGGGAATATTGCGGTAACTTTCACTTTAAAGTCTCCAATCAATATCTTTGTATGCTGTATGGAGTACAAACTCGGTAACGTTGGGACAATACAAGTATATTTTGCCTTTGTATTTTTTGGAATTGTTGGACAATGTCCTGTGGTCGTTTTCAGAGATTCTCGTTCAACTGATTTGCTATTTCTATCTGATACGTAAGTGAAATGCTTGATTAGTTCTGTCTTTATAGAAGTTATCGATATATCAGCATCGTTAGTTATCCAAAGCGTTAGTTTTATATTTTCTCCCGGTGTTACAAATGTTCTCTCTATCTCAACTTTTATGTTAACAGTAGGACTTGACGATATAGAGAAGAGATCTTTTTTCAATCCAAATATAAGCGGTTCTGGAGAACACGGAGTTACGCTGCCATAAACTGGTATTACAGTGTCAAACTTTTTGGAAGTGTTGAAGAAATTTGCCTTGATGAATTTGACACATATCTTATATTCAATATTACAGTTCCTGGTTTTAATTGACGATGGTATATTTTCTGGGAGCAGGAAATCGAATGGACGGTCATAAGTTCCTTCTCTATGCTTTGATTTTTGTGACATTAGTAAATCTTTACTCACCGAAACATACTGTTCTTTGTTCCTATAACACGTAGTGTTATCGTCGGAATCCGTTTCTGACCACGAGCACTTGCCTTTGCCAATCAGTGTTACACTTATACTTTCAAACTCGGTTGGTTTATCTACTTTATACCTCACTGATCCTGAAACGGGTTGTCCACCTCTGTGAATGCCGTCTATTGTTTTTCTAAGTAAAATAAGACACGTGATACCCATTTTTATAATAATAACAGAAGTTTCAACGAACGTACGACCCGTGTCGATCGCAGATGGTGGTAAACTGGTTATATTGCTTCACGTGAGTAGCGTCATCACGTACTGGGAATTCCTTTTACCTCTTACAAGTATCGCCAAGAATGTTGTTGCAATTTATTTCCAGTTTGTCCTGATTAAAATCATAATAATTTTATTGGTCATAACATCATACTATTACGCCTGTATCCTCCGAAGGGTTAGGTAGAGGTGTAATAACAAACCCAGACAGTTCGCCATGTTTACTTCCCATGTCATAGGGGCGAGCCTATTGCCATTAACTACGCACATATCCAAATTATAAACAATATCTTAGAAAATCCTATTAACAGTTTGCTCGACCTGGGAATCGATCCCAAGACCTCAACCATAGTAGTCACCCTTAGCTCCACTAGACTAATGAGGTTTTATAAGTCATTCGCGAGCCTATTGCCATTAACTACGCACATATCCAAATTCCAAACAATTTCTTAGAAAATCCTACTAACAGCGAATCCTGGGAAATCATCCCAAGACCTCTACCATAGTAGTCACCCTTAGCTCCACTAGACTAATGAGGTTTTATAAGTCATTCGCTAAAATTGAAACTACATTTACGCAGTATCAAAATATCATCTTTAGTTAAAAGGTTCGATTCTGTTTGCAAAGGATTTAGTATAAATAGAGGCAATTTTAATACAAAAAGCGAATTAAAAAATATCATTGAGGTATTGCATATTGATATAGTAAAAGACATATCTTCAAGTACTGTTAACAATTAATACTCGTATATTGTATAGATAACATAAGTATCTAGATTTTACATTATGCACTACGCCACAAAAGATTGCTGAATTTGATCATTATCAAGCTTAGGAATTACAGACTTAATGTCGTATGCGACAAAGTTTACATTCTATTGTCACTAGAATGTTTAAAATAGGAAGTTCTATAGTTATATATAGCACTACGCCGCCGGCCGCAAAGGATTGTTGACTCAGATAATTATGAAGTACCTATAGGAGTTACAATCTTAATATCGTATAAGACAAAGTTTATGTTAGTTTGTCATAAACCTTACCAGGCTCGCAAAAACGCACCAAAGTTTCATCGCAATTGTACCTATGCATGGTTTAGGAACGGATAGAGAACAAACATAATAGCATTCATTTGCTTATACGACTTAGATATGATGTAGATATGTTTATTTCATAACAAAAAAAAGTGGCGGTCGCCTAATGGCTAGGGCTTCGGACTTGCGATCATGTCTATCGTGGGAGAGCCATGCTTCAGCACGAATGGGCCGGCCCGACCGGAGTGATACCACGGCCTCATAGGAAACCGGCGTTTTTTTTATGGGATAGGGGAGCAAACGATTAGACGGATCACGATGGTAAGCGATAACCGCCGCCCATAAACACCCGTAACACAACGTAAGTGTTGTTTCACGCCTGCATTTTGACGTGGGAGAGCCATGCTTCGGCACGAATGGGCCGGCTTGACCGGAGTGATACCACGGCGTCACAGAAAACCGGCGTGAAACAACGCTTGCGTTGTGTTTCCCCGAGTGAGGTTACCGGAGGCCCAAACCCTTTCAAAAGGAGGGCAACGCACTTGTGACTCCTCTGGTGTTGCGGGTGTCCGTGGGCGGCGTTTATCGCTTACCATCAGGTGATCCGTCAGCTCGTTTGCCCCCATATCACAAAAAAAGTGGTTGACGGTTGTGGTTACCCACCCATTGCACTACCGACGTGACCCTACTCGTAACACAAGCATTTAGCTTAGCAAAGTAATGTGCGACCCACATTACTAGTAAGCTTTAAAAATAATAATAAAGATATTCTAAACTATGACTCTTAACAATAACTCATTTTTACCTTTTGAAGAATTTAAGGTTAATATTAATCAACATAACATACTTACCATCACGCCTGTATTCCCCTAAGGGTTAGGCAGAGGCGTACTAAATGTAATCACACCCACAGTTTGCCGGTAGGTCTCATGTAATAGGGACCAGCCTATAGTTATTTACCGGGCACAAATCCCAAACTCCGAGCTGCTACCGAGAATTTCATAGAAAATCTCGATAACACTGCTCGACCTGGGAATCGAACCCAGGACCTCTAGCTTAGCAGTCGCGCTCAGAACCGCTAGGTACTGAAGCAGTTATTTATAATTAATCTTTCTTGTGATTTTCTAAGAGCTTAGACTCTAAACAAAACTCATTCTTTATCTTCTAAAGAATGTAAGGTTAATACGTAATGAATAGTTAGATATATATATTTAAGTCTCTAAGTCTTTGAACTCCTTTGTTCCTTAAGAGAACCAGTAAGGACTCCCATTTACTATAATACTGCTGAGCACAGATGTTCTCAAATCTCTAAATAATGAATTCTCGAATTAGGCCATTTTTTCTTACAAACAATACACAAATCCTCATTCGTCCATTAATTTAGGAAGTTCCAAACGCAGCTTAGGGTTTAGATTAGATTTATACTCAAATTGGAAATAGTTCAAGAATCTAAAAACCTATCAAAATCGATCATTTAAATATCATCGATAGCTAAATAGATATAGATACAAGGCATTACATTAATGATTAGCAATCTGTAAATAAACTTACTGGTACAGGTTGAGGTCCTGGGTTTGATTCCCAGGTCGAGCAAAGTGTTATTGGGTTTTTCTATTAAATTCCCAGTAACAGCTCGGAGTTTGGAATTTGTGCCCGGTTAATGGCAATCGAGCCTATTGCCATTATGCCCCCTAGTACATGGGACCTAAACATACCGGCGAAGTGTGGGTGTACATTGGTACGCATCTGCCTAACCCTTCGGGGAATACAGGCGTGATGGTATGTTATGTTTTAATAAAACAGAATTAGTAAAACAAACAACATTTATTACACACATTAACGAAACGATTCACAAAATATTGCAGAAAATAGACAATTTGGGTTTTTCAGATATAAAAGATAAATTTCTTTAATCTCACTAAACTCTAACTAGAAAAAAAAAATTAAAGTACAAATACTAACATTACTAAGTATCACAAGTAGGTATAATATAAATATGAAGACAGGTATATAAATAACAAATTAAAGTTGATGCATACCAATTTTTATCATTCTTTGCGAGTTGCCTTACAAATGCAGTCACAATAATACAAGTCATACAATAATTATAAGAATAGACATTGAATATTTAAGTAATCTACAAGACAACAGAAAAAAAACTGGTTTACACAAATCATTATATCAACTTTTTATGGCAAAAATACGCAAGCCAAGTTAGGCTTATGTCATAAACACAGATCGGAATAGGTAGAACTATATATTTTCCTAAAGTTCGAGGAAGTAAGTAATATTATAGAGTTTATTATACCTCCTCTAAAATCCCGGAATCATAAACATGACGATGAAATCCCGGGAACTAGGAAATTACAAAACACTTATTGCTTTGAATACATTTTACTGTTTGGTTCACGTGGGAGAGCCAGGCTTCGGTACGAATGGGCCGGCTCGACCGGAGTGATACCACGGCCTCACAGAAAACCGGCGTGAAGCAACGCTTGCGTTGTGTTTCGCCGAGTGAATGAGGTTACCGGAGTTTGGGCCTCCGGTCCCTTAAACTTAACCTAAAAGGCGGGCAACGCACTTGTGACTCCTCTGGTGTTGCGGGTGTCCATGGGCGGCGGTTATCGCTTACCATCAGTTGATCCGTCAGCTCGTTTGCTCCCCTATCCCATAAAAAAAAACGTATTCAAAGCGAAATATTACCTTGAATTAAGAAATTGCAAATTACTTATTCCACCTAGATTACATTCATAGAATACATGCAATAAATAAATGCTATAAGTAATTTGCAATTTCTTACCTAATTCCCGGGATTTATTAGTCATGTTTATGATTCCGGGATTTTAGAGGAGGTAACTTTAGGTAAATATACTCTACCTATTCCGATCTCTGGTCATCATATCACTTTTAATATTTTAACTCTGTTATACGACGTGTAACAAAATAAAGTCCTGAAAGTAATTTGTTCTGAATCGACTACTGGATCGATTACAATGGTTTTTAATATGTGTTAATGTTGCCCGAAAAGATAATTACAATACCTGAAGCTATACCCCTGATCTATCAGTGGCTAGAGTTATGGAAAATTGAAACCTATTTGCAAAAAATGTTATTGTGTGCGTGTGCGCGCCGATATCGTAGTCTTTGGGGGTACGACTGTAGTACAGTGACGAGGTTTGCGTTTAGCTGGTATATTTTTTTTTTAAATAAAATACTAGCTTCTGCCCGCGACTTCGTCGGCGTAGCGTGATGATATATAGCCTTTAGCCTCCCTCAATGAATGGGCTATCTAACACTGAAATAATTTTTCAAATCGGACCTGAGAAGTTCCTGAAATTAGCGCGTTCTTACGTTTTTCTAAATGAAACACGTAAGAACGCGCATTATTATAATTATTATAATAATGACTCGATTTCAAATTGACGTGTTTGAGGTCTTATTAGCGCTTATTTAGTTACTCGTTGTATATACCGACTTCATTAAGTTTCACATCTAAATTTTAGAACTAAAATTCAAGATTTTTCCCCTTTTTCATCACCACCGGCTTTCTCATCACCATCACCGCCGGCTTCATCATCGCTAGCATCATCCTTTTGAGTTTCACCCATCGCTTCCCAATATGTTGGGGGTGGATCACAAATTTCGTCTCTTTGAACGTTATCACCAATTTGCAAAGGTATCTCAACCACAACATTTCTATGAGGTATTGGAAGTACAGCTGTTATTCTAACAATATAATCTCTTGATACAATTTTAGAATTATCTAAAGAAACTTTACCTGAAGGAACATTTATTTCTATCGGCATATTTTGGGTTACTCCACACTTGATAGATGCTGTTTTACTTTCACAATATGGAACATCTTCATAAGCTTTGACTTCACTGTGTCCTGTAGCCTTAAATGTATGTACTTCTATCAGCTTAATTTGAACAGCTTTAATAATTATATTAGTATCATTCTCAACTTCTGACTGGATTACTATTTTACCACCATTAGGTATTATGGAGTGAAGAATATTGGCTTTCATAATTACAGTGCTAGTTTTACTTGAGAATAATTGCAATAATTTGCTTCTTTCACCATACATAACAGGTTCCATTGGTAGTTTTGGAGTTATAGTAGATGCTACAGTAATTTCTTTACGATAATGTTTGGCAAAAGAAAACCAACCTGGTCTATCAAATCTTATGCGGATATAATATTTTATCTTACAATCCACTCTGTACCTTGGGATGTGGTGAGAGTATTCAAATGATGGTGGTATATTCTGAGGTAATCTAAACATAAATTTTTGTTCGTAAGAGCCTACTGGAATCTTGTAATTTCCTTCTTGAACTACATCATCGGTATCAACATAGACTTCGTTATTGCGGTAGGTACGATTTCTTTCTTTTTTATTAATTCTCTCGGTGACTCGCAAATGTCCCATTCCTTTTAAAGATATTGTTATTTTCTCACAATCCATTGGTTCATCTAACGCGTATTTTATCACACCAGTAACAAGTTCTCCACCGTAAAAAGCACCATCCTGCGGTTTATTTAAATTTATTTGACAAAATATTCCCATTGTGTAAAATGCGTCCGCTGGTATCACAAGATTTGTATGTAATACTTGTCGAGTTATTTTTTTGCGTACTATCGATATCGGTTATCAATATTACTGTTGACAAATCGCAACTGATAATGTCATAAAAATATCCGGTTTGTATGCAAAACAATGTAAGACCACAAAACAATAAACAATAACAATTATCAATGATTATTTTTGAGGAATGTTCATTTTCCAGCCACTGAGCATTGTAATTGTGTTAATTATATTAAACGTAACATTATTTTTTTACCACAATTTTATTTTAATAACGAAAATATTAATTTCTAAAGCAAAAATGACTCGAGCGTGTTATTCCAATGACATTGTTTTGATGTCTCAAAAATTATTCGTTCGAATACACACCGTGGAGTTATACTATTATATCGTTCATTCCTTCGTCCTTTTTCTATTGTCATTCCCTGTCTAGTCTAATTCTCGTATTAAAAACTAATTATTATAAGATAATTAATAATCTAATGATAACGATGACGAATAAAAGACAACACAGACAATTCATGATATGAAAAGAAACCGCAAACTTTTGGGACATAGTAGCATTAAATCCAAACAAGTACGCATGTTCGGATTTAATGCTTTTAGTGTCACAAAAATAAATAGCTACCATTTATTATTTTCTTACATTGAAAGGATACGTGCAAAGACTTGTAAAACATATTTCTTACGGGCAGTGTTTCCGAACTCAGTCTGTATTACATTATCGCTGGCGGTGCGTGAAAGAGACAGACATATACCGTTTCCTACGTCACCCATTGATTGGAATTACGAATGACGTCACACCATCGAAGAAATCAACCGGTGTGATACGTTTATTCATTCAACAAGTCAATTTAGGCTAGTTCTTGCTTGGACACAGAACAGAGCGCTCCGTACTAGTACAATCTTTCAAATGTACTAGTTCACTCTTCTAGTACTATTAGTACCTACAGTAGCTCACGGAAGTAATCGTGAGCAAAAATAATAACTGGGATCATAATCATAAAGTTCAAAATAGCTCACTCTTTTGTGTACTGTTTGCATATAATTCCCGCTCAGTTCGTAGTTCGTACAGAACCAAAGACTATGATAAACATATATAGTGAACAACGAATGGACGAAGTACTAATTGTATTGTACTAAATGAATGATGTACTCAAAAGAAAAAGGATTTGTTCGTACTAGTCTGTGTTGGGAATGAATTCCTAATAGTTCATAGAACATGAACTACATAACACTAGGTCAATTCTTAAAGTTGTAACGCACCGGTTTCTTTTTTCTGATAAACAAAAAATGAAATTAAACTTATCTGTATATCGATTTTCAAGGTCTTGCTATAAAGATAATAATGTATCTAACAATTTTAATTGCTCTCTAGGCTTCTAGGCTACCTCATTGGTCTTACTAGGTACGTGAGTGCGTTTATAAACACAAATCTCACATTCACCAAGAGCCGTATCAGCTATCTATAGGCCATACAAATAGACTTTGTTCAACGGACGATTACGCGAACATTGCTCCAATCGATTCTTTTCATTGTAAATTTTCTGCGATAAATCAAAAGGCACGGGAGCTCGTTCTTTCTTTACAAAACTAAAAATAGATAAGATAATATTGAACGTTTTCTGATTATCCCTTGGTAATGTTTTCGGCGAAAGTCCGAGAAAATTCAAATGAAGAATTTTATATAAGTCGTTCTATCACGACTGCATACCCAGAAGGGTTAGGCAGAGGTGTATTAATGTATAAGTGTGGTTATGTATAGTTAGGCAGAGGTGTTCGATGGCTAAGTCTGGTCCCCGGTCTATTGATCAACCGTGGCAAGCGCATCTTAACCATTCAGATCGATTGATCAGCTTAAGTGTCAGCTTAAGGGGCCTATATTAATAGTGGCCCCTTAAGTAAAATGTTTGGTTTAAATATACTTAGCTCTGACCTTCTTCATCATATTTGTACTACTCGTTGGATAGACAAGAGGTCAAGTTATTTCTGATTGAACTGCAACTGCATTTGAAGAGCTCTTTGAGGGAAATATATCTTTTTGTAGAAGCCAAGTGCTTAAAAACGCAAGCTTGCAACGTTGAAATACCTCTGCTTCGAGAGTAGAGGGGCGAACCTATTACCATCAATAGAGCACAAGTCCAAACTCCAGATGATACTGAGAATTGCATAGAAAAATACAATAATACTGCTCGACCTGGGAATTGAACCCAGGGACTCTAGCGTAGTAGTACCTTTTAGGCCACAAGACTAATTAGGCATTGCTATTTTCATGCGCCCTGAATGAGTTATCGATCTACAATTCGTGAAAAAAAACTGAATTTAGTGGGATATGGTGAACGATTCACTTTAAAATGCTTTTCTAGGCTTTGGGCTGTAGTTTCATTTAATGTAGTCACGTCGTTCCCACCCTGTATACCTAATACAGATATTATTCTAGAGAATGTACAGTGACGAGCATAAATATGTATGCGCTTACTAAAATTAAAAAGCGACTGTATACTTTTAGATAATACCAATATCATTAAAGCATTGGCTCGAAAATACATACTAGATATGTTCAAAACACCATAAAATTTCAATTAATATTTTAAGCATTCGGCGGACGCTAAATTGCCCATAAAGACGATGTACCTAAATAAATCGTAATTCTAACACAATTTAATTGAATTGTGTTTTATTCGGATTCGGATACGGCTAATCGAGGTTCTTACCGAACCATTTTCTCGAATACTATACGTCACTGAAAATAAACGACCGGAAAATCGCTGAAACTTTATTATATGTCGATTATATACAACTATATTATTTCCCGTAAAATATTTTGGAAGAAATGGTTCAATAGGAACCTAGGTTAATGGTATCCGAATCCGAATAATAACAAAATTTGATTAAATCCTCTTTGAATTACGATTTATTTTGTTATTACGTTTGTACGGTCAATTAGGTCCGCCGCGCCGGTACCCATAAGAGAAAATCACTTTGGAATTTTACCATGTGTAAGTGTATACATATCTGTGCTCGTGACTGTACCTACGCTGACAGCTCAACCATTAGCACCCATTACGATGTATGGACAGCTTCCTCTTTTATCACAATATCATATGTCGCACATTATGACTCATCGCTTCTTTTCTGATATTTATTCAAGATATTTATAATACACACGCCTTTGTCCCTTAAGACCGAGGTCGGTTAGAGGTCGTCTGCTTCATCAGTTGACATTAAACCTCGTCGCGGAGTTCCGACACTGAGTGGCAGTGCTACAAAAACATGGTACAATAAATATTGAACAATGTCTGAAGATATAGATACTTAATAATACTTATATAAAAAAAAATAAAAAATATATAGATACTTGCTACAGGAAAGAACTTAAGTAATTGTCTTGCAAAATTAACTCTTAAGTAACGAAGACTTTCTATATAATTTCTTAACTTTTTCCTGTAGAATCATTACAATAAGATACAGTGTAAAAGTTACTAGTGAATGCTACGCTAGAGATTTTGGGTATAATACCTGGGTCGAGCAAAGTGCTATTGAGTTTTGTAATGAAATTCTCAGTAGCAGCTTGGAATTTGAATTTCTGCCCGGTTGATGGCAATAGGCTCAGCCGCTATTACATGGGATACAAACATAACGCGACTTTCAAGAAAATAGCGTACTCCCTTTTAAAAGGCCTGCAATGCACTTGCGACTCCTCTGGGGTTGCGGGTGCCCATGATCGCTTCCATCAGGCGATCCGTCTGCTCGTTTGCCCGTTATACCATTTTAAAGGTGAACTGTGGGTGTACATAGTGCGCTGGCTACTATCTACTGGCTAACCATTGAGGAATACAGGCGTGGTGGTGTGTTACTTTTGCCATGTCAACGTTCATTCCTTGTTCATCTAGGTGTACTTCGTTGATTGTATGTTTAGTACTCCCGAATTTACACTGCGCGTCTGAAGTAATGGGCGAGCTCAAGGTAGACCGGAGTGATACCACGGCTTCGCAGAAAACCGCTGTGAAACAACGCTTATGTCGTGTTTCGCCGAGTGAGTGAGGATAAGGATGCGATGGTTTTCTTTATGGGTTAGGGATAGAACCGTCTCTCTAATGGCCACGAGAGACGGATTACCTGATGGTAAGCGATTACCGCCACCCATGAACACCCACATCACCAGAAGAGTCGCAAGTGCGTTGCCCGCCTTTTGAAAGGGTTTGGGCCTCCGGTATCCTCACTCTCTCGGCGTAACACAACGTAATCGTTGTTTCACGCCGGTTTTCTGCGAGGCCGTGGTATCGCTCCGAACCTACCCATTCGTGCCGAAGCATGGCTCTCCCACGGTAAAAATATTTATTGACTTAAATCTAATTTAATCGAAATTAACTATTATAATTATCTTGCTTTACTTATATTTAAATTTGAACTTTTTAAGATACCAAGCTGCGGCCGGCTTTTTGTCTACGCTAAGTTATGAATATTCGTTTATAGTAGGTATTTCGTTTAACAGCGAAAAATATGAAGCTAACCTTTCATAAATAATGAAACGAAACGGGCTCCGCATTATGTTTTATAAGATATTTGTTCAAGCAAAGATAACCATTGTTTCCAAGCCCTATTTATGTTAGTAATCTCAATATTTTATAACGTAAACGGTATTTGATATTATTTATTTTTCAGTGTCTAGACCAGGGGGCCGATTCCCTTAAAAAAATGACAGCCAAACCTTGATTGAACCATTGCCATTTTACAACTTTTTGTAATTTCGTATCGCGCTATTTGATTTGGCAGACACTTCAGCCATTATTGGATCATATGCGAAGTCCAACCGCTGTCAAATGTCTCAACCATTACCATTTTACAACTTTTTCAAATATCGTATCGCGCTACTTGATTTGACACCTATTTGACAAACACTTCAGCCATAGTTGGATCGTAAACACAGAACAAGCGCTGTCAAACGGACAGTTACTAAAAAGGCATTTTTTGTGAACCATTTGATAACTTTTGTAATAATTATTGAATTTATATGGCATCATGTGGGAGAGCCATGCTTCGGCACGAATGGGCCGGCTCGACCGGAGTGATACCACGGCCTCACAGAAAACCAGCGTGAAACAACGCTTGCGTTGTGTTTCGCCGAGTGAGTTGAGGTTACCGGAGGCCCAAACCCTTTTAAAGGCAGGCAGCGCACTTGCGACTCCTCTGGTGTTGCGGTGTCCATGGGCGGCGGTTATCGCTTACCATCAGGTGATCAGTTTGCTCGTTTGCACACCTATCCCATAAAAAAAAAACACATTCACGACTCTCATTTACATAAGGTGCAATTGTGATCCAACTTTGGTTGAGGTTTGAAATTTTTGTACGATACCAAAGTCTGTTCAACCGAATCGTAATTTTGACATAACCAAAACCAAATCAGATGGAGATCATTTCCAAACCTTAAACATTGCAAATAGCGCGATCACCCCCCTGTAGTACTATATATTGAAATAAAACAACTTTACGGATTCTGTCGCGTTATATTAGTACAAATAATAAACCGACGTTTCGGACCCTTTACAGCGTCCATGGTCACGGGTAGACTGACCATGACCTTCTACCTATTTCATTATGTCTAATATTCGCGTAAGCTTCAGAAATCAGTCTGTAGTACTATAATTAAATATGTATACGCACATGACTTCGAAAAGGGTAACTGCGTTGGTTTCGAACTCGAACCCTTTGAATTGACAGTCCAATGGTCATATCACTAGGCTATCACTATCAGCTGTACTACAATCACCTTAACCACCTTAAAAGTGGTGAATCTTTGGAGTCGGCAACAACAAAATCCTACTAATATTATAAATACGAAAGTTTGTGAGGAATCCTCACAAACTAAGAGTAACAAACATCCATCCATCCTCAGTGAGGATGGATGGATGTTTGTTACTCTTTCACGCCAGAACGGCTAAACGGATCTGGATGAAATTTGGCACAGAGATAGATTATAGTCTGGGATAACACATGGGCTACTTTTTATCTGAAGTCCACGCGGACGAAGTCGCGGGCGGAAGCTAGTACGATATTATACTCAAATATCATCTCATCATTCTCCTAAAATTTCCACAACTTTGATGTCTGCTTCCAGCCTTATTAATTCCAAATTTTCAAATAATTAAATTCAAATAATTAATTAATTCCAAATTTTCTCACTTTACTTTATTAACTCCACGTTTTCTTGACGACATACATCTACTGGTTCAAATTGAATCAACTTTGAAATATACCGTATTTATACAATGCCTGAATGGTTACTGAAAATTCAGGCTTCTTCAATTCAGTTTTATTTTTTTTATTTTTTTTTATTTTATTTATTAAGGTATAATAAACAGCTACAACATAGTACATAAACAAAAAATAGAATTTAACATAAAGAACAGGTAATGTTGCAGCCCACTACATTATCCACAGATTAACATAAATAATAAATCGAAGGGTGCCACTAGATGAACAATAACATTATGGTAACACTGAAGTAAGTTAGATAACTAATTCTATACTATAGAGCTAGCAGTAACATTTAGCTTTATATTAAAATGACTCCACAACGAAATGATTAAGTATAGGGGTTAAAAAATGGCCTGGAATGCTTCGAGAAAAGGATGGTACGGCCGTGCCGCTTGTTCTTGCTCAATCAGCCCCCAGTACATCTGAACAAAGAAATGATTCCCGAAATGCTTTGTTAACATTTAGAGGAGTAAACATTGACTTAATATATGTAGTTACATTACATTTACAGTAGATAGCATCAGTGCGGTAAGGGAACTAAGAGCATAATAAAAAGCCCTCTAACCCAGTTATATACCCAGGACGTGACGTCACAGATGATGGACATAAAATCCTCAAAGTATCATCTCGCATAAGTAATGCAATCTCGACTCCTTTCTTGGCATTTTATTCTTTAATCTAAAGGAACACGGCTGCTAGAATCGATGCTTTTTCACTGTTCATTTGAAGGTGTTTTTACCCTCGTTTTTCGGTGTGCGGAAGGAGAATATTCATGGATCATCTACCACCTGGGGAGGTGGTATGCTATTATTAAATAGACCTGGGTCTAGGAAACATGTTATTATATCTTTATAATATAACTAGCTGACCCGACAGACCTATGAATATTGAATTCGAATTTAAAATTGCAGCGCCCATTATTTTTTTATGTGATAGCAGGCAAACGAGCAGACGGTTCGCCTGATGGTAAGCTATCACCGCCGCCCATGGACACCTGCAACACCAGAGGAGACACAAGTGCGCTGCCGGCCTTATTCCATTCTGTCAATTTTTTTTTTATTATTTTGGCGCCACACTTTTTGTGTATTTGCCAGTGTCAAGTATTAGAGTAATTAAGTAATATATCCCATCGTGGGATTATAATTATGGCACCACACTTTCTGTGTTCGCCAGTGTCAAGTATAAGTTGTTTAGTTGCCCCAATAAAACGGTAGAAACTTTATTGAGGCTTTCATGGAGTTTAGGAGTGAACCCAAAAAGTCACGATTTTCAATTCTATACCATTTGCCTACACTCTCACACATTCACGAACACTTAATGGTTAATTATCCACCATAATTACACATTAAACATCGGAGAAATTCAAGTTTTGAAAAATAATATAAAATCGACAATGTGCACTTTTCATTTTCCCGCCTAAAACCTTCTGTCAATTGCGCCAACTAATAATGTTTTGGCGCCATCTGTCACATAACTGGCAGTTATGCCAAAAGCCATAATGTTATAAAAGGAGAAAAGTTTTAAAAAAGTTATAATACGGTTTGAACAGTTAATAAGGTCGTTAAGTTTTTTAAATTTTCTAATGTTCTGCGCAACGTTATTAATTTAAAATAATTCGGATCGAAAGACCAATTTTTAATATCGGCTTATCAGACTCCCCTCCCCCCTGAAGTGACGGCTGTGGCGATATTCACTACAGCCGTGACCAGCAGTGGCCCAACATTCGGTGGACAAGAGAAGTAGAAACAAGGTCTCGCCCTTTGAAGGATCGAACAGGGTATAATATTTTGATACAACTTGTAACATGATATTGACTGTAAAATTATTAATTACTTAAATAATTATTTATGATACATACATAAAGTCACACCTCTTGCCCGTAGGGGTAAGCAGAGACCACAGACTTACACTTGCTACGATTGTGACATACCACATTAGCTTCATCCACACTCATCAATGGTTTCATACATGAGCGTCGGTTTAAGGTACTCTTGACCGAACTATTTTTCAGAACGTTCTAAATCTGAATTCGGAACGTTCGCCTAGGCCTTCCCCTACCTACACTTCCATTCACTTGACTCTTGTATATTTTGTTTAATCAGTCTACTTTCATTCGTTCTCTCAACATGACCAAACGATCTTAACATACCTTTCTCTATTTTAGTCACTACATTGTCATTCACACCACAACGTTCCCTTATCACACTATCTTTATCCTGTCACTCAATTTCACTCCAATCATACTTCTCAAAGCTCTCATCTCCACTGAACTACCAACCAAAATTTCATTTCATGATGAAATGCACCGTTTTACAAGACAGCTTAACATCAATCCTCTATATTGATGAACGCAAAAGGTTTATTACATTCCGCGTGTTGAAGGTCACCAATTATGCAAAAGTGCTGAACGTATTTCAGCTATTTTACATAACGGAGCTATTTTCTAAAGCGGCTAGCGATTATGTAAAATAGCGAAACATACAATTCTACTGCGACATACTCGTATATACCTGTTATGTATGTTATATTTATGATTATATTCCTATTTCACGATTCCATACAGACAAACCCAACTCAAGTCTTAGTATCGTAAAAAATGCGCTCCTAATTTTTTTGTATATGAAGGAATGAAATGTGGCCTAAAAACATTATGAAGACAATATTTTTGTGGTTCATAATTTACCTTTTATTACAATATCGCTGCGTGAGTTGTATTGTACGTTGATGAAACTTGCTGGGTACATATTTTTTTGCATCGGCCTGAAATTAGGCATGACATTGTTTTGCTGGTTACAAATAATACCTACTCTTAAAAGTGTCCCTAAGTGCTATCTAAACTTCGAACTACTACTGAGAATTTCATAGAAAAACACCATTACACTTTGCTCAACCTGGAAATCGAGCCCAGGACTTTCAGTATGGAACTCTTGCCTACGAGCACAATGCAAATGAGGTTGGTTGCATTACTCCTAAATGTAAAAAAAACCTGTTAAATAATGTAACTCGAAATAAAAAAAGGAACATAATGTTACCTCAAAATAAATGATTAACGCCAATAAGCTAAAACGATATAATTTTTTACTCTAATTAAATAGGAGCGCTCAACACTTTCACGTCTTTACTTGCATAACAAACCCACTTACATAAACACTCTAAAATGAACCCTGCATTTTACATCCAAGGTTGAAAATCTATTGAATTGTCTAATAAAATAGGCCACGTCTCAAGACTACTTGTGCGGTGTAAGGGGAGCTAACATCAAGTAAGGGCGGAGAGTGTACTTTAGAATGGAGTCAGGTTTTTTTGTTGAGGCAAGCAAGTTTTCGAGCACTGTTCAAGCTCTATTGATAGGCATCGCTTTAAAAGTGGTTGCAATAATTTTTCGTGATAAAAAATTAAGGAAAGTTGAAATCAACTGAAACCAATGAAAATCAACGACGTAATTTGTTTGACACTATTTGTTTGTTTACAAATGGTGTTATTTTTACTTATTTAATGAAATTAGTAATATCTGTAATTATACCAACGCGATAAAACTCGATGGAAGCCATTTTGAATGAATAATTAATCCGCGTAATTATCATGATGATAGTAACTGTAAAAAGGTCTCGGATATCTGACTTCGACATTGCTAATGTTTCGTTAAAAATTGCCCCAAATGGTAAATGTAACAAAAAATACTTGTGCATTGTAGGTACATGTTTTTGTTTAGAATTTCAATGACTCATAGTTTTTTTTCACAAATAACATACATAATAAGTTGTCCAAAAAATTACTTTTTTTCGAAAACCAATTTCCTGTTAATTTGAATCATTTCTCGATGAAAATTAGTCGAAACTACCGCCAACCTCGTTAAAATTACTCTCTTTCTGCTTTAGCAAAGATGGGGGTAGATGTAAAAAGATGATGACATAATAATATTGCGAGAGCGAGTCGAGATATCCGTATTCTCCTCGGAAAAAATAGGAAATTAGACGAGAAAACATCACCCGCGGGCTTTCACGTATATCATTTACTGTGTGAAATAAGTGCGAATCTTCAACATGATCCAGCATGCAATGGGGAATAAGGTATGTAATCTCTTCAAAAGAATTCCTTCTGTCAAACAACAATACTAAATAAATATAACAATGAAATAATATGACGATTTATATTTATATTTTTGTGTCTTATAATACGTTATTATGCACTTGAGTCGGATAGATAATAATATTTTCCAATTATAAACACTTCTTTCTGAGATTAGTCAATAGATGGCGCTTAAAACAATAATAGACACTGTCCGCGGACGAATGCTACAGCGCTCCCGTAGGCCCGGCACCGAAGTGGTGACGCGAAACGCCGAGGTTGGTTTTAGTCGGTAGATCGCTCTTTTCAGAGCGGAGTCCGACACACCCCACCGCTCTCCCCGGAGTGGTGGATAGTGCATAAAGCATTTCCAACCCCGTCAACAAAAAAAAAAAGCTACGCGACACTGTAACTACATGAATCATTTGTATTCTGTTTGGAAACTTTTAATTCGACCATTAGTTGCGTGATAGACATAAAACCTAAAGAAACAGCAAGCGGAAGTATTTCCGATCCTGTACGACATGGCAACCTACAGAAAGCGAGCCAATTTTTTTCTTAAAGGCTGGCAACGCACTGGCAATCCGTCTGGTATTGTGAGTGTCAAGGGGCAGCGATGAACACTTACCATCAGGTGACCCGCTTGCTTGCAAGCCTCCCTCTTCTATAAAAAAAAATTAACTTTTTGAAAAATATACAACACTGTACTGACAGACGATTGATAGCGCAATTGTATTGTGACAGGATTAGGGTTCTCATAATAGAAAATTTTATAATTTTAACTAGTGCTAATAAGTATCACCGATGGGATGAATTATGATGAACATATTATGAAAAACTTAAAATAAAAAGATGAAGAGAAGACTATAATAATGTATTGCATAAAATGGCAGCAAATTTAAAAACCGTATAAAAATATTATAATGACCACACGTTTGGCGTTCGGGTTCAAGTTCAAGGTATTTTTTTTATATTTCAAATAAGCTTTTACAAGTGTTTATGAAACGTTATGATTCTAGTTGCACGGTTCCTAAAGGTTGATCCTATGGAGAAGAATCCAGCAAGAAACTCTTTGGATTGAGACGGGTTTTGGGTTCGATCCCCACACGGAACAAATATTCGTATAACCTGCAGGTTATACGAAGTTTCAAAGTCAAAGTCAAAGTCAAAATGTTTTATTTCAATTAGACCATTATAGAAGGTACTTTTGAAAAGTCAAAACTAGTTGCACGGTTCCTAAAAGTGGGTCTTATGGAGAAGAGCCGGCAAGAAACTCC
The DNA here is from genome assembly GCA_947256265.1 of Acronicta leporina. Taxonomy (NCBI): domain Eukaryota; kingdom Metazoa; phylum Arthropoda; class Insecta; order Lepidoptera; family Noctuidae; genus Acronicta; species Acronicta leporina. The sequence goes on along the minus strand of OX366518.1, from coordinate 1,913,751 downwards.
ATAGATACTCTTTTTAAAATAAAATAATCATAATTACAATATTAGCTTTACAACTTTGTTTTAAATAGTTGCTGAGAATTATGCAGTTTGATGTGTTGGTTTTTTTCATAACATTACAGAAAAAAAATATACTTATATAAAGAGATTGCCACAGCAGGTAAGAGCTGACCAGCCCCGACAGACAGCACCCGTTCACGAGTATGACGTGTGTATCAGCGTGGTTCGACTCAACCATATTGTAGGGAATAAAACGACCCGACACACAACGCCACTATCAGCAGGACATTTCAGTGAGCATGACAAACTCAGACCGCGGGCACAAAATTCTTACAAATAAAATATAGGTACTTGTACAGATCATTACATCAATCTCTGCACCATACTCACACTTTACAGATTTTTTAATAGGAATTTATACAATATTGTTTCAATCGATACCTACCTATAAATTTAATAACATAATGTAAAAAGCAATGATTGTTATGTCATCAAATATAATACTAAATACGGGTATTTTTAGTATGTCAAATTGTACAGGCTAGATTAAAATTATCAGACATCATCCTGTGGAGCTGGACCAGCACCTTGCCAAACATTTTTATCTAAAACATAATCTTCCAGCTTATAGTACGCTTGCTTGCTCAGGGTAAATTTAATAAATTTTTTGAATTTATTTTCAGGTAATTTTAAAACGAAGTCCGGAATTTTATTATAAAACCTTACACAGTATCCCATAAAAGAAGTATGGACTTTGGCAAGACGAAACTGCGGCTGCATTAATCTTGATTTATGTCTAGTATTATAATTATGCAGTTCACATTTTCTTGAATAAAGGTGTAAATGTTTTCTTACGTACATAATATTCTCATAGATATACTGAGAAGGCACTGTCATTATATTTATTTCTTTAAAGAGTGTTCTGAGTGAATCGCGACTACGGAGGTTGTAAATGGCTCTAACAGCTCTTTTCTGCAGTATAAAAATAGATTCTATATCTGCAGCGCGGCCCCATAGCAATATTCCGTAAGACATAATGCTATGAAAGTAGCTAAAGTAAACTAATCTTGCAGTTGCTTCATCTGTAAGTAGTCTTATTTTTCTGACTGCATAAGCAGCCGAACTTAGACGTCCCGCCAAAGTCCTTATGTGCGCCCCCCATTGAAGCTTTGAATCTATATTTATTCCTAGGAAAACCGTGTGGTCAACAAATTCTAGCTTATCGTTATTTAGTACAACGTCACAATCTACACACTTAACATTGGGTAAAGCAAACTTTACGCATTTAGTTTTCCGCCCATTCAATACTAAATTATTGACTGTGAACCACTCATGGACCTTTAGAAGTGCGTCATTTACATTGTCAGTATTAGCTGTGCGCCTGTTTAGTTTAAAAATTAAAGAAGTATCATCTGCAAATAACACAATCTTCGCTTGATCCTCAATCATATATGGTAAATCATTTATATAAACTAAAAATAAGAATGGACCTAGAATAGAACCCTGAGGTACGCCCATTTTCACATATGTGCCGGGCGATTTAGCCCCTTTTAGTTGTTGCCTATCCCGCAAGTATGATTTGACAAGTTTCAAAGACTTGTGCTTCAAACCATAATGATCTAACTTAAGCAGCAGGGTTTCATGACTTACGCAGTCAAAAGCTTTGGATAGATCGCAGAATATACCGATCGCATCCTGAGATTCTTCCCAAGCATCAAAAATGTGTTTAATAAGTCTGATGCCAGCGTCAGTAGTATTGCGCCCTTTTGTGAAGCCGTATTGCTGGTCATGAAATAGTCTATTTATATTGAAGTGCACAAGCATTTGATTGAGCATGATCTTTTCAAATATCTTGCTAAGCACAGGCAAAACAGACACTGGCCTAAAATTGCCAGGATCTTGACAATCTCCGGATTTAAACAAGGGTATAACTTTGCTGTATTTCATTAAATCTGGGAACTTTCCCTGGTCGACACACTTATTAAATATTATCGCCAGGTGTGGTGCTACAGTGTCAATTATACTTTTACAAACATTAACCGATAAACCCCACAAGTCTTCCGTTAATTTAATTTTTATTTCTTTAAAAGCTTTTACAATACACACAGGGCTCACATGCTTAAATGTAAATATTACAGGACAGGCGGCTAAATTCCGTTTCAGTAAAGCTGCAGAAAGAACGGGTGAGGAATTTAAAGAATCTGTGATTTTTAAGGGAACATTGGTAAAGAATGTCTCAAATTCTTGGGCTACTTCGGCATCTGTGCTTATGAGACCATGTGCCGTTTGTAGAGAAAAATTGCTATTGCCCTGTGATTTTGATTTACCGCTTTCAGTATTAATTATCTTCCAAGTGGTTTTAATCTTATTATCGGCGCATCTAATTTTATTACTAATATAATGAGCCTTTGCTACCTGACATACCTTTTTAAAAGTTTTTGAAAAAGTGCTAACATATTGGTTGAATTTCACACTTTTGTTATAACGCTTCAACCCGTACAATTCAAATAAATGTTCCCTACTTTTACGAATACCTGTAGTCGCCCAGTCACAGAACTTAAACTGAGAGTTAATCTTCTTTGATTTTATTTTGAAGAAAGAATCGAACTCGCTTTTCACTATAGAAAAGAAATGTGAATAATGTTCATCACAGTTATTAAAATGATTTCCTTGACTAAAGAGTTATTATATTTTTCCAACTTATGTAAAGTGATATGCCTCGATTTAATTTGTATTTTACTTGGAAGCATAGGAGTATTGAATGTGACGGTTTGGCCACTGTGATCAGAGGATAAGCAATTTATGATAGCGGCATCCAAATAATCACAGTTGCAGAAAACTGTGTTGTTCGGGATCTGGGTGTGTGTGTTTGTAAGTTCTTAACTTTTCTTATTTATTGATTTTATTAGTTAATAGCTTCTGCCCGCGACTTCGTCCGCGTAGCGTGATGATACTTATATAGCCTATAGCCTTCCTCAACTAATGGGCTATCTAACACTGAAATAATTTTTCAAATCGGGCCAGTAGTTCCTGAGATTAACGCGTTCAAGCAAACAAACAAACTCTTCAGCTTTATATTTAACTAGCTTCTGCCCGCGACTTTGTCCGCGTAGCGTGATGATATATAGCCTATAGCCTTCCTCAATAAATGGGCTATCTAACACTGAAAGAATTTTTCAAATCGGATCAGTAGTTCCTGAGATTAGTGCGTTCAAGTAAACAAACAAACAATCAAACTCTTCAGCTTTATATATTAGTATAGATTTTATGTTTTCCATTAGATTAGGGTTTAGAGCAGTGATAGCTGATATGACTATAATTGGACTGCCAAGTTAAAGGTCCCGAGTTCGAATCCAAGGCATGACCTTTTACTTTTCAACAAAATAATGGGTTAATTATGTATTTGTTCCTTTTACATAGTAACAACATCATCCCAACCTTTTCCAAACTATGTATATTGGGGACCGTTCTCAATCTAGCCAGGTAAGGCTGAATATCGACAGACGTCGCCATTTTCAAATTTCTGGGGTCAAACAGACTCGGTCGGAACTTTATCTATTTTGAGATATCATGCCTATCCTCCTATCACTCGAAGAGTTGAGCAGAGGTGTTCTATATATATATCCATAGGTAGCTCATCAGAGAGCGAGCATATTGTCATTTTCCGGGCACAAATCCAGACCGAGTTAGGTACTACTGACAGTTTAAAAAAAACTTTACACTTTGCTCGACCAGAGAATCGAATCCGGAATCTCTAGCGTAGCAGGTGCGCTTAAGACTACCAGATCAATGAGACAAATTTATCTTTATGTGATTTTTTTGCATTTTTCATGCTTAGATTATAATGAAGGAAACCTTCATTAAAATAACAGTTAGATATATATTTAATATACAAGTATTTTTAAAAAAAAAAAACTTACTAGCAATGTGGGCACATTACTAGTATTCTTGGCCCCTCGTGCTAAGCTAAATGCTTGTGTTACGAGTGGGTTCACGTCGGTAGTGCAATGGGTGGGTTTCGAACCGGCAATCGCATAATCGCAAGTCCGAAGCTTCATTGCCAGTTATTTTTTGCCATTTGCCAGAATTGGCCTACGATTAGTTAGCAATTAAGGTTAGAATACTATTCTTCACTGCCTTTCAGACAAGCATCTCATATGAGCCGAGAAAATATCTGTCTTGCTCGGTAGTAGAACCTCTTGGGGTCTGACTGGCTGGCCACCACCCGTACATCGGAGTCTGTCGTAAAGCACCTTCGTGTGTGCCAGTTCCCCCTTCGGTAGTAGCGGTTCTGGAAGTCTCCAGTCCGTACGGGCTCTTATGGATCAGCAACGCATCAGCAACTCCTCTGCTATTGCAGGTTTCCATGGGTGACCATCAGCTTGTTTGCCGACAAAATCCATAAAAAAATATATAATATTGATGGCCTTCAATAAAGTTGTCTACAATTATTTGTTCTTACATATACATGTAGGAAAACTAAAGAATGTTAGATGTGTGGTATGGAATGCAAGATGAATGAGTGAATATGATAGGTATGAAAGAGAAAGATATAGAGAAAAAACAAGATGGCGGTTTATATATGCAAGAAGAAAGATGTGAAAGAAACTGGTTTCTGACACTTACGCGAATATTAGACATTGAAATAAAACTATTTTTTACGGATTTTATCGCGTTGTATTAATTTTATTTAATTCCCGACGTTTCGGATCCTTTACAGCATCCATGGTCACGGGTAGACTATCCGTGTCCATTGATGCTGTAAAGGATAACACAACGCGATAAAATCCGTAAAAAATAGTTTTATTTTATTTTATTTTTTATTATTATGATGCCACACTTTGTGTATTTGCCAGTGTCAAGTATTAATCAAGTAATTAGAGTATTTTCAAAGAATATTTCCCATCACGGGATTGTATTATGGCACCACACTTTTTGTGTACGCCAATGTCAAGTATAAGTTCAGTTGCCCCAATAAAACGGTAAAAACTTTATTGAGGCTTCGATGGAGTTTAGGAGTGAACCCAAAAAGTCACGATTTTCAATTTTATATCATAAATTGCCTATACTCTCGCACGTTCACGAACTCTTAATGGTTAATTATCCACCATAATTACACATTAAACTTCGGAGAAATTCAAGTTTTGAAAAATAATATAAAATCGACAACGTGCACTTTTCATTTTCCCGCCTAAACTCCAATAGTTTTATTTCGATGTGAAAGAAGTTTTTGCTGTATTATCCCAATAAAAGAAGTTTCAAGAAGTTAAAGGTGAAGTGTAAAGATGAAGTTTTAATTACGCATCGATCCCTTACATAAATATATAATAATATAACACTCTATCCAACTATAAACTTCACTAATGATCTCTTTCTTTGAGCCTTTAGCACAAAAGTGCGTCAGTTGGCACAAAAGTACATAAAAACTCCTTTGATGTGCCAGTTTGAGTAGTTCTAATTTCTTTGACCAAGTCTTGGCACAATTTGAGAGTAACAAGGGATCAAAGGTGGGGCGTGTGAGTGTAGACTTTTACCAACAAGAGGATGAAAGCTTTGGTATATTTTGGGGTCTTTGACTTACTGGGCAGTAATATACTCATTGAGATCTAAGCAGTCATACGGTCAGTTAAACAAACAACGACATCTACAAACGAAAAAGAAAATTGGGTCTGTTTTTTATCAAAGATGCTCTTTCCATGCATGTTTTATTTCTATTCGGTACTATTTCGATATGGAACTGCCTCATTAGCCAAGTGGTCATGAGCGCCACTGATACGCTAGAGGTCCTGGGTATGATTCCCAGGTCGAGCAAAGTGTTATTGGGTTTTACTATGAAATTCCCAGTAGCAGCTCGGAGTTAGGAATTTGTGCCCTGTTAATAGCAATAGGCTCGCCCCCTATTACATGGGACCTAAACATATCGGCGAACTATGTGTGTACATTAGTACGCCTCTGCCTAACCCTTCGGGGAAAACAGGCGTGATGGTATGTTATGAAAAACATTACACCACTAAGTATCAATAAATGAAACAGCCTGTAGTTGTTCATAAACTTTTACAGAATGCAATTAGATTTGTATCACGTGACATCAAATTATGTCATCTCACTATCTCGTTTTTAACTGTTTTTACCAATACTTTTGACACGAGATAGGGGGACTAAATATATGTATTTAATATGCGCGTCAAATAAGTTTTTGATACGTAAATGGATTTATTTGACACAACAGACTTTGTAATCGAAGTCACAGACAGAAACTGCTACTGACCTAAACTTTGCTTGAAAATCTTGTATCTTAGGATCCACTTCTAACAATATTTGAACAAGAAACTATTGGGAACATGGCAACTCGTAGATATGGTATGTAAATTGAAATTACGAAACACCACAACAATGTATATAATATACCATTACGCCTGTATTCCCCGAAGGGACAAGCACATTTAACCATGTATGTGTAGGTTCCATGTAATAGGGGGCGAACCTATTGCCATTGACCGGGCTCAATTCCGAAACTCTGTGCTGCTGAATTTTGTAGGAAAAAAGCAGTAATTAAAAAATTTGACGATATGTTCAGGTCCAAGGTAATTAAAGGTGAACCTATTGCCATTATCCGGGTACAAAGACCGAGCTGCTACTGAGAATTTCATAGAAAAACCCAATAACACTTTGCTCGACCTGGTAATCGAACCCAGAACCTGTTACTTACGACTCGAAGCAACGTTGACGGCAATTTATTGAATATCAAAACTCCAAAGCCACAATCAAGCATTCACAAAAACCTAATGAAGATTGCTGAAATTGCGAGCGACACAAACTTGACATTCTTAAATAAATTTTCTTGATATTTTAATTGAACATTGCCGGGTTTGGGACTGCGGCGAAAGTCGCGGTATTCTTATCCCGAGAACAGTGATGACGTTTAAAGGGAATAATTTAAATTTAAATTAAGCGCTGGACTTCAAAGGATATTTTTTGTTGGTGTCATTTGCATTAAGGTTAACTTTATTAGAAGCGAGAAATTATTAAAAACGCTGTTTTTGTGGTTTGAGGATATTATTTATTACTAGCTATTTCCCGCGGCTTCGCTCCAATGAAGCTATATTAGGAGTGAAAATGGAATAACCAACATTGATTATCTCTTTTTTGTATGGGTCTGAATACATTGAGAGGTCAAGCTGTATCTCAGGAAGCGTGTAATTAATTAAGATAAGAAATATACCAGTCTTTAAGTTGGAGCATAACCTTTCTAAAAGTGATAGCAAAAATAAAATCTATTAAGTAGTTTTTGCTCCAACCCGTAACAAACAGACAAACAGACAAGAATTTTAAAAATCACATTTTTGGATCCGGATACCCTAACCCACTTGTTTTTTTAAATATCTTCAATGTACAGACACAGCCTTTTTACAATTTTATAATAGTAGAGATTTATGCAGTTTATTGTACATCAATGAAAAAACACGGAGACGATCTTGGAATGCCTTATTGCGGAATACGATTTCTTCCAGGTGACCTTGGAATGGACATTACCATACAGAAAACAAATAAATGGGGTCATCTTAGGTGCAATATTGTCTGTTTAAGCTGAAGTATGGCGTAGTGGAATTGAATATATTATCCACTATTTACATTTGGAGCTGGCCGACTATGAAAGTTCCCCCACCTTGCAGATAATCGTAGCCAAATACCATAGCTCTATGCTACGAGTATGTTACGTTCCTAACGGTGAGCAAAATCACCAGGGGCCCAAGTCTGCTATTTCAATTGCCTCAGAATGACCGTCCAATGGCACTAAATGACATAAGAAATGACAGATTTCGTAGACAAAACTGTCAAAAATCAACAATTTTGAAGTCACTGAATGACAATTCTGACACAACTAAATAGTAGACTCGGCATACTCGGCACCCAGGGCTTCGCTAGGAAACATTGTGTTGGCAGTGGGGGGACCGATGTTTAAGCATTACCTACACTTATTGTCTCCATGCTGCCAGGCCAGCTATTCCTCCTTAATCTTTACCCCACTCTCTATAAAAGGGTGTGAAAAGATTTTTACAGCGCCAACAACGCGTGACGGATATACCAATAATGAAGATCTCTTCTTTGTATGGGTCTCTATACATAAGAGAGGTCAAGATGCATCTCAGGATTCGTTTAATTATTTGAGATAAGAAGTGTACCAGTTTTTAATTTGGAACATAATTATACTTTCTAACAGTGATAACAAAATTAAAATCTATTCAGCAGTTTTTGCGCCAACCCGTATCGATCAAACAAGAATTTTTAAAATCTCAATTTTGGGTTCAACGACGTTTACATATCCTAACCTGCTTGTTTTTTATATATCTTCAATGTACATTACATAGCTTTTTTATAATAGTAGAGCAGAAGAAGAAGAAGAAGAGCGTAAATTTTAACTGTCATTCTGTGACCAAGGCAGTTTATATTCGCAAAAAAAACGTTATCGGTATGACTATTTCGCTGATCCGAGTGTAACACAGTAGAGGGCCTAGCGTCCTGTCACTTAGATTTATAGCACTATTTAATTCTAAGTTATGGCAACCTGGCAACAGTGTATACAAACTCATATTTCATATTTTATAGGACCAAAAACTATATAATATTCATAGGCGTAAAATGAGGTCGAATCGAGGATTTATTCTGCACGCTAACTTTTGCTTTTGCCTGCCAGAATAAAAAAAATACGCTAAGAATTAAAAACTATATATAATATGTAACGCGTAAAAAAACATAACCCTACTTCTTAGTTTGCGCAGTCAAGTAGTTGTTGAGTGTGACCTGACCCGTCCGCTTTCAGATCTTTGAGTATCTTTAGCACAAAGTAAAAAAGAGTTGATAAACCAACATCTATACTACGATAGAAGAAACACTCAACCTCAGAAACAACTTTCTAATACTTAACTCTTTTTTACCCCTTCGCTGGGGTATATTCCTTTGTAAATAGGTTTATTTAAAAAATATTATGTAGTATGGTTATAATAAAAAGCAGTTAAATAGTGATAGTGCATTGAGACGTGGTCGCTCAATACGGGTCTCGTAAGAAAGCTCAACTCACTCAGCAAGCTATGGAGTTTTGCTTGATATTTCTTTACGCGATCAAATCAAAAATCATCAGATTTGTATAAGAGCTCAAGTTGTCAACATAGGTCAAAGGATTAGCAAGGTTAATTTGCAGTGGGCGGGGCACATAATAATAATATTCTGCGACATTTTTACACAGCACCATCTAGTCCCAAACTAAGCAGAGCTTGTACTATGGGTACTAGACAATGGACATAATACTTATATACTTTTTTTTTGTATGTATATAAATACTGTTACGAGCTGGGGTTCGGGATAAATTAATTAACGCTAATTTTACCGAAATAAACAAATACTTTAACAAACTTGACAACACACAACAGAAATCACAAATAAAATCACTACACTATTACTTGTCGCACTGTACTGTCACACTGAGAATCACTTGTCTTCACTTTGATGTTCACTTCACCTTGTCCGAAACTAAAACTGCGCTAGCCGATTTTTTTTTTTTTTTTGGAATGTACATTAGCTGTTGATTCAGGGAATCTTAACAGCGTAACCGAACTTGGTGGCGAGGCACCGAATGCCTCCAGCCAGGAGCAACTTAAAATTAAGCAACAGCAGCTAAGGGCATCCCCTGCGGGACACGGGCCTCGGCTTAGGGCGTTGCTAGGGGGGCAGCTAGGGACGGCTGGATCTGGTTTAAATTATTATTAGGGACTAATTTAAAGCTACTGGCTCGGCGCGGGCCGGCTCGAGCAAGGGTCGGGGGGGATTACCATTACTGGGTCTTCGCGACGGGCCTCGCCGGCGAGGACGGTAAATCGGGCGGCGTGCGCTAGCCGACCCTCACGACGACTATTTATATCAGTCACGAAGATTCTGGAATCGAACAATCGCGAAATGCCTACAAAATGCGAGTAGGTACCTGATCGTCTATTGTTTACGGGCATTGACCTTTGAACCTGACCTTGATCTATTGTTATTACGTGAGTACGTATTCGAGTACTTTCTTTCGAATATTCTACATGCTTTTACGATTTATCCAGAACCTTCGTGACCCATCCACGTCATTCTATTAGCTTCGCGGCGTAACAATACCTACATACTTATGTATATATATAAAAGAAAGTCGTGTTAGTTACTCCATTTATAACTCAAGAACGGCTGAACCAATTTGGCTGAAAATTGGTGGAGAGGTAGCTTAGAACCAGGAGACGGACATAGGATACTTTTTATCCCGTTCCCGATACTTTTTATTCCACGGGGGCGAAGCCGCGGGCAGGAGCTAGTAATACATAAGAAACACCCAGACGAACACAAATATTCATCACATAATTTTTTGTGTCCTGTGGGAATCGAACCCACGACCTCATGGTCTCTGAACTGGTACTCGAACCACTAAACCACAGAGGTCGTCAAAAAAAAACATTGCCCGCAGAACTGAACTGAAGGTCACTGAGGAAGAAAGTTTCTTGAATCGAGACCACGGACCAGAAAACGCAGTGGAGAACCTCCAACGAGTTGGAAGAAAAAACTGGTGAAGAAGTCGTTGGATGCAGGCGGCATATGACCAGTACTTGTCGAAGTCTTTCGGGGAAGCCTTTCTTCAGCAGTAGACTTCAATTGGTTGATATTACGAAGATGACGATAACCTAGTGATAATATTAAGACCATTGGACTGCCAAGTCAAAGATCTCGAATACCTCTGACCTTTGAAAGCCATGTGCAAATAAGGTTAAATATCAAGCGCTTAAATGATACATACATACCATCACGCCTGTATTCCCCAAACTCCGAGCTGCTACTGGGAATTTCATAGAAAAACCCAATAACACTTTGCTCGACCTGGGAATCGAACCCAGGACCTCTAGCGTAGCAGTCGCACTTGGGACCACTAGACTAACGAGGTAGTCTAGTCATCTTAAATGATGAAGATAAAAAATCGTAAGGGAACCTCCACGGCAGAGAGAGTGTCTTGACGGCGTGTGAAGTCTTCTAACCCGCATTACTAGTATTCTATTATCTGTGCCCGCATTATGTTAGCACATTGAACTATAGCCTAAACTCTCTCATTATGAGAAAAGACCCGTGCCCAGCAGGACAATGTTACGGATTGATTATCTTCTTCATCTTCACTACTATTATAAAATTGTAAAAAAGCTGTGTCTGTACATTGAAGACATTGAAAAAAAAAACAAGTGGTTTAGGTATATAAACGTCCCCGAACCCAAAAATGTTTTTTTTTTTAATTTTTATCTGTTTGTCTGTTTGTTACGGGTTGGCGCAAAAACTACTGAATAGATTTTCATTTGTTATCACTGTTTAATGCATGTGATCCAACTTAAAAACTGGTGAATTTGTTATCTGAAATAATTAAATAAAATTAACTGCCTCATTAGCCAAGTGGTCCTGACCGCGACTGCTACGCTAGAGGTCCTGGGTTCGATTCCCAGGTCGAGCAAAGTGTTATTGGGTTTTTCTATGAAATTCCCAGTAGCAACTCGGAGTTTGGAATTTGTGCCCGGTTAATGGCAATAGGCTCGCCCCCTATTACATGGGACCTAAAAATACCGGCGAACTGTGGGTGTACCTTAGTAAACCTCTGCCTAACCCTTCGGGGAATACAGGCGTGATGATGGTAAGTATATGGAAATATACATACGATGACTACAAATATAACACAGTATGTAAGGTACTACTTATATGGTCTTGATTTAAATCCCTTCCTCGCTACGCAAGCAAATAACCCAATAGCTCAATACCAACCTCAGTATTATTAACCCAGCGGCAGCATTACGATTCTATCTCGACCACAAGCTGTCTTAGTGCACGGCTGAAATAGTACCCAGTGTATTTTGGGCGTGTTTGTGGTTTGCTAAGAAAACCGTCTGATAGTGTCAGCTCCTGTGTAGTTGCTGTATTTTCTGAAAGAGCGTGAATTATCGATTATTACATTTATAACTAGCTATTGCCCGCAGCTTCGCTCACATGAAGCTATGCTAGGATTAAAAATGGACACATACATAACATACCATCACGCCTGTATTCCCCGAAGGGTTAGGCAGAGGCGTCAGTACGCCTCTGCCGCTCGCCCCCTATTACATGGGACCTAAACATACCGGCGAACTGTGGGTGTACATTAGTATGTACACACACAGTTCGCCGGTCTGTTTATGTACACCCACAGTTCGCCGGTATGTTTAGGTCCCATGTAATAGGGGGCGAGCCTATTGCCATTGACTGGGCACAAATTCCTAACTCCGAGCTGCTACTGGTAATTTCATAGAAAAACCCAATAACACTTTGCTCGACGTGGGAATCGAACCCAGGACCTCTAGCGTAGCAGTTGCGCTCAGGGGCACTTAGCTAATGAGGCAGTTAGAATGGATCCCAAAAATAAATAAATTAAATTAAAAACAATGATGATCTCTTCCTTGTATGTCTGTACACGTCAGAGAGGTCAAGCTGTATCTCAAAATCCGTTCAATTAATTGAGATAAGAAGTTCACTAGTTTTTAAGTTGGAGTAAACACATACTTTTTAACAGTGATAACGAAATTATTTATTAATTGCAAGTTACGGTTTGCTCCAACCCTTAACATACAGACAAGAATTTTAAAAATTATATTTTTAAGTTTGATGGCTTTATTTAACGTTTCCAAAATTAAGATACTTAGGTAAATATTATTATTATTTCATTTTAATTTCAACAACAGTACTTACTTTATTGCAATATTTCCTAGTACTAAGTAAGTAGGGGCCTAAATATACCTGATGTATTTTAGGCAAGCGAGTCGCAAGGCTCAGCACTGAATCCGTCTGTGATATATGATAATGCGTTGGTAGTAACGGGCTACAATGCGGGTGAAACACAGGGCCGTACTCGAAACCTGTAGCTAGAAATTCAGAGAGCGAACGTTGCTAATAATGTGGCTCGCATAACGTATCACTTGCGGGGCAAGAGGTGGGAGGGGACGGGTATCGGTATGCACCAAGATAATCTTTTTTTTTTAAAGCTTACTAGCAACGTGTGTCACACATTACTAGTATTCTTGTTAACCTCTCGTGCTAAGCTAAATGCTTGTGTTACGAGTGGGTTCACGTCGGTAGTGCAATGGGTGGGTTTCGAACCGGCGACCACATGATCAAAAGTCCGACGCCCTAGCCATTAGGCTACCGCCGCTTTCAAATATTTAAACACTAGCTAAATTTTAACACTAGCTTTTGTCCGCAACTTTGTCCGCGTATATAATTGAATTATAGCAATTCTAATGCGGCAGCAGTGTCCCTACAATATGAAGGTACAGATTTTCACAAAGCCGGTTATGAATATTATCTACCCTATAGTTCTGAATCCGTCCCTGAACTCCGCGCGTGTTATCCGCTCATTCACAGCAGTGCAGAATATTGCTGAGACTTTACACGAAGTAGTAGGTACAACCTGACCTTGCTACACTGTAGCAAAGAGCTTGCCCTTAAGTAGCTGGTAAGTGAGTCGTGAATGAAAAGTGTACTTTTATGTATACTATTTATAGTGCCGAGCACAGATATGTATACACTCGGCAAAATAATAAATAATAATAATAAATAAATTTTTATTCACAAAACTTTTTACAAATTATCCTATGAAGTCCCTGACTTCTGAGCTAGGTAATACCTGTGTTACTAATGTGTAATAATTTTGTTTTATACAATGTTTGTGAATATAATAATTCAGTATGTACAGTACTAGATGATTAGTGTGTGTTTGAGCAGTGTTGTGTGGTTTTGTACATTATGCATGTTCAGTTTTTGTTTTGCGTGTTTGGTGTGTGTTGTACGTGTTTTGTGTGTGTTATGTCTGGATGTGTGTGTGATGGGTCAGGGGAGATTAGTTTGATTGAAATTCTATAAAAGCTATTTTTTCTTAAAGTATTAATCGAAATTTTGTGCTGTGTACACATAGTATGTTCGAACCAATTCTATAATGATATTGGTATTATCTCAGTTTGCAATCGTTGTGTCACAAAAAAAAAAGATTTTCGAATTTTAAGTGTAATTTGTGCCCGGTAAATGGCAATAGGCTCGCCCCCTAATACATGAGACCTAAACATATAGGCAAACTGTGGGTGTACATTAGTACGCCTCTGCCTAACGCTTCGGGGAATACAGGCGTGATGGTATGAATTTTGATCACTATCGGTTGTTGTCTGCTTGGATTCATTTTCATCGTTTATCTTATGCGCCTCGGGCACTTGGCAGACGGCACCATTAACCAATAAAAACGTTTTGCGATTGTAGTTTTTCTACACAAAATTTAAGCAAAGGTTTCTGTTCAACATTTTTATTGATGTTTGATATTATGTATGTTTATAGGGTTTGGGCTTCCGGTATCCTCACTCACTTGGCGAAACAACGTAAGCATTTTTTCTCGCCGGTTTTATGTAAGACTTTGGTATCACTCCGGTGGAGCCAGCCCATTCGTGCAGAACCATGGTTCTCCCACGGTAAAATAATTACATACAATAACATACATACATATTTTCACGCCTGTTTCTCATTGAGGTAGGCAGAGACTATAGATTTCAACTTGCCACGATCCCGGTTCACCGGTTTCGCTTCATCCAAGTTCATTAACCTTCGCATGCATGATCGTCAATTTATAAAAAAAATACTATGTCTCATTAATATGTTAAATATTTAATTCCTGTTCTGAAGGTTTACGTGCCTATATGAAAAATCATTTGAAGACATCTTAGAGAGACATTTAGCCAATATAAATTAAATTAGGTACCTACTTAGATAAAGTCAGTTCTACCGATACACATCGTAAATATTTTATACAAGGCAAAAGGATATTTATTTCAATGTAAAAATACACTTCAAAATGGGAACGCTTAACGAAACGACAGGAACAAGCGCAAAATAAATTGCCTATTTCTTACAAACGAAACGAATTTATTAAGTTAAAAAAACGTTTCTCAGTAAATAGGCTGGAAGCAATGTTTGTGGGGCAACAAAACGTTTTCCTTAAAATTTACGGAAAACATACACGGAATATTATGTGATGGGTGCTTGTATGTTTTTAATAAAGATGGACTTACACCAGGTGGATAAAGCTTTTTGATGTTTATACGTCAAAGTTGGCAACAATAAATTGACGCCTAACGTTTTTACGGATCGTTAGTTCGATTTCTGTACAGAATAAATATTTTAGTAACCTTTGAGAATTTGTTTGAAGCGTTATTCTAAGAGTATTTCTTGTTAGTCACACAAAAATTGTTGGTTAAATATTAGGTACCTACTTAACCAAAAATTGCCGATTTTTAATACTGGCTAGTTTGAAGTCTCATAATTTCATTAAACATTAATACTTTTTTTAATGTGGCGCCACATTTTTTTGTATTTGCCAATGTCAAGTATAAGGAAGGAGTAATCAAGTAGGTAATAATAGTTCCCATTATGGGATCATAAGGCACCACACTTTTATGTTCGCCGGTTTCAAGTATTCAGTTGTTCAGTTGCCTCATCAAAACGGTGGAAACTTTATTTAGGCTTCGAGGAAGCTTAGGAGTAAACCCAAAAAGTCACGATTATCAATTTTATATCATTTGCCTATACTCTCACACGTTCACGAACACTTAATGGTTAATTATCCACCATAATTACACATTAAACTAGAGGATAATTAATGTTTTGGAAAATAATATAAATTATACAACGTGCACTTTATAATTTTTCCGCCTAAAAACCTAAACATTATTTATTATTTAGATTTATATTAAGCTATAGGTACATACATAATACATACAAGTATACCACAGTAAAAAAAATCATCAATTCGGTTTCAATATTGTTTAATAAGTTTCCTCCACTTATTTTTTTCCAATTATTTTCCAATATTTCGCAAGATTTTTCTACGGATATATAATAGTATCGATAGGTAAGATTCTGGGCTATAAATATATAATATTTGCAGTTAAATTTCGTCAAATCCACGATCACTTTTTTCTTATGCACCCTAAAACGAAAGCGATTTTACTGTGTCTGTTTTTAATATGAATCCTTAACGAAAACCAAACACCTTGATAAATGTGACTGAATATTATTAAACTATTCAATTTTACTTCGGGAGAATCGTCCGTACAATATGCGAACAGCTGCTTTTCCGACAATTTCCCGCGAGATTCAGGTATCAAGAATAGGTGTAGGCTCGCCTTTGTTTTACGTAAGACATAGAATATTAAGTATGATGCCCAGTTATTTGTAGTTTCAGCTATTTGTAGTCTGCTTTTACGATAAAGGAAATGCTTTTTAAAGATTATACACGGACAAATAACGTGAATCTTCGTTTAATATAGTAGACCTCGGTCAAACTTGGACATCCTTCAACGTCCTCACATCTTGTTATCGCAATATTGTACCAGTGAAGTTTGTAATTTATTTATTTTAAAAGAGTGTCCATGGAGTTTCTTGCCGGATAGGATCGACCATTTTGGAACCGTGCAACTAGAATCATAACGTTTCAAAAACGCTTGTAAAAGCTTATTTGAAATAAAAACATTTGAACTTGAACTTGAAGGTATTCGTATCGTCTTTCTTGTGGTTCTGGTGGATGTGATACCAACACGTATATAAGATCTATGCATGCTATAAATAGGCTGAAGACAGGCGCTGAACGATTGAGCTGATTGATTGATGACTATTTACATCATACATAACAAACATAATCAACCCATATACTGTCCCACTGCTGGGCATAGGTCTCCTCTCACAATAAGAGGGATTAGGCTATAGTCCACCACGCTAGCCTAATGCGGGTTGGCAGACTTCACACGCCGTCGAGAATATCTCTCAGGCATGTAGGTTTCCTCACCGTTGTAAGCGAGTGATAATTAATTATTGATACTCACATGATTACGAAACGTCAGAGGTGCGTGGCTTGGGTTCGAACTCGAGACCTACGACATGACAGTCCAGTGGTCATACCCCAAGGCTAACACTGCATACACCGACAATCACACTTGTATTAACACCGACAATCCTCAATTTACAATAAGACCTAAATAAATGATAAATATGCCGAATACTGAATGCTAAACAAATATTCCGCGCATCTCTAATTTACAGCATCATATAATCATCGTCTTCGATCTTAATTCATCAAGTGGTATCTGTTTCGCTACTTTCATACCGCATATTAATAAACAATCACGTCTCTTTCGCCATTCCAAAAGAATCCGAGCAGAAATGCACAGCTGTTACGCCCATATTTCAATAGTCCCGAATACCATTTACCAGATACAAATTTAATTCAACAATCGGCCCAACCCGAGGATCGATCTTAGGATCTCACATTCGGAAGCCACGCTTGCAGACTTTGGACTCATATAGTCGTCTCTATTCAGAAGAGAATAAATCCCTAATTGTATGAAAAATATAATATTATACCGGAATATTTTTTATTCAGTGCGCAATCTTTGACAATTGATACTTAAACGACTTTTATTAAACACCAATTTGTTATTTTGATATGTCTTAGTACAAAATATCGAAGTTATCGTTAACGAAAGATGTTTACTTTGAAACTGATTTTAGGGTTACTTGCTAGCGCACGGCAAAGCGCGCGCGCCTTAGTACCTACATCAGCTGTACACCGGCGCGTGAGTCGGCTGGCACACGTGCATATTGTTATTATTGCGAATAGATATTATGTGTCCATATTTTGCTGATTTCAAGCCGGCTAAAAATTTAAAAAAAAGTTTTGATCTAATAATGGGAATGTGTTCTATTGCTGATACTGAACTACCAAAATTTTTTTGCGCACTGCTTAAAAAATATTCCTGTATAGAAAATATTACAGAAATTGGAAATAATTATTCCTAATATCAGCATGTCATAGAAAAACATTACAAATCAACCCAAGCTCTGATTTGAATTTATCATAATTCATATTATATAATAGATTATGGTATTTGATAATTGTTTCTCAATTAGAGTTGCGGACGGGGCGGTCGCCTCAATCGTAATGCCTGTTATTACTGCCGGCTTCGTGGTAAATAGTCTCCGACCCCCTCCACACTGCGCCTGATTCATTGAGTGGTACAATGTCGCATTTGTGGGTACATTCATTATTTGTATTTTTCTCAAATAAATTGCTCACGCCAACATATTCAATTTATTTATAAAACACAGTAAAATTATTTTTCTGTATCTCATTGTATTTAAATATATTGTTTCGATGTTTTATACAAGCTGAATAAAGTGTTGGAAACCGCGACTCGACCGCGACCACAATAATAGTTGCAAAGAGACGACATTTTACGCGAGGTAAAATAAAATTGTAGATAAATTTCCAACAAAAGTGGACTGTTCCAATTCTTTCACGTAAAGCTGATTCTGATAAATAATAAAAACTCAAACGTACGCTACTTCTTTTTTTTTAATAAAATCTAAAAAGTATTTATTTTTGTCTTAGCTTCATTTACTCTGTCATTTTAGCTCATCTTTTTTTAAAGAACTTTGTAAGAAAATGTCTAATAAATAACTGTCTAAAATCAAAGAATTCTAAGTAGGTACTAACAGCTTAAATTGTCAATTTTATAGTAGGTACTAGTATTTTTGTTAATTTTTTAGCAGATAATGCTGAAAGGCATATAGGTACTGTCCCACTGCTGGGTTCGGGTCTCGTCTTAGAATGATGGGGTTTAGGCTATAGTCCACCACACTGGCCTAATGCGGGTTGGCAGACTTCACACGCCGTCGAGAAAATCTCTCAGGCGTGCAGGTTTCCTCACGATGTTTTCCTTCACCGCTGTAAGCGAG
Source organism: Acronicta leporina (assembly GCA_947256265.1). Taxonomy (NCBI): domain Eukaryota; kingdom Metazoa; phylum Arthropoda; class Insecta; order Lepidoptera; family Noctuidae; genus Acronicta; species Acronicta leporina. The sequence continues at coordinate 1,894,899 of OX366518.1, read as the reverse complement.
TGATAAGTAATTGTTAATACGCACATGAATACAAAAAGTCAGAGGTGAGTGCCTTGGGTTCGAACTCGAGACCTACGACATGGCAGTCCAGTGGTCATACCCAAAGGCTATCACTGCCTAAACGCTGATGAAAGACATAATAATAGATATTTTGTAACTGAATTCACGTACTCACGAATTACGGAGTTTTAATTACGTGTCGAAGTGGACGAGTTCCAAGATAAATAAGACCTTTATGTCCATCAAGCCACAATCTCCTTGACTCCTGCCAGCTCCATAAGGAAAATAGCGAGAAAATAAATGGCGAGACTAAAATCGATAGCTCTATTGAGCTGTAAAATCGGTGTAGAACGCCTTTGTGGGTTAAATCTACCGCTCTTTTGACAAACAAATCAATTTCGACTTAATCCCTTTAAGATAGGATTCCATTTTCCACGAAATCCTATTTTCTGTGCCTTTATTTTGCATTCGGGTTGGATCTGATGTTAAGCGAGGTATTATTTAATGTACATTTTTGTGACTTAGTGAAAGCAGTTTCAGTTGATTTTTATCTCGTGTAAGATGAGAGTTATGGCGTAGGTTATAGTTTACCTTGAAAAAAAAAACTTGTTGAGGTAAAAATAAAAAATAACATAGATAAACGCAATGTTTTGACACTCTTGACGATCACGATTTCTTTAATAAATGAAGAAAGATTTAATTCTATATGCAGTTTGTAAAAATACCCTTGACAAGGTCAGCACCAACACAATTTCATAAACCACAAGGCCGCCCAAAACAATACCTATTCCTGCTCCATATCATTCGTGAGGCTATTGAAATTAGAAACAGCCCAATTTCAATAAATAATATAGCTCGATCCTACTTACTGTTTGAAACCCTATTGTTGATTCTAGTAAATCTAAATCCAAGCCCAAAACTGCAAGATCTAAGGACACAGTGACCTCATTACTCATTCTGCGTGAATTGGATTGCTAATATGAATAAACTAGCATATGACCGCGGCTTCGCTCACTCACAAAGCTATACTAAGGTTAGAAATGGATCTTCAAAATAAATTAATAAGAAACCAACAGTGATGATCTCTTCTTTGTATGGGCCTCTATACATCAGAGAGGTCAAGCTGTATATCAGGATCCGTTTAATTGATTGATATAAGAAGTTCACCAGATTTTATGTTGTAGAATATATAGTATAGTATATAGGTATACCCTAGTTTATATATCCGCTTCGTTATTTTAGATAGGTATCTTTAATGTACAGACACAGCTTAGCAGATTTTATAATGGTATTTAGAGATATGTAAGATAACAATATGTAAGTCAGCAATTGTAACATTAAGACCTCCAACACCTCAGTTTACCCATGACCAATGGATGCTGTAACAGATTTGAAACATCGGGAATAAAATAATATCAACATAAGGCGCAAACCCCTTTAAAAGGCGGGCAACGCACTTGTAACTCGTCTGGTGTTGCGGGTGTCCAGGGCGGCGGTAATCGCTTACCATCAGGTGATCCGTCGGCTCGTTTGCTCAACTATCCCATAAAAGAAAGGCGATAATTTTTGAAAAAAGGAGTTTTAATTCAATGTTTTTAATCGCAAAAGTGTAAGGAAACAGAATATCATTCTATCAGCTTTTACAGATCCCAATTCTTATAGACTGTCGCTAAATCCTATCAAAACTCAATTGTCACTTCCAGATAAAACCAACAAGAAAGAGACGTATCTAAGGTCCATCTTAATTACTCCAATCTATGTGAAATTGACACGAGCAGGTCAAATGGAGTCCCGATAGGGTCAACGGTCCATTATCGGGGTCCCAATCGCAATCACCATCAGAGTCGATAGCATTAATAAGAATACACGTGATGTCTGCAAACGGCAGATCTCCAAGCAATTTGTATAACATTTGCAGATCGACATGAAATAGATGGTACTTACGAATTTGTTACGAGGAATTAAGGATTAGTTTGCACAGAAGCAGCTTTTTCTGCGGGATTCGTCGTTATAATAGTAAAATATAACCTTTTAAAAAAGGAAATCGATCTTCAAAACTAAAAAAAAACTATTATTTTTGTGAAACAGTTTCGGAAGTCGGTGCCAGTGATTTGGTCGGATCGTTTGTTTTCGCCGACTTCACAAACTGTTTTGCACATAACATTTTATTTTACTTTTTATTAAAAGTTATTTTATTTCAACATTTTGAGTGGCGATTATAATCTGATTCTATTCAGGTACGTGTTATCGTCATTTTTACCTTAAATTTTAATCAGATCTTAACCATCTCAGGAGTATAATCTTTCACACAAAAATAATTTCCAAAACTGAAAAATCGTGTAACAAATATACTAAAACAAATACACCCAAATTGAGAACCTCCTTCTTTTTGAAGTCGGTTGAAAATGACAATAAATCCGTTCCAAAACCAAAAAAGTATGTTGTTATGAAATTTTGAATGAAATGGAATACCGCTGGTTTTTCATATAAGACCTTTGCAACCTACAGTCGGCTACGATTTTTGAAGCCCAGTTCGAAGTCACTTCGTAATCGTGTCCAACCACTGACCTTTCCCAAACTAGATTTAGCAATCACGTGTATGTTGCTCCCAACGGTATCTGGGTTCCTTTGAAACAATCTCAAGGTTCCGTACACGGTTGACTTCCAAATAAGACTCGTAAAGTCGTTTGATCGCTACTTCGTCCGAGAATGTGGCCTAATCCTATTGAGTATTGAGGGTTTATTTTTGTGTTTGGGCAATAGTTACGTACACAAAAAGATTGATATAAAGCCTTTTTTGCATATGAGTGCTGATCAAAGACGTCGCCTAATTCAGGGGACTGGTCTAATCGAAGTTTCCATAAATCTCAGAAGACAATTTCGTTCTTTGATTTTTGACAATCTTGTCTTCCACGTCCGCGAGTGATTGTATTTTAATAAGCGCTATTCAATTTTAAGATGGACATTAGTTCTCGTGTGACTCAATCGCTTTACATAACTCAACCTGACTGTGTCAGAACGAGAAATAACAGCGTACATACAAACATAAGATCACGCCTGTATTCCCCGAAGGGTTAGGCAGAGGCGTACTAATTATACCCACAGTTCACCGGTATTGTGACCGGTATGTTTAGGTTACATACTGTATGTTATAGGGGGCGAGCTTATACTTATATTAACCTGTTACAATTTCCAAACTTTGAGCTACTGGGAATTTCATAGAAAAACTCAATAACATTTTGCTTGACCTGGCAATCGAACCTAAGACCTCTAGCGTAGCAGTCGCGCTCAAGACCACTAGGCTAATGAGGCAGCAGACGTCAAAGCGTATTAAAATTAATTAGTGTTGGAGTATTCGGCCATTACCGTCATAGGATATCCATTTAAGCACAACAAATAACTTTTCAGGAAGCATAAAACCGCCTTCAAAACAAAAAAAAATATTTGTATAAAACAGTTTCGGAAATCGGTGACCTCAATTTAGTAGGTTTTTTTTGTTGCCCCCACTTTTTTAAAAGTTAATTTATTTCAACATTTTGTGCCGAGGAAGATCTAGTTTACTCATTCGGTACGAGTTATTGTCATTTTGTGATCAAATCTTCATCAAATTTGAATGCAACCACTTCAGGAGTATACTCTTTCAAATAAAAAGAAACAATTTTTCAAATAAAAAAACATCATAAAAAGCATACATTCCTTTCAAGAACGTCCTCCTTGAAGTCGGTTGTAAAGTCGACCTTAAAAGATACCATATCGACTGTATAACAGTTTTTTTTTCTCAAATTCTCAGATGGGAAATGTCGTTTGGATATAATCTCTCATGTATCATACATTTCCATTAATGTGAAATCGAGAGCAATTTTTCACACTCCGGCTCGTCGAATTAACGCAGTGATCCGGAATGGTGCGCCTACAGTCGTGTGGGCCCTTTTTTATGAGAGAAATACTCATTAGTCCATGAAAGGCAGCAGGAGTATACTGTCATAGAAAAAGCCTAGTCCTGAATGTTGGCAACACAAACAAAGACCAATATGGTCAAATTATATTTTTTTTAAGATTGGCAACACAGCCTGACGCTAACCCAACATGTTGTGCATACGCATGTTCTTAAAACTAATTAGGGCTGTGAAAATGAGAATTGCAGTATCGTTTACGCCCGCTTCTTCGGCCCCTACTCAAGAATAACCAACAGTAGTGGGCAAATCAAACATTTTTCCTTTGACTTTGAAATCGGCGATTTATGTACTGAGCACGACTGCTATGCTAGAGGTAAAACTGTTATTCTCTATGAAATTCTCGGTACCTAATAGTTCGGAATTGTGCCCGGGCAATAGGCTCGTCCCCTATTACATGGGACTTAAACATACACGCGAACTGTGGGTGTACATTAGTACGCATCTGCCTAACCCTTCGGGCAACATAGATACGTTATAATATGTAACAAAAAATATCGATATAAAAATTGTTGATTCCTAAAAGCTGAAAAAAGCTTACAATTTTAAACCAACCTGCTTTATTGCGTTCGCCTCGTAAACCGGGGCGTAACATTTACTTTTTAATTAATAATGTTGGTGATTAAGGTTTTAATAACTTTTTAGTGCTAATTTGACTACAGAGAGATACACACATTCAACTTATAACAAGTCTTCTGACACTTACGCGAATATTAGACATTGAAATGAAACTACTTTTTACGGATTTTATCGCGGTATATTGATATTATTTAGTTCCCGACGTTTCAGATCCTTTACAGCATCCATGGTCACGGGCAGACGCGATAAAATCCGTAAAAAGTAGTTTCATTTCAATTATAACAAGTCTTTATTTACGTCGGGGGTTAAATGATAAATGATGATGATAATGATGATAAATGATATTTATTTCTGTAAATATATCTTATATGGACACTTTTACAAGTCAATGTTTTACTTTTTTTTTTTAAATCTAGATGGCGCCGGCATTTCCTAACTGACGACCTCTGAGAAGAAACGCCGAAACAAACTCAGAGAATCATGGTCTCTTTTAAAGTCCAGACAGTAATAGTAATAAATTACAATAATAATATTATGTAAAACTATTTATTCAAATATTTACATTACAATAACCTTTTCTCAGAATGATAAAAGGTCCGTAAATATTCTTTCCTAAGTAAAATATTTAGGAAAAACAAACCACACATCCCCTTTACCCAAACGAATGACGTCATAGATGGAAACCTTTACCCGTGTTCTGTCATTTAAAAATAACAACACATAAATGGAACTGCCCGTCTGTATGTTATAATCCCTAAGTCGCCTTATGACACCCTCGGGAAATTATGATGTAGGTACGGTATTTTGGACCGGGGATGAAAACAATAATTTGTCACATTTGTTCAGTGGTTGCGGTTGCTAGGTTGAGCAGAGTGAGAAGATCTTTCTGTCACATAAATCAGGAACAGGGTCAAAGTCAAAGTTCTTTATTGCTACATTTGTATGTACATACATCTTAAAATCAGGTAAGTTTTCACATGAAACACCGTTAGGGCACAGCACAGAATCTTTGTAAATTATTTATTGAAATAATAATCACACATTGTTTTAGGTTAACAAATAACATTAGGTATAGGGAAATAAAATTTATAAACATTAAACTTAAAATTAATATAACGAATTTAGTGCATTGTTATTAAGATTGTATTGACATTTGGGTCCAAGCTATGGTTAGGAGAAAAGAGAGAGGGTGAAATTCAATAGACGCAGCAAATTAAAATATATGTTTCTATCTGTAACTAGAAAAAATTAGAACATGTGATAAATGATAACTTTTATACTATTTAGTATTGTATAGAGAATTTGGCAACGTCCCGTGCGCCTATTCTGCTACTTATAAATTATAGTAAATTATAGTAAGTGCAAAAAGTTAAATACTTCACGTAGTAACCACCCTGTATATAGTCACCATGTCGATTTAAAACCACATATTCCACTCTCGAAGTTAAACACATTATGTTAAACTGTTATCTCAAAGGAACGTTCAAATAAGTAGGTCCTCTTCCTAACTGCTGAGTTTTAAGTGTTCTTATGGGCCCGTAATCGCCTTCTTGTGGGGTAATCGTAATCCTGAAGAATGGAGCACAATAAAAGATACGAGTATATTGGTTCAGGGAATTATATGACCTGACTAAGTCATAAGCGGCAGCGGGAACGAATAAAGCGTTTTAATCGCGCCACACTTGCTCGACTTCATTCATTGAACAATTCATTGAACCGTAAAGTAATCTTGAAAAGTCAAAACCACATAGTTGCATGATACCAAAGAGGGGGATCTTATGGTTAAGATTCGATAAGAATAGACACACATTTAAGTAAATGTGTGTATAAGAGTGTTTTGTTATAATTAACTATTAATACGCACATGACTTCGGAAAGTCCGGGTGCGTGTCTTGGATTCAAACTCGAGACGTTTGATTTAGCAATACAATGGACATGTCACTACGCTATCATTGCACAAATTTACAGATTTATCACAGCACCATAAAGAATATTTTGAATTATACGTATGTATGTATTTGTGTATATGTTTATATCATTGTGTATTATAATTCATTTTTTACACAGATATTTATTTTTGTACCTATTTTTAAAATCTTCTAATTAATCTTAATCTTGGCTAATGACTGCCTCATTAGCCAAGTGGTCCTGAGCGCGACTGCTACGCTAGAGGTCCTGGGTTCGATTCCCAGGTCGAGCAAAGTGTTATTGGGTTTTTCTATAAAATTCCCAGTAGCAGCTCGGAGTTATGAATTTGTGCCCGGTTAATGGCAATAGGCTCGCCCCCTATTACATGGGACCTAAACATACCGGCGGAATGTGGGTGTACATTAGTACGCCTCTGCCTAACCCTTCGGGGAATACAGGCGTGATGGTATGTTATGTTATGTACCTATTTTTTACTTTTTCTCCCAAACCCAAAGGTTGACTTGTAGAGAATGCCATATGGCATTAAGTTCGCCTTATGTACTACTTTTGTGCATAGAAGTATAAATAAATAAATAAATATTTGGCGTAATGCCAAAAGCTCGTAACTTGTACCAATCATCCGTGGGGACAGAACAAGCCACGTTCCGTTACTCCGTTTTGTTCTAACACAAGTAATATCTACTACAGATATTATGTGCTCACCATCTTCTGATTGTTTGTTATTCGACGTTCATAGCCTCGATTAAGATAAAATATAACGTACCATCACGCCTGTATTCCCTGAAGGGTTAGGCAAACTTACAACTTTAAACTTAGGTACTAATGCATACATACAGTACGCCGAAATGTTTAGGTCCCATGTAATAGGGGACGGGCCGATCCCCATTAACTTTTGGGTTGGGGATAGGTCCCTATGATCTGTGGGTAAAAACTTATGTATAACTACTGATATACCACTGTAACTCTATCATTATATCTAAGTGTTGGTTTTGGTAAACAAACATTTTGTCTTCTAAAAAGTGAAATAGGAATTTTTACTTATCAGTAAATTTTTTCGTTGTCTAGTCGTAAGTAGTTTTATATGTTTCCTTTTATGATACCGAAGCTGATATTTTAAATCCTAGGCGGATTATTATAATTTATAAGAGTACTCAGAATAAATTAACAGTAGTTACATAACTTTGTTGGTAAAGTATTTTAGCTTAACCAACAAACACAATATTCGTTTGATAATTCTTTAACAAAATTCTTGTTATAAAATATTCAAATGTAATAGAAAATGACGTGGAATTCTGGTTCGTTGAAATGTCAAGACATAAATTTAATTTACTTCGTACCTACCTTACAATTTGGAGAGATTTACGCTCTTAAACAGACTTTGTTTTCCGAGTGAACTGAAACAATGAATATTGGGTACGTGAATTTCTTTCCTCCTTTATTGCTAGGAGACTGAGAACCTATATTCAGCAAAATTATTCTAAAAAAGGATAATGAGATGAGAAAGTTATAACATCACATCATCCCGCATGTATTCCCCGAAGGGATAGGCAGATAATGGATAAGAGAGAGATAAGGTCGTACTAAGGATAGGAGAGAGGAGAGATAAGGGTGTGTGCACAACCCACGTTTCGGTCTATTTAGGTCCCAGGTATTTAGGCCCACACTGATTGGTGTTGGGCATTAAGTGGGCAATGGCAGATATCATCAATTGAAATTTCAATCAATAATTTTTTTAATCAATTGCAATTGAATTAATTTTTATTGCAATGAAATTTTTAATTGAAAATCGAAACCTTTGACTATACTGTTTTTTTTTTCAATGAAGGACTATGAAATTATATACATTTTACAACATATCCTGTCATCCAGGCATACAATAAATAAGGATTTTCTGCACCACAAAAAAGGGTTTCAAAGATAGATTCTTCTTCTAAAGTTAGGTGATTTCAGTAATTATATTAGAATTCTTAAATGTGTGGTAGATACCGCCTTTAAATTCATTTTTAATTTGTATTTCTATGGGTTAACTGCCTGAAAATAAATATATATATTTTTTTTACCATGAGAGAGCCATGATTCAGCACGAAATGGCCGGCTCGACCGGAGTGATACCACGATCTCACGGAAAACCGGCGTAAAACAACGCTTACTTTGTGTTTCACCGAGTGAGTGAAGATACCGCGCGGAGACCCTTGCGACTGGGTGTCCATTGGCGGCTGTAATCACTTACCTACCATCAGGCGATCCGTTTGGTTGTTTGCCCCACTATCACATAAAAATACAATCCATAAGGATTTCCTGCAAAAGGATTTCAACCATAGATTGTTCTGGTAATAAAATAAACTGCCTCATTAGCTAAGTGGTCCTGAGCGCGACTGCTACGCTAGAGGTCCTGGGTTCGATTCCCAAGTCGAGCAAAGTGTTATTGGGTTTTTCTATGAAATTCCCAGTAGTAGCTCGGAGTTAGGAATTTGTGCCCGGTTAATGGCAATAGGCTCGCCCCCTATTACATGGGACCTAAACATACCGGCGAACTGTGGGTGTACATTAGTACGCCTCTGCCTAACCCTTCGGGGAATACAGGCTTGATGGTATGTTATGTTATGAAATAAAGTTTAAGTGTACAAAAATGCAAATTAAAGTACCTAACACCTATGCTCTCCAGGGCGTTGCATATTAGATAAGAATTCATTTTCTTGAACATTACAATTACCGGCTTGACTATATGCATATTGCCGTATTTACGGGGGCTAGGGAATCGTTTGGAAAGCTCAGTAATTGCCGCAGAAATTGTTCTAAATCCCTACAGAAATGGTTTACGAAATTAAAGTGAAATGTACACTCGGCGACACAGTTAAGACCGCCCGTATTCCTTCACAATAGAGTTCAATTTTCTAATGCAACTGTACTTATGGCTTGATGTGTTCTGTCAAAAAAGAAAAGAAAGAAAATAATTGTTTATTGATACAGTCCCTGATACCCCACACAATAACAAAAAATGACTACTTAATTATAATCTCTTTAGGATTTTTTTGCATTTTAATCTATACTTCTATACTAATATATAAAGCTGAAGAGTTTGTTTGCTTGTTTGCTTGCTTGAACACGTTAATCTCAGGAACTACTGGCGCGATTTGAAAAAATCTTTCAGTGTTAGATAGCCCATTTATTAAGGAAGGCTATATCTATACTAATATATAAAGCTGAAGAGTTTGTTTGTTTGTTTGTTTGCTTGAACGCGCTAATCTCAGGAACTACTGGTTCGATTTGAAAAATTCTTTCAGTGATAGATAGTTCATTTATCGAGGAAGGCTATAGGCTATATATCATCACGCTAAGTCCAATAGGAGCAGAGCACCAATGAAAAATGTTTCAAAATCGGGGTTTTTTTTCCTTTTGAGAGCTTCCGATGCGTGCGCTGCGTAAACGGTGAAAGTTTTGCAAAAATCATATATTACAGAATTGTTCCTCTTTAAAAGTTCTAAAAAAAGTCCGCGACAGCATATGTCTATCTTTTAAGGTTGGCTCACTATAACCTTTTTTATGCTAACTTTGTTCTAAAATTTCAAATGCATTATTTGCGAAGGTGTTTTTATAAACATGATATTAATCCTTATCCAAATAAATACGTTATTCATCAGAAGTATTTAATTTAAAACAAAAGTGCCCTTTACATCATTGGATTTCAATGAATATCTTAGGAGATATCGCAGTTTTTTTTTTTTAAATAACATCGCAGCAAAATAATGATCAAGTACCGCGCGCGCATTTATGATGTGCAAGGCAGTCATGAGGGGGAAGGGCGGTGAGCCCAGTTAGCTCAGCGAGTTAATTTTCTTTAGGGTATTGTTTCTGATTTTTTAGTACCTATTTTAAGCTAATTCTTTTACCGTGGGTAGGCGATATCTTATCGTATAATCTATACTTAATACTTAATACTTAATCTATACTAATATATAAAGCTGAAGAGTTTGTTTGTTTGTTTGCTTGAACGCGTTAATCTCAGGAACTACTGGTTTGATTTGAAAAATTCTTTCAGTGTTAGATAGCTCATTTATCGAGGAAGGCTATAGACTATATATCATCACGCTAAGACCAATAGGAGCGGAGCACCAATGAAAAATGTTACAAAAACGGGGTGTTTTTTCCTTTTGAGAGCTTCCGATGCCACGCTAAGACTAAGTAACTATTCCACGCGGACGAAGTCGCGGGCGGAAGCTAGTTAGCTATATATCATCTCTGTGGTTTAGTGGTTCGAGTACCGGACTGCTGACCATGAGGTCGTGGGTTCGATTCCCACAGGACACAAACATTTATGTGATGAATATAAGTGTTTGTGTTTGTCTGGGTGTTTCTTATGTATTATAAGTATGTATTTACAAAAAAAAAAGTATATAAGTATTATATCCATTGTCTAGTACCCATAGTACAAGCTCTGCTTAGTTTGGGACTAGATGGTGCTGTGTAAAAATGTCCCAGAATATTTATTTATTTATCACGCTAAGACTAAGTAAGTCGAGGGCGGAAGCTAGTAAAGATTATAAAGTTATTATAGTGAAGGAAAAATTCGACTCGCAGGCAGGATTCGAACCTGACACCTGCGTCTTCTGGTTAGATACACCAGACGCTATGACCACTAAGCCACCACGACCGGTCATACCGTTCCTTCACTAAAACAACTTTATAATTAAAACATATCTTCTACAAAGTCCTTCAGAAGCTATACGCGAAAATACATTTCGACGACTCATATTTATGTATATAGACAGATAGTGTTTGTATATTCAGCCTGGTTTTAGGGTTTCGAGTCCATGTATGAATATTTAATAGAGTCGCTATGTCCGTTTGTCAGACTGTTCAGACGGACATGAAATATAAACGGCTGTGATGGACAGACTCGCCGCTGCTTTACTGGGAGGCTATTATAGTTCATACCCTCACGCAAGTATTCCCTGAACAGCAAAAAACTATCTGTTCCGGGCGAGGATCGAACCCACAACCCGTAGCGCAGATGCCGATCGCTCATCGATCGTTGATGATATGAATGTGTGGTGTTTTAACGAATGCACATGTGGCCTCCCTGGCAACCTGAGGTTATTTATGAATACTTTTTTTACAAGAATTTCGTGTTGTCTTCATGTAGTTATTTATTGTTGTCCCCAATTATTTATAGACAGGACTTGGACACCTAGTTTTATATACTTTGACGATGTGTGTGTTTTACACATAGTTTATTATTTATTTTTTATATCGACTTCACTTAGACATTAACCTTCAATGTTCACACAAGCTGCTATCGTAATATTGTACCTGCGTGAAGATTGTAACCTTATTTATTTTAAAAGAGTGTCCATGGAGTTTCTTGCGGGATTCTTCTCCATAGGATCAACCTTTTGGAACCGTGCAACTAGAATCATTACGTTTCATAAATGCTTGTAAAAGCTTATTTGAAAAATAAAACATTTGAACTTTGAACTTGAACTCAGCTACTCCAAACTTGTCGTCATTAATAACCTCCTTATATTTTGAAATTGGATAAAACATTTTCACTCAATGATAGCCCTAATGGAATTTAATTAAGCAGTTTTGTAATTACGAAAAAGCGGGAAAATTATATAGTACAGCATCAAATTCTAATTATCTTTTATTCCTCGATAAAAGCCTACTTTTGCTAGTAAAACCCGTCTTGATTGTGTAACTCAGACGGGTAATGATCGCGAAGTAATTGCGTGATTATTTCAAATCCATTTCTCATTAGAACATCGAGTTGAATCCACTGTGACTGCTTTACAATCCACAAAGTTTTAGCTTCGGTAGTTTTAGTTTAAGCTTTTTATTATACACTAGCTTCTGTCCGCGACTTCGTCCGCGTAGCGTGATGATATATAGCCTATAGCCTTCCTCAATAAATAGGCTATCTAACACTGAAAGATTTTTTCAAATCGGACCAGTAGTTCCTGGGATTAGCGCGTTCAAGCAAACAAACAAACTCTTCAGCTTTATATATTAGTGTATAGGCTAGCTTCTGTCCGCGACTTCGTCCGCGTAGCGTGATGATATATAGCCTATAGCCTTCCTCAATAAATAGGCTATCTAACACTGAAAGAATTTTTCAAATCAGACTAGTAGTTCCTGGGATTAGCGCGTTCAAGCAAACAAACAAACAAACTCTTCAGCTTTATTATTAGTAAGTATGCCTAGATAGCAGTAGTAGACTGGCCATCACTATTTTACTGGTAAGTCAAACGACTTCGAATCCAAGGCATGCACTTCTGATTTTTCGAAGCCATGTGCGTATTAAATACTCTTAATAGCTTATTATCACGTGTTTAAACGGTGAAGGAAAACATCGAGAGGAAATCTGCATGTCTGAGAGATTTTGTCGACAGCAGCTATGACGCCAGCGTGGTGGACTAATGCCTATTCACACTCATTTTAAGAGGAGACCGGTACACAGCAGTGGGAGAATTATAATAGGTTGATTATGTATTTCCAAAAATTCTGTCATCCCTAATGTACAAAACTGTGTTGCCGCAATTTGTCACAAAAATTGCAACTTATTTAAAATTCAAATAATCTGCGAGCGTATGTACATTGCCTTTCCTATGCATAGGTTTATTAACATACTTTTTTCGAAAGGGTCTATTCAAAACACGAAACTTTATGTTTGTGGTAGCTTTTACTCATAATTTTGTCATTTTTTTTTAGATATAACTTCGTTGCTACTCCACGAATAGCAGGAGATTTCATTAACGTCTGCTAGGGCTGTCCCGAGGGTGTCGAGATCAAATCGGGAGTGAGAGATCTTCCCTCAATGGTGGAGATCTATCGCTCCCGGCCGTAATGGTTATCCATGAACGGGAGCGGGGTCAAGTGGGAAGGCGCCGTTTAGTACTGCGTGCTAGTTATGGTTGCAAAGGAGGCAGCAGAAAAAGAGACAGAGGCGTTCACCTCTTAACTGATCGATAGTAAAGGCAACGTGTACTGCCGGAGGACGCTAATAGACCTCCGGCCTCCATTAGTTCGGTCACCTGACAAACAAAAATCGGAACATAAAACACATAACAAAGACTTTACCGTTTACCCTTTAATAAACTTCTTTTAAAAGTAACATAACATACCATCATGCCTGTATTCCCAGAAGGGTTAGGCAGAGGCATACTAATGTACCTACACCCACAGTTCGCCGGTATGTTTAGGTCCCATGTAATAGGGGGCGAGCCTATTGCCAATAACCGGGCACAAATTCCTAACTCCGAGCTGCTAATGGGAATTTCATAGAATAACCCAATAACACTGCTCGACCTGGTAATCGAACCCAGGACCTCTAGCGTAGCAGTCGCGCTCAGGACCACTGGCCTAATGAGGCGACATAAAAGTAGTCTCTTATATATAAGTATATTATCTTATAGTTGTGTATCTGATGTTATTCCCGATGTCGTGGACTTTCCCAAAATAATTTATTATTAACTAGCTTCTGCCCGCGGCTTCGCCCCCGTGGAATTCGGTCTGTCATCACATCCCACGGGAACGGGATAAAAAGTATCCTATGTCCGTCTCCTGGTTCTAAGCTACCTCTCCACCAATTTTCAACCAAATCGGTTCAGCCTTTCTTGAGTTATAAATGGAGTAACTAACACGACTTTCTTTTATATATATAGATAAAGATTAATTTGTTTACTTTCATAGAAATATGATATTTCTTATTTCATTTGGTGATGGGATCGGAACACTCGCTAATGTTTTGAAATGTTTTTTTTTTTGTTTTCTATAACAGTACAATTGCAATTTAGGAAAATATCATAGGATTTGCCCTAAAACTATGACAGAGATACAAATCAACAGTTGCTATAGATAGAAGATACAATGGGGATTGCCAACACAATAATTCTCCCTTCACACAAACGCTAATTCCACATAAAACTCAGCAGGGTTTGAAAAGATTATTACCCAAAATAACAATTTTATTACATGGCAACTTTCTCTTCCGTCACATTTATAACGCCTTTAGAAATGAGGTAAAATATAATGAATATAATTATGTTATATTCAAGCTAAACGTAAAAGGAGATGAACAGGCATCTAATTTCCGCTTCAGAAGCGAACATTCTTGATTAGTCAAATGCGGAAGAAATCTGTGAAGCATTAATTTACCCATTAGGTACAGAGGACTGAATTCAGGTGTAAATTTTGATTCTTGCAAGTTTCAAAAGATTTATACTTACTTTAGAATAAGGAGAAACCTTATACATACACGCCTCTTTTACAATTGCCTTTATGCCTCTATCAATAGTCCTACTAATATTATAAATGCGAAAGTTTGTGAGGATGGATGTTTGTTACTCTTTCACGCCAGAACGGCTGAACGGATCTGGATAAAATTTGGCACAGAGATAGATTGGAATAATACATGGGCTACTTTTTATCTGAAGTCCACGCAGACAAACTCGCGAGCAGAAGCTAGTCTTTAATAAGCACAGGTATTCTTTTATCGATCCAGACCATAAAGAAATGTAACAGATCAAAATTACGTGTCTATGTTAAGTAATAACTCGCTGATCAACCGATTTGCAAGGTTAAGCTGTGCCTACTTTCCTGTAAGAGTGAATGGTAGAATAGAAACCTATTACAAACACACATTTTGATTAAATTCTGTTTGAATTACGATTTGTGCCCACGGCCACAGTTTATCAGCGCACCTCTCGCTATCGGCAGCGAATTCATCTTCACACCTTATAACCACTTTCATAGCGTTACGTTTGGTTCCAGAGGCACGTCATCCCACGTACGAGGCACGTTTTCACGTGGGAGAGCCATGCTTCGGCACGAATGGGCCGGCTCGACCGGAGTGATACCACGGCCTCACAGAAAACCGGCGTGAAACAACGCTTGCGTTGTGTTTCGCCGAGTGAGTTGAGGTTACCGCAGGCCCAAACCCTTTTAAAGGCGGGCAGCGCACTTGCGACTCCTCTGGTGTTGCGGGTGTCCATGGGCGGCGGTTATCACTTACCATCAGGTGATCCGATTGCTCGTTTGCCCCTCTATCCCATAAAAAAAACAAAAAAACCTAACTAAAAAACCTACGTAAACCTCGACAGGTAGATCATTCCACAGCCTGATTGCTGTACCTGTCGAGGTTTTCTCAAAAGACTAGGTTCTTCAAAAAGTGGAGTAATAAGGTTTTTATATGGTCGGCAACGCATAGCGACACCTCTGGTGCTGCAGACTACGGTGACCGCTTACCATCAGGCGGGCCGTAAACTTGTTTGCAACCTCAGTGATATAAAAATATACATATACTAGCTTCTGCCCGCGACTTCGTCCGCGTAGCGTAATGATATATAGCCTATAGCCTTCCTCAATAAATGGGCTACCTAACACTGAAAGAATTTTTCAAATCAGCCCAGTAGTTCCTGGGATTCAAACAAACAAACAAACTTTTCAGCTTTATATATTAGTATAGATAGATACCTAGATAGCAGTAGTAGACTGGTCATAGACTATTTTACTGGTAAGTCAAACGACTTCGAATCCAAGGCATGCACCTCTGATTTTTCGAAGCCATGTGCGTATTAAATACTCTTAATAGCTAATTATCGGACCAATAGTTCCTGAGATTAGCGCGATCAAGCAAACAAATAAACAAACAAACTCTTCAGCTTTATATATTAGTATAGATAGATATACTAGCTGTTGCCCGCGACTGCGACCGCGTGGTCTTTACAACCTCAGTGGTATAAATATATCTTATACTTATATAAAATTCTCGAGTTAGTTATTACCATACTCCTCCGAAACGGCTTAACCGATTTTTATGAAATTTTATATGCATAATATTTAGTAGGTCTGAGAATCGGCTACTATCTATTATTATTTTTGTGATAAATGTTGTCCACCCCTAACATATAGGGTTCACGGGAGACTCAACGGGGAAAGTAAAGTTTGGGATTCTCCGTGCGAAGCCGGGGCGGGCCGCTAGTCTATATATATATTTAAGTATCAAAAAACAATCGATACACTTTATTCTGTAGCTTCTTTGAAATTAAATGCTATTTGTTGGAAATCCCATTACATTTAGCACCTAAGTACCTTCTATTCGAGAACGTAACTCAATTCATTACGCAAACATTTCCCTGTTCTTCATTAGGTAGAAGCTACGACACAAATCCCGCTCCCCAATCTCATTTAGTGACGTTTCAAGATCCGAGTGCTCCACCTTTAACTTTTTATATATTCATGCGTTCCTGGTACCTCTTTGGCGAAAATTTTTACTAGATTCAAAATATGGCTGTCTTTTTTTACGTAGGGTATTTTGATGCATGTGTCATGCATGAGTATAGTAATCATGATATGAGTTCATTAGAGAACAGTAATCGTTTATAGGTAGGGACTAAGGGACAGTAGACCTGAGTGTTTGATATAAATTCCAGCTTGATACCTCCACGCGTTCCTGAGAAAAAGGGTCTTGACAGACAGACAGACGGACGGACTATGGTCATTCTAAAATTGTATATATAATAACTTAAACAATAGATGATGCTGACGTCATCTTTAAGACGTACATTCAGAATGTTAATGCCAAATTCTTACCTGACTTACAGTGGCTTAGAGGTCATAATGTCTAGTGCATCTAACCAGAAGACGCATGTTCGAATACAGCCCGCAGTCTAATTTTTCCTTCAGTAAAATAACTTTATAATCTTAGCATGGAAAATATTAAAAACAAAAACACAAAAATACAGATTTCTGACACTTACGCGAATATTAGACATTGAAATAAAACTACTTTTATTAACGAACGAACTAAATAATATCAATATACCGTAATCCGTAAAAAGTAGTTTCATTTCAAAAACACAAAAAGATAAATAAAAAATTAATCTAAAACGTTGTTTTGAATGGTAACTAAATTCAAATGCTCGTACATCATCGTCTATTTTCGGACACACCTCATGTTACATATGCTGCTGAAAGTTTCGAGGGTTAACCATTAATATTCTTGTCGCGAACCCTCGTTGTCCTATAGTTGGACACTAAAGAATTGAAACTTGTTATGTCAAAGTTTATTTAGGCCCCCGCTATATCGCCCAAATATTGTTACACGCTCAAGAAATATTTTTACTTGGTAGGAATTTTATGGCTGTATCTTTATGATATAAGACCTGCGCTGTCGTCGGTGAAAATAAACTTTGGAGTTCATCTTATTAAACGCGTTTAGGGTTGAAACAAAAAACTGCTACTTCTCGTCGCAGTAAAGTACCTCTCTCAAGTGTAAGATTGGCGCCCAAAAGTGCTACTGTAATTTTATTTTATGGGATAGGGAGCAAACGAGCAGATGGATGATGGTAAGCGATAACCGCCGCCCATGGACACCCGCTACACCAGAGGAGTCACAAGAGCGTAGCCCACCTTTTAAAAGGGTTTGGACCTCCGGTAAGCTCACTCACCGCAAGCATTGTTCCACGCCGGTTTTCTGTGAGGCCGTGGTATCACTCCGGTCGAGCCGGCCCATTCGTGCCGAAGCATGGCTCTCCCACGTTATAACTATTTGGTCGTCTATATGTGAGGGATAAGATGGATCCCTCACGTGCTCCATCTTAGGCTCTGACGCCTGACAATAAACCCAGATACTAGGATACTGGAAAATTAAGACTGTCATAATAATAAAAACTATATTTGGTTTACTACACATCACATACAGACTCCATACGTGTATCATAAATCCTTAGGTACAGTCAGCGCCAAAAGTCGCTGAACACGATGCAATCTTCAAAACGTTTTTACATCATTACTTACCTTTTGGCGCTAACTGTACATAATATAAAACAAATTCTCCCGCCACATCTGTCTTCATGTTCACGATAAACTCAAAATCTACTGAAGGGATTTTCATGCGGTATGCAGTTTGCATGCGGGCACTTATAATGGACGGAATGATTATTGAGGAAGTTTCGGATACTTTAAAGCATCCATGGTGACGGGCAGACTGAGGTGTTGGCCGTCACAATGTTAAAATTGCTAACAGCTACCGCTCCGTTCTCAATGCTAAAATTTACTAAGAGCTCCATAAAAAAAAGTTTCATTTCAATGCCTAATATTCGCGTGTGACAGAAATCGGTAAGAGTTTAAGCTATTGTACTTCACGCTACGAATCTTAGAAACGGAACAACGCGGGTAAAACCGTGGGGAGGTCGCTAGTCTAAGAGTAAAATGACTTATCACCCTCCTCCCCCTCTATCAGTCCCCCTCTCCCCCTTTTTAGTATGCCACCCCAGAGCCGTGACATGTTCGTTATTATATTACAACATTGAAATGCGCTCTCTAAGGGCTTCCTACGCACTTCGATTCGATTCGATACACGCACAGAGCTATCAAAAATGACGTAATATAAAATAAATTAAAAACATAACATGCCGTCACGCCTCTATCACCCGAAGGGTTAGGCAGATATGTAGATACTAATGTACACCCACAGTCACAGGTGAGCCAGCAGCTTAAATAAATATATAATTTAAACCAGATCCAGCCGTCTCTAGCTGTCCCCCCAGCAGCCCTCCAGCTGGCCCTAAGCCGAGGCCTTAGTCCCGTTAGGGACGCCTTTAGCTGCTGTTTGTTAGTTTATAAGTTGCTCCTGGCTGGAGGCATTCGGTCCATCGCCAGCAAGTCCGAACCAACAGCTTTAAAAAAAACTGGTATGTTTTGGTCTCATGCATAAGAGGAGAGTCTATTGCCATTAAACGGGCACAGATCTATACTCCGAGCGGTTCTGAACCTACGACACGCGGAACGACAGCAGTGGCGAGTTTACTAACATTTATAGTTAGTCAACTCGCCATTGCTGCCATTAAAAAAAAAGGTTTTTAACTTTAGTGCAAGCTTCAAGTAGGTATTAATTATCGGTATTGTATAAAAAAAATATAATACATACCATCACGCCTATATTTCCCGAACGGTAAGGCAGAGGCATACTAGTGTACACCCACACTTCGCCGGTATGTTTAGGTCCCAAGTACCTAATAGGGGACGAGCCTATTGCTATCAAGCGGGCACAAATCCACTCTGAGCTGCTACTGGGAATGTATTCGAATAACCCTGTAACACTTTGCTTGAACTGGAAATAGGACCCAAGACCTCTAGCGTAGCAGTCGCGCTCAGGACCTTTATGAGGCAGTTTGACTAAGAATAAAACATAAACAATTTCAAATATTAACGCTTTGTATTGACTAGGTATCATTTACAATTTTTTTTTCTATTCACGAGAAAATTAGCAATACTAATAAAGTATTTTTTTTTTAAAGAGCGTCCAACATTGCTAGCAAATTGTTGGACGCACATTACTACTTAGAATTCTTGTTAACCCCTCGTGCTAAGCTAAATGCTTGTGTTACGAGTGGGTTCACGCCGGTAGTGCAATGGGTGAGTTCCAAACTGGCAACCACATGATCGCAAGTCCGACGCCCTTATCCATTAGGCTATCAAAATTATTTTCCACTAGCTTCTGCCCGTGACTTTGTCCGCGTAGCGTGATGATATATAGCCTATAGCCTTCCTCAATAAATGGGCTATCTAACACTGAAAGAATTTTTCAAATCGGACCAGTAGTTCCCGAGATTAGCGCGTTCAAGCAAACAAACAAACAAAGAAACTCTTCAGCTGTATACAGGAATATTTTTTAAGCAGTGCGCAAAAAAATTTTGGTAGTTCAGTATCAGTAATAGAACACATTCCCATTATTAGTTCAAAACTTTTTTTTTAAATTTTATCCGGCTTGAAATCAGCAAAATATGGACACATAATATCTATTCGCAATAATAACAATATGCACGTGTGCCAGCCGACTCACGCGCCGGTGTACAGCTGATGTAGGTACTAAGGCGCGCGCGCTTTGCCGTGCGCTAGCGAGTAACCATAAAATCAGTTTCAAAGTAAAAATCTTTCGTTAACGATAACTTCGATATTTTGTACTAAGACATATCAAAATAACAAATTGGTGTTTAATAAAAGTCGTTTAAGTATCAATTGTCAAAGTTTGCGCACTGAATAAAAAATATTCCGGTATATTAGTATACCAGCTTCTGCCCAGGACTTCGTCCGCGTAGCGTGATGATATAGCCTATAGCCTTCCTCAATAAATGGGCTATCTAACACTGAAAGAATTTTTCAAATCGGACCAGTAGTTCCCGAGATTAGCGCGTTCAAGCAAACAAACAAACAAAGAAACTCTTCAGCTGTATAATATATATTAGTAAAGATAGATAATCTATACGTGTTCTGCATTTTATTTGTTACACATAGAATCATAAATAAGTTTTTTAATTCATCGCGTCTAGTCAATTTCACCCTGTATACTTAAAATATTCCAAAATAACCACAAAACGTACAACAAGTTAGGCATACATTTTCCAGTTTAATGCCTGAGCAAACATTGATGTGTCTGAAGAAATCCTTTCATAAATCTTTTAGGCGATAAATTCACGGTATTGAGACAAGCCAGCCGTGTGTTTAACTTGAGTGTGCTCTCGTCTTTACATTATTAACTGCTCAGTAAGTATAAAGAAGGTATGTTTGATGTGAAACAGTTTTCAGACTTTTTGTGAGATTGTGAACCTGTGATATGAAATGAAATGATATTTATTTCTGGAAGTAGATCTTTAGAGACACTCTTACAAGTCAATGGTTTGGTTTTTTTTATAGCTAGATGGCTTCGGCATTTCCAAACTGATGATCTCTGAGAAGAAACACCGAAACAAATTCAGAGAATCATGGTCTCTTTTAAAGTCCAGACATAGAATAATACAAATAATAACGTGACTGGCACAATGCAGGGCAATGTCTGAAATGGCCTTATGAGGAAAGAACCATAGCAGCTTTGAGTAGACCAGTCCTAACTGACGGCAAGCATGCATCAGTCATCGTTTAGCTCAACCATAATTTAGGGAGATCAAAGACCCGTTGCACGACAATACCAGATCAGCAGGACATTCGTGTAGATCGTATGAAATTCCCAAAGCCTCCAGACTATAAAAACTTGTATAATATTATCATGTATAGCCTACATGGTACTCACATTTACAAAAAAAACATAACATACCATCACGCCTGTATTCCCCGAAGGGTTAGGTAGAGGCGTACTAATGTACACCCACAGTTTGCCAGTATGTTTAGGTCCAATGTAATAGGGGGCGAGCCTATTGCCAATAACCGGGCACAAATTCCTAACTCCGAACTGCTACTGGCAATTTCATAAAAAATCCCAATATCACTTTGCTCGACCTGGGAATCGAACCCAGGACCTCTAGCGTAGCAGTCGCGCTCAGGACCACTTGGCTAATGAGGCAGACAAAAAGAAAATCATTATATATCAATCATGATTGTATTCGTAGTTAGTCTACGACGACAAGTTGTCATACGAACATCTATGACAATCGTTAATGGTAGTCCAGAAGCCCAAAAATGCCTGAAAACCAGTTTATCCTATAATCCGAACATCGGTATTGCCCAGAAATTGGGTTGCGGAGATCTGATGGCATCTGGTTAGACTGGGAGCCGACCCCAACATAGTGGGGAATAGGCTCGGATTAGGATGAGATCTATCTTACACATATAAATCTTGTCCAATTTAACGAGACGCTTGTCAATGAGACTCAATTGCAATTATCAAGCAAGAATGTTTTCTTACATTCCCACGGAATTAGAGCAAATCGTGGTCATCGCGAATAGTACTGGAATGTAACTTATCTATATCTATCTATACTAATATATAAAGCTGAAGAGTTTGTTTGTTTGTTTGATTGTTTGTTTGTTTGTTTGTTTGTTTGTTTGTTTGCTTGAACGCGCTAATCTCAGGAACTACTGGTTCGATTTGAAAAATTCTTTCAGTGTTAGATAGCTCATTTATCGAGGAAGGCTATAGGCTATATATCATCACGCTAAGACCAATAGGAGCGGAGCATCAATGAAGAATGTTTCAAAATCGGGATTTTTCCTTTTGAGAGCTTCCAATGCATGCGCTGCGTAAACGGTTAAAGTTTCGCAAAAATCATATATGAAAGAATTGTTCCGCTTTAAAAGTTCTAAAAAAAAATCCGCGACAGCATATGTCTATCTTTTAAGGTTGGCTCACTATAACCGTTTTTATGCTAACTTTGTTCTAAAATTCGTTTTTTTTTTCCTTTTGAGAGCTTCCGATGCGTGCGCTGCGTAAACGGTTAAAGTTTCGCAAAAATCATATATAACAGAATTGTTCCTCTTTAAAAGTTAAAAAAAAAAGTCCGCGACAGCATATGTCTATCTTTTAAGGTTGGCTCACTATAACCTTTTTTATGCTAACTTTGTTCTAAAATTCCAAATGCATTATTTGCGTAGGTGTTTTTATAAACATGATATTAATCCTTATCCAAATAAATACGTTATTCATCAGCCTTTAGAGCGTTTGTTTTGTATCCGTGTGGACCGAGCTTGGGTCCGCTCGGACCCAACAAACGCTCTAAAGGACATATCCTCATTTAGCGTTCTTTTATTATTCATGTTCCCGTGACATATTTTACTAAAGTTCCGCTCGGGTACTCAATACTCAATTATCAACTAACAATATTGGCTATATCTTGAAGTGAGCTTCAATCAAAACATACTACAAGCCGCTGAACGGGATCATCATCTTCTTACCACCTGCCAAGTTTGCTTGAACTTGAACGCGATAATCTCAGGAACTATTGGTCCGATTAGAAAAAATCTTTCGGTGTTAGATAGTCCATTTATTGAGGAAGGCTATAGGCTATCATCCTGCTAAGACTAAGTAACTATTCCACGCGGACGAAGTCGCGGGCGAAAGCTAGTACTAATATATAAAGCTGAAGAATTTGTTTGTTTGTTTGTTTACTTGAACGCGCTAATCTCAGGAACTACTGCTCCGATTTGAAAAATTCTTTCAGTGTTAGATAACCCGTTTATTAAGGAAGGCTATAGGCTATATATCATTACGCTACGCGGACGAAGTCGCGGGCAGAAGCTAGTATATATATATATATATATATACAGCTGAAGAGTTTGTTTGTTTGTTTGCTTGAACGCGCTAATCTCAGGAACTACTGGTCCGATTTGAAAAATTCTTTCAGTGTTAGTTAGCCCATTTATTGAGGAAGGCTATAGGCTATATATCATCACGCTACGCGGACGAAGTCGCGGGCAGAAGCTAGTACTTAATATATAAAGCTGAAGAGTTTGTTTGTTTGTTTACTTGAACGCGCTAATCTCAGGAACTACTGGTCCGATTTGAAAAATGCTTTCAGTGTTAGATAGCCCATTTATTGAGGAATGCTATAGGCTATATATCATCACGCTATGTGGACGAAGTCGCGGGCAGAAGCTAGTATAGACATAAAAATATGTGAAGCACTAATGATTCGTCGAACATCGGAGTTTCATAAAATAATCCATACACAACATAAAAACTGGGATGCGTGGCTTTAACTCAGTTAAGTCTTATATCGGACCAGTAATTGGATAAGGCGCCTATATAGTTTAGCAGTACGCCTTATACCGGCCAGCCAACCGTTATACGTACTTTAAATACGATTCTTCTATGAAATTTTCAGTAGTCCGCTTATTGATGTTATGTATATTTATTTATTTTATTTATTTAATCTTAAATTAAAATTTTATTCTACTGAAAGTCACAGATATGTTGTACATACAGCGCTACTCCAATACTTCCAACAAATGTATGAAACTGGGAATACCTATCATATATCATTTTGAATTTCCACTGAACCTTCGAAAAAAATAAAACACGCCGAAACGAAATTCGCAAATAACCACATTCAATCTAATCTCGTTCTAAATCGAATAATTTATTATCGAAATTGTAACCCAATCGTAAGGGTAAGTACACATTATAACGTTTATTTCTCCAATTTCCCTCACCCGCCGAATAATTAACGACGTGCGAAACGAAACGATTAAATCCAACATGTAGATTTGTATATTTTATATGAGAAGTCGGCGTATTGTGGACGGCATTTGTAACATTTTTGTAGGGTTGTCAGAATCAAATTATAAATTGGTGCTAATTAACTCAAACTCATAAATCAAACTCAAAGTATTTATTTGCATACTAAGGTTAACTTAGCAACTTTTTCAGGTGTTGCTAATTTCGAGGGCTCTAACTAGTACAATAAAATCTTAATTAAGTACAAACAATTTTTACTCTTATTAATATAATCACTACATAGTATAAAACAAAGTCGCTTCCCGCTGTCTGTCTGTCCCTATGTAATCTTTAAAACTACGCAACGGTTTTTTTTTTAATTAAGAGGACGGTTTTAAGCTATTTAACATAACCCTACGACTCTTAGGAATGAGGCAGCGTGGGCGAAACCGCGGTCGGTCGCTAGTTTTGTTTATAAAATATACTTTGTATTGTATTATTATATGGTTATTGTGTGTTATTCTTAAGTATATTTTATAATATGTGATTTATTTAGATGTATCATGTTGTTTTTATGATTATGTTTGTTATATTTGATGTTTTACTTATTTATTATTGAAAATATTATTTTATTGAGTAAAAGCATTTTTGTATAACACGATATTTAATAACATTATTCTCCTCTAAAAAACTACAATGCCCTCTGAATTACTAGATCGGCAACTGTCGGCGTTCCCGGCGTTCAACTAAAAAATCTATCTGAGCCACTATTTATCATCCTGTGGTCCCAGTTCCAACCTAACCATACCAATATTGAAATTTATTTCATTCTGATTTTTTCGGTAAGTACGGTAAATCAGAGAAAAAATAATAGGTGTTCCTTACTTGACGCTTTCTTTGAAATAACTAGTAACACTTCGGGGAATACAGGCGTGATGGTATGTTATGTGTTGTTTAAAATACGTATTAGTTTGATGTTTGAAGCTTTATGACTCAGCGAGTAAGTTTCTTATAGTGTGTTTCCGCGGGATTATATACTTAAATGAGCTCGAGTAACACAGCAGGGAAAAGCTAGTTATCAAAGCTGTGACAACCCTAACCATGAGAAACAGGCGCATGTTTTTTTTTCTGCGTATATTAGCTTCGTGTTGGTAGTTTATTCGTGACGTGAGCCAATAACAGCTACATAAGGGTTGGAGGACAATAATATGTAAGGATCCCCATTTAAAACACATTGTAGCATGTACCACCTAAGAAAGAAGAAAGAAACAGTTTATTCAGCGCAGTAAAGGCAAGTACATTCATAATAATAAGCTATAATAACAAAAAATAAAGATAAAATATGCACCAAAAGGGATTTGGTTCAACATATGCCAGACAAATTTGCCTGACGCTGGTTTTCAACCAGGTCCTAATCACGCACGGACGTGAAACCAGTTCCATAATTAATTAATTACGTTCTATACAAAGAAAATAATAATAAAATAAAATAATGTATAAGAGTTGTGCGGTTGCAAAATCTATCGACAAGCAAACGACTGATTGTATAGATAATAATAATTATATCCATACCATTACATTAAAATTCATCATCATCAAAGATAATGCGTTCGCTCGTTACTTCGATAGATGGCGTTGTCCCTTCTCTCTGAATCGCGCTATGGTTTCGTTACGCGGGTTTAGTAACACCCAGAGATGCATTTTTGAAACTGAACTACAAAGGTCCTATGTAGTTTAGTTTCCCATTTTTTGAATATCTCTACCTAGAAATATGGCTAGCTTAGAGATTTATTTGTAAAAATCTATATATATAAAAGAAAGTCGTGTTAGTTACTCCATTTATAACTCAAGAACCTTTGACTATCTATTTAAAGACCCGCCTCTCATGATCATTCCCCTCTGTCAAGGTAGTGGATTAAAAAATCTAACGCGTTTATCAAAACTGTTTCCGAAATCGATTTTTCATTAACAGAATCGTTTCCGCTTAGTAAGGTCATCATAAATGCTCCGTGTAAATACCGATATACGTGCAGTTAATGTATGCAAAAAAATATCTAATATCTTATTTAGATAAAGATGGAGTTATTTTCCGTATGTAAGTATTAAAGTTCATTTATTTCTATTTAAATCACATAATACAATTTATTAATAAAGATCGAGGACGTTACCGATTCAATAATCGAGTATAAAATAATCGTTTAGTTCAAGCATGCACTCCCCACGAGACTACCCGCACTCCCCACGAGACTATCCGCACTCCCCACGAGACTAGCAAATTTTTTTTACTAACAATATCAGCCTTCTGCTAATACACGTAAGATTTAAATTTGAAATATCCATCAAAATGTCATTTTTTGACTTCAATTATATATCAGCCAATAGGATGTCACCATTTCTGATTTCCAATTATAGGTCTTAATGCAGAATTACCGTTTTTTGGCAATTATAGGCCTTATATATATTATGACATAATGCATAAAACTCGAATTTTAAAA
Organism: Acronicta leporina; assembly: GCA_947256265.1. Lineage (NCBI taxonomy): Eukaryota > Metazoa > Arthropoda > Insecta > Lepidoptera > Noctuidae > Acronicta > Acronicta leporina. The sequence continues at coordinate 1,868,017 of OX366518.1, read as the reverse complement.
AGTGTAGCGAGACTATGTCCCTCTTTTGTTTTGTCATTTTAATTAATGATGTGATAGTGTTTGTTTACAATTTCGAATCGATATCGATATTATTTTCGTGTTCAATGTAAGACCAAATTATAATAATTGCTAAAGATCACTAAAGATGAATATCATGAATTTATGATATCACTATATTTTAATAAAATAACATTTTTGGAAATGACGTAACTAAGATTATTGATTATTTTTGATATCCAGTATTAGATATTTTATTTGTTACTTTTTCAGATCTACAAAAGGCCTTCATTTAAAATGATTTAGGTGTGATTGATAAATAATAGCGTAAGCCATTGCGGATAAATTTGTTGACAAAAGAATTTATAAATTAACATATTTAAATGGTATTTAAAAAATCATTGAAAATGATTTCTAAGATACGGTATGGTTAGAAGGTCTGGGGTTTCTTTTACCGCTTAGGTGGAAAACCAGCACATGTCCCGCCTGATGGTAAGTGTATATATAGTGTTAATGTACCCTATTATATGAACGCTTGCAACACCTGGGGTATCACTCGCCCGTTGCCGAACCTGTAAAAATCTTTTCACACCCGGTAGACAACCCACAACACCGGTACCCCCACTGCCAACATAACGCTTCCTCGCGGAGCTCTGGCGATCTTGCTCACCGTTAGGAACACAACATAGGACAGTCACAGATAATAGAATACTAGTAGTACAGTGCTATGTTATTTGGCTACTATTTTCTGCAAAGTGTAGGTGTTTCCCCAGTTGGGCAGCTCCAATTGTAAGTGAGTTATTCAATTCCACTATGCCCTGCCTCTTGGGGTGTTTCTTCAAACACATTATTTTCTTTTTTCGATATCCGGCTCAAAGAAATAACGAGAGTACGGAACACGACATACCATCACGCCTTTATTCCCTGAAGGGATAGACAGATGCGTACTTAGGGGGCGAGCCTATTGCCATTAATCGGGCATCAACCCTTAATTTTATAGAAAAACTCCAATAACACTGCTCGACCGGGGAATCGAACCCAGGACCTCTAGCGTAGCGCGCTCTAGTCGCGCTTCTGTTATTTATTTATTAATTAATTGGTATACCAACAGCAGTACATATTAAATAGTTATAAAAAACAGTAATGATACAAGTACTGATATGTATGCCTATTACAGGTACACACAGCATTCTCCATATAAACATAGTCGACACGTCATAGTATCTTAAAGATATTCGTTACCTATATAAAAGTTAAAAATACTTAAAATAAAAAGAAAAACCTTAAAATAAAAAGAAAATGCAAATATATTAAGTATATTAGACACAATATTAAGAATCAGCATGTGCCTCTGCGATTGATTTTCTGAATCTATTCAGGGAAACACCGTTTATATCTGTGTCGATCAATTAGCAGAGATTGTTGTACTCTCTGCATATTCTGATCATGGGAGCATTGAGACCTAAGTTTGTGTTACATCTAGGGGTGTAAAGCATATTAACGCGCGACATAATGAACAAAATCGTATTTACTCCTACTTATATCTCGTGGGAAACAAAACGCTCTGTCTAGTGTCATTCCTAATATATCAGCCTGGCAAAGAAAAGAATCAAACTAATTGGTATCAAAGTATTTGTAACAAAACGTCCCCAATATCCGCTCTATCTATACTAATATTTTAGAGAGGAAAGATTTGTATGTATGTAACAAATAAACTCAAAAACTACTTGGCCGATTTCGAAAATTCTTTCACCATTTGAATGCTACATTATTCAAGATTAACATAGGCTATAGAATATGTATTTCGAAAAGCTAGCGATTTCTCTCCCCCGTGCGTTTATTTTCCAATTACATAGTATGTACCTATTTATCTATACCTAAATAGTTTATTTGTTTTGTATTTCATTAGCATGCAATGAGAGCATTGCATTGAAAATAATTATGACGCAAGATATTAAAAAGGTGTGTATGGATGATTTTAATTTTGCAAAAAAATATCACATATATTTAAAAATAATTTGTAATCGTTGTTACGTTTTTATCCATTCTTCCTAAAATAATCTATCGATATAAAATATCGACATAGTAGCTTCCTAATTATTTTTATTGTATTTTACGTTCGTATTGTTGTCAATTCTTGTATGTTGACGTATTTGACATCTATGTGTGCGTAAATTGTGTTAGTGGTGAAGATTTTGATATGTGTGAGTTCGTAGCGATTCAAAATGATTTTGAGTATGTGTGCAGCAATGTCTATGTAGTGTTTCCTCCCCCCGCACCAAAACTGACAGACTTTTCTGTTCACATAATTAAGCGCGTTACTTGTCCAGGGTTAGATAGTCAAAGTCAAGAACGGCTGAACCGATTTGGCTGAAAATTGGTGGAGAGGTAGCTTAGAACCAGGAGACGGACATAGGATACTTTTTATCCCGTTCCCGTGGGATGTGATGACAGACCGAATTCCACGGGGGCGAAGCCGCGGGCAGAAGCTAGTAATTATATAAAAGAAAGTCGTGTTAGTTACTCCATTTATAACTCAAGAAAAAAATTATAAATATAATAATAATAATAATTTAATTTCAATTTAATAATATAATTAAATTGAAACATATTAAATAATGAAAATGAATGACTAATTAATTCGGTCGGAATTATTGGTTATTAATTAAATTAAATTATTAAATGTATATGAATATTAATATATTATTTAATTTTAATTAAGGGCTTAAAGATATTAAATTAATATGGGAAGAGCAAAATCCGAATAGCCGCACTAAAAACAAATCACACAACCGTAGATAATGCACTGAAAAATTGAGAATTTCATACTTAAAAAAATTATAAAATTATGTACTGAAATAATTGTGAAGACCTCAACTGCCAACTGACTCAATAGCCAAGTGGTCCTGACCGCGACTGCTACGCTAGAGGTCCTGGGTTCGATTCCCAGGTCGAGGAAAGTGTTATTGGGGTTTTCTATGAAATTCCCAGTAGCAGCTCGGAGTTAGGAAATTGTGCCCGGTTAATGGCAATAGGCTCGCCCCCTATTACATGGGACCTAAACATACCGGCGAACTGTGGGTGTACATTAGTACGCCTCTGCCTAACCCTTCGGGGAATACAGGCGTGATGGTATGTATGTTTAATAATTGTGAAGAAAAGATTTTGGGAAATTTTAAGGGGGTAACGGGGGTTGGAATTTGGACATGAAAATTTGAGCTTAACTCGTAAATAAGTAATTTTGTGAATCAGGGTTTTCAAAATTTTACAGCTTACTTCAAAAATGGTATAATTTAATTGAATAGGTTTTAGTATTGTTTGTGTCACCTACAGGTAGGTATTTGTTCCGGGTCTGGGCGTTTGTGTATGTGAGAATTTGCGTTTGTAAAAACACCCATGATACAGGAGGAAATCCTAGAAAGGGGCAACTTTTTTTTTAAATTTTAATTCCAACCAAATAATTAATTCCAACGTGTGAAACGGTTGATTGAATCGCATATATGTAAAATTAATTGTATATTATATTTTGATTCCGGACATATACTAAACCAACTATTGATATGATTACATACTAGTTATTAACCGCGGTGTCACTCGCGTCCCAGAATGGGTTACCTACTGTTTACTGTTACGCTTATTGATAGTAGTTTATTTTCACTTAACGACACGGAGTGTACTTTGAAGACAAACATCGAAGGCGTCGGTCAGTTTTGGAAGGACCTCGCCAATAAAACCGGCGTGTGTCGTTTTAGGGCGACCTCTTCCAACGCTGCCGTTGACATTCGTCTTATAAATTCCTTTAATTAATTGTCTTAAAGTTCCACCTAGCTAGCCTAGAGATATGATCATTAGACTGTTGGCAGTCAAGACCTTTGACTTGGGTCAAAGGTCTTGAGTTCAAATCCAAGGCCTAGACTGCGTCATTAGCCTAATGGTCCTGAGCGCGACTGCTACGCTTGAGGTCCTGGGTTCGATTCCCAAGTCGAGCAAAGTGTTATTGGGATTTCTATGAAATTCCCAGTAACAGCTCGGAGTTTGAAATTTGTGCCCGGTTAATGGCAATAGGTTCGCCCCCTATTACATGGGACCTAAACATACCGGCGAACTGTGGGTGTACATTAGTACGCCTCTGCCTAACCCTTCGGGGAAAACAGGCGTAATGATAATTATGTTATGTATGTGCGTATTAGGTAATAGTTAATTATCACGCGCTTAAACGGTGAAGGAAAATATCTTGAGGAAACCTGCACGTCTGAGAAAATTTCTGGATGGCGTGTGAAGTCTGCCAACCCACATTAGGTTACCGTGGTGGACTATAGCCTAATCACTCTCATTGTAAGAGGACACCCGTGCCCAGCAGTGGGACATATTATGGGTTGATTATGATTATAATATGAATTGGCTTTCATTAATTCTCTCAACATGTCCAAACCATTAAATGCATGTCACAAGATACATCTGTCGGGTATTTACGTAATATATGTGTGTATTACGTATAAAGAACGAAATATGATCGAAACAGCGATTCCTCAAAAAATACAATTTCCGGGCAAAAATTTAAAATAGTAAGTACATAACCTTTTATTTTGATCATCACACATCGCACACATTGATTGGATTCGATAATTAGCGAATGGAGTAACAATAGAATGATTGACAAAAAATAATTAATCCTTCACTCGTTCTTCCATTCAGTTCGCGTATTGTACGCCTCTATTTGGGAATTGTTCAAACTGATCGCTGCCTGTATTGCGAGGATTGTTTTGAATGTAATGCTATCTCTGGCAAATGCAGTGAAATTTCCACAATTCAAACAAATTAATAACTGACAATCTTTATCATAATATAATAATAATAATATGACGACCTCTGTGTGGTTTAGTGGTTCGAGTACCGGACTGCTGTCCATGAGGTCGTGGGTTCGATTCCCACAGGATAAAAAATTATGTTATGAATATAATTGTTTGTGTTCGTCTGGGTGTTTCTTATGTATTTTAAGTATGTATTTACAACAAAAAAAGTATTTAAGTATTATATCCATTGTCTAGTACCCATAGTACAAGCTCTGCTTAGTTTGGGACTAGATGGTGCTGTGTAAAAATGTCCCAGAATATTTATCTATTTATTTTAAGTCGTCGAATTTTTCCTTCACTAAAATAACTTTATAATCTTAGCATGAAAAATGCAAAAAAATCACAAAAAGATATTTATTTGTTTATTATTATTTATATTTACAAACTTAATTAATTAAGTAACTGTTTTCCTTAGTCTAGAGGTCCTGGTTTTGATTCTAAGTCGAGAATTTTTTTTGTAGAATTTCAAAGCTAACTGTATGTAATATGTTACATGGGACCTAAACATACCGGCGAACTGTGGGTGTACATTAGTACACCTCTTTCTAACCCTACGGAGAATATAGGCGTGATGGTATGCTAGCGTGTTGGACTATAGCCTAATCTCTCTCATTCTAAGAGGAGACTTCTGTCTTCTGTGTCTGGAGATTTCTGTCCCACTAGTTCTGTTCTAGTCCCACTTCTGGACAGTAAATAGGTCGATCATAATTTAATTAATTACCTACCTCAATTATCTTATTTATTAAGATAAAGTAATTTTAGTGATGGAAAAATTCGCTTGTAGGCAACATTCGAACCTGTGTCTTCTGGTTAGATACACCAGACGCTGTGACCACTAAGTCGAAATTTGTGTTCACATACTGAATTTACGTCTTTTAGGTCATGTCAGTGACATCTTTTGAAAAGCAAGATACTTTGCTTCTCAACTCAGAATGTTTAGGCAAATTTAAACTAAAATACGCAGATAACCGAAATTTGCGGTTCAAAGGAACATCGTAACCTGATACAACGCTTCTTGGTTCAGGAAATTAACTGATCACTATCAACCAAACAACAAACCATCGTACCACCACGCTTGTATTCCCCGAAAGGTTAGGCAGAGGTGTACTAATGTACACCCACAGTAATTCGCCGGTATGTTTAAAGTCCATGTAATAGGGAGCGACACTATTTATACATACAAATCCAAATTTAGAACTGCTGTTTAAAAGTTACTGAAAGACCAGCTGATGTATCTGGGAATCGAATCCAAAAACCACTCAGCAGCTGCGGTTGGGATTTTTAAGCCAATGAGGTAGTTACGAGTTTGAATGTGAATTCTATTCCATAACAAAAATACTTTTCTACAATAAAAAAAACCCTAAATCTAAAAAAAAACACTTTTCTCCGCACAAAAGCGAAAATCAAGCGGAGGGGAGTTTCTTAACTTTCAATGGAAATTTTCAACTGGGAGTCGATTAATCAAATCTGCACCTTATGTGTCCTCACAAAAGGTTCGCTGTTGAATACACTTGACAATCTGAAAGCCTCGCAAATGATTGTTACTTTTGTCAGCTACAAATAGGACAAAGTTAATTGCGATTGAGTCGACAATGGACCGAACTTGATACTAGATTGGAAAAAGAGATGGGTTTTTAAAAGGAATAATAGAACATAAGAAACGGAGTTAAGTTTATAAAAATGTACCTATGTATGTATTTATATTTATTTATTGTGTTTTAGACTCATGATTTAAGTATCCTGTTTCTTTTAAAGTACGCCAGACTACCTAAGTATACCTTTCACAATTGTATACCAATCACACTCACGTCACACACCCACACTACTCACACTATACATAGTCGCTGGTGGTTTGCTCGACATTCGTAGGTTCATCCCTGGGATCCGGCAGAATATCAGCGCTAGGATATAACATCCTGGCACATGCTGAGCTGGACACCCTTTTGGTGCGGTTGGGCACACACATACAATGTACTTTTATTTCCTCCGTTACTTATATATTATAACATATTGTATGTGTGAGTGCTTCGCTCCAAATATACGTTTTTTCTTTCTTTCTTTCTTTCCTTTTCACACGAGTCCATCCAAAGGTTGTCTGTAAGAGATCGCTGTTAGCCATAAGACCACTCTATGATTTATAAAACTGTACTTTGCATATATTTTTTGGTGTGCAATAAAGAATGTTCTATTCTATTCTATTCTATTCTAAATGTATAGACAGAGTAGAGAATATTTCATTATATTTATAGAATTCACTGCCACTCAGATAGGCATCTCGTAAGAGACGAGAAAATATCTGACTTGCCCGGTAGAGGTCCATGCAAAGAAGAGATCATCACTGTTAGTTTTTGATTAAATTAGATTTGGGATCCATTTCTAATCCTAATATAGCTTCAGGTGGGCGAAGCCGCGGGCAAAAGCTAGTATAATATATTATTTAGAAAGTAAATATATACAAAAATGACTAGAATACGACGCCAACGAGGGAAAGCGTTTTTCATCAATATTTTTCTGGTACAAAGTGCTTTTAGGGTTAGGACCTAATATAGACACACACCAAATCTTTTTCTCTAAGACCTCTGTATCTCCTTATTTATTTCTCAGACCGTAAGTATGAAGAAATGCAAAAATATTTTTGTAAAATTATGTTTGTTGTTTTAATGTCCATAAAATCCAGTGATTAAAGATACCAGGAGGCTCAAAGGTCCTGCTATTGATACAAAAGATCGTCCCTAAAAATCTGATTTGAATCAATTTACGATTTATCAAAAACACCCTTTTATTCCAGCAGAAAAAACTACTGGGCCAACTATAATCAATCTCATTTTCGCCCACTAAAATTATGTCTCATAATCTAGTTTAGAAAGTTTTAAACTACGTTTTTATAAATGACGAAAGCAATTTTATCGTCTACGCAACTAACAAAATGGTCTAACAAAAACTCAGTATAATATAACATTGGTTTTTTATTTTTAGTGGAACAAATAAATATACTGGCCGCCAACAACACTTGTGGTATCACTAGCTAACATTGCCATCACAAAACCCCAGTTGTTAAGTCTCAAATGCTCAGAAAATTCACTGGCTACATTTCCCTTCTTATCTGAATAGAATAATGTTAGGACATTATTGCTTAGCGGCAGAATTTTTCAGATAACCTATTATGTTAATAACCTATTATTTTAATATAAAATTGTCTTATTTTACAGGATAGTCGGCGCTGACGTGGTCGGCCTGGCATGACGCGCCAACTACGACCCGCGCCCCTACACCTCTACTCACTCCTCTACGACCCAACCTTGAACATACTCACAACTTTCCTCTCACTTTCCTTCCTGCTCCTACCAATAGCCAATACACAAATGGTCTCCACAAATCTCAACAAAAACAAAAATATTTCAAATGTATATAATATTAATGCTACTAAATTAGAAGAATATACTATAACACCAAAGATAAATGAGGAAAATGAGCTTATTAATGCAGTAAGTAGCAAAAATTACCAAACACTACTAGACAGATTTAGAAGAAAAAATACTACCACAACAAGAAACGCAGACATAGCTAACGACACACTTGATATTAATGAAGAATACCAAATAGAACTTGAATTAGACGACGATAGTAATAACAGTGATTTAGATAACAATTCTATGGAGAAACTAAGAGTAGACGACACAACACGAACGAAAATTTTCAATGATTTCTCAAAAACAGTTAAAATAAATAAGAACCAATCTAAAATAGCAACTGTCAATGATAATAACTACATGATACTTGATAGTGTTGATGGTAAAGCAAAGACAGATCTAAAGAGGATCACCAATGAATCATTAGGATTCTCTACGCGGGTTCCCACATCCTATCATGTTCCTTCAATTATGGATGTTCAACACACGCCGCGTCCCGGCTTTATGGATGGTAAGTCAATTTCAACCTTATTTCTGCTAAATCAAGGCTAGATTTTAGATTGTGTTGAATAATTTATTGTCTTAGAGGGATTTGTGGAGAGTATTGCTACGAAATTAAAGGTCATGTTAGTACCTACCCTCTGCTTCGGAAAGGGCTAGTAAGTATATTAGAGATCGCACTATTTGTTAAAAATAATCCGCAATTATTCCCACGACTACCTGACACAGTAGTTAGAAACCGCCGTGATAACAATAGGTTGAGAATACATGCGGCGAAGACAGAAATTATGAGAAAGAGTATTTTTTGCATGGGTCCTAAGATATTTAATAAAATACCAACAGAACTCAAAACTTTAAATATAATGATGTTCAAAAAAAGATTAAAAAATATTCTAATTAATAAATGTTATTATAATCTAAAAGACTTTATGAATTACTCACTTTAGACTTATGACCTATGCATGATTTATCTGATTTATCTTATTCTTGACATTTTAATTTTGTTCTTTTTAATTTTTGTTTTTACGATTACTATCTTATGATTTTGTGATTTAATAATTGTATGATTTTGTGATTTTATAATTTTATTATTTTATGATTTTATTATTTTAATTTTCAATGGAGATTACTCATTTGTACACCTTTAAGGTATAACATGTTGGACTATACTTGCTCTTCAACATCAAAAATACTATGTACTTATCTGACATTGTATTATCACTCATGTTTGACACAAATAAAATTATTTGATTTGATTTGAAGTAATTTCATTCAGGTATACGTCTCTGTGGTATTTACATCCTTATAGACTACATTTTTTTGGCATTGATTTCTGACCTATTGTTTAATATAAGGTACTATTTAAGTAGCAATGTTACTAACGTAAATAATATATTTTTTCTAACCTTAGCCGAATTATATATGCTATTTATCTAACTCTAACCGGACCTTGTTATTAGTAAACAGTACAATACTTTTAATTATTATTATCATAAAAAAATAGATTAAAAGAAAATGTGAAGTCCCTCAATTTTTTTCTTTTGTTTGTGAATCGTTTTTTTTTTGTTATTACTATTACTGTTGACTGTTGAGCTTTAGTGTTATCAGTAACTAGCTTCTGCCCGCGACTTCGTCCGCGTAGCGTGATGATATATAGCCTATAGCCTATTCAAACCTTCAAGAAAAGAGCGTACTCCCTTTTAAAAGGCCGGCAGCGCACTTGTGACTCCTCTGGTGTTGCAGGTGTCCATGGGCGGCGGTGAACGCTTACCATCAGGCGATCCGTCTGCTCGTTTGCCTGCTATTACATAAAAAAAACAAAAATAGCCTTCCTCAATAAATGGGCTATCTAACACTGAAAGAATTTTTCAAATCGGACTAGTAGTTCCCGAGATTAGCGCGTTCAAGCAAACAAACAAACAAACAAACTCTTCAGCTTTATATATTAGTATACATAGAAGTATAGATAATATGCGCAAACAAAACTGCGCACGGGAACTTTAGTTCATGGTAGAATAAAGCTTATGACCTAATCGAATGCGATTAAAAACATTGCCGGTGAAAAAATTCACACGATCTCCCCAACAATAAATTCAAAATATTTCAAACACTAAAACGGATTGCTCCCCGGTTACTAACAACAAAAAAATTTGCTACGCTTATAAAATGCGAACCTTTTAAAAACAAAGCGATACTGGAGCCTGTCACTTGGATTCCCTTGTTTTATCTTGATGTATTGTCAAAATACACAATAAATGTTAAAACATGGTTTTAAAACCGTACCTACCATTTATTTTATTTAGCATTTCATTCAAATGTGACGTTTATATGGTTTTTTTACGTGAGCCTTTGTCTCTTTTTATTTATCGTAAGACTAGCTTCGGCCCGCGACTTCGTCCGCATAGCGTGATGATATATAGCCTATAGCCTTCCTCAATAAATGGGCTATCTAACACTGAAATAATTTTTCAAATCGGACCAGAAGTTCCTGAGATTAGCGCGTTCAAGCAAACAAACAAACTCTTCAACTTTATATATTAGTACTAGCTTCTGCCCGCGACTTCATCCGCATAGCGTGATGATATATAGCCTATAGCCTTCCTCGATAAATGGGCTATCTAACACTGAAAGATTTTTTTAAATTGGACCAGTAGTTCCTGAGATTACCGCGTTCAAGTAAACAAACAAACAAACAAACCCTTCAGCTTTATATATTTTATAGTATAGATATAGATGTAAGCAGTTTACATATTTTTTATTGGTATTTTTCTTTCTTTTTTTATTGACTGCCTCAATAGCCAAGTGGTCTTGACCGCGACTGCTACGCTAGAGGTCCTGGGTTCGATTCCCCGATCAAGCAAAGGTGTTATTGGGTTTTTCTATGAAATTTCCAGTAGCAGCTCGGAGTTAGGAATTTGTGCCCAGTTTTTTGTGTGTCTCACGGCTTTGTCAACATTTTTTTGTGTATCTCACGGCTTTGTCAAATAGGTCCAATGTTGAAATTGACTACTTCGATCCTCACACGGAGCAAATATTTGTATGATCTACAGGTAATTTTTCCAGATCTGGGCGTTAGGTGTATGGGAGACTTTAATAATAATTATAAAAACAAAGAAGAAAATCCTAGAGGAGCCTTTCTAAAAAAAATTCAAAAACTTTCCGAAGTGCAGAATGGATCAGTCGTTATATTACCGGCACTCCATCATAAAGATGGCCGCGGCAATAGCTTCGCTTACTTCGCAACTTATATTCCGGAGTAAACGAATAACTTCTTGAATCTTTTTAGGTTCATTAAAACACTTTTCTTTTAAAAGATTCCGATGAAAGGGAGCTTACTTTTAAAGTATATTGTGAAAGAATTACGCAGATTATAGGGTTTGATAAGGGTCGCTTCGAATTTTTTTGTTTTCTTAGGTCAATATTTTCTGTTTAGTGGTCGCTAGAATGATCGCTAAACATGTAGCCTTGTATTCCATTCCCTGGTCGAGCAAATTCAACTTAATAGGTACGAAGAGAATACTTAGGAGGAGTGTAAGATTGTACATAGTTTAAAGTTTATTAGGAGTGCAGAATACAATAAAAAAAAACATTACTCACTAGATACTATTGTGTTTGACACACTGACACACGGCTTTTGTTTATGATTAACGTATGAAGGTTGAAAGTATGGAGTACTAGCTTCTGCCCGTGACTTCGTCTGCGTAGACTTTAGAATTGGCTCCAACCTAGATAAAAAGCCCATGTGTTATTCCAGACTATAATTTTTGTGCCAAATTTTATCCAGATAATGTAAGAGTAACAAATATCCATCCATCCATCCTCACAAACTTTCGCATTTATAACCCCCTCTCCTCCCGTCTATGCCAAAGGTCGTCATATTTGTGATATCCCCTCTCCGTCCATGTCACACGTCGTCACATTTATGATAGCTCCTCCCCCTGTCCCTGTCACACAATGACACATTTCATTGCACCTTCCTCTCTTCCTCACTTCTTCTTCCGAGCCTTTGCCCAACTATTTTAGGGTCGACTTCCAGTCTATAGATGCGGCTGAACATCAGTATTTTACACGAAGCTACTGCCATCAGACCTCCGCAACCCAATTTCTGGGCAATACCGATATATTCGGAGGATAGACTGTTTGTAGGGTTTTTTGGGCTGCCGACTACCACTAACAATTGTCAAAAATTTTCGTATGACAACCGGGACCGACGGCTTTACGTGCTCTCCGAGGTACGGAGGGGTCACGATATGATAAGTATGGTCACCCATCCACACGCTAACCGCGGCAAGCGCAGCTTAACCTTGCAGATCAGTTGATCAGCTTTTTTATTACTTAGCCTCTCCCCTAACGTGAGACGTATTTATTCCTCCATTCCTTTTTCACCAAAAGCCCGAAGCTGTGTATTAATATGTGTCGTATAACCCAGTTTGCAGTGTTGCCAGCAAATAATAGCGGTTCCGTAGTTTTGTATAAACTTCCGAACATTTTAATGAGGTCGAAACTTTCTCGTGTTATTTCATTATTATTGTTACGTCGAGTTACATTTTACAACAGAACAAACAATTATTTTAGTCCATCAGTTCTCAACCTTCTTAAAGTTGGGACCCGCTCAATAACAAAAATGTTTAGAAATTTTGCGACTCCCTCACTACTATTGATTAAAATAGCGACCAATCCTTTTTCCAATATACAAAATCCTTTTAATTTTTAAAGTCGAATATGATTTACCGTGAGAGAGCCATGCTTCGGCACTAATGGGCAGGCTCGACCGGAGTGATACCACAGCCTCACAGAAAACCGGCGTGAAACAACGCTTACGTTGTGATTCGGCGAGTGACAGGATACCGCAGGCCCAAACCCTTATAAAAGGCCGGCAACGCACTTGCAACTCCTCTGGTGTTGCAGGTGTCCATGGGTGGCGGTAATCGCTTACCCCCTCCCCCCTCTAGCACCCTATGCCATAAAAACGTATTATTGATTCGCACATGATTAAGTAAAGTCAGAGGTGCGCGTTCGAGATTCAAACTTGAGATCTCCCACTTGGCAGTCTAATGGCCATATCAATAGTCTATCACTGCTCACACTGTTTCAGTTCAGAAAGAAAGAAAGAAAGAAATAAAGTTTATTTACAGTCAAGGCACATTTGCAAGAGAAAACAAAAAAATATTAAAATACAGAAAAGACTAAATTATTGTGCCTCACGGCTGTGGCAAATAGGCCCCGTTCAGCATATGCCAGGCAGCTAGTGCCTGGCGCTGATTTTCAACTGAGCCTTCAGAATAGTGATTAAAGTTGTATCAATTAGTACCACTTGCACCAACTTCTTAAATGTGTTTAAATTGTATTTAAACACAAACGTTGTATGAAAAATTGTGTTTAAATATGATTTAAACACATTAAAGAAGTTGGTGCAAGTGGCCCATAATTTCTGAATCCTAAAAATTCTTTGCTCAAAAGAGCACCACTAATATTGTTCTACATAAAGCTTAATTCTAGTTAAATAATCAGTTATTAGCACTAGAGACTAAGATATAAGCTCAGTTGAATGGCGTTCTCAATCTAATTCTAGGTATTATATTATAGCCTGAAACCGATAAGCCTTTCTTTTAAATGGGACAAAGAAATGAAATTAGATCGGTGTTAGTTGTGGGCGAACTTGCCGACAATCTAATCTTTTACTACTGCAAGATACAAGATATAAATCTCTACTATTATTATTATAAAATTGTAAAAAGGCTGTGTCTGTCCATTGACGATATATAAAAAAAAACAAGTGGGATAGGGTATATAACATTCTCCGAATCCAAACATGTGATTTTTAAAATTCTTGTCTGTTTGTCTGTTTTATACGGGTTGGAGCATAAACTACTGAATAGATTTTAATTTTGTTATCACTGTTAGAAAGTATATGCTTTAACTTAAAAACTGGTGAACTTCTTATGTTAATTAATCAAACGGATCCTGAGATACCTGACCTCTCTGATGTATAGAGGTGCATACAAAGAAGAGATCATCACTGTTGGTTTTTTTTTTGTTGGAATTCATTTTTAATCCTACTATAGCTTCAGGTGAGCGAAGCCGCAGGCAAAAGCTAGTACATACAATCATACATGCTAAAGAATGCTCGACCGGTGTAATACCACTGCCTCACAGAAAACCGGCGTGAAAGAACACTACGTTGTGTTTCGCCGAGTGAGTGAGGTAACCGGACTCCTCTGGTGTGGCGGGCATCCATGGGCGGCGGTAATCGCTTACCATTAGGTGATCGGTCTGCTTGTTTCTCCGCATATACCATTAAAAAAATACCATTCTGCACTTCTCCTCCATGTAAACTTTAACCATGTACAATCTTACACTCACACTCTTATTTAAAAGGAGTACAATGTTTTCGCTTTACTTATTAAATGGTATGTATTCATTTTAATTATACACCATAAACTAGTTGCATCCCTACTAATATTATAAATGCGAAAGTAACTCTGTCTGTCTGTCTGTTACGTTTTCCCGCTTAAACCTCTTAACCGATTTTGATGAAATTTGGCAAGGACAATCTTTAGACCCTGAGAAAGGACAGGCTACCTTTTATTGCGATTTAAGCGAAGTAACTATTCCACGCGGACGAAGTCGCGGGCGGAAGCTAGTTAACAATAAAGTTACGATCTGCCGTCTGTTTCTCGCCCCTCACGATCAATCACTTTATTAACGTAACTTTTTTACAAAAATCAGGTCAGAAACGAATCATAAAAAATAATCGTCCAATTATTTTAGAAATTAAGTTTGCTATGAGTTTCAGAACGCTTATTGGCGAAATTTAATAATTTTCTTTGGTTTTGACAACAAAAGAAACCTAATTGAGGGAGCGATTGACGTACTTAACCTTAAAACTTTACTCAATGGGCTCAAGATTCTTTTATAACTTTAGGGGTCCACAGTGAAATTGGAAAGACGAATCTGAAGATTCCTCAGACGGAAGACTGAGGAATTTCTCTGGCATCCTGTTCAATGCATTTTCTTCATAATGAAAATGCTGTCCAACATACTACTGTTGATACTTATGTATCTAATATTTATAGATATACGGTGAAAAAATATTTTTATAATTATGTTGGTAGGTAGGATGACCTAAGAGGATGACGTCAAAAGATATTTATTTATTAATAAGAAGGTAATTTTACACTTTTTAACTGACTAAGGTGTCAAGTTTGTGAAGTTAGGGGCTTGTAGAGTTAGGGCGTGAAGAGTTAAAAGTTTGTATATGCATGTAATGTATCTGTTTGACAGTGCGAGTGCCTTAACGTCTCTCTCTCTTTCTCTCTCTGACTTGGCAGTCCAATGGTCTAGGTTATCAGTGCTCACTCGCTATCATCGTTAGGCTACTGTTTACAGGGAGGGGGAGGGGGGTGGCTAAAATAACCACTTTAACGCTACACTGTCAGTATAATCTATCTGCGTATTGTATAGTATTTTCGTACATTAAAAAGTCTGACATATCATACTTAGAAATATGTGTAGTCTGTGAATCATATTATGATTCATCAAAGCGGCCATATTAGTCCCGGACAGATCTTCACCATAGTCAAACAACCGAATGACACAATTCTTTATACCATATTTGAAAACTCCTCATAATTACCCACTATGTGCTTTTGACTGTGGCCTAATGGCTAAGACGTCGACTTGCGGTTATGTGGTTTCCGGTTTGAAACCCACCCTTTGCTCTACCGTTGTGAACCCGTGTACGAGGGGTTAACAAGAATATTAGTAATGTGCGACCCACTTTCCTAGTGAGGTTTTAAAAAAATATATCACATTCATAATAATTATATTATTCGTTACTCTAATGCCATCTAGCTATAAAAAAAAACCATTGATTGTAAAAGTGTCTCTAAAGATCTACTTACAGAAATAAATATCATTTTATTTCATTTCAATGGAGTGATGATTTGCGAAAGGTTGCTGGCGAAATCTAGATGCGACAAACCGAGGATAGGATGAAATGACGCAAATTAGGGGAGGCCTAGGTCCAGCATTGGACTGATTCTTCATAAAAAGCATGCATAGTTTAAAATAAAATACTGACTGAAACACAAACCACTGGGTGCACACGGAAATAAAAAGAAACCTACAGCTTTGGAAACAAACAAGATTACTTTACTCGCTTTACTCCAAGCTAGTAAAACTATACATAGACTTCCTCAATACTGCCTCATTAACCTAGTGGTCCTGAATGCGACTGCTACGCTAGAGTTCTTGGGCTCGATTCTCAGGTCGAGCAGTGTTATTGGGTTTTTCTATGAAATTCCCAGTAGCAGCTCGGAGTTTAGAATTTGTGCCCAGTTAATGGCAATAGGCTCGCCCCCTATTACATGGGACCTAAACATACCGGCGAATTGTAGGTGTAAATAAGTACGCCTCTGCCTAAGTCTTCGGGGAATACAGGCGTGATGGTAAAACTATACATACAAACAAGACTGAAATACAGCCCCCAGCCATTCACTAAGCATTCCCGCGAGGGAGTATGTACTAAACGCGGTCACATTACAAATCTAGAGAACTGTCAAGTCTTTTCAATTATTCTGTGGCCCTCGTCCCGCTCCCGTCGCGCTCCCGTCTCGCTCCCGTCGCGCTGCCGACGCGCAGCCGTCGCGTCAGCGTTGCGGTTGCGGTTCTGTGTAACCAGAATGACAGTACCTAACTATTTAATATTAAAGATGTCTAATCGCGGGTGTAGGTACTCGGTTTTGAGATATAGCTGTGGTTTAAATTCATTTGCAACGTGTACCGGTCATCTGCCTCTTTAACCTAGTGGTACTGAGCGCGACGCGATCTATGCTAGAGGTCCTGGGTTCGATTCCCAGGTCGAGCAAATTTTATTGAGTTTTTCTATGAAGCAGTTACATAAGTTTTTCATTTAAGCAGCTTAGAGTTTGGGTTTAGTGCCCGGTGGAACAACCAAATAACACATTGCTCGACCGGGGAATAAAACCTAGGATCTCTAGCGTAGTAATCACGCTTGGGATCACTAATATAATACTTAAATGCGAAAATAACTCCATCTTTTATTTGTTACATTTTTACGACTAAACAGCTGAACCAATGTCGATAAGTTTTGATATAGAGATAGATTTGACCTTGAAGAATGATATAGGCTGTCATTTGTCTCAAAAAATCCTTTGAAACTTTTAGAAGTGAAGTTCTTTAAGCCCTGTCTAAAAAAATATAATTACCCGATTCTTGAATGTTATTTCAGCTTTGAACGTTTTGATAGCGACATCTACCAGTAACTATAAAAACAGATCGTGAACTATAAACATTGGGTATAACAATCCTCGTTCCCGCTCCGCCTGCTTTGTGACCGATTCTTTAACCCTGCAGGTCGTAACAGAGAAACCTATCGCCTTACTTTAGATTGGAGACCATTGTGTTGCTCTGTACTGCTACTAAACGTAAAAAGGGTATTTCATTTGTGATTTCAACTTCAAGTAATATAAACCGAGGTTATACTTATGTCCTTTTCATTTAATACTATCTGCTGCCCGCGGTATCACTCGCTTTCCAAAAGGATTTACTATACGCCGGCTTCTAGACTGCGTATTAAGATGAAATATGATAGATTTTAAGGTAGAGCTTCCAGCAATACGGCTTTTTTTAAAGCTTACTAGCAATGTGGATCGCTCAGTACTAGTATTCTTGTTAACCCCTCGTGCTAAGCTTGTTCGTAGTGCAATGGGTGGGTATCGAACCGAAAACCACATGATCGCAAGTCCAACACCCTAGCCATTAGGCTACCGACGCTTCGGCTACGGCTTGAATTCATGCATTTATTTATGCATGATACGCGTACATACAGAAAAAACTCTAAGGGCTACTTGCACCAACATCTTAAAGATGTTTAAATTGTACATAAACACAATTTTTCATAGTAAATTTCTGTTTAAACACATTTACGAAGTTGGTACAAGTGGCTCTAAATGTTGGTGTTTTGGCTTCTATTGTTCTAATAAAGACAATTTGTATGAGAAGGAGGTTAATGAACGTAGATGTAGCGACAGTGGTGTACTAGGATCGTAGCAAGTGTAGTCTCTGCCTACCCCAATACGGTTACGATACGAATTTAGTTTTCCGTAAGCTAGTGGAATTCGATAGTTGTTCGCGCTTGGGCTACAGATTCTAAATATTAAAGTGAGTTTCTACTCTTATACGGTACAAAACAAACTAGGATAAGTTTCCATGAGGTTACTGGTTACTGTGGTTACCAGCCGACGCGCCGACACTGGTAAAACTCTATTACTTAGTTAGAGACTCAGGTGGTCTTGTTAACTTAGTAGTTTTGTGCTGTTGTGTTTTCTCTTCGAGTTATTTCGTATTATCTTTGTCTGCTTCCTTAGTATAGTGGTCCCGAATACGACTGCTACGCGAGAAGTCTTTAGTTCGTTTCCCAGGTCGAGCAAATTATTATTGGATTTTTTCGAAGAAATTCTCAATATCTGCTCGAAGTCTGAATTTGTGCCCGGTTATTGTTAATAGGCTCGCCCCTTATTACGTGAGACCTAAACATACCAGCATAACTGTGGGTGTACGTTAAAACACCTCTGCCTAACCCTTCGGAGAATACAAGCGTGATGGTATGTTATGTTTGGGTATGTATTTTATCTTCGAATTATTTCATATTATCTTTGTCTGCCTCATTGGTGTAGTGGTCCGAGCACGACTGCCACGCTAGAGGTCTTGGGTTCGATTCGCAGGTCGAGCATTGTACCGCTGCAGTTATACTCCAAGGATATCAATCAGGGAAGTTGTTTATAAGTAATGAGTAGAAAAAAATAACGCTGCTTGTGTCTAAATATTTGTTCCGTGCGGGGATTGAACTCGCAACCCGTAGCACAAGACAAGCAAACATAAGGCAGCTATCATTGGGACAATCATCCCATTAAGTCATGTCGTCAAGTCGGTTAAAACTGCAATTAAAATAACCCTGTTCTATAATTCCATTTTATAACCGGCACTAGTACTGTTGGCTTGGTTAGTTTAACTGTCACAGTAATGTGCTTGCTTTAACGACTTCTAGACTAGATGGATAGGAAGTAGTTCTGCTGGGTGACTTTTATTACCAGTTTTCAGTTCATGGAACTGATTTGAATGTTTTTACGCTCGTGTTACTACGGCGTGATGAGGAATACTCATGACTTGAGAATATCGATTCTATGTTGAGCACTTCAGCGGAATGAAAAAAAATGCTTGTGTCCTGTGGGAATCGAACCCACGACCTCATGGTCAGCAGTCCGGTACTCGAACCACTAAACCACAGAGGTCGTCTAATACAAAAAAAAACAGGCGTAAAACAAAGTTGTAAAGTCCAAAATTTTAATCATGATAAAAGGAGTATCTATGGAGTTTCTTACCGGCTCTTCTCCATAAGACTTTTTGGAACCATGCAACCACTTTCGACTTTTCAAAAGTACCTATTTTAGTGCATATTTTAGTTGAAACATTTTGATTTCGAATGTACACAGTTCGCCATATCTTTAAGTCTCATGTAATAAGGGACGAGCCTATTAAAATTAACGGGGCACAAATCAAGCTGCCACTGATAATTTCATAGAAAAAAAAACCAACAACACTTTGCTTCACCCGGGACTTAAGCACTAATGAGGCATAGGTACCTACTGATTACTGAAATAAAACTACTTTTTACGGATTTTATCGCATTGTATTGATATTATTGAATTCCACTAATGAGGTATTTCTACTTCTGTTCAGGAAAACTTATTCAATAGCTGCTGGTGTATGTTCAAACTAATGAGAGAAGACACTACTTAGAAACAAGTACATGAAAGTGGTTGAGAACAATCCTAATAAGTTGTGTGAGAAAGTTTCGAGACCAAGCTGCTATAGAACTAAGATGACGACACGTTTGGCGTAGCGGCTGAGCAATTGGCTTCTGCGACACGTGTTGTGGGTTCGATCCCCACACGGAGCAAATATTTGTATGATCTACGGGTAGTTGTTCCGGGTCTGGGTGTTTGTGTATGTGAGAATTTGTGTTTGTAAACGCACCCACGATACAGGAGAAAATCCTAGTATTGGGTAACGTTTTATATTAAACAAAACAAACTTACACTCTGACCTTTAGCGCGACCTAAGGTAGCCACGATGCCGTAGATCGACGCACAATTTAAAGGATATAGACGTGTAATTATGTTATGTAATGAGTAACAAAAACATACCATCACGCCTTCAAACCCTGAACGGTTGACCAGAGGTGCACACTACAATGCTAGTAAACTTCTTAAAAAAGAAAAAAAATATTATCATAGTATTTAGACCACCCAGATATAATCACTAAAACAAATGTTATGAATTCCGCCCGAGTCCTATTTATCTATGTCTAGGTTAACAAAA
Source organism: Acronicta leporina (assembly GCA_947256265.1). Lineage (NCBI taxonomy): Eukaryota > Metazoa > Arthropoda > Insecta > Lepidoptera > Noctuidae > Acronicta > Acronicta leporina. Next base: position 1,847,352 of record OX366518.1, on the reverse strand, counting down.
ATGTGAGGTAGCTGTTAGTAATTTTAACATTAGGACGTTCAACACCTCAGTCTGCCCGTGACCATGGATGCTGTAAACGATCCGAAACGTCGGGAATTAAATAATATCAATATACCGCGATAAAATCCGTAAAAAGTAGTTTCATTTCAATGTCTAATATTCGCGTAAGTGTCAGAAATCAGTATTTCTATGTATATTTCATTTGTAGTGTAATTTGTCCGTTTTGTTCGATTGGAGGGTCAACATTAAAAGCTTTGATTTTTTTTTTCGTTTTTAAAAAAAAGCTTACTAGCAATGTGGGTCACACATTTCTAGTATTCTTGTTAACCCCTCGTGCTAAGCTAAATGCTTGTGTTACGAGTGGGTTCACGTCGGTAGTGCAATGGTTGGGGTTCGAACCGGCAACCACATGATCGCAAATCCGACGCCCTAGCCATTAGGCTACCGCCGCTTTAAAATTGTTGCTCTCTAATTACAGTAATTATTAAGAAGGCGTAATATTACGAAAGCTTGGAGCTTCATTATCTATATATATAAAAGAAAGTCGTGTTAGTTACTTCATTTATAACTCAAGAACGGCTGAACCGATTTGGCTGAAAATTGGTGGAGAGGTAGCTTAGAACCAGGAAACGGACATAGGATACTTTTTATCCCGTTCCCGATACTTTTTATTCCACGGGGGCGAAGCCGCGGGCAGAAGCTAGTATTAATATAAAACAATGAATTTGCGTTCGTGTTAAATTGAGATAAATAATTTTAATTGGTGTGTTTATTTGTTATTCAGATGGCCGACAATGATCCCTTTAAAATTCTGGCATTTGAGCGAATATTTGGTATTTAAATTTATTATTGCTTTATTTTTATTATTAAATTATGTCGTCTCTGTTTCCAACATTCATCCATCCATCATGGTCATAGGTAGAATGAAAAAGTTTACCTATCTATGTATACATATAATAAAATCGTAGGAAAGTCAAAACTGTACATTGAATATGTTTTTTAAAGAATATTTGGGGCGTGATTCTACAATCGATATCGAAGCCAAAAATATAGTTTTTAGAATTTTTGTCTGTTTGTCTGTATGTATGTCCGGGGTAAACTCAAAAAGTACTGCATGGATTTACTTTAAATTTTGCATGAATATTACTAACAGGTCGGGTCAACATACAGGCTATTATCATCACGCTAAGACTAAGTAAACGCGGACGAAGTCGCGGGCGGAAGCTAGTCTATAATATATTAAAGTAATTTAAAGAAAATGTATTTTTAACGTAGATATGAATCACATAAAACAAAAATAACAAAAGAAGACTGACATTTATATTCGATTAATTAAACGATTAAGCGAAAATAAATGCGTCATAATATAAGTAATAATATACCATAATAAGTAAATAAAAAAAACATTAATCCATTTTATTTTATTTTTTTCTAGTGACTATAGAACTAGGCCCACCAGCACTAACTTCTTAAATATATTTAAATTGTATTTAAACACAATTTTTCATCGTAAATTTGTGTTTAAATACGATTTAAATATATTTAAGAAGTTGTTGCAAGTAGGCCCTAGTATGTATTATGACTTCTTACATATAATAAGAATGTAAGTGAGCCGTGTCTGTACATTGCTTATATTTACAAAAAAACTAATTTGGGGGTCTCAGAATCGGTAACACAATCCATTTCTATTATTTTTGGAACTTTTGTCTGTCTGTTTGTCTGTCGGTTTGTCTGTATGTTTGACCACGCATCAAATTATAACTACTGAAGAGATTTGGAGGAAGTGGGCAGGAATTCATAGCCTGTTTCTTGGATTAACATTTAGGCTATTTTTAATTCAAATCGGTTCTCTCTATCAAAAGTTATTAACATTTTAATTATTGAAAACGTTGACTTTTAAAAATAACCATTGAAGTCAATTTCTTTTTCAAGTATTTCTGTACTAGACTAGCACGGATCAAAAATTATAACAGAATCAAGTAATAAAATTTAAAAAATACATACAATACACACTAACACGACATCGTTATTACCTCAATGAAATTTAACAGGTGTCATTTTGAGTTGACAATTTTGACAATATTATTGTTTTCTTCTTTAAAGCATCCAGCCATATAGTAACTCATTTTATAACCTCCATAGTGTAGATACAGTGCGCACCTTTGACTATCTATCCCTGGACAAGTGACGCGCTTAATTCTATGAACAAAAAAGTCTGTCACTTTTGGTGCGGGGGGAGGAAACACTACATAGACATTGCTGCACACATACACAAAATCATTTTGTATCGCCACGAACTCACACATATTAAATTCTTCACCACTAACACAATTTACGCACACATAGAGGTCAAATACGTCAACATACAAGAATTGACGACAATACGAACGTATAATACAATAAAAATAATTAGGAAGCTACTATGTCGATATTTTATATCGATAGATTATTTTAGGAAGAATGGAGAAAAACGTAACAACATTACAAATTATTTTTATATGTAATTATTTATTTGCAAAATTAAAATCATCCATACACACCTTTTTAATATCTTGCGTCATAATTATTTTCAATGCAATGCTCTCATTGCATGCTAATGAAATACAAAACAAAGGAACTGTTTAGGTATAGATATATAGGTGTAACATACTATGTAATTGGAAAATAAACGCACGGGTGAGAGAAATCGCAAACTTTTCGAAATACATATTCTATAGCCTATGTTAATCTTGAATAATGTAGCATTCAAATGGTGAAAGAATTTTTGAAGTCGGCCTAGTAGTTTTTGAGTTTATTTGTTACATACATTGATACATACAAATCTTTCCTCTTTATAATATTAGTATAGATAGAGCGGATATTGGGGACGTTATGTTACAAATACTTTGATACCAATTAGTTTGATTCTTTCATTTTGATTTTTTCTTTTCTTTGCCAGGCTGATATATTAGGAATAACACTAGACAGAGCATTTTGTTTCCCACGAGATATAAGTAGGAGTAAATACGATTTTGTTCATTATGTCGCGCGTTAATATGAACAGAAGCGCTACGCTAGAGGTCCTGGGTTCGATTCCCCGGTCGAGCAATGTGTTATTGGAGGTTTTCTATAAAATTAAGGGTTGATGCCCGATTAATGGCAATAGGCTCGCCCCCTAAGTACGCATCTGTCTAACCCTTCGGGGAATAAAGACGTGATGGTATGTCGTGTTCCGTACTCTCGTTATTTCTTTGAGCCGGATATCGAAAAAAGAAAATAATGTGTTTGAAGAAACACCCCGAGAGGCAGGGCATAGTGGAATTGAATAACTCACTTACAATTGGAGCTGCCCAACTGGGGAAACACCTACACTTTGCAGATAATAGTAGCCAAATAACATAGCACTGTACTATGTTGTGTTCCTAACGGTGAGCAAGATCGCCAGAGCTCCGCGAGGAAGCGTTATGTTGGCAGTGGGGGTACCGGTGTTGTGGGTTGTCTACCGGGTGTGAAAAGATTTTTACAGGTTCGGCAACGGGCGAGTGATACCCGAGGTGTTGCAAGCGTTCATATAATAGGGTACAATTAACACTATATATACACTTACCATCAGGCGGGACATGTGCTGGTTTTCCACCTAAGCGGTAAAAGAAACCCCAGACCTTCTAACCATACCGTATCTTAGAAATCATTTTCAATGATTTTTGAAATACGATTTAAATATGTTAATTTATAAATTCTTTTGTCAACAAATTGATCCGCAACGGCTTAAGCTATTATTTATCAATCACACCTCTATCATTTTAAATGAAGGTCTTTTGTAGATCTGAAAAAGTAACAAATAAAATATCTAATACTGGATATCAAAAATAATCAATATTCTTAGTTACGTCATTTCCAAAAATGTTATTTTATTAAAATATAGTGATATCATAAATTCATGATATTCATCTTTAGTGATCTTTAGCAATTATTATAATTTGGTCTTACATTGAACACGAAAATAATATCGATATCGATTCGAAATCGTAAACAAACACTATCACATCATTAATTAAAATGACAAAACAAAAGAGGGACATAGTCTCGCTACACTTTTTAAAATTCGAGTTTTATGCATTATGTCATAATATATATAAGGCCTATAATTGCCAAAAAACGGTAATTCTGCATTAAGACCTATAATTGGAAATCAGAAATGGTGACATCCTATTGGATGATATATAATTGAAATAAAAAAATGACATTTTGATGGATATTTCAAATTTAAATCTTACGTGTATAAGCAGAAGGCTGATATTGTTAGTAAAAAAATTTGCTAGTCTCGTGGGGAGTGCGGATAGTCTCGTGGGGAGTGCGGGTAGTCTCGTGGGGAGTGCATGCTTGAACTAAACGATTATTTTATACTCGATTATTGAATCGGTAACGTCCTCGATCTTTATTAATAAATTGTATTATGTGATTTAAATAGAAATAAATGAACTTTAATACTTACATACGGAAAATAACTCCATCTTTATCTAAATAAGATATTAGATATTTTTTTGCATACATTAACTGCACGTATATCGGTATTTACACGGAGCATTTATGATGACCTTACTGAGCGGAAACGATTCTGTTAATGAAAAATCGATTTTGGAAACAGTTTTGATAAACGCGTTAGATTTTTTAATCCACTACCTTGACAGAGGGGAATGATCATGAGAGGCGGGTCCTTATAGATAGATAGTCAAAGGTGCGCACACTTTATTTGAGAAACTAAAGAGTTTCCATCTAATCGAATAATTATTAAATACATAAATAAATATAATAATAAAAAAAATGCAACGTACGTTAATCTTTACTGATGCCGAAACAGATATTTGAGATTTTAATCTATGTAGGTATGTATATTTATATTTCCATGCTTCACGTCAATACAATGTGAACAAATTTTTGAAATTAAGTAATTTATAGATCAGAAATAAGGTATTCAGAAATCAATGGCGCTAAGTGTATTACAAATATGGAAAACCAAATTTTTCGAGGTGGTTAGTTGAAACTTGGACAGGACAACGTCTGTCAGGTCAGCTAGTTTATTTATAAATATAGAAAAGCAAAATATCAGTCACTGATTATTTTCGATCAAAAGCTATGTAGGTATTAGACAAACTTAAAGACAATCTTCTTGGATCCGTGCAAAACTAGAGTGCTACGAGTTGGTAAAGTTCAAGAGTCACTCGTTGGCACTCCACAGGATATTGGATTTGGTCCACGTCTGTCTGACATCCTTGAAGATGTCTACGGTGAAGTGGCTTAAAAATTTGATGGAATTTACAGACGTGGCTTGACTTGACGATTAAAGTTGATAATGTGAGTACCTAAACCTTTTAAAATGTTGATCAGCACATTTAAACATGATATTTATTTATGAAATATTTATTTCTTATGTATCTTTAATTAATTTTTGGACAGAAAAAGTTTGGAAAAAAAACTGCCTCATTAGCCAAGTGGTCCTGAGCGCGACTGCTACGCTAGAAGACCTGGGTTCGATTCCCAGGTCGAGCAAAGTGATATTGGGTTTTTCTATGAAATTCCCAGTAGCTGCTTGGAGTTAGGAATTTGTGCCCGGTTAATGGCAATAGGCTCGCTCCCTATTATATGGGACCTAAACATTCCGGCAAACTGTGGGTTTACCTTAGGGCGCAACAGTAGTGGAATACATAACATACTATCACGCCTGTATTCCTCGAAGAGATAAGCGCTAGTATGCCCCCAAAGTTTGCCGGTATGTTTAGGTCCCATGTAATAGGAGGCGGACCTATTGCCATTAACCGGGCACAAATCCAAACTCCAGCCTGCTACAGAGGCGAGACGTTTGGCGTAGTGGCTGAGAGATCGGCTTCTGCGCCACGTGTTGTGGGTTCGATCCCCAAACGGAGCAAATATTTGTATGATCTATAGGTAATTGTTCCGGGTCTGGGTGTTTGTGTATGTGAGAATTTGCAGCACTCACGATACAGGAGAAAATCCCTTTTTATTAAACAACAGTAAAGAAAAAAGTAAAGAGGAATTCATTGAAAAACCCAATAACACATTGTCTGAATCTTTTGCATTTATGCCCGGTTAATTGCAGTAGGCCCGCCTCCTATTTCGACCTAAAAATACCGTCAAACTGTAGGTGTACAATAGGCAATACACCTCTGCCTAACCCTTCAGGGAATACAGGCGTGGTGGTATGTAGGCGGCGAGTCTATTTCAAACCGGGCAGAAATTCCTAGTTCTACTAGGATCCGACCATCATCTCATTAATAAAGAATATATAAAGTATGGATATAAATAAAGGGCTGGTCAGCTCTTACCTGCTGTGATAATCTCTTTTTTTTTGTAATTTAATCGAAAAAACCTACACATCAAACAGCATAATTCTCAGCAACTATTTAAAACAAAGTTGTAAAGCTAATATTGTAATCGTGATTATTTTATTTTAAAAAGAGTATCTATGGATTTTCTTGCCGGTTCTTCTCCAAAAGACCCACTTTTTGGAACCGTGCACTAGTTTTGACTTTTCAAAAGTAGATATACCTTCTATAATGGTCTAAGGCCCACTTGCACCACCGTCTAAAAGGTGTTTAAATTGTATTTAAACACAAATTTTCTATGAAAAATTGTGTTTAAATACAATCTAAATGCAATTAAAAAGTTGGTGCAAGTGGCCTTAATTGAAATAAAACATATTGACTTTTTTTTACTTTTTGAAAGAATAAACGATAATATGTATATTTTTAGACATTTTTATGGATTGAGAGAGAGGTTAAACCATCCCTAACCTAAACAATTTAGTAGCTATTAGCCCCCACATACAAAAGGTAAGACAGACGGACATGACAAGGGGTTCCGTCCTTACCCATTCAGTTTACGGAGCCGTAAAAGGGAATTCTGAGATAAATACAGTGAAATCTCTTTTCTTCCGTAAAGTACCTACGAGCGGCATAACTAAGGGTGATGTTACACGGACTCGACATTACTACGTCACAACGTTTTTCTATTGTTCGATTCGATATCGATTTTCGAAAACAAATGCTAAATATATTTTTATCAAGCTGTATTAATATTAGACTGACGTTCTATAGACAGATGAAAGGTAAAGGTTGCTTTGAGCCATTGTATCTGGCCTGCTTATTACAGGAACTTGTGGAAGACTCATGAAACAGAATTTTTTTTCAGCATTGGATCTGTTTTGGTTGTTATGACTATGATGCTATATCATCATATCAGCCAAAAAGGGTTGATAGGGTGAGGATTAATGAGGCATTATAACCATCGATCAGGATATAGGCGTCTGATATGCTCAAGATTCTGGGTTCAATACCCGGTCAAGCAAAGTGTTATCGGGTTTTTCTATGAAGATTTTCAGTAGCAGCTCGGAGTTTGGATTTATTCACAGTTAATGGCTTTTGGTTTGACCCCAATTATATAAGACCTAAAGATACTGGCAAACTGTGAGTACACATTAGCAAACCTCTTCAGGGAATACCTACACAGTGTGATAATATATATATTTATTTAATTTCTCGCTCCTCCGCAACAAGGCCGAATAACCCGTCGACAGAGCGGATAGGCCTGGCCTTAGAGCGGGGGCACACGTTGCGTTGCGGCGCCGCACCGCAAAGATTTCACCGTATCAGCGGGCACACGGATCGCACGGGCGCATGGATCGTATAACAACTGAGCGTTGCCGCTCCGACGCGACGTCCGCGTCGCAACGCATTCCCCGCCTCGTCTCGGTGGTTGCAAGACCGGTGCGGCGCCGGAACGCATTGTGCCACAGATATTTCTATGTCAAACGACGCAGCGACGCCGCTCCGGCGCCACAGCGCCGCCGCAACGCATCGTGTGCCCCCGCTCTCATTTATCGATAGATGGAAATCGATCTCATCGATCTCGCCAGTGTAACAACGTCCTAAGATTATTCGATTTCTACCGCGTAGTCGCTCACTCTGATATACGATGCACTTTTTCAATAAAGCTATTTACCGAGACAATAATGTTACACTCCTCGTTGGATTCAATTTAGCTCGGCGCATGTGCTTTTTATTGGAGAAATGAGCAGTTTTATATCTAGTTCAGCTTAATTTTAACACTTTTCTACTAGTGTGATATGAAAAAAGGATTATACAACATATTTTAATTGCATTTCTTAAGATTATTAACTGCAACCGTCGAGATTGCAGGTTTGAATCCATCCTTCTTGAAAATCCTAATGGATCGTCTGCTACCAGGTGAGGTGGTAGGGTCGGCCTCGTACCAAAAAAAACAACATTGCACACCTCACGCCTTCCCTTACACTATACCTAGTAACAGCCGTGGCAATGCATCAGCTAATTTTAGTTGTTCATGACGCGATGATTACTGGTCATCAAGCTGCTCATCTGCTCATTCTCCGACGTAAATAATAAAATAACTAATTGCAAAGTTACAAAACGTGGCTCTTATGCAGAAAAACAGAAAGAAACTTTACTGCTAATAAATAAAATGCAAATTAAAATAGCGACTGCACAAAAATTACATCTGCATTTAAGGGTAGCAGTACCAGTATTAATAAATACTAACAAATATACTCAGGCCACTAATAAAATAACTTGAGCATTTCAAACCCACGCACTATCGTTAATTACAGCGTCTGGCGATCAAGCCGCTGAATAAATAATAGCTTGGAGAGCAAGTCGGAGGCTTTACACAATAAGAAAAGATGGGGGAACCTCGCTGCTAATGATTTTCTCCTTTTTCCCTAAGGAGGGTAAGATAGTAAGTACCTAATGCTTTACTGACCCTTTCATGATTGCTGGAAATATTTTATCAGTAATATTCTATAGTTGGAGTTATCTTGTTAATTCCAGTTCGAAGAAGTTCGTACTTACGAAAACGTATTCGTATTCGCGTTTTCACAACTATGTAAGGGTCGGCTTCCAGTTCAAGTTCAAAGTTCAAATGTTTTTATTTCAAATAAGCTTTTACAAGCGTTTATGAAACGTTGTGATTCTAGTTGCACGGTTCCAAAAGGTCGATCCTATGGAGAAGAATCCGGCAAGAAACTCCATGGACACTCTTTACCAGTCTACCCAGATGCGGCTGAATATCAGTATTTTACACGAAGTGACTGCCATCAGACCTCCGCAACCCAATTTCTGGACAATACCGATATTCGGAGGATAGACTGGTTGTCAGGCGTTTTTTTAGTCTTCTAACTACCACTAACAATTGCCATAGATGTTCGTATGACAACCGGGACCGACGGCTTTACGTAGTCTCCGAGGCACGGAGGGGTCTCGATGTGTTATGAAATGGTCACCCATCCACCCACCGACCGTAACGAGCGCTGCTTATTGATCAGCTTAGTTAATACTTTGTCACGAGGCCCCTCCATACCTCTATATAAATTCTTATCATACATAATATTCTATACTATAATTGTGCATCTCATGCTAGCAAGGTAGAAAAAAAAGTACATAGCACCTAATTTAATTAACCCTTCGGAGCTGATCGATACAAACAGTCAACAAAGTTGAACTTTAATCGGTCGCCCCCAATCGGCGGTTACGGGTTAAATTAAAGCCGTTTGAGTTATTGCATTCCTACGTACGGCTTCAACCCTCATTTACAGCTTTTAAGGGTTAGTTGTCAATGCGGTTAGGGGAAATCAGTGACTGATTTGCGGTTGATAGGCTGCTATTAAGGATGGTGAGAATTTGAAATATAATTTGTAACACGATGAAGCGCGCATTCTCTCGAATTCATAAATGATTGTTTTTATTATAATAATATGAGTATTCAGTATCTATATAAATAAATTAAAAAAATATGCGGTTCTTTGGCAAGGACAGCATAATTATTATGAGAACGGCTCGACCGATTTGCCAATTGTTTTAATGTTTTTAACAGTCGGAATACGATTTCATACCATGGATATGGAAAATATAAATTGGAAAAGCAGTAGTATTTTAGTAGTAAATTGGAATAAAAAACTGAATGTGCTTTTCAACTAACTTCAAAAAGGAGGAGGTTTTCAATTCGATTATATTTTTTTGTAGGTTTGTTACGCAAAAAAATCTAAATAGGTTTATAAATGGCCGATTAGGCCATTTATAAACCTATTTAGATTTTTTTATATGAAAGTAATATATTCCCGAGGTTTTCCCATTCATTAGTTATAATTATATTAAGCAAACAATGTTTATTTGATTAAATTAATTTCTATCTCTATTAAAATTTTTGGAAGTACCTACAGATCATAAAATTTAGAAAAAAATGCAATAACTCGTACACGAATAAATAAAAAATTCGTCGACCTCGACGACTTTGTTATTTATTCGTGACGTACCTACGTGAGATTGTACTAGCTCAGGTTGACGTAAAATAACTTTAAAAAAGTTATGTGCGAAACGGTTTCGGAAGTCGTGTAAACAAAAGATTCGACCAATTCAATGGCACCGACTTCCGAAACTGTTTCGCACATAACATTTTTTTAAACATCATGTGAAAGGCTAACTCAGATGATTTCTTCGGGTAGAGATGTCTGCCAACCCTTATTAGACCAGTGTGGTGAACAATTAAAATCCTTCTCATTCTGAATGAAGATACGCCCGTTCCTTAACTTTCGCTAAAATGTGAGGATGTGATGACAAATAAAATTAAAAAAATAATTGCCAATCAACGTGGCAATGCAGCTAGTCGGGGAGGAGTACTTTGACATATTTTTCTTTGACTTTTTTATGTTATATTTTTATAGATTTTAATCTAGTTGACGACCGCTGTGGTTTAGTGGTTCGAGTACCGGACTGCTGACCATGAGGTCGTGGGTTCGATTCCCACAGGACACAAAAATTTATGTGATGAATATAAGTGTTTGTGTTCGTCTGGGTGTTTCTTATGTATTATAAGTATGTATTTACAAAAAAAAAGTATATAAGTATTATATCCTATGTCTAGTACCCACAGTACAAGCTCTGCTTAGTTTGGGACTAGATGGTGCTGTGTAAAAATGTCCCAGAAAATTTATTTATTTATTTATATTTATATTAGTTGAATTTTGCTGTAAATACAAATAAATAAAAATGTGTTTCAAAAACCAAAAATTAACTTGAAAATACTCTTTACTGTTTTTAGTAGGTACTGAAATTAATTATTGTATTTTTTTTCTCTCTGACCACACTATCGTTACAGTTAGATTTTCCGATAAGTGGAAATAAACATTAGCAGCTACTCACTACACATATAATATCAACACATTTTCTCTCATTAATTACACGAGAAAGATCAATATATCTTCATTAGTGTACGCCCTTCACACGAACCCATTAATTGTATAGTCACCCACTATATACATATACTAGCTTTTGCCCGCGGCTTCGATGAAGCTAAATTTTGATTAAAAAAGGATCCCAAAAATATAAGCTATAAGCTGTACCTATATCAGGATCCGTTCTATTAATTAAATAAGAAGTTCACCAGTTTTTAAGTTGGAGCATAATACTTTCTAACAGCGATAACAAAATTCAAATTTATTTTAATAAGCGCTGCTTATTCTATTAGTCTAGTAAGCGCGGCGGATACGCTAGAGGTTGTGAGTTCGATTCTCAGGTCTAGCAAAGTGCTATTGGGTTTTTATAAAATTCTCAGTAACAGCTCGGAGATCGGATTTGTGCCCCGTTAATAGCAATGGACTCGCCGCCTATTAAAAGGGGACCTAAACATACCGGTGGACTGTGGGTGTACATTAATACACCTCTGCCTACCCCTTCGGGGAATACATAGCGTGATGGTATGATACGTAACTTTCTAAAGGTGAAAGGACTCAGTTGCTAGAGTTCCTCTGGGGTGGTATCACTGTATTCTGCCGCTAACATGATTGTGTTTCAGTTTGAAGAAAAATGTACCCAGTGAACGGGGCATATAATGAGACTTAAAAACTGAGGTCTCAAGATGATACGAACGCGCTAGTGATCCTACTGGTGTAGTCTACAGTCTTAAAATCATCTTAAAATATAAAAATAAGTTGTTTTTCACCTTCAGCTGTACCATTTCCTTACTTTTTCTTTTTTTAATGTTGTCCCACATTTGTTTTTTCCTGTATTGCAGATGCATTCACATACGCAATTTTTTACATACACAAATGCCCCGACTCGACTCGACCCGACTCGACAATTATCTGTAGGTCTTAAAAATATTTATACCTTGCAGGGATCGAACCCTCAACTAGGTGGCACAGAATCTGATCGCGCAGCACATGGCCTCACAGAAAGCCGGCGTGAAACAATGCTTGCGATGTATTTCGCCGAGTGAAGAGGATACCGGAGGCCGAAACTCTTATAAAAGGCAACGCACTTGTTCCCCCCCCCACCCTTGCTCGAGCCGGCCAACACCGAGCCAGTAGCTTTATATTAGTCCCTAAATAATTTAAACCAGATCCAGCCATCCCTAGCTGCCCCCAGCAACGCCCTAAGCCGAGGCCCGTGTCCCGCAGGGGACGCCCTTAGCTGCTGTTGTTTAGTTTTAAATTGCTCCTGGCTGGAGGCATTCGGTGCCTCGCCACCAAGCTCGGTTACGCTGTTAAGATTCCCTGAATCAACAGACTATGTCCACGTCAAAAAAAAGACTCCTCCGGTGTTTCGGGTTTCCTTGGGCGGGGTGATCGCTTACCATCAAGCGATCCATCTGATAGTATGAGCCCCTATCTCATTAAAAAAACATACTCAAAAATGTTTGTAACCAATCATCGTAATAATATTTTGTCCATCCTTGATCAGTATGACGTCACATATATAGGTGACCAACTTCATCTTATTCGTAATTACAATAATAAACACATGTACTTACCTACTTATTCACACTTCACGACATAAATACATGTCGCAAATGTAATTAGTTAGCACGTAAACTGAATAGAACCTAATATAAAAGATTATAAGGTTTGATATCAATGGAGAGTGGTAAAACGAGAAAATCATATCATTCGCTGGACTTGAGATGTGATTTATCACAGTTAATGCTTGTGAAATAGGGATTTGTGAGGAATATGTTAAGGTTTTCTGAGAATTAAGAAGGTATTAATATAGAAAGAGACGAATTAAGCCAACAAGACTGGTTGTTAGTGCAGATGGGTTTCGGTACTGGGACCGCGGTCCCGGATTCAATACAATAATAATTATTTTTGAGTAGTATTTTGCGACAACAAATAAAATAAACAAAAACTTTGACTTAGAAAAGTACGGTCATCCAAAAAGATTTTTTATAAAATGATAAAATATTTCTTTAATTTTAAATAATAATTCTATATAAATTAACCTAATGAAATTATAAAAAAACTAGCTTCTGCCCGCGGCTTCGCCCCCGTGGATATTGGTCTATCATCACATCCCACGGGAACGGGATAAAAAGTCGCACATCACTAGTATTCTTATTAACCCCTCGTGCTAAGCTAAAATGCTTGTGTTACGAGTGGGTTCACGTCGGTAGTGTAATGGGTGGGTTTCGAACCGGCAACCAGCACAGTGTTTAATATAATAACATTTAAACAAAATAATATCTATATATCTATACTAATATATAAAGCTGAAGTTTGTTTGCTTGAACGCGCTAATCTCAGGAACTACTGGTCTGATTTGAAAAATTCTTTCAGTGTTAGATAGCCCATTTATTGAGGAAGGCTATAGGCTATATATCATAACGCTACGCGGACGAAGTCGCGGGCAGGAGCTAGTAATATTATAAAGAGGAAAGATTTGTACGTGTGTATGTATGTAGCGAATAAACTCAAAAACTACTCTGCCGATTTCCAAAATTCTTTCACCATTTGAATGCTACATTATTTCAAATTAACATAGGCTATAAAATATTTTAAAAGTTAGAGATTTCTTCACGGCGGGATTTCTCCGCTAGTAAAAAATAAATGTGTCAACATTTTCGAAGATAAAGATCGATGTATCATCAATCAAGCAATCTATAACGTAAAAAAATAGATTGCCAGCTGTCGCCAGATATCTCAGTAATCTATCCAATCTTAGTATAAAGGAATCGTCTCCATCTTTAGCAATAAATCATAAATAAGTTTTCAGAGCCAATCTCCTGTATAGACTCCCAGTTTAGGCAGACGAGAGCCAGTGATAGCTTAATAGTTAAAAAATATATTTTAAAATCGTTTATAGGCATTGCACTTTTAGGAACGGGATTACCGATTAGAAAAATGAAAAAAATATATATAAACAAAAATAAGCACTCAGCACCGCTACGCTAATAACAGCTTCATTAGCGTAGTGGTACGCGACTGCTACGCTAGAGGTCCTGGGATCGATTCCCAAGTTGAGCAAAATGTTACGCCTGTATTCCCCGAAGGGTTAGGCAGAGGCGTACTAATGTACACCCACAGTTCGCCGGTATATTTACGTCTCATATAATAGGGGGCGAGCCTATTGCCATTAACCGGGCACAAATTCCAAACTGTGAGCTGCTACTGGGAATTTCATAGAAAAACCCAATAACACATAGCTCGATCTGGGAATCGAACACAGAACCTCTAGCCTAGCAGTCACACTCAGGACCACTAGGCTAATGAAGCACTTCGAAAAACATTTAATAAATTTATTTATTACGGAAAATGTCAAAAAACTCCTTATTTTTGTAGTCACGGAAAATGTCAAAATAGTGCTGCTTTGACGACCTGTGTGGTTTAGTGGTTCGAGTACCGGACTGCTGACCACGAGGTCGTGGGTTCGATTCCCACAGGGCACAAATATTTATGTGATGAATATAAGTGTTTGTGTTCGTCTGGGTGTTTCTTATGTATTATAAGTATATATTTACAAAAAAAAGTATATAAGTATTATATACATTGTCACAAGCTCTGCTTAGTTTGGGACTAGATGGTGATGTGTATAATGTCGCAGAATATTTATTTATCTTAGGTCAACCCTACAAAATTACAGAAAATCTATAACGGTCTAGTTTAAAAGTTTAATTAAATCACCCAGCGGCTTATATCTGTGTTAATACATTTAGTGACGAAGCTTGCATTCATCGCGCGCAGAAAAAGAAACGGACGGAAATTAATTTAGTTTTTCAGATTGCTTTTAGCTTTTTGCCAAGTTTCTACAGCTTTGATCCTAGTTGTTTAGGTTTGTTTGGTTTCATATTTTTAGTAGGTTATACAAACGAGCTGATAGTCATTTTTATTTTGGTTCTCAGTGTTTTCCCAAAGTGCCTTGACAACAGATCTTCTTTCGAAGTGAAAATCAGGCAGAATTATAAAATCTGATTCTGCTACGAAGTAAGAAAAATGTGGGTCGCACATTACTAGTATTCTTGTTAACCCCTCGTGCTATGCTAAAATGCTTATGTTACGAGTGGGTTCGCGTTGGTAGTGCAATGGGTGGGTATCGAACCGGCAACCACATGATCTCAAGTCCAATGCCCTAACCACTAGGCTACCGACGCTCATTTCACAGTCACACATTAACACACGGTAGTAAATTCAGGTTTTAGGTAGCATAATCAGGAGTTTAGGCGTAACTGTCAAAATCTCAGATTGTCAAAATCTATGTAGTTCTTCAAGGTAACCGCTAGAGGCGCTAGGCGATATTTATTTATTTTTCTTACTTCTACTGCTTTTCTGCGATACCGGCGCTGTTCAATTGTTTTTATAAAGATGTAACACTGATTATAATCTGTGCCAACACAGCCTTTTTTGCCCTCCTTCGCATCCTTTGTGACCCAGGTTTTTATTAGTTAATTTTCAATTTGAAAATACAGTCCACAATTTCTAAAAACAACGTTGCATTTTATTTATACAAGCGCGTTTAGATAACACAATTTTTTTCGCACCAACCCAACGAGTCGACCGTGCGAAAACTTTCGGATGCAGATTG
Organism: Acronicta leporina; assembly: GCA_947256265.1. Lineage (NCBI taxonomy): Eukaryota > Metazoa > Arthropoda > Insecta > Lepidoptera > Noctuidae > Acronicta > Acronicta leporina. Next base: position 1,831,471 of record OX366518.1, on the reverse strand, counting down.
CATGTTTTACACAGAACCGCGTCGTGTCCTGACACAATACCCGCCCGTATATCCCGTTGCCCTACACATGACGTTAATAAGTTAATCTCAGCTTCGAACATAAATAATATTAAATTACCAGCACCGCGGCTTTGAAATGGAAATTTAAACTTATCAGCGATTTAATATATCATGTTTGTAATTAAATTATTTTGAATTTCATCTAATTTTCTTGGTTACCCCAAAGTAAAGGTACTTGAACACTTCATACTTCGGCAGTAAAGAAGTTCATTAAATTTATCATTATTTGTAACCTAATATAAATATTAGTTCCTTGCAAGGACCGAACCTACAACCTGTAGCATAGAAGACGATCAGCTACTACGCCAAACGTACTTAGCATAAAATAAACAATGCTTTGTTCAGTATTTTGCGCGCGTCGATTTACGGGTAGTTTGCAGTTCACTCGCTTGTTTGTTTGTACTGAATATTGAATGGTACGTATTGTTCTAGGCATTTCATGTAGCTGAATTGAGATGAAAATGCTTTACTATATCCATAAATGACTATGAATACTGGTGGTAGTAAATACTCTGAAAAAGTTTTACTATATTATGAATACTAGAGTATATAAACATAGGGTTGCCATCTCTAAAATTTGGAAACCAGGACAAAACGCGTGCAAACCCCGGATTTTTGAGTGCGGTACCCGGACATGTCAACAGTTTTTTTTAAACATAGTCAGTGTAATAAAAATCAGTTGAAAATGTCATAAAGTGATACACAGTGAGTGTGAAGTGTGCGTGTCGCGGGCGGCGCAAGACTTTAAATTGTTAAACCCCGGACTACTCATGAAGCCCCCCCCCACCTCTGGTCTTGCTGGCACCGATTGTGGCTGCAATTGTTGCTTATTATCAAGCGGTATCTATGACATTACAAAAACAAATTAAAACTTTATAGATAGATACTTACAGTTGGCGCAAAATAACTTGAACCAAAATGTTGGATGCGCAGTAGTCGATTTTTAGTACAGCACGCAAATGCACTGCGCAAACTTTCCCCCTCTCCGTTAGTTTTGGGTCAAGTTATTTTGCGCGAACTATAGCAACGTAACAAGCACTTATAACCGAGGTTATTTTATCACAGCAGGGCAGTCAGAGCCAAGAAAAAAATGATGCCGCCGGCATTCATATTTAACTGCGCATAAAATAGCACGTAAAGACACAAAGGATAATATTTTATGGCACAAATCATATAATTTGATACACATTAATCAATACTAAAGGATAGCCCTGCCCTGTATGACTAGCGGCCGGTCCGATTAACGAATCTGTGCATAGATTTGCTTACTAGAGATACGATTTTGACATTACTTGTATGGACTTTTTGTTAAAATCGTATCTCTAGTAAGCAAATATACTGATTTATTATTGAGACCCGCCGTAAAATATCCGCTTTGAATTAATCATAATATGATTCAAATAACAAAACTGCTGGGAAATTATGACCAATTCTAAATATGAATTGATTTCAATGGAATTGCTTAACATGGCCTATAAACATTTAACCAATCAATCAGTGGATTTTATTACTAGAGATAGGATTTTGACATTACTTTTTTTAAGGGATAGGGAGGCAAACGAGCAGACGAATCACCTGATGGTAAGCGATAACAGTCGCCCATGGACGCCCGCAACACCAGAGGAGTCACAGTTGCCTGCCTTTTAAAAGTGTTTGGGCCTCCAGTAACCTCACTCACTCGGCGAAACACAACGCAAGCGTTGCTTCACGCCGGTTTTCTAGGAGACTGTGGTATCACTCCGGCCGAGCCGGCCCATTCGTGCCGAAGTCAATGGACCACGTAGATGGAGTACAAGTAATGACAAAACCCTACCTCTAGTCTCTATTAAGAAAATCTATCGACAGATTTGTTATTGGCCTATTAATAAGGATTCTGTTTCTATCTTTTATACAACAAAGTATCTTACATATACTTTACAAAGTAAGTAACGCTCAATTAACTTCAGACTTCGAAACGCTGCAAGCGTCTTTAATTGATTTCCGAGGGCACTCACTGAAAAGTTGCACACAATCAACACTGCAAACTATTGCTAAGTAATTAAAGATCTGTCCGTTTCAATGTGATCAGAGAAAAAGGGGGCTGAAATAGGATTCCTTTTCAGACTATCAGCACAAGTGGGCTCAGCCAGACATTTACCCCCTTCATATTCATAAAAATATAAAAGGTTTTATAAACTTCTTACAGCTTTAATATGTTTAGATTTATTTTGACACGTGAAGTTTTGTGACAAGAAAAAGAAAACAAAACACATTATAACCATGGAAGCTTTATATGACTTTTTATATTTTTATCAATATGAGCCCCAATTCTACTACATTTTTGTGTGAAAATCATCATACCAATAAGTACCAAGGACTTCAGAATTGTGGATTTTTGACAGTTTTACCTTTAAAATCTGTCAGGCCTTATGTCATTTCAAATAGTAGCCTTCGTCCCCAGGAGGCTAACCCGCAGTACCTACAAGTTACATAAATACTAATATTTATGTAACTTGTAACTGCCTCATTAGCCAAGTCGTCCTGAGCGCGACTGCTACGCTAGAGGTCCTGGGTTCGATTCCCAGGTCGAGCAGTGTTATTGGGTTGTTCTATGAAATTCCCAGTAGCAGCTCGGAGTTTGAAATTTGTGCCCGGTTAATGGCAATAGGCTCGCCCCCTATTACATGGGACCTAAACATACCGGCGAACTGTGGGTGTACCGTAGTACACCTCTGTCTAACCCTTCGGGGAATACAGGCGTGATGGTGTGTTATGTACGTTATGTTATGTAACTTGTAGGTACTTCGGAATAGCTACGCATTATACCTGCCTCATTGGTTGTGCGCCTTTCAGTAGGAAGCGAGGCAAGGCGCGTTCTTCTCTATCTTCTTTGTCTTGATGGGCTCCGGTATTTGTACCGGACCACAGCTTATCAGACCCCATAGCCGTGTATATAGGGACTACAATGGAGAGCAAATGCAGTTTCCATCGATAGGAGTCTGACATAACCCACCGCCGCCGCCTCCTTGGAGGTAGACGATCCAAGAGGAATTTCCGTAGTATAAAAATGTATCAATTCCCAGTCCATAATAACTAACTGCCTCATTAGCCTAATGGTTCTGGGCGTGGCTGCTATGCTAGAGATCCTGGGTTCAATTTCCATTTCAGTAACGGCTCGGAATTTGGGATTTGTGTCCGGTTAATGGCAATAGACTCGCCAGGGTATCACATGGATTCCTAACTATTAATTAGCACTTAGTATTAGCTATACATTACCACAGGTCATCCTCTACAAAATTATACCTACACCCCTAAGACACACGCACAACTCACATTATATACACACACGTACACTGATACATATACACACCCGCACACATACACACTCGCACACACCTTAACACTTCTAGCTTTCCACAACACAGCACTCGCCGCAATTTACGCGAATTGTTTTAGTACGTTCTGACATTGTTACTCGGAGTGGTAGGCCTGGTGTCCTGAAACACAGGTTTCGGCCTAGCTTAGGCACCAGTCTCCCACAATATTATAATGTACCTAGCTTGCTACTAAGCAATATGTTTGTTACTATTTGGAATAGAATATTGTGGTGGAAAATAAATAAATTTATTATTAAAATTTATTATTATTATATTAATCTAAAAGATATCGGCGAACTGTGAGTGTACACCTCAGCCTAACCTTTCGGGGAATACAGAAGAAAAGAGAAGAATACAATAAAGCGTGATGGTATGTGTTATATGATTTAATTACGACGAAGTTTATTAAAATATAATTATGTGCCCAACTCGAAATAAAATATATGAAAAATATATTACTAACATTTTTTAAAAAGTTGTTTCGTGTAAATGTGAAACCAAAAAGTATCAATTAACATTGTGGGAAAAAAAACATGAGCCTCGAAGTTTTTATTAAAAAAAATTGATCAAACGCTGTATCATTTCGTTCCGTTATACATTTTTTGTCATGCGCCACGATAGCCTTGTTGTTCTCAAAGTTTTCTGTTCAATATTTTCGCAGCCTGCGAAATACTCCGATGTAGCTCTTTTAATTAAAATTTCATTACATTAAGTGACATGTCAAGCGAAACAGTTAATTACTGGATAAATTTTGCCTTAAGAAAAGTTAATTGGGATAATGACTTTTGCTAAGATAAGCGTATTAAGAAGACTTCACATTTTTTTGTATGGCAACACTCGTAGATATATATGAATTGAAAAACTGTTAGTGTTATACGATTTTAGGGTTGATCCTATTGCCAAAGTTGTTAATAAGGATGAACCATTACCATGAGTGCATTCTCTGACGATTTGCCGATAATACTGCATTCCATCCATAACATAACATACATCATACATCCATAAATCTGCAAGTGGCCAATTTGTGATGAGTGCCTGGATTTGTCCCCAGATAATGGCAATAGACTCGCCTCTAAAAATAGCGGCGACCTGTGGGTTTACAACAGTACTTACACCTCTGCCTAACCTTCGGGGAATACAGCCGCGATAGTATATTGTTATGTTAAAAACACGTTTTCACGTGGGAGAGCCATGCTTCGGCACGAATGGGCCGGCTCGACCAGAGTGATACCACGGCCTCACAGAAAACCGGCGTGAAGCAACGCTTGCGTTATGTTTCGCCGAGTGAGTGAGGTTACCGGAGGCCCAAACCCTTTTAAAAGGCGGGCAACGCACTTGAGACTCCTCTGGTGTTGCGGGTGTCCATGGGTGGCGGTTATCGCTTACCATCAGGTGATCTGTCTGCTCCCCTAACCCATAAAAAAAAGCCACGTAAGAAAACTAAAACAATAACGTTCTATAAATTCAAAACCAGGGAATTGCCCGCAATCTGACCCTCATTTGCGTAAAACATAACCGCTAACAATGGCTGTATTGATCATTGTCCGATGTATGGCACATTGCGCGCCTGCCGTATGCCGCTTGCGTCGCATTAACTCTGTTTAGATCCGGATTATCACGGATATAAGCCACTTAAGTATCATAACATACCATCAAGCCTGTATTCTCCGAAGGGATAGGCCGAGGCTTACTAATATACACAAACAGTTCGCCGGTATGTTTATATACAATAATAATAATCAACCCATATACTGACCCACTGCTGGGCACGGGTCTCTCACGGATTAGGCTATAGTCAAACACGCTTGCCTAATGCGGGTTGGCAGGCTTCACACGCTGCCTGTCGAGAAAATCTCTCAGGTATGCAGGTATCCTCACGATGTTTTCCTTCACCTTTGTAAGCGAGTGATAATTAATACGCACATGATTACGAAAAGTCAGAGGTCGAACTCGAGACCTACGAACTGGCAATCCAGTGGTCGCACCCCAAGGCTATCACTGCTATTGCCAATAACAAATCCTAAACTTCGTGCTGCTACTGAGAATTTTATAGAGACCCAGTAAATTTTGCTCGACCTGGGAATCTAACCCAGGCTGGGAATCTAATAATCTCTAGCGTAGCAGTCGCACTCAGGGCCAGCAGTACATAGGATAATTAATGAGGCAGTTTAAGTGTATCATGAGGAACGTATTTTGTATGAATTTGTTAATTTTACATACCTTACACCATCACGCCTGTTTACCAGAAGGGTTAGGCTGAGTTGTACAGATCACCGGTATGTTTTTAGGTTCCATGTAATAGGGGGTGAGCCTACTGCCATTATCCGATCAAAAATCTGACCCGCTGCCGGGAATTTTATAGGAAAACCCTCTAACACTTTGCTCGACCTAGGAACCGAAACTGGGAGCTCTAACGTTGCTACGTTAGAGCTACTGGTTTCGGTTCCTAGGTCTAGCCTAGTTTCTAGGTAGCGCTTGGAATCACTAGACTAATGAGATAGTTATTACTAAGTATTTATTTTTTGAGTCAATTCATCTCCTTGCCTTTAATCAAAACTTGTCCAGGGCTTTGACGTTAAAAGGTAATGTAATCGCTACACGCTGAAATCGTACACTATAACCAAATAAGAATTTTTTACCTAAGCTTTTAATTAGTATTTTAATTAACCGTCAGTACACCAAGAGTGTTCTTTGCGTGCTTTTGTAATCAACAAACCAAGGACAAAACCAATAAATTTATAAATTGGACTAAAAGAGTCCAATTTATAAATGTATTGGTCCTTCGAGCCGGAGACAGAGTTACGAGTATTTATAAAATGAATATGGATTATTCTTTGATTATGAACTATTATTTTATAACAGCCATATTCATATTTTACTGTTATAAAATCCATGCTCCACTCAAACAAACTCAAAATCAAACCTCACAGGAAGTTGTCTGCATTCCCCTTACAATGTCCAACGGGTTAATTGAAGCTCCGGGGCCGGGTATTAAGTGTATTCAGACCCAAAGGTCATAGGGGAAAGGTCACCAGGTTAGTAAGGTAGCTACGTTAGAGAGGGGACTTGTGGCTAGGGTAAGTACTTATGGATAACAAGATTGGATCTGACGGAGATTGAGGATAAGCTATAGATTAAGTGTTTTTTATTGTTTACTAGCTTTTTCCCGCGACTTCGTCACATTTTTTTTTATGGCTGATGTTAAGCGATACTGCGACCTAAAATGAAGAGCGCTTGCCTAAAAGGAACCTATTTACTCGTGATTTATAGACTACTAGCTTCTGCCCGCGACTTCGTCCGCGTAGCGTGATGATATATAGCCTATAGCCTTTCTCAATAAATGGGGTATCTAACACTGAAAGAATTTTTCGAATCGGACCAGTAGTTCCTGAGATTAGCGCGTTCAAGCAAACAAACAAACAAACTCTTCTTTATATATTAGTATAGATTGTAACGTATTAAAATTAATACAGTAGGTTTTGCATGAAAAAGAAGCAAACGTCCATACATCCATACATCCTGACAAAATTTCACCTTTATAATATCAGTAGGATGTCTGCATACGTGCAGACAAGACGTCACGTGATGATAAGTAACCATTGCCGCCAAAGGAAACTTGCAACACTAGAGGAGTTCCTGACTCGTTGCCCCTACTTACTGGACCTAAATCGCTGAAACTGCAGCAACCGATTTATCTGTCACACAAACACAGACAAATAAAGGATTTTTTCGGAATTATAATCCAAACTAATAACATAACTGTGAAAAAACCTCTGTCTACACTCCGAACAGATTTCGATAAAATTCGGCAAGTAGATAGATAACGTCCTGAGTAGTAGGAAGGGCAAAGGTTACCCTTTGTCTTAAAAATAAATACTTAACAGTCCTTTAGGTTAATGTAAAACCACGGGCAAGACTATCAAACATATATTCACAAAAACGTTTTTAAAGTCCTTAGCATGTGAAATCACAGCGGCCATTTTGTAAACTTTTAAGGAAATTAACTTTTTAAGCGATCTTCTACAATGTCTGAGTGGATGAAAGGCATTTTATTAGATTTATAAGAAAGGCCAGCGGATTTACGAGTGGCCCAATAAAATTGCAATCTCAGAATTTATGGCTGAATTTCACTACGAAATGTAAGCATGGGCGTTAAAGGCCCTCTCCGATAGCTTAATATTTTCAAATGCTAATTTTGTCTTCACATTAATTGAAATGCCGGTCGAAGGATTTATGTTGTTTTAAAAATACTTAGGAAGCCAAGATTGCTTATTTGAATTCTATAACTGAAACTATAGTGTCTTGTTATTATTTTATATGCATCCAGATTATGGAGACAGAAGAACAACATGATTCACATTATGGATGGATGGATGTTGTAAAATAAATATAATTCTTAGTCTAATTAGCAATATCGCGTGTTAAAATAACATTCTTAACGAAAGACAAATAAAATCGTAGGCGAAATTTGAACCTTTTGAAACCCATTTGAATCCTTTGTTTCAGGAAGATGTATATCTTTAAACGTAAACTTGTACTTTTATATAAACAAAACCGAAGAACTATAAAACGTCGGACTGGGTCCACATTTTGAGTTTAAATATAATGTTATATATACGTATCAATTCTTAATCCAATAAAATTTATGATAGGTATATCAAATGAAATATCCACTGAAATCCTCTGAAAACGTTCACTATCTATAACTTAAAATGCTGATTCATTTAATTTTCAAGTAAAATTCTTCTGCAAATTCCATGAAAGACTTAATGACGGGCTTCGGTTTATGCGAAACTAAATCCTTGCTAGATTTCACTTTAACTGAATTTAGATCCTATCAATTTATATTGGGATTGAATCCTATAATTCTGCAAGTTATAAATTGTATAAAAAGACCAGATAGACAAAATTATATTTCTTTGAAAAAATTTAGTTTTTAAAATGTGGCGTAAAGTGATAGTGATCTTACTCTTTTACTAATATACATAAAAACGAATCCATTATTAATTTCTAAAATGAATTTGTGACCGCCAACATCTGCCAACACAGCCAAGTATTCACATAAATAAATAGAAGTACAAATATTATTTTTATTAACTACTGTATGATGGTGCTTGAAGAAAACATAATTTGCTATAGAAATGTATTGACACTTGATAAGGCGAAATTCATTCTATAAGCTCTAGTAAATATGCAAGGTGCCTTCCGGCAACCGTTAGACATTATCTGAAAAAAAATATTCACACACATTGTCAAAATATTTTGCCGAGCAAAAATCATCACATTAGCTCGCATTCCAACATTATCATATTAGGTTTGAAGATGGGTCACAGAGATAATAAATAAGCCTGACATAACGCAAAGGAATATAATCGTAAAAATACATAATATCCCGTAAAAGGGATGAGTATGATGATCTTTTAATATCCCTCCTCATAAATCCACATTTGGTCCTAATGTCCGCACAAGAATTGTGAACTATATAATACGATCCAAAGATCCCGGATCCTGATTCGTCTTCCCCCTAAGTACGAAGCTTTTATATAATATTATAACCTTTGACGGTACAAGATACGGGTCATGTTACGTTCCGCTACTGCTATGCATAAAAACTCCCGAAAATTGGTCCTAGGGATTGGAAGCTAAGTTCGTTAACAAAACTCCACAATGCTCGTAGTGCCAATATTTACTTCATTTCTCATTATTTTACCGCAACATCAGCAAGCCAAGTTCATAATTTTCTGCCTCAGCAATCCGCGCGAATAATGCTGCAAACGAAAGGCCACAGATCATGAAATAACAAAACTCAAAGAGGTTTTACATTTAAATTGGTATGCTACGCAACCTGATTGGTTGTTCTACAATATTCATTAGTCCTCATTCAACGTCGGTTTGGAAATACGTTTTAGACAAATTACGTTCGCTTTTGTTTTAATTTATGAAACGACATTTGATCTAAACTGGTTTAAATGTTTTCTTAATATGTTTTTTAACTCATTTAGTTTTTTTAACTGCATCATTAGCCTAGTGGTCCTGAGCGCGACTGCTACGCTTGAGGTCTTGGGTTCGATTCCCAGGTCGAGCAAAGTGTTATTGGATTTTTCTATGAAATTCCCAGTAGCAGCTCGCCCCCTATTACATGGGTACTAGACATACCGGCGAACTGTGGGTGTACATTATTACGCCTCTGCCTAACGCTTCGGGGAAAACAGGCGTGATGGTATGTTATGTATGTTTTGGTAGTTCTTTAAATGAAAAAAAAATTTTAAAAGAATTTATTAAAATCGATATTATATATTTTAATGTATTTACTTACTTATTGGTTGTCAGAAACCGAAGAAGTCGAAAATTCCAGATAATAATGCTGTCTATTATCGCCCAGATATATTGTCATTATTGCCCAGAAATTAGGTTGCGAAGGTCTGACAGGCGTCTGGGTGAAATACTGATGTTCAGCCGCTTCTAGTTAGACTGGACCGACTACTCCTAGCCGACCCCAATATAGTTAGGAAAGGCTAAGATGATTATTACTTCAATTTATTTATTAACAAATACATGTGTTTGCATATTGTACCATATTGTAATAGTACTCTTACACTCAGATTATTAAATCCACAAAAGCAGTAATTTGGGAGAGCCTGATACTGTCAAATATGTTTTTATTGTGTTAGTTTTTTTTATATGCAAACTACATAGTAAACAATGAAGACGTGCTTACGGAAAATAATTAACTTGAGCAACTATTACAGTGCCACCTATCAAATCCTAGCTTAGAGCCATCTCAATGTGACAATCCAAAAGTAGCGTAGGACTGTGATCTCGTGATCTCAATCAGTCAAGTCGTTCAGAAATCACACGATCGCTAAGAGCTTTAATATGAGAAAGAAATCACGCTACTCTTTTGTTACGGTATCTACTTAATATTATAGACAAACTAAATCTCTGTGGTACGCTCAAAGGCTCAGAAGATTAGGCGACCGAAGCCGGTCTATGTATAGTATACCAACAAATGAAAACAAATAGATTGTATAGATTTGACGGCAGTTCTAAGACGAAAATTGTGGTAATTGCCATACTGTTAGCTCTGTCTTATGTGAGATAATAAGAATCCTAACTTTTTACATCTCTTTTAGATTGTCTTTTAGAATACAGACTAGAACTTCCTAATAAATGCCACACCCACAATGCTGTTTAGGTTTGTTCCAACCGCATGAATAATTATTGTTTAACTTACATGAAAGAACAACATCCTTTAACATAATTTAACACGTCTTCGCAAAAGCTTTTTCTCTTTTATTATGTTTCAAAATAAATTAACTAGGAAAAGAAACAAAGAATTTTCTAGAAAAAAACTATAGTTCGAGGAACGTGTAACCTAAGTGGGCTTAAATCCTTTTGCGTAGATGGCTCTAATGAAAAATGATGGCAAACCCACGCAACGCGTGCAAAACGCCCACACACCTTATAATTTTTCTCTAAAGTCTGAATAAAACCAGCTAAAGATGCGTAGGAAATAATAAATATCCTAATATAATCTATAAATGGGAAAGTAATTCTGTTTATTTGACGGTTTGTGACGTTTCATGTTAAACCGCTGAACCTGTTTTGGTGAGTTTTGGTATTGAGATAGATTGGACTTTAGAGATAGGACTTAGATTTTTATAGACTTAGACTTTAGGCATAGGCTACCTTGTCTGTCAAAAACTACTTTTGCTTGCAAAGTATTTTTCATGATGAAAATTACAAATAGGTACCTACGTTTAAGTTCTTGAGACTATACGGAAAGGGATATTTTGCTAAGTTGTAGATACGGCCCTGCTGGGTAAAGTTTAAAAAAACGCTGTACCTATATGTTTTTTTAAAAGCTTACTAGCAATGTGGGTCGCACATTAATATTATTTTTGTTAACCCCTCGTTCTAAGCTAAATGCTTGTGTTACGAGTGGGTTAACTTCGGTAGTGCAATGGGTGAGTTTTGAGCTGGCAACCACATGATCGCAAATCCAACGCCCTAGCCATTCGGCTACCATCGCTTCTTATGTATCTCCCTATTTCTTGCTTTTTTTATCCACAAAAGGTGTTGTTGTGATTGGTTAATGGCAGAGGCTCGCGTGCTATTACATGAGAGTTAGGTTATATAGTAGTAGTAAATATAGTGGTGAACTGGGAGTGCAGCTCTGCCGGACGCTTTGGAAAATTCAGGCGTGATGGAATTTATGTAAATGTGAATGAATCTTCATATACCGTATAAAGTATTATGAGGTAGGGAGTGGAATATAGCGTAGCGCTCCTTGAACTATTATTCAAACACAATGTGAAAATATAGCACCTACATTCAATGCAACAAACAAAATATTTACGTCTATTATCCAACACAACAACCCACCTTATTTACTTATAACAACCAACACACACACACAAACCTTGTCGTATTCATACTTTAGTAACTGATTCAGTTCCAAACGAGCGTCAATCTGAATTAATTACAATTTACCATAATTATGCTACGTTCAATGGCTTAGGAATAACATAATAATGGTTTGAATTAAAACATAACATTACGCAGTAGAATCACGTTGAATTACGAGCGACGCCCTGAAGGCTGAGAGCATGGTTGCCACAATATAGATTAGTACCGAAGGACCAATTTACCTTCTCTGGTCTTTTAGTTGCCAGCAAACATACCGTGTGATCATCCGTACCTTAGTGTGAATATATTTACAAATAAAAAAAAACCGCCCACCCAATACTCTATTCGAAATTAATATAATCAATCAACAAATTATTCAGGTGGATAATGGTTAAATTATTATCAATTTTATATTATCAATTTTAATTTTATTTTTGCTGTTGCTTCATCCAAATTTGTTTTAAATCATTGCACTGATATATCATTATAATATATGAGATTACTCCTTTTAAATCTCTTTATTTGATGTGTACTAGTACGTATTATACTTGCCATTCCCCAATCTTCCTTAATGTTGTTTTTGAAGAACTGTTCTATTGAGGCAATATATAAGTTCTGTAAGATTATATGGAAGCAATTTAATTGTTTTGATTCATTGTGTTTAAGATATCGAGTAAGGGAGTGGTGATTATTAAAATTAGCTTACCGCTGAAGACGAAAACGAAGAGAAGCAGAGTAATTATGAAGACACGTAAAACTCGAGGTCAGATAGCTGGTAAATTTAGAATCCATCATCAATGATATTTAATAAGAGGTAGATACAAATTCAATAGCGACGTCTTTTTGATTTGTATTCATGGAAATAAGCTAGCTACATGGGACCTGAACCATACTGACTAGCAGGTGTCCAAGCTTTAAAGAAGTAATTGGACCATAGCCTGTCGTGGTAGGGAAGGAAGGTGCGGTCTTTAGTCGGCACGAATGGAGTTGAAAACCTTTTTTGAAGTCTAATTTTCTTCTTTAAAATAAAAATATTTTTTTTTTGTATCAATTAATTATTTTATTTATTGTTGCTTGTAAATGAATAAATTAAATTAAATGAATAATAAATAGGATATAACGGGAATAAAACCAACCATCTGATGCCACCCGTTTGGGATTAACACGACGGTATCATATTCTGTACGGGATGAAGGTATAACATAAATCGTGTCAAATATATTAAGTAAGGGTCCGTGTGTGTAAGTGATGAATTGTGTGTTGGCACGAGAGCTTTGTAAAATATTTATACCATATTTTGAGGTGAATGTGAATCATTAGTCCAGTAAGCGCGACTGTAACTGGTCCTAGGTTCCATTCCTACGTCGAGGAAAATGTTATCGGGTTTTTCTACGACACAAGCTCAAAATTTGGAGTTGTGGCAATAGGCTCGTCCCGCATAAGTAATTAAGTAAGCCATTTGTCTACAGATCTTCCGAAGACCAAGTCGAACCGTATCGTGTCTATTCTGGGACTCTTCGAGCTGTCAATAGGAGATGCCCCGAGAGCTGATGGAGTCTCCGAGCTGGCTGCGGCAAGGCTGGCGGTAGACCACGTGAACAACCGAGGCCTTCTGCCAGGATACAGGCTGCATCTCATCACCAATGACACGAAGGTATTTTGAAAATTAAGGTCTACATGACAAAAATATTTCAAACATCACAGACACAATCAAAATGTTTTATTTAAATGAGCCATTAAAATAAGGTATCATAAAAACTGTTGCATATATTTTTTTACTTACTTAGTTCAATTTAACTTAAAGAGTACTTATTAAGTACCACCGCTGACTGACGTCACACGTCTTCTAAGCCCCACTGAAAATCAGCGCTGAAGCGATTTTATGCGATGACCTAATTTCCATGAACATATTGATTTCATAACCATATTTTAACTTGCTAAATCGAAATCATCAAATTATCCCATCTACAAGTCAGTAACCCCTAACCTAAACATACTGGCGAACTGTGGATGGACATATTAGTACACCTCAGCCTAACACTTCGGGGAATACAGGAGTGATGCTATGTTATGTAATATAGTTTCTTTCATATATAGCATACATCACGCTATTTTATGTAATAAGTAGTTATAATTCAATGCATAATTGCCGTCTAAGACAGATACAAGTTAGTGCTACTTTTAATCCCCAAAAATCATATGTTCCAAGCTTCCACACTGTACAGTACTGTACAGTCCCATAAAAAGTGTTATTTTGCAAAAATATCAAAACTTGTTAGGAACATCATCACAAGTACAAATCATTTATGGTCCCAACTGTCTTCGAGAGAGTGAAACAGCACGTAACTACTGCGGTCGTCTGACGATACATTAAGTATCCACTTTCATTATTAAACATCCTTACTCCCCAGTGCGATCCAGGAGTAGGCGTGGACCGTTTCTTCCACGCGTTGTACACCGAGCGAGAGTCCCGCATGGTGATGCTGCTTGGAACAGCATGCTCCGAGGTCACTGAGTCCATCGCCAAGATAGTTCCCTACTGGAATATTGTGCAGGTAAGGTTCCTTGGTATTGTAGTACGCTTTCCGACAAGATGGAGTGATGATTTGCGAAAGGCAGCTAGCAGAAACTGTATGCGACAAGTCGAGGACATGGTGAAAGGTGCACATTAGGGGAGGCCTACGTCTTAAGTAGTGGAATAAGAGTCAGGTGGGTGAGACACATGGCTAAACATGATAATGGTAGATGGAACCCCCTTTCAATAGGTACGAGTCAGGCATAACCGCTGGGTAACCGGGAGGATTTTCATACGGGATAAAAAATGTAGAGCAGCCCTATATTATAAGAGCCCTATATTTGGGCTGCCGGGCATGGTTATCCGAGAAATTCCGACAAGGGCCCCTGGCTTTACGAATTTATGCCATCTGCATCGGCAATTTTATTCACCTCAGTCATCAAAATCTGATCAGTAGTTTTTGAGCGTAATCGAACATCCATACATGTACACCTACCTACCTACATGGAATGTTATAAAAGTTATTCCCCTACCTAGGAAAAAACAGGTCCATTCAACACAACGCGCTTACCGTGTCGGACACATTTCGAATTTCTCTCCGGGTCCGTATTTGAAATCAGTTTTCTTTGAAAGCGTGTAGCCTGTAGTGCGACACATCAATTTCACTGCTCACACACAGTGATGTCAAAAAAATGAATTTTTCAACGAACATAACAGTGTATTTTTGTCGATAGCCGTTCAATTTTTCTAGGAATAATAAAGTTGTTGACACTTCCATTGACTTTGCTCTTACGTTTTTTTTTTTACTTTTTTTAATATGACAAGGTACTTATATATAAAAAAATAACATAATGAACCCATTATATGTCCCACTGTACTTATTAATTAATATTTAATTATAATAACTGGCTTAAACGGTAAAGTAAAACATCGTGAGAAAAGCTATGTACCTACCTAACTCGCAGTAGGATAATAAAAGAGTCGATGAAGACTATTTTCTTTAATTCTAAAACGGTAATCTGGAATTCACTGGAAAATTTCTAACAAAATAATCATGTACTAATATTTTTTTTATAAATTCCGTCCTGCATTAGCAATAAGATAAGAATCAATCGTTAGAAATCCTTTTTACCGTATATCCAACTTACATTTTTGCGTCACAAAACAGTACCTTTTATTAGAGGTAATTCTTACTTGATTGAACAATTCTATGGGGCGTGGAAACCTCGAGTCTCATGTAACTAATCCAAGACACATTCTAGGGTGTCTTTTGAAAGATTAAGTTACAAAAAGAGGTGTATTCTTTCTTGCTATATTAACTTGTAGTGTGATATAAGACGGTGTAATTGCCAATATCGTGCACGAAACATATTGCATCTTTGTATCATTCATGAAGGAAAATCCTCATGAATTGACTCTACTCCCACCTGGGGATCAGCCAAAGTCAAATGTATTTCATTAGACCATGATATGTACTTTTGAAATATCTGTTGATTTGAAAAACTAGTTGCACGGTTCCAATCCAATTAGTGGGTCTTATGGAGAAGAGCCGGCAAGAAACTTCATAGATCTTTTAAATGTGTTGCATACATGCATGTTTTTTTGGAAAAGCAAGATTGGTTTAATGGTTTAGAAGAGTGTCCGTATCGTAGCTTCAGGTACTGTACATACTAGTGTAGTTCTTGTTTTGTCTTGTTCTCCGTCCATCAATCAATACATTACTTCCAATTTTATAACATCCAAAGTTATAATTTTATCTCCAAAAAAAAAAGAACAAAATACCCTTATCAATATACCAGTCAAGTACCCTCAAATTAGTCACGAACTAGCTGTAGCCACTTTAAACCAGTTTGAACCAGTTGTATCCGCTTGAATCCGGTACTTACCTGCTACCGGCGTCGACGTCAAGTCTAACAAACGAGCGGAGCCTGGATAGACAACTCGATTTTGCTTCTATAGAGCACATTCGAGACTTATAGACTTATACCAACTACACACGATATTCAAGCTTAAGGATACACGGAACAGAGTTAAGTTTTGAAGTTTGGTTTAAATCTATTTGTGGGTAGACCGTAAATCCAATATTTGAATTTTGGAAAGGTTTGTTTTCCTAGTAATCGTATTACTAGTGTGGGAAACAGTGATTCCATTGAATGAGACATTACAATGGTTGGGATATTTGCACTGAATCAGAGCTTTGGGCTTTGAATTAAGTACATTAGTTACCTCCATTATATTTTAGTTAAAACAAATAACTACTAATATTAATGCAATTTGTTTAAAACCAAATACGAGGAAGGCGGCGCTATACTTTAAATGATTTTTTAGAGCTTCAACAGAGATAGATATAGATTTTTGTTAGAAGTACCTAACCCTAACCTAACCCTATTTGCGGCCATTGTTAAAGCTTAATTGATACAATTGTAATGTGAATGTATTTAAATTGATAGATAGTAATCTATCTAGGTATATACATTCATTCATTTCCAATCATAACCAATTGTGGTCAAGCGTATCGTTCATATTACAATTGTATCAATTAAGCTTTAACAATGGCCGCAAATAGGGTTGACAGCTTTCTTTATGTAGCCTTTTTTATGTTCCACTGCTGGTCCTCCCTCCCCTAAGTCTAGGTCCTTCTACCCGATGACACCACGATGAATAAAAATATTATCTATATATAAATAAGTTAATATTTAATAAAATATTATTAAATATTAACTTATTTTTTAATCTTATGTTCCTAAAACATAAAATACCATCACGCCTGTATTCCTTAAAGGGCAGTTCAGGCAGAGGCGTACTTATGTACACTCACAGTCAAACACAAAATCATAATATGTATTGTAGAATTTATAACGGAAAATATAGATCATTAACTATTAATAATTGGGATCATAATAGAAATTATGTAATACTATTTCTCTGACATTTCAAATTATTACTATATAACATTGTGCATTACAACATAC
Organism: Acronicta leporina; assembly: GCA_947256265.1. Classification (NCBI taxonomy): domain Eukaryota; kingdom Metazoa; phylum Arthropoda; class Insecta; order Lepidoptera; family Noctuidae; genus Acronicta; species Acronicta leporina. Next base: position 1,814,159 of record OX366518.1, on the reverse strand, counting down.
CTGCTAAATAATTACTATTATTATTACAATGACAATTGTATTGTCTTTACCTATACTTAACAAAAATAAAGGATTATGAAAGTTAGTTTAGCATCCCTAGCAGAAAGATTATCAATCATAGCAATTAATTTCACACATAGTTGGGCGTTCACTGTAACGTTATCGTAATAGACTGATTATTATTAATGATGTCGGCCTTAATTAGTTGTTGAATAAGGCCTCGTACACACAATAATGAAACAATTTTGGGAGGGCTATGCTTCGGTACAAATGGGCGCGCTCGACCGGAATACCACGGCCTCACAGAATACCGGCGTGAAACAACGATTATATTGTAAGGATACCGGAGGCCCAAACCCTTTTAAAAGGGGGGCAACGCACTTGAGACTACTCTGGTGTTGCGGGTATCCATGGGCGGCGGTAATCGCTTACAATCAGGCGATCCGTCGGATCGTTTGCCAACTATGCCACAAAAAAAATGCAGAATTCTCAGTAGCAGCTCGGAGTTGGGAATTGTGCCCGGTTAATGGCAATAAGTTCGCCTCTTATTACTCGTAAATGCTACCTAAACATGCCGTGAACTGTGTACATTAGTACATCTCTATCTAACCATTCGGGGAATCAAGGCGTGATAGTATGTTATGTAACTTGTGTAAAGCTCTTGTGTTTCTGCATACGATTCCAAACCAGCCTTATGCCGTCATCTTCATTAATGATTGTCTCCGCACAGGTATCGTTTGGCTCCACATCACCAGCTCTGAGTGACAGGACGGAGTTCCCTCTGTTCTGCCGCACCGTCGCTCCTGACTCTTCGCATAACCCTGCCAGAATCGCCTTTATTAGGTAAGTTGTATTAATTATGACTACAGACCATAGATAAATAGACATTGATAATTATTTATTTATGTATTCATATTTCTATACACAATTGTAGTACATAAGGCAGACTTAATGCTATATATATATTCCGAAAACCCGAACGATATGATTTAAGTCTACTTTTATACGTAGGTACGTACCGCCGAAATGTGGAATGCGAGTTACCCGAGTAGGTCTTCCCCGATAGATATAATCTGGGTGTCTTTAAATCCCGACTGAATCGGTTCTTCTAGGTAAGCGCGCTCCATCGTAGGTCTTAGGATTTGAGTACTAGTGATAAACTATATATACACAATAATTCAATATATACATACTTATAATTATATCTATTATTATAATTATATCAGACATGTTGAAGCACATGACAGTATTCTGATCCGTTTGGTCAATAAAATGAAAGAAAATATTCTTAGGCCCACTTGCACCAACTTCTTAAATATGTTCAAATTGCGTTTAAACACAATTTTTCGTAGTAAATTTGTGTTACAATATAAATACAATTTAAATATTAAATTGTGTTTTTTTTCATTGAAAGGAACAGCAAACAGTAACATTATAGGAGCTTACAACTAGTAAATTAAAATAAATATTTTAGTTATAATGTGACCCACAACGCTATCCACAGGTAGATATAAAAGTTATGAAAAGAAACTAGTTTAAACACAAATTTTAAATAAAGGTCCAAAGTGGTAAATAATGCAACGTTAAATTTAAAATAATGGTTACAATGTTCTTAAATATCATTGAAGTGACAGATTTCAAATCAATAAGACCTGTTAAAGTTGCTAACATCCCTTCATGAACTAGAAAAGAGCTGATGATCTTCTAACTTGACCGAATAACATCCTATATAGAGAGGCATTCATCTCCTGACGACTGACTACGTAGTTGCTACGAAGTACCTGAAGCTGCTACGCCGCTACGAATGCTACGCCCGCTACGAATACTGTCGTTTGCTACGATTTTTACCATAGACGTAACTATTTATCAATGTAGTGCAATAATCCATTTTTAAACCCCGACGCAAAAAAGTGGTATTATAAGTTAAATATGGGAATCTGCATGTCTGTCTGTGGCATCGTAGCTCCCAAACATATGGCCCGATTTTGTTTAAGTTTTTTTTTTGAAAGGTGACTTGGTTGAGAAAGTTCTTAGCTATGATTTAAGGAAATATTATTATTGCTGCAAAAAAAAATATATTACTGCATTTTCAAACCGTAGAGCCAGCTTTGGAACGAATGGGCCGGCTCGACTGGAGTAATAACAACGCTTACGTTGTGTTTAGCCGAGTGAGTTAGGATCCCTTTTCAAAGGCCGGCAACGCACTTAAGACTCCTCTGGTGTCGCAGGTATCCATGGCCGGCGGTAACGCTTACCATCAGGCGAATCAGTTTATGCCAGAAAACTAAATTAAGAATTAAATTTGAGAAATGGATTTAGGCTCAATACTCGTCTCATTTTGGTTTCAACTTCCAGTTTAGAATTAAATATGTTTTAACAGTATAGATAATCATATAGACACAATAAAAAAATATCATAATTATACTAATTAGAGAACAAACTCCTCAGTAATTATTTTTCCTTATTAAATATAATGAAGTCTGATATTACCGCTGCCATCTTCCCTTCTTGACTGAACTAATTGGATTCATTATATTTAACAAGTATGGAACGTTCTTAAAGGTAAGTTTCTTAACCTACAGCAAGCAACTTAACCTGCTTACTTAAAAGACTGAACATACACAGTAAATTGTGAAAACTTATGTACTTAATAATATTTGAGGGAAATGCATTACTCTACAAAATCAGTAGATATTGTAGAGTAAATTCGCATCAAGAACAAATTTGCCTTTAAAGACGGCTGGAGTCTCCTCGAAATGTGGATTTCATTCTTTTACGGTGAGAGTGCCGACCGAACATCTGTCGACTTTTATGAGAGACTAGCTTTTGCCCGCGGCTTCGCTCACTTAAAGCTCAAATCCAGTAGTGATGATCTCTTCTTTTTATGGGTCTCTAATTATCTATACATCAGAGAGGTCCAGCTGTATCTCAGGTTCCGTTTAATTATTATTTAAGAGAAGAAGTATACCAGTTTTATAGTTGGAGCACATACTTTCTTACAGTGATAATAAAATTAAAATCTATTCAGTATTTTTTGCGCCAACCCGTAACAAACAGACAAGAATTTTAAAAATCACGTTTTCGGATTTGGAGATGTTTACATGCCATAACCGACTTGTTTTGTTTTAAAATATGTGTTCTTTTCTCCGGTAAAGATAATTACAATACTTGAAACTGCCTCATTAGCCAAGTGGTCCTGAGCGCGACTGCTACGCTAGAGGTCCTGGGTTCGATTCCCAGGACCGAGCAAAGTGTTATTGGGTTTTTCTATGAAATTCCCAGTAGCAGCTTGGAGTTAGGAATTTGTGCCCGGTTAATGGCAATGGGCTCGCCCCCTATTACATGGGACCTAAACATACCGGCGAACTGTGGGTGTACATTAGTACGCCTCTGCCTCACTTGGCTAATGAGGCAGTTTGTTATATTGTATTTATTATAGTATTTCATATTATATGGACCTTATAGCCTGGATTAAATAAATAAAAAATAAAATTGAATATTGAAATAAAAGTACTTACTGTTTACGGATTTTTTCGAGTTATAACATTTAATATAATATTTTATTTCAAGGTCCAAATCGCGTATGTGTCAGAAACTAATCTAAATATTTCATTGGACTTATTATGAAAGTAAGAAACAAGAAACTTTGATAAACAAATTAACAAGTAAGTCTGGAAAAAGTACTCAGATGGAGAAACTAATTTGTCTTGTAAAGTTCACAGCGAGAAAATAAAGTGTACAGACTGCATTATGGTTTCTTAGTTCATCTAGATTTGTTAAAGAACTAGTTTTAATCAAATCTTTTCACTGTGACCTGCTACTCAACTCTGGTGTGTTTTTTGATGTTTTATGATCGAAATGTCGAAATGTTTTATGATGAAATATGGCCATCTTAAGAACAGTTTTCGTACTAGGTAAAATTATTTTATTATGAACTGATTTTCAACCGACTTCAAAAAGGAAGAGGTTCTCAATTCGTCTGTTACGCGATTATTTCTCTATATATAAACCAATTTGGAATTCGATTCCGAATTCTTTTTTGTGTAAAGGAATATATAGTTACTCCCAAGGTGATCCTATTCAAATTTAGTGAATATCTGATCACAAGGTTCGTCCGATTTTAATCGCCACTCAAAATATTGAAATTAAATAAGTGTTTTCGAAGTCGGTGGAGAAAACAAAAGAACCGACCAAATCAATGGCACCGACTTCTGAAATTATTTCGCACATAACTTTTTTTGTTTGTTTTTGAAGTCTGATTTACTTTTTGTTAAAAGTTACTATTCACAGGTCTCGGTTTTCTGTTAGGAAATTCTCAAAATGTCATTGTACCCTTAAATGGCGATGAAATCATAATCATAAACATAACGGGGAACGGAGTCTGTGTACACCTCTGATTGAACCACTCAACGAATATATGCGTAAGGGTATATTTGCATTAAAAAATTACACAAAAGAAACACAAGTATATTTCGAATATAAAACCCGTTTATTTTGTCCTTTATGTCCCCACTTATTACCTAACAATTTGAGGGCCTAACCCTCAAAATGTCGAGAAAAAAAAATCTTTTACCAATATTTCTGTGTAACAAATAATTTCCTGCACATTGTTAGGTTGTCGAGAGCAGGACGCCTCTGTGCAGGCGTTCCAAAACGTCTGTGGGGTACCCGAGTACTCCAATCGAGTACATCTTGTGTGACTTTGAATTGGATCTTGAAGGACTTCGATCATAAAGGGTGCGAAGTGTGAAAGATGCTTGAGCGACTTCGAGCAATTTTATACTTTCCTATCAAATGTGGGCGGTTTTTTCTCTTGATCGTTATTTACTAAGAAGTGGATCTCTTTGACGACGGTTAATGTGGAAGTCAATTGTCAACATACTCAATAATCGACTAAATTATTATTCTAAATTGGCAACACTATTTTTGAAAATATTTTCTTCGTCGCGGGTAGCAACACATAGGTTACTTACTTGATTTTAAAAGTACTCCTACAGCTATATTATATTTTTCTTCCATCAGGCAATTTGGATGGGACACAGTGACAGCCTTCTCCCAGAATGAGGAAATCTACTCCCTGGCCGTCAACGAGCTGGTGACCCAGCTGGAAGCTGCCAATATCACCTGCGCGGCTTCCATCACTTTCGCTGAGTCGGACTTCAAGGAACAGCTGCAACAACTCAAGGTAAATTTTTTAATGACTAGCTGACCCGACAGCCTTCTTATTTCAACTATGAATATTGAATTCGAATTGGCAAGTATATAGAATTGCAGCATATTACTCTGAAAATTGCAGAGCGCATTCTGTCAATTGCGCCAACCAAGAATGTTTTGGCGCCGTCTGTCACATAACTGGCAACAACAGGAAATGACATTTGTATTTATATCCCATACTCTATATACCAAAATGCAGCCCTGTTTGAACGCAACGTAAATTGGTACGTCAACCGAATCAATCTATACCGATTGATTGTGACAACACTGACCAAGTTGAGGGTAGTCCAATTGGGGGCAATACTGGAACTAACCTAGATACGAATTCACTGTGCCAGCTACGTCTCCTCTCAACCTTAATGTCAATTAGAGACAACGCTGTCCCATCTTTTTGTGGTTTTGATTTTAATTTGGTAAATTACCTGTCACTTAAATCGAATTAATAAATAACATGTGAAGTTTAACAATCGGTAACGCAAAATAAGTGTAACGGAGAATCGGTGGTTAATTAATCATTACCTCAGTGGGCGACAAAGTGGGTTATGCTGGTTCAAACATTAAAACACACATTTAGGCCCACTTGCACCAACTTCTTAAATGTGTTTAAACTGTATTTAAACACGAAATGTCTATGAAAAAATGTGTTTAAATAGAATTTTAACATATTTAAGAAGTTGGTGCAAGTGGCCCTTAGAAGTCTTTGAACCTCTCATTTATTCAAGACTTCTTAGTAGTACTTTTTACAACCCCTAAAAGCCCGCCCTTCGTGTCTTCACCAGTGTTATCGTTGAGAGAAGAAGTCATCAAATGAACATATAAACTATAACGTTAGCAATAGATAACTATGTAGGTAGATTTATAAATGAATTCATGATAGTATGACGACGCGCCTACGACTGCCCGGAGTCAAGCAACGAATGTGTGCCGCCGCAGCTAGGCCTCCCCGCTGCAGTAATTTCCCCTTCCAACCGTGTCGCAATTGACGCCATCTAGGTGGCGCCATCGTCTCCGAAAAGTATGATTAAAAATAATTAATTCAATAATATTATTCACCAAATTCACCAATCACCAAAACTATAACTAACCTTTGGAAGTCGGTTAAATTTTTTTCGGTAACACGCCGATCCTTCTCAAAATCTTGTGCTAAAATAGCACGCAGTCTTTGATAATTTCACAGTTTCATACATAAATTCACAGTAGGTATTCAATCTCTCACTTATGCAGCTAAAATAACAAGCTATTCCCAATACCCGCCAATATCAGGCGTTGAAAGCAATTTGCCACATAATACAGTATATGGAGTCTTCAGGTAATTGATTCAACCCTCCTGCCAAGCATATAATGAACTAAGTTTGACAAATTATATTGACTTCAAGACGCCACGAGTACCTATCAATGTTAAACATTGGGAATAGCGAAGTTTAAAATTGCTTATTTCTATGGAGAAAAGTTGGGAACTTACCTACTCGCTTGCCTCGCTGGCTTCGAGATATGTTTAAGTGTAAGAAAAGTTTCAACTATTGTTGAATAAGTAAGTAGTTCATTCAGGGCTTGTAATGGAAAACGCATGCCAATCGACGTTGACATCTTAGTAAGATTTATTTAAAGCTTTAAAATTACTTTGATGTTATTTTATATTCCAAAAGGCCGGTTTAATTATTTATTGTTTTAAAGAAATAAGAACAAGCTCTTTGGGTCTTAAAAATATACAATATATTTAGGTATATTTGTTTTGGATGGGAATAGAACCCACAATACTGCTTCTGAAGTCATGTCGCAAGTCTCTGTTAATTTTTTTTTTACTAAGCAAATTACTAGTATTCTTGTTAACGCCTCGTGCTTGTGTTACGAGTGGGTTCACGTCGGTAGTGCAATGCTGGTTAAAAACCCACCGTTTTGAACCGGCAATTACATGATAGCAAGTCCGATGCCCTAACCATTAGGCTACCGCCGCTTCTAATCATAATATACTAGCTTCCGCCCGCGACTTCGTCCGCGTGGAATAGTTACTTAGTCTTAGCGTGATGATATAATATAGCCTATAGCCTTCCTCAATAAATGGGCTATCTAACACTGAAAGAATTTTTCAAATCGGACCAGTAGTTCCTGAGATTAGCGCTTTCAAGCAAACAAATAAACAAACAAACTCTTCAGCTTTATATATTAAATATAGATTATCAATCTTGAAATTCTTACTGATTACGCGATTATCTACTATGATTGCTTAATAGTATTTACTATTATGCAATGCAATATTATTATGCTATGCCCCGCCGTTCTAGCCGCATTCCTCCAGTAAGTAGGTATAATTCCCAATCCAATATAAAAAAATACACCTAATTTGAATTTATCTAAAGAAATTCCTTACAAAATATTTGAAGACAAAGAACTGTCTCAAGAAACGTAAAAGATGATGCAAAATATCTGAGTAAATATTTATGTAAATATAAATCAAGCGAGCTCCTCTTGAATGGAACAAGTTTACTTTGTCAAGTTGAATAGAAAACAAAAAAACAAGGTACTTTTGTTTAAGTCTGGAACATGTAGCCTTTTAAAGTAAATTGAAAAGTATTACTTAGAATTTTCAACGAAATATATCTAATCTCAGAAACGTGAATATATTCATTACTAGCTTCTGCCCGCGGCTTCGCCCCCGTGGAATAAAAAGTATCGGGAACGGGATAAAAAGTATCCTATGTCCGTTTCCTGGTTCTAAGCTACCTCTCCACCAATTTTCAGCCCAATCGGTTCAGCCGTTCTTGAGTTATAAATGGAGTAACTAACACGACTTTCTTTTATATATATAGATATAGATAGATTATGTATCGGCACAGATGTATAGGTAACGTGAATATATACGCAGCATTAGTTGTGTTAGTAAATAGTGATTTACGATGAACCTACTGGGGAATTTCCCAAAATTATTTATTCCCGAAGTGAATACGCTATGACGCTTTATGTGACCCAAACCCTGGCCTATATTTTAGTGAGGGAATCGGCATTGCCAACCGACATGGCAACCTGTAAATGCTATGAAAGTGTAATGTCTGGAATGGTCTTTTAAACTCTATAACAACTTTAAACTGCACTGTCACAACTACCCGCATTCATCGGCCGTCGTTTAGTTGAACCATGATATGTGGTGTTTACCTGTAATTGGTTGTGTTAGACATAAAACAAAATATTTATAAGTACTTATCTATATTTATCTGTGACAACTGTTGGTGAACCTTATCTAAATAAATAAATAAATAAATAAATATAGGAAGTTCAATGACCTGGCGCATAATAATGTCTTACATTTTCAGGTCATTTACTCATGACTATAAACAATGAATAGGACGTATTGAAATAAAACTACTATAATATTCGCGTAAGTGTCAGAAACCAGAATGAATATTTACTACGGGTGATTACTGAAAATGTGTTTAAAACACGTCACCCAACGAAGCACACGCCGGGCTAGTTTTCTCGTACTACCCAAGATTAGAACAAATTACGGCAAAAAAATGTTTACATATGAAGGTGCACAACTTTATAATAAAATACCATCAGTGATTAAAAATGAAAGTTCACTAAACGCATTTAAATCTAAACTGGCACATTATGTTATTCAAAACTATTGTGTGTAATTATTATAAATTGTTGTTATTATATGTAGTGTATTATTACTAATTGTGTTAGAAAAGTGATTAATCGAACGACTTTATTGTGACTATTGTGATCTTATCATTGTTCTCATGTAAGTGACTGTTTGTCTTGTTTGAGAATAAATATCTTTAAACCTAAATAATTCAAACAAAAATGAGAAAAAAACTGCCTCATTAGCCAAGTGGTCCAGAGCGCGACTGCTACGCTAGAGGTCCTGGGTTCGATTCCCAGGTCGACCAAAGTGTTATTGGGTTTTTCTATGAAATTCCCAGTAGCAGCTCGGAGTTAGGAATTTTTGCCCGGTTTATGGCAATAGGCTCGCCCCCTATTACATGGGACCTAAACATACCGGCGAACTGTGGTAGTACGCCTCTGCCTAACCCTTCGGGGAATACAGGCGTGATGGTAGGTATGTATGTTAAAATGAGATAAAAATGAATGATGTTTGAAAAAACCTAAAAGGAAGATGGCGAATTAAAAATCACGGTGTATATTGATATATTTGTCGTTGTGATCGAACTAAAATCAAAAGCCTAATAGCCAACCACATTTATTCAAGGCTCTCTATAATATCCTAGGATAAAAGACAAAAAAAACTGAGATTATACAAATTAATCTCACAAAGTCGGTCGAAAACCAACATTGTTTAGCTCCGACCTCAAAGTAAAAGTTGTTACAACTTTGCTTAGCTATTGTTTACAGCCGCAAACCGCAATACCTACTCTAAAATTAGTCCTGAAAGCATTCTCAAGCATTAATAAATCAAAAAATAATTAATTAAATGTTGCGAGTTTGTCTGCACGAAATTTAGATTAGCAGACTATGCTCACATTAATCTGTACAGAATTACCTGGTTTCTCAAGTAGAACACTAGAGACGATATACAGGTTATCCACAAAAGTATTAGGAACGATATTTTATCCTTCAAAAAGTCCTGGTTAGCCCCGTGTTCGGACGGGTTAGAATACTGTTGGGAACTTTCCAAGCAAACTATCTTTGTATTACTTTTACAAGATTTAATGCAGGTAAAACAATGATGTATGAATATTGAATATTAAACAATTATTTGCCAAGAACGTGAGTTACTCGGAGGACGTGTTCGCGGCTGGCGATTGGAGCGAAGTGAAGGCGCGGCGTCCGCGTCGGTCTCTGCTAGTGTTGCCAGCCTTCTTCCGGCTAGTGATGTCCATGCGTTAACAAATACTGTTCTTCACGAGTCAAGTAAATTAAACATAACATACCATCACGCCAGTATTCCTCGAAGGGTTAGGTAGAAGCCCTACTAATGTCCACCCACAGATCGCCGGTGTGTTTAGGTCTCATGTAATAGGGGGCGAAGCTATTGCCATTAACTGGGAACACATTCGAAACTCCGAGCTGCTTAAACAGTGAATATAAACTTGAAGAAACCTGCATTATTGATAGATAGCTTCTGCCCGCGACTTCGTCCGCGTAGCGTGATGATATATTGCCTATAGCCTTCCTCAATAAATGGGCTATCTAACACTGAAAGAATTTTTCAAATCGGACCAGTACTTCCTGAGATTAGCGCGTTCAAGCAAACAAACAAACAAACAAACAAACATACTCTTCAGCTTTATATATTAGTATATAGATTTCGTCGACGCGTGCGAAGTCCGACAACCTCCACTATGCCAGTGTGGTTTTCTGTTCTTCTTCAACCTTTTTAATTCTGAGAAGAGAGCCGTGCCCAGCTGAGGGTAATACATAGGTTGATCATGAGCTTTTGTTATTTCAGCAGGTTATCACTACATTTTTTTTAAAAGCTTACTAGCTATGCGGGTCGCACATTACTAGTATTCTTGTTAACCCCTCGTGCTAAGCTAGATTGCTTGTGTTACGAGTGGGTTCACGTCGGTAGTGCAATGGGTGGGGTTCGAACCGGCAACCACATGATCGCAAGTCCGACGCCCTAGCCAGTAGGCTACCGCTGCTTAGACGCGTACCTACAATAATTTCGTACAACTTGTAACTAAATCAGAAATTTTGTCTCTACTAGGAGCTGGACACTCGCATTATCATTGGCAGTTTCTCCCAGGAGATGATACCGAAAATATTCTGTGAGGTGAGTTGTCTTCAAATTTTGTAAGGTGAAAAATGTCTTTTTTTGGGTGCGGACAATTCACATGCATTGTCTGCCACCAGGAGAAGTGGCAAGGTCTGTCGGACTCAAACCGACTAAAAACCACTTTTGCCCTAAAGGCCATGAGATTCGAACTCGCGATACGAGTGCAGACAATGACAGTACGTTATGGTACGGCTTCAGTAGTAGAGATTGTCTAAGCTGAAATGACGCGCCCCACCTTCGCAATGCAAATTTTCAAATATGGACGCCGACTATCACCCGACTAGTCCACCGTCTTGTACACGTGCAGATCATAGTTCACTGAACAATCGACGCTCCCACACAGATGAAGTGTCGTCATTAATATTTGCACTCACACATCTAAATAGACTAATTAAGTAGTGGGGCGCGTCATTTCAGCTTGGACGAGCAAAGGTGATTGTTTTCGTCAAAAACGACTGAAAGTTACAATAAATAAGGTTGAATATAATTATCATGTGATCTCGTACCAAAAAAGTTACATAACGCAAATCGACTTGCAATCGGTGTTAGTATAGTGGTCCCACTGATCTAGTGGTACCTAGTGGTCTGGGTTCGATTCTCGTGTCGAGCAGTATTATTTGGTTTGTCTATGAAATTCTCAGTAGCAGTCTGAATTTGTGCCCTGTTGGAATGGCAATGGGCTCGCCCCCTATAACATGGGACCTAAGCATACCTAAACGTACATTAGTACACCTTTGCCAACCCTTTCAAGGAATACTGGCGTGATGGTTTGTGTGTGTGTAGTAAGTGTGTGGTGTTTGTGAGATCGCAGGCGTTCAGACTGGGCATGTTCGGCGCGGAGTACGCGTGGCTGGTGTCGGGCATGCCCCCGCGCATCCGCGGCGCGCCGCCCTGTGCGCGGCCGCAGCTCGCCCGCGCGCTCGAGGGGCTGGTCACCGTCACCGCGCACAGAGGAATCGTGGGAGACGCTGCCTCGTTCTCCGGTTTGGTAGGTATTTTAAGCTTCTTTTACTTCTATATTTTTTTATGATTACCTACTTACCTAGTACCTACTGCCGAGATGGATGAGAGTCGCTGGTTGAGTGCAGGTGGCAAATAACCGGACCTTATCAATGCGGGTCACACATTACTAGTATTCTTGTTAACCCCCGTGCTAAGCTAAATGCTTGTGTTACGAGTGGGTTCACGTCGGCAGTGCTAGGTGCAAATCTCATTTTTGTATGTATGTTTACAAAAAATAATGTAATAAAACTTATATTATCTCTTCCCAATTATTTTAGTCTACACACATGATGCGGTTCCACTAACGCAATTGACAACATTTCAAAATTATTAATTATTTTATCCTTTATTGTCCACTAGCTTCTGCCCGCGGCTTCGCCCCCGTAGAATTTGGTCTGTCATCACATCCCGTGGGAACGGGATAAAAAGTATCCTATGTCCGTCTCCTGGTTCTAAGCTACCTCTCCACCATTTTTCAGCCAAATCGGTTCAGCCGTTCTTGAGTTATAAATGGAGTAACTAACACGACTTTCTTTTATATATATAAGATAGATTATGTGAAAATCATCTGACTATCTCATACATCATCCTTATTATTTCCAAATGATGTAAGGACCGGCTCCTAGTCAAACCACGTTATAAACTCATAAATATTAGTCAAAAAATCAGATAATGTGTAAAGCTGGCTGCTAAAAACAAAGTCAAAACCCTGAGTATTTTCCTCTATAAAATGCATTGAAAATAAAACCTTTGCACCTCACACAGTATTGCTTTAAAGATCAGAGCTCTATACTACACTATGTTTTATTTATAGCCACTTTCCCGAGGCATCGGGAAGAAATAAATCTCATAGACATTGACTCCAACTATGTCGAGTGCAGTACCTACCTTATTTTTCCTTTTTTTTTAACCTGTACCTATTACCTATTCGTTTATTTAAAGAAAAGTATACTAAGGCCCACTTGCACCATCTTTTTAAATATGTTTTAATTGCATTTAAACACAATTTTTCATAATAATTTGTGTTTAAATACAATTTAAATATAATTAAGTAGTTGGTGCAAGTGGGCCTAAGAGTTACCTACATCATCTGTGTGAGAAACAACTAATTATTCAATTCTAAAATCCTTTCAGGGATTCCCCGAAAGCTATTGCAGTAATTTAAGAGTCCGTTGGGCCGAATTTCCAACACAAACGTAATATCAAAATAAACTGTAATTCAAACACAATTTAATGAAAGTGTGTAATTATTCGGATTCCGATACAATTAATCTAGGTTCACTTCATTCGAAATACTTCACATTTATTAATGTACTAAGTCGGGAACGATTTTCCGGTCGTTTATTTCCAGTGAAGTAGTAGTAGATGAAATGGTACGGTAGGAACCTAGATTAACGGTATCTCAATTCGAATAATAACATCTATCTATACTAATATATAAAGCTGAAGAGTTTGTTTGTTTGTTTGTTTGTTTGTTTGTTTGCTTGAACGCGCTAATCTCAGGAACTACTGGTTCGATTTGAAAAATTCTTTCAGTGATAGATAGCTCATTTATCGAGGAAGGCTATAGGCTATATATCATCACGCTAAGACCAATAGGAGCGGAGCACCAATGAAAAATGTTTCAAAATCGGGGTTTTTTTCCTTTTGAGAGCTTCCGATGCGTGCGCTGCGTAAACGGTTAAAGTTTCGCAAAAATCATATATGACAGAATTGTTCCTCTTTAAAAGTTCTAAAAAAAAGTCCGCGGCAGCATATGTCTATCTTTTAAGGTTGGCTCACTATAACCTTTTTTATGCTAACTTTGTTCTAAAATTCCAAATGCATTATTTGCGAAGGTGTTTTTATAAACATGATATTAATCCTTATCCAAATAAATACGTTATTCATCAGAAGTATTTAATTTAAAACAAAAGTGCCCTTTACATCATCGGATTTCAATGAATATCTTAGGAGATATCACAGTTTTAAAATAACATCGCAGCAAAATAATGATCAAGTACCGCGCGCGCTGGAAGGCTATAGGCTATATATCATCACGCTACGCGGACGAAGTCGCGGGCAGAAGCTAGTACTAATATATAAAGCTGAAGAGTTTGTTTGTTTGTTTGCTTGAACGCGCTAATCTCAGGAACTACTGGTCCGATTTGAAAAATTCTTTCAGTGTTAGATAGCCCATTTATTGAGGAAGGCTATAGGCTATATATCATCACGCTACGCGGACGACGTCGCGGGCAGAAGCTAGTTTATTGATAAAATATTGTTAGGATTACGCTAACAATATTTATTACGATTACGATTACAGTTCGGTGGGCAATTCAAGCCCCACCGGACCCTTAACGAAGTTGAACGGAGTAGCTCCTTTTTCAGACGAACGAAATGTTTCACCGAGAAATGGAAGCAGCCGGGGTTGCCGTCTCACCGTACGCACCTCAGACGTACGACGCAGTCTGGGCAATTGCCCTAGCCTTGAGCAAGGCGGAACAGCTCTGGAGGTCCTTAGGCAGCAAGAAAATCAATGGCACGAACATCAGACTTGGACTTAGTCATTTTGATTACGATAGACAGGATATGGCGCAGGAATTCTTGGATCAGCTGGCAAACCTCAGTTTTGTTGGAGTTTCGGTAAGATGTATTTATTACAACCCAACAGACGTTGTCGTATACTTACGATTTCACACAAAAATCCCATAGAAAAAAAGCACCTTGACTTTTCATAAAATTTTAAAATTTAAGAATAAGCTTCCAGGAATAGGATACTCTTCTAATTTTCACTTATTTGGACTATTACGAACAACGTCGTACTACTATCACGAAACAAAACGCATTTAATTGCAGAATAATGGATAGCTAACACAATATAATTACAAAAAACTAATTGTCCACCTACCCAAGGGCGTCGCCAGCCGATGGCGCAGGGGGGGGCAAGTTGACTTTACCTACTACAATTCATACTTTTCTCATTCTCTATGAATGAGAAAAGTAGGTAAAGTCGACAGCACATGAAACTGTTCACTTTTACTACGAGCCTTACATCTACAGCGATTGTAATAACAACAGTATCTTAGTACTATATACATATATATTCTGTGACAGTACAGAGTCCAATGTGTAAAGCTACACGAGCACGAGCTCTTGACTATGCAATAAAAAACTTGTAAATGAGTTATAATAACATTTATTAGCAAAATAAAATAAAAAGGAGTTTGAATTTGAATAAGTGTACAAAACTTTAAGCAAATCAACTCAAAGACTTAGGACTTTGGTTGTATTATATTTGGCAACTTTTTTAGAATCTCTAGGGGGGGGGGGGGCAGCTGCCCCTCCCTGCCCCCCCTTGGCGACGCCCTTGCACCTACCTAATACATATTTTTTATATTGTGTGCCAAATTACACTAACTTAACTGATTTAACTGAACAGGGTGTACCTTAATAATATCAAAACATTATATTATGGATTTCTACTATATAAATTTAACTAGAAATTATCAATATTTACATCACAATTTGTGTTATCGTCTAACCTAGGTAGGCAATGCGCGTCGCTCTAATTATTTACGTGTATGGTTAGGTCTAAATTAGCATAGTTTTGAATATTCAGCAACAGATGCCTGAACCACAGGATTACATTATACCTGCGCAATTAATGTTGATAAATGATGTGTGCGTTCAATTCGCAAAATTAAAATGATTTTAACTGAACCGCTTTGATCCAGTTTCGGATTTATTTTTAAACAAGTTTAATGTTCGTATTTATGTTTTCTGTGTGTCCACCAATATTTTCGTTAATTGTGGACCTATTTAAATAATTATTTTTTTATATGATAGAGTAAGTATACTCTCGAAGTAGTTAGTAAGTTCTCATTCAAATTTGGTCAAAATCTAATCACAAAATTTAGAACAATACCTAGTAGATTGTTACACAAGGGTGGAAAGGAATCAATTCCCATACGAGGTATTTAGACTCGGCTATAGTCCGAGTAGGAATTGATGTCTTTCACCCGAGTTAAGCACTCTACTTTTCATTTCGAATATAAGGAAAGTAAAAAATAGTAGTTTTTTGTAAATATTCATATTTTCTTATCTGCTCGCCACTTCATAAACTCATTGTATGTATTTATGTATCTCTGTTTAGAAATTTCTGGCAAGAGATTTTCGATTACTGTAAAATCTGGGGTCAACATGTCAGAATCACTTGAACTCATTTTTAATAAAGATTTCGTTAAAGCAAAAGTTAAGTTAGTATCCCGCCAAATTATAATATAATATTGTCATAGCCTATTTACATTTTTAATTATGGAACACACCGCGTCACTGCCTCAGACGCACGCGATTTTTTAAATTTCACACTGGCCGTTTTTAAACACACAAGACCGCAGCATTTTTTTCTTAATTATGTTAGATTTTTTACAGCTGACTGCCTAACCTAATTTTGTTCTATTTTTTAAATTATTTTCCACCCAAGGGAGGAAAGTAATTACTATAAGTTATTCCCGCCCAAGGGTGGGAAGTAGCATTTTCCACCCGCTATTCAGATCAAATAAACACTATTTTCCGAGTATGAGAAATGAAAATATATTTTTTTATTGTTGGTCCCCCGTGGATTGGATTAAACAGTCTACCAACCTACGTGTGTCAACCCCTAAACACATCTTCAATAAATTAATATACTTACCCATATATCAGCAATTTGATTTATTTTCTACATACCAATACATGTCCGTGTAGTTATAAAATAATATGATTGTGTATTTTCAGGGCCCTGTTTCTTTTAACGGAGCGGACAGGATAGGCACGTCCGCTTTCTACCAAATTCAAAGTGAGTTCTTTTGTTTATTATGTGTGGCATATCACCCTATATAACTTCCTCGCCGTGATTATAAATACTGTACTACGATAATGAGTTTATTTTAGGTTATGTAATGTATGCAATGTGTAGAGTGGCGTCCCTCTATTAATCGCAATACTACTTTGAGGTACAACCTAGAACACATTCGCGACGCCCCTTATTAATTAGTTGAATCCGCTAGCCTAATGTATAACAACCTTATTCCAGGTGGGAGACCAAAGACGGTAGCTCTGTACACTCACGGCAGGGAGATGACGTGCACGGAATGTGCGCGGCCGCAGTGGGCCGGTGGGGTCCCCGCGGCTCGGAGGGTTCTGGTCTTACGGGTAGACTCCGTGTGGGCCCCCGCCAGGCTGGCGGTGGCTGCGCTAGCCGCTTTAGGGGTGGCGTTAGCGCTGGCTTTCTTGGTGTTCAACTTGCATTATAGCAAACGAAGGTCAGTTATGCATAGATACTTCTACAATACGGTCATACGTGGTTTTGGATTTCATCACTGCAAAACCATTTTCAGACAACTTAAGACGCGCACAGAAAGTGAAAGAATAAGAGAAAAAAGTTATAAACGTGAAAGGATCTAAATATTTTTTTTTTAAAAAAAAAGCTTACTAGCCATGTGGGTCACACATTACTAGTATTCTTGTTAACCCCTCGTGCTAAGCTAAAATGCTTGTGTTACGAGTGGGTTCACGTCGGTAGTGCAATGGGTGGGGTTCGAACCGGCAACCACATGATCGCAAGTCCGACACCCTAGCCATTAGGCTACCGCCGCTTATTTGGCACAGAGATAGACTACAGTCTGGAATAACATATAGGCTACTTTTCATCCAGGTCGGATTCAATTCTGAAGTCCACGTAGAGGAATTCGCGGGCAGAAGCTAGTTTATAATAAAACTCAGAGTAAAGATAAATAGGGTTGTCAATGTTTCGCATCTGTGATTATTGTCCTTACTGACTTCGATATTTTTGCACAAAAACATACAGTTGCCGGAAAAAAAACTTGAACCAATATGGAGGATGCGCAGTAGTCGATTTTTAGTACATTTTGAACGCAAATGCACTGCGCAAACTCTCCCCCTCTCCTTTCGTTTTGGGTCAACTTACGTTGCGCGGACTATACAGTTATGATAATTTCCCTACCTACCCGCTATTCGAAACGCTTAACTTTGGACTCTTCATAATTTCAGATCGATAAAGCTGTCGTCTCCTCGGTTGAACAACATGACGCTGATCGGGTGCGTGTTGGTGTATACCGCAGTGGCACTGTTGGGCGTGGACAACGCCACGCTGCCGTCCTACGTGCCCTTCTCCGCTATGTGCACCGTGAGCATAGTATCAAGTTTTTAAATATCTCCGATGCTTGAGTTCATCTGAGGCAGTGGGGTAGCACTGCCTCAGTGAAGTAGTATATATGTCGACTCCCAGGGGTGGACGACGACCTACAAATGGGTCTATATCAGCGGGAAGAATTACGGTCCATGAAATTTAAATAGATATAATAGGTACATATACCTAATATTATATTGAAGCATCGGTAGCCTAATGGCTAGGAATATTTGGCAATACGGTGGTATCACCCTAGATCAGAGGTCCGAAATTTTTTATCCTGTCGACCGCTTGCCATATTTTTCGAGTTTCAGTAGACCCCTTTTTCCTAATTTAAAATTTTGCAAATTTTTTCTTAAAAAAAGCTTACTAGCAAGGTCGCACATTACTAGTTAACACATTCTTGTTAACCCCTCGTGCTAAGCTAAATGTTTGTGTTACGAGTGGGTTCACGTCGGTAATGCAATGGGTGGGTTTCGAACCGGCAACCACATGATCACAAGTATTTTTAACTAAACTATACATCATCCTAGCTGTTTCTGACAATAGGTTTGCCAAATCACTGTTGTTCAGAAATCTTAGTTTAGAATATTTTGTCGTAATGAAACAAAAAATGTATTTTTAGGGCAGAGTTTACATCCTATCAGCTGGATTCTCCCTGGCTTTTGGCTCTATGTTTGCGAAGACCTATCGAGTTCACAGGATATTTATAAGGTGGGTTTTTTATACATTTACATACGAATAAATATGGTCACTGCCTCGTTAGCCTAGTGGCCTTGAGCGCGACTGTTACGCTATAGGTTCTGGGTTCGATTCCCAGGTCGAGCAGTGTTATTGGGTTTTTCTATGAAATCCCCAGTAGCAGCTTGGACTTTAGGATTTGAGCACGGGTAATGGCAATAGGCTCGCCCCTCATTGCGTGACCTAAACACGAACTGTGGGTGTACATAGTACGCCGCTGCCTAACCCTTTTAGGAATACAGGCGTGATGGTATATTACGTGTACATACAAGTAAATATGGTCACTGCCTCTTTAGCCTGGTGGTCTTGAGCGCGACTGTTACGCTAGAGGTTCTGGTCGTGGTTTTTGTTCCCAGGTCGAGCAGTATTTTTCTATGAAACTCTCAGGAGCAGCTTGGAGGTATACCGTAGTATAGTAGTACCGTATGCTTGAGATTTGTGCCCGAATAATGGTAATAGGCTCGCCCCCTTTTATATGGGACCTAAACATACCTGCGAACTGTGGGTGTACATTAGTACGCCATGTTATATAATATTGCCCAAAATTGTGCAACTCACATATATGTAATTGTTTTACTATGTCTGGGCAATAATAGAAACCATGATTCTCTGAGTTAGTTACGACATTTCTTCTAACAGGATCATTGACGTCTAAAACATTTCATTTACATCGTTGGATTTAGTTCGGGTATTTTATAAATGCAACATTATTATCCTTATAGGAATCTTATATTTTACCTTATAATATTTTTCAGCAACCGCAGTGGGGTATGTAAAACTAAGTTACTTCAAGACACACCACTAATATCTCTCGTCTGCGCTCTGTTGGTCATCGATGGTATGATAGTAACACTATGGGCCATTCTGGACCCCATGGAGCGCCACCTGAAGAACTTAACCACGGAGATCAGTACTACTGATCGAAGCGTCATTTATCAACCCCAGGTTAGCAAATTCCTTTCAAATAAATTGTATGCTAACTATTTTAATCAGGAAGCAATTCTTTATTTTCTTCGGATAACTCTGGTTACAATATTCGTACATTCATGATTAGGATCATGCTGTAGATAATTGTTTCAAAGAAAGGGATAGTAATTCCCAATTCTATGTTCAAGAGAAATGTTTTTAAGGTCTCAAAATGGCAACTGGCTAGTAGTGATAATACTGGTGTTTGCCGCTACCAACAAGCGGATCGTATGCTTTCTTATTACAATTTAAAAAAATCTAACTTACGGTTTCAATATTGACTTAAAGTGACGTTTTACTCGATTAACAATAGTATAATAATTATGTTATTCCGGAATAATCTAGCTTCCCAGTGAAACAATTTTTAAAATCGGTTTAGTTTTTGAGTTTATCCATTAGATACAATTTTACGAACATACAACAATAATAATAAAAAATTCAAAAGCAGATTCCATAGATCCGAAGACCACGACAATAACTGGAAAACTGTGTTTTGATGGCACACATTTATAATATTTCGTAAAAAATTGTATATTTTCCAGATAGAAGTCTGTAAGTCTCAAAACACGACTGGCTGGCTATGCGCCCTCTACGCATATAAAGGTCTATTGCTCATCGTCGGAGTCTACATGGCTTGGGAAACCAGAAACGTCAAGATTTCTGCGCTCAACGACTCCAAGTACATCGGCATCAGCGTGTACTCAGTCGTGATAACCAGCGCCAGCGTTGTCGTGATAGGAACCATCATATCTGAGAGAGCTACTCTAGCTTATATTTCGATAACGAGCTTAATTCTGATTACAACTACTTCAACTTTATGTTTACTGTTCCTGCCCAAGATTGTCGCTATTAGGAGTAATGGTGAGTTTCCTATTATTATACCTACTAATGGAAAGACGACCTGTATAGGTAGCTGGGAGTCCCAGGATGCAAGCTACATATAACCGGTCCTTATGGACATCCATAAGGAAGGCCTCGTTCGTGTTAAATTGACCTACTCTGCCCCTTGACTTCCAAAAGTCTTTGATTCTATGTGAAAAATACCGTTTTTATAAAGATATTGCAAGTTACTATATTAACGAAATTAGGTACCTAAGGTTTTTCATGGTGTTTTCCTTCATGATAACGCAATATACTGTTGTAAGATTCACTTAGAAAGTAGAAACATTAAAAAACATAAAATCCATGTCCTTTATAATACTACAGGTGTAGCCCGCGATTTAAAGCCACACGTGAGATTTTTGACACATCCCAAAAATCTCCAGGAATACAACTGGGGAAACCGCATCCAATTTCATGCAATAGTTTTTTAGCGTTACAAATATATAGAAAGTTAGACAAGTATATTTTTTGTGATAATAGTTTGTCTTGTATCGCTGTTATTAAGATCTTTCTAAATATTTATTCCTAAATTAATTTTTTTTTATATTAGGATTATAACAAGAAAACCCAAGTTTGAACACGACTATTTGACCTGTTGACGTTACATAAGACCTCACGTTTAACTAATTCCTTTTTCAGCTGAAGAAGACCCCGTGATTCAAAGCATGGGCCTAAGACTAGAATGTAAGACGAGAAGATTTGTGACAGATGAAACTCAAGAGCTGCACTTTAGGATAGAGATCCAGAACAGAGTGTACAAAAGAGAGGTGGCAGCGTTGGACAAAGAGATAGGAAGACTCGAGAAGCTTCTGGCAGAACCACTGGATTCGGCCAGCGGATCAAATGCATCTCTATCCTTACATAAAAGAGTAAGTAATATATTATAGTCCGTCGTTATCCACTTACATTGAAAAATCCTTAAAAATAGAGGATAGAAAATCAAACTTAATCAATTAAAAAAATACCACTAAAACGTTTCCACGACTCCAAAAAATTCGCGTTTGTCTATGAGCTATTTTCAACAGGATACATAACTATATATAATTTTAACTATTTTACAGTTGCAGATTGTTTTGACTGTAGCTACAAATTTAATTTTTTACAGACTGAATTGAACACAGTAGAAGAAGAGGGCCTAGCGCATGCTGATAGCGACAGGCGCACTCCCAGCATAAGTGGAGGCTTGCCAATGCTTCTCCTCTCTGTCCTCCCACCAGTCATCCCTCGCGCCAGCTGGCCCTCGACCGAAGTCTTCCGAGGCCGAAACTCTGTCAGCTTTAGCTCCCAACCAAAACTCAACTACAGGAAATCTCAACCTTCAATAGACTTATACAACCTCTGCCTAAATAAAAGAGAAGAACACACAGGTCTTTTGAGCCGAATAAAGAGCTTCTTCGGCAGCAGTAGACCGTCAAGTAGAAAAGCCTCGACAATGTCAATAGCTGACCCTACAGGGGCAAGCATAGCAGCTGCATTAAAAATGCATGTTGGCATGATAGCTGGACTAGTTCCAGGCAACAGAAAACACTCCATGGTTCTCTCTTGCAACACCCTTCACGTTCCCCACCCTGAACTGAAACTAAGAAGAGAATCTTACGCAAAAAGTGGTCCTATTATACGCGTGACAGATGACGAACCGTCGTGTTCCTACGACCCGGAACCTCCGAGGCCATTGCCTCAAAAATACATTGCGGAACCCGAGACCAAAGTCAACTTTGTTCTACCAGCTACCCATCAAAGACCGATGTCCCATCAAAACTCTTGTGAAAAAATCAAAGGTTCTCCGAGGTTTCCACACAGGATAGCGCCTTCTGCGACCAATAGTTTAACAACTTTGGATACGCGGAGGAAAACCAGTGCCGACAGCGTGTTCAACATAACAACCCGAGCTTTTGAGGAGCAGCGAAGGTACAGCCACCAGAACGTCAACCAAGATACCAAAGGGAAGTCTGTTTTAGAAAGCAGATGGAAATCTACTGAGGATGCGCGTCCTGGTCCTTCTTCCAGGAATTGAACCGAGACGCAATTTAAGTGTGCCAAGATTTTTTCAAGTGTATTTGTAAGGTATCTATTTTGTAAAAGATACCTATAAAACTTGACGATCTGCTATACGGATTCTGGTAATCGGTCGCATTTTTTACGTAATCGCTATTTGTTTTCTAATACGAATAGGTTTCTTTTTTTTTTTCTTGGTAAGCCTACGCATGACCGCCAGTTCGCCTGTATGTGCATTTTATTGTTGGATGAAGCGGTCGACTTGGTGTACCCGTAAGTAAAAGGTTGACGTTATTAGGTATTATCCTAAATAAATAATTAAAATCAACTTTATAGATAACTAGCGACCCGCCCGCGGTTTCACCCGCGCTGCCCCGTCCCTAAGAGTCGTAGCGTGATGTTAAATAGCTTAAAACCTTCCTCTTGAATCAATCTATCTATTAAAAAAAACCGCATCGAAATCCGTTGCGTAGTTTTAAAGATCTAAGCATACATAGGGACAGACAGCGGGAAGCGACTTTGTTTTATAATATGTAGTGATATATATTGTGTATTTTAGTTGATAAATTGTAAATGTGTAGATATACAATCATAATAAATTTATGATGAGAAAGGGATTTTGACACCAAAGAGTAGTTTAGTTTATTTATGGCGATAGTCGCCTGAAGTATTAGTCCATTAGGCTGAAAATTGCGTGCCAAATGGTTAGTATTCATGATCATCAACTCATTTACAGTTCCATTTCAATATAGTTAGGTTTTCATTCAGCATGCTGGCTGAATACAGGTTGGTAGACTTCCAATGCTATCTTCGACAAATCTTGCAGGCATGTAGCGTCCTAAACTTTGTCCATATTAACCTAATAGTGAATGCATATTAATTTATTATTGTTAGTATTAGTCTCAAATATTTATTTCCTTTTGAATAGCTTCTCGAATTTTCAATTTTAAATATATAAAATGAGAAGCTCTTAGGTCACATTATCTTATTACATAAACATTTGTAGTTGAGAATAATGCCAGAGATATCCGCATAGAGCTGCATCTGAACCCCTTTTCATATTGTAGGTACAAATGAAATTCATCCCTATCAATTTTATCCGCTATTTATATCGAACATTCACAGCCACCATCGTAGTAATAACTAAATTTTCATATTCATGTGTCATTTCTAGCCAATGTAAATATTTTATATGTGTGGAAAATCTGTGTTATTAATTATAGTCGTATTTTGTAGAAATTATAACAAGATAACCTACTTAGTCATAACTATTTGTAATACAGCAAAAAGTATTTAATAAATCAGTATTATAATAAAAATAGGTATATATAGAAAGTAAGGTAAGTCTTATGTATTTCTAATTACTTATACACAATTTTAAAATTCAGAGATTGCCTAACACTCTCAAGAGTGAGAGAGAAGATTGTAAATATAATTTTCACAGAAAAAGCATTTCTATTAACCTATTAATTAATTGATAACCAAATAAAAAACACTCGAAAATATATCAAACAAAAGCTCTCCAGGGCCTGTAGAAATTGCATTCGAATTGACACAAAATGTAAATAAGCTTTCAACAAATAGGGCATTCGTAAATGTATCGTCTATCTATACATTTTGTTTGGATAGAAACAATCGAGGCCCTGCGAAAAGTACCTGAAAAAAAAACGATGATCGTCGATTTCATATTTTTTTTATAAAACGTGCGCCCACTGGGATTTTCTCCTTTATCGTGACTGCTTTTGCAAACAAGACCTTTGACTTGAGAACCACTCTGGTCCCATACTGTGCGATTCCAGAGGAATTTCCTCACACGCAAACACGTTGTGGGGATCAGCCTGCCGAGGTTTTCCCAAAGGACTACAGCTGTTAAGATGTTCAAAAAGGGCGTGAAAATATTTTTACAGGATCGGCAACGCGCGAGTGATACCCCTAGTGTTGCTAGTTATAGGCTACGGTAACTCCTTACCATCAGAGGGGCCGTAAGCTTGTTTGCTACCTTAGCGGTATAAAAAAAATACTACGTAGTCTTCAGTATAAGCAATATTTTAGATCTATCTTAAGAGTTCTGTTTAAAGTAAAAGACATTTTATTTTTAGAAAAGCGTGTATTGTAGTGTTTCCCTGTGAGGACGGTCGGTCCCAAAGTGTTCAATTGTTTATAAAGGGATCTCTCGTGTGTAAAGTAGTTTTAGACATGATTGTGTGAATATTATAAAATAAAATTTTATTGGTTTTATGATAAAGCGCATTTTTATTTTTTTCTCCTTTTCATAAGTGTGATAAATCTGACGGAAACGCGGGACTTTCAAATAAAGAGATTCTTGATTTTTCTGTATACATTTTTATGTATTTTCCGGCATGTAATGACATCTACCGCGCTACATACGAAACCGACGAACACATCCTGAATCGCGCAAGTGGAGTTTGCAACGCAACTTGTATATATAGAACCGCCCCAAAATGCCCCAAATAAAATCACATGTTTTTTATTTCAAATAAGCTTTTACAAGCGTTTATGAAACGTTATGATTCTAGTTGCACTGTTCCAAAAGACAAGAAACTCCATTGTCACTCTTTTAAAATAAAATAAGTTACAATCTTCACTGGTTCAATATTGCGATAACAAGACGTGTGAACGTTGGAGGATGTCCAAGTTTCACCGAAGTCGACTTTAGAACGTCTACCGTTGAGACGAGGCCCGCCAGGCAAAACACTCGCTTGGTTGGAAAATCCTCCCTTTGGTTAGAGGGGCAACACACCTCGTCCCTGCACATGCATAACAAGTCGGATTTACATTTATAAAATTACTAGCGACCCACCCGCGTTTCACTCACGTTGTTCTGTACCTAAGAGTCGTAGCGTGGTGTTAAATGGTGGTCTTAAAACCTTCCTCTTGAATCAATCTATCTATTAAAAAAATCGCATCAAAATCCGTTGCGTAGTTTTAAAGATCTAAGCATACATAGGGATAGACAGCGGGAAGTGACTGATTTTATTAATTATTTTATACTATGTACCTAGTGATTGTTCACTTACTTTTTCAAATTAAATTTCCACTGCAGCCAGCACATCAAATTACTGCAAACTGTCAATTTTCCGCACCCAATGGATAATAAATTCTATTGTTTGGAGATTAAATTGAAAATCGATTGAAGAAATCTATATTTAAAAAATATTTGACTGAACTTTAGTTTTAATTTCAGTACGATGTTGGAAAACCTTATTTTAACTTCAAAATAAAATCTCATTTTTCAACTTAACAATGTATTTAACTTATATACACTAAATATTACTACAAACTATGTTATATTCTGGAACTGTGATGGTTCCAGCCCTTAAGTCTATTTGATTTCTAAGGACACACGTTTAAGGTACAAATTCGAATGATTCACATGCATTAAATACAACAGCTATTTGTTTCGTCTCGAAAGATCATTCTCGGTTTTGTATAATGAACTAATTGGGATAGTAATGCAGGGTCTTACTATGTTTCATGTGGGAAAAATAGTCCCACAATCTCAATGGCAATCAGGATATACTTACCCAGTGCTTCTTGCCATTCTAAACACTACCAGCCATCCTAACAATCTTATCTTGGATTATTCTCCGGATGTTTGCATTAACATTGGGAAGGTCACTGTGTTTCCTAACCGATAATTCAATTTTTTGGACTATTTCGATCTCCCGGGGCCAGGCCACGAAGTTCGTGATGCTGCAGTTGTCAGGGGAGCCGATGCGACCGGTGCGCCCGCAGCGGTGGATGTAATCCGCCGTGTATAATGGAAAGTCGTAGTTTATTATGTGTTGTGTCTGGAAATAACAAAGTCTTTCATTATAATAGGCTGGTTGACATATAATTTCTTGTAGTCTCATAAAAAACTTGAGTATAAATAGAGCCGAACAACATAAAGAAAATTAAAATCCGTTAAAAAATATGAATGTTATAAGCATTTTAAGTTTATGTTAGACAGAGAGAGTACTATAGCACGTTGTGACGTCAAATCCTGCCTACACTGTACAAATTCTAAACCGAGACAATTTTGCGGGAAAGAGACAGAGCATCTCCCTCTCAATCCCACCAAAGAGTTTAAAAGCTGCTATCTTAAAACCATATTAGTGGATTTCAATTATTTGTTAATTATATTTAACTAGCTTATGCCCGCGGCTTCGCTCACCTGGAGCTCAAAAACCAACAGTGATGATCTCTTCTTTGTATGGGTCTCTATACATTAGAGAGGTCAAACTGTATCACATGATCCGTTTAATTATTTGAGATAAGAAGTATACCAGTTTTTAAGTTGGAGCATATACTATCTAACAGTGATAACAAAATTAAAATCTATTCAGTAGTTTTTGCGCCAACCCGTAACAAACAGACAAGAATTTTAAAAATCACATTTTTGGGTTCGGAAACGTTATACGCTTCTTTTTTTTTAAATATCTTCAATGTGCCGACACAGCTTTTTTACAATTTTATAATAGTAGAGAAATAAGAGATAACCCTTCAACAGGTCAGAAGAAACCGATTCACTCGTGATTTAAAGACAACCAGATTTCTCTATGGGGGAAGACAGATTCGGGAAGCGCATTTCACGCAATTGAACCTTGCTAAAGGATATTGGTGTAACAGTCATTTTGCCTAGCAACCCAATCTCGCGGGATATAATAACCACTATGCTACGTCATGCCGTCTAGCGATATAGTTTTGCGCGGAACTATCTGACTGGGAATGCATAAAAGGGTAACAATGCGATAACTTGACTATGGTAAGTTATGTCCGAAGTCTGTGGCATATGGAATAAATGAATAAATTATAGTTATACTACTTGGCAGTTATTATTATCCTACAAGTACTTAATAATTCATAATTTATAATATTACTAGCGACACGCCCGCGGTTTCACCCGCGCTGCCCCGGTCCTAAGAGTCATAACGTGATGTTAAATAGCTTAAAACCTTCCTCTTAAATCACTCTATCTATTAAAAAAACCGCATCAAAATCCGTTGCGTAGTTTAAAAGATCTAACATACATAGGGACAGACAGCGGGAAACGACTGTTTTATAATAAGTAGTGAGCACTACTCACTACTTATTATAAAACAGTCGAATAGTGATAGTGATAGTGATTATAAAATTGTAAAAAAGCAATGTTTGTTATGGGTTGGAGCAAAAATTACTGAATAGATTTTAATTTTGTTTTCACTGTTAGAAAGCATAAGCTCCAACTTAAAAACTGGTGAACTTCTTATCTCAAATAATTAATCGGATCTTGAGATACAGCTTGAACTCTCTGATGTATAGAGGCCCATACAAAGAAGAGATCATCACTGTTGGTTCTTATTAAATTATTTTTGGAATCCATTTCTAATCCTTCTATAGATTCAGGTGAGCGAAGCCGCGGGCTAAGGCTAGTTTATAATATAAATAACTGCCTCATTAATCTAGTGGTCCCAAGTGCGATTGCTGCTCTAGGTCTTGGGTTCGATTCCCAGGTCGAGCAGTGTTATTGGGTTTTTCTATGAATTTCTCAGTAGCAGCTCGGAGTTAGGAATTTGTGCCCGGTTAATGGCAATAGGCTCGCCCCCTATTACATGGTACCTAAACATACCGGAGAACTGTGGGTGAACCTTAGTACACCTCTGCCTAACCCTTCGAGGAATACAGGCGTGATGGTATGTTATGTTTACTAAATACCCTCTGAGTAACCGAAATAAAGCGCTGGCTGGAGCCCACTTTACACTGGCTACTTGTGTCTCAAAAGTGATTTCAAATTTGAATGAAACCGCGGTCTATATCTAGTTATACATCTTCAAATATTAACCTAAAATTAATCTATACTAATATATAAAGCTGAAGAGTTTGTTTGTTTGTTTGCTTGAACGCGCAAATCTCCTGAGATTACTACTTACTACTGGTCGGATTTGAAAAAATCATTCAGTGTTAGATAGCCCATTTATTGAGGAAGGCTATATATCATAACGCTACGCGGACGAAGTCGCGGACAGAAGCTAGTAAATACATATTTTTATGATGATGACAGACAAAAACTTACCCGAATAGTATCCAATCCTCTCGACGCAATATCAGTACATGACAGTACATTGACTTTTCCGCTCTTGTACAACTCGAACTTGCCCATCTTCAGTGCTACCAGCATCTTGCCATTGATGTTAATACACTCTACATTATTCTCGTTCAGGAACATAGATACGAAGTCGCAGGTCGCCGTCTGGTTTGAGAATATCATCACTGGTCGATTCTGGTTCACGTCTGCTTTAACCAACTTCAGGAGCTCTAGAGGTTTCTGGGCTTTGCCGAGACGAATGAATCTGATAATTGAATGGTGAAAAATAAACAATGTTATCACTCCCAAAAGGAATACTCTAAAAACATTTTATTTACATAACATAACATACCATCACGCCTGTATTCCCCGAAGGGTTAGGTAGAGGCGTACTAATGTACACCCACAGTTCGCCGATATGTTTAGGTCCCATGTAATAGGGGACGAGCCTATTGCCATTAACCGGGCACAAACTCCTAACTCCGTGCTGCTACTGGGAATTTCATAGAAAAACCCAATAACACTTTGCTCGACCTGGGAATCGAACCCAGGACCTCTAGCGTAGCAGTCGCGCTCAGGACCACTTGGCTAATGAGGCAGTTAAAACATTTTATTTCTTCTCAATTTATTTAAAGCTCAAGATCCAGAGGACACTCCCTTTGCAGTGGACTGACCAAGTAAAAGCTCTCACGGAGTCACCCCTAAATCCGTGCGCTCGGTTTGCCTTGGTTAGAGAGAGATGGCGGGAGACAATAAAGATGGCCGTGCAAAGACCCCATGACCACGACTACTCTATCAAGAGTATAACTGAGAAGATACCATTTATTGCTAAAATTATCGATTGGACCACCAAATTCAAGTTTCAATCGGGTTTTCGAAGTTTGTAGGTCTCAAGATCTTGTTCAATTTTTTTTATTTCAAATTAAAATCTCCCTTTACCTATCCATAAAGGACCCGCTACCTTCGTCATATCATATGTTTTTTTTTACTTTTTATATCACACAACACTTAATACTCACTAAGTATTGTGTGTGTTTCGAGATTAAAATGAATTTGTGATTTTTAATTAAGAATCTCATTGGGTTGGATAGGATAATCATTTGATGCATTTGCAAAAAATATAATTAGTTAAATGCCGACGAAAAATTTCAATGCGGTCTGCATTAAATTTTTTCCAGAAATTGACCAGAATTATGTACTAACTTCATGGTAACTGCTTGTCGACTTGACTGGAATATGTGAGTACTTGTTTAATTATGTTCGTAATTTTATTTATGGCATTCGATGTAATCTTTTCACGACTTTTGTGTATTGATATCTTTCTAAAAGTTTACTAATAAGTAGTACTTACTTGTGAGGCACATGCGGTAGTAACCTATGGATGTTAGTGGTGGTGATTGTCTTTAGAGACTCGGGGTCCACAAAGGCACTCACAGCTTCCGGTAACTCATGGGGCATGGTTGCACTCACAAGGGTGATCTGACATCCAACTGGAGGAGTTTGAATTTCAACTTTGTGGTGAATCTGTAAAATAATGTTTATTGCATAATTATAAGCTGTGTAAATTTCGATTAATCAGTGGTTTTTTGTTTGTTTTTTTTTGGGGTGAAGAACTAGCAACCAACCAGACGGATCACCTGATGGTAAGTGATTACCGCAGCCCATTGACACTCGCAACACAAGAGGAGTAGCAACTGCGTTGCCGGCTTTTAACAGGATTTGGGCCTCAGGTATCCTCATTCACTCTACGAAACACAACGTAAGTGTTGTTTTACACCGAGTCCGTGGTATCACTCCGGTCGAGCCGGCCCATTCGTGCCGAAGCATGACTCTCCCACGTTTGAGAAGTTGAGATGCAGTTATCATAGTTGTGTTACTGGAAATCAACTTAAAATCCTACAAGAACACCTAGTAATACTTTGTAAGGAGTCTTTTTAGCACGTTACATTACATGGTTTTAGTTTGTTTTAAATAAAACTGGACTAAATCATTGTTTTGACATAGATTATTTTGCCATGTAATGTTGCCAATATTTATTAAAAAAAGAATAAACGTCATCTGACATCTGTCAAAGTTTGACGTATTCATCCTACCAGCTGAATTCATGATGGACTGAACATTTTCAAACTAATAAATTTTTATATTTTTAATCCGGCCTAATTTCGTGCCGCTTTCATTATAATGTTATTCTAAATTGTTTTGCAAAGCCTGGCCAGGCTGCTATCATATGTTATGGACCCATATTTTGTTGGGAAGTCGAAGATTTTATTAGGACTTGTTCATGGCACTTACTCTGGTTTGAATCTTGTACGATTTGGCTACAATCAGCTTTCGCTATTGTTCCAGGCTAATCTACAGCTATTGACCTAATTCTCGCCCGCTGGCGAAGAATGGGATTTGTTTGTTGAAAAAAAACGGTAAGTAATTTTGTTCAAGGTAACCACGTTTTGACATGTGCTCGTTACGTCCCCTTTTCTAATCCAGGCTTATTTTGTTGCAGCCTCGGCGTTTTTTTTATATATTATAAAATTTTAAATTAAACTTTGGTTCTCTAACTTCAAAATTTTGGATCGTGCCGCATCGCGCCTGACCGGGATGGCAGCCGTTCCAGGGGGCTTACTCTTGAACTCAATCGACCCGATAGATCGACATTGAAATTATGACGTTTCTTCAAGTTTCGTACTCTTGAATGCGAGACTAGCGCCATATTGATTCAATATTGAGCGGTTATTGAGTGAATTAAATTCAATTCGGATTGAATTACTGTAACGGTTAATTTTCGTAGTGGAAAAACACTCGAGCGGCTAGCATCTTAGCTACCTTATATGTAACGACTCAATCGTAAACCAATCAAGTTCCCAATCCAGTCCTAATGGATTTGTCTTCAAGAGTACGAAATCGCCTGACAGGCTAATTGAAATTGGAATCGGATTGCGTTTGGATCGGAATTGGATTATTTTCAAGAGTAAGCCTGCATGTATTTAAATATCTAACATAATTATAATTAGTATGCAGAATTGGTATGTAGTTTAAATGACATAACTTCAGTCAGATGCAATAATGACCACCAAATAATTTACATGTTAATCTATAGTCATAAGTACCTACCTAGTTTTCTAAATTGAAACAGTTTATGCAACCTACAGGGAATAAAAGACAGGTAAAAGAGTGTGTTGTCTTTTTATTATCCTCCCACCGTCAGATTTAAAAGTTTAATCCTCGGATGGTTAGCTTCCGGCAGCATTTTTTTAGTGGTGAGCTCCTGGCGCCCGAATTGCATTTATCTTGTTATTTATATTATATTTTGGAGCCCACTCATTTTAAAATCATTCCCACTTTGTATCGGGTAACACACACCCCATTATTTTCATTTTTTTTTATTTAATACCAGTTAATATCAATTATAACAAAGTACGTATATATTATTAATGTAGCAAGTGGCGTTATGAAGTTAGTTCTTGCCTACAATCTACACCTATAGGATAAGTTTGAACCCCAAAACCTCTATTCTATGATGATGTTGCATAATATTGTATACTTACTGCAAACTTCTTCAACAAATGAACCAACTTGTCAATAAAGCTGTCGTCCAACAACGTATCTGCTTCGTCCAAAACCACATGATGCACATTATTGATCTTGAAAATACCAGTTGTAACCAGTTTACTGTACGCTCCCAGCGTAGTTACGAGGAGATCAGAGTATTCTATTGGAGGGTTTAACATTTTCTGCTTTGTGCGCCCTCCAACAAGTGTAGTCACATTGAGGTTTAAGCGTTGAGCAATGTTTTGAGCTACCTCCCCTACTTGAGTGGCTGTAAAATAATGTTAAGAATGTTACATTATGCTCATCGCAGATAAAGTTTGTGATCTTGAGTTGTTAAACCAATAAGTAACTATTCAATTAGTAAGTACTTTATTTTTCATACATACATACATAAAGTCACGCCTCTTTCCCGTAGGGGTAGGCAGAGACTACAGACTTCCACTTGCTACGATTCTGACATACCTCTTTAGCTTCATCCACACTCATCAATCTTTTCATACATGAACGTCGGTTTAGGGTACTCTTGACCAAGCCATTTTTCAAAACGTCCTCAACCTGATTTCGGAACGTTCGCCTAGGCCTTCCCCTTCCTACATTCCCATTCACTTGACTCTCGTATATCTGTTTAGTCAGTCTCCTTTCATTCATTCTTTCAACACGACCAAACCATCTCAACATACCTTTCTCGATTTTAGTCACTACATCTTCATTCACACCACAACGTTCCCTTATCACACTATTTCTTATCCTGTCACTCAATTTCACTCCAATCATACTTCTCAAAGCTCTCATCTCAACTGCATTTATTCTACTTTTATGCTTCTTCTGCCACACCCATTTTTTTATTTTTCAGAACACATAAAATCCAACATATTTACAGATGGAAATAATTATTTGTTTATTGTAAATCAATCTTACAGCACATTTGACATAGTGACTAAGCAACCATCTTCTATGCTACATATTGTGGGTTTGATCCCCACACAGAACTAATATTTGTGTGACCTACAGGTAGTTGTTCCGGGTCTGGGTGTTTGTAAACACACCCACGATACAGGAGAAAATCCTTGTGTGGGGCTAACTCCCTAAGATGACTCTGACCCGAAATTTAGTATTTTTTTTAAATTAAATTCCATTATATAAATACTGCTTTTTTGTCAAATATGAGATGATGATACTTAAGAAATTCAAATATTTACCTAACTTAAATGATTTAATTTGACATGTGAAACTATTGTTTAGTTCCAAGGATAGCAATCTGTGCTCACAACCAATCACACTATTGACATTTAGCAGAAACCTCATTCCACATACAATAGGGTATTATTATTCCTGAACCCATAGTACCTTTCCCCTTCGGTCAGATACGCACCCTGGTAAGAAAACGGACTAGGGATAGACACAACAACTACTGGACAAACCACCGTGAGTGTAGGCAGGCTAAGGAGGCTCTCCCTTCCATTGACGACTGCATCACCAGGCAGCTACTACAGCTGTCCAAACAACACTTGAGGACAGTCACTGCAGCCGTTACTGGCCATGGTATCACAGACAGCCCCCTTTGCAGAGCCTGCCTGGGGGCTGACGAGACAGCGGTCCACGTGCTCCTGCACTGTCCTGGTGTCGCCACATACAGGGCAAAGTACCTCGGCAACCCGAGTACTCTCCGAGAGGCTGTAGGCAACATTGGGCGCCTGTCGGCCTTTCTCGAGGAGTTGGGGTGGTTTGATTGAAAACCCAACATCGTGCCACCCACACGCAAAATACGCGCTTAGTCGTGGAGTTGGAGAGAGAGTGGAAAAAAGCCCGCTATACCAATACCCAAATACCCTATTAATTGACAGATGACAAAACTGACCATTTTGACTGACCAGTTAGCACAAAATAACTGCACATTTTGCATGCAAATGCACTGTGCAAACTTTCCCCCTCTCCGTTAGTTTTGGGTCAAGTTATTTTGCGCAAACTATACTAAATACCTATATTTGATTATAAGTAAGTTTTTTTTTTTTTAATGTTGCCCCACACTCGGATTCTCTCCTGTATTGTGGGTGCGTTTACACAAATTCTCACATACACAAACGCCCAGACCCGGAACAACTACCTGTAGATCATACAAATACTTGCTCCGTGTGGGGATCGAACCCACAACACGTGTCGCAGAAGCCGATTGCTCAGCCGCTACGCCAAACGTGTCATCAAAGTTAAAAAGTAAAGTTTAAAAGTAAAGACTGTATGACTTCTTAGTGCTTCACAGAACGTTTTTTTTTTCATTAAGGTCTCCCAAAAATGAGGTAGCCTCTATTGATTCTATACAACCTAATGTATTTTTTATAATATAAATTGATATGATACAATTATGATTATGACAACTGTGTCAATAATTAGAATGCATCACTCTTAAACAAATTAAATATCTTACCTAACTCTCTACTAGGTGTTATGACCACAGCTAAAGGACTGTTGAAATCCTCCTTTATATTTGGCTTCCAATCCAAAATATGTTGGAAAATTGGCAGCAAGTAGGCCAGTGTCTTCCCACAGCCGGTCTCTGCTGTCATGATAGTGTTGTGGCCGTTCAGTATAGCCGGGATTCCTTTAGTTTGAATAGCAGTCGGCAAAGATATCCCTTGCTCAGACATAACCTCAATCAGGCTCGGACACACGCCGATTTCTTCAAAACTCTTCTTGTAAACCGGCTTTTCCTCCTCCTTGTTGGCATTTCCATAGATTATGAAGTAATCGTTCTTCGATTTCTTGTTCAACCAGCCCTTGGAAGCCAGAGGAATACCGTCGAACTTTCTGTAACTCTGACCATCGTAATGGTTGAATTCTGGCCGATTACACGATATTATGGGGAGTTTTTTTTTCGCCTGCTGTACGCTATAATACCGGCAATATGTTAAGTTAATTATGGGACGTAATTTCGACATTTCACGGTAAATTATTACGAACGCAAAATGAAATAATGATCTTTGTTATTGATAGCACAGATAATAGAATACATAGATTAATATGTATATTTGGGTATAGATGGGTATGTCAAATGAAAAAAATATGTCTAAGAAAGTGGCACCACCTGGTGCACATAGTTGAAATTCTGAATAGCTAGATATAATTATAGATGGGTACGTATATATATATTGGGTTACGATAGATAGAACTCGAAGTCAATCAGAAAAGCACAGCTACAGCGGAGGATACTTCAACTCAACACCAATAGCGATGAAACAACTTTCAAAGCAATTACAAGTATAAAATAATACTCAGTAACGCAAAAAGTTAGATGAATGCCTGTGCGCATCAAAACGGCAGACATCTTTTATTGTCATTTTTTAATTTTTTTATAAATGTGTTCATGAAAGTTGCCGTCATTAAATAAATTTTAGTAACTTGCTATTATAAGCCAAATTAATTACTTTTACTGACGTTTTATTAGCAAAATAATGTAATTGTATGCTTCTGTGATTATATTTTATTTTAAAATGATGTTATAATAAAATGAAAAAATATATTCTTCAAGAACTTAAAATTCTTTTTAGTAATAGCAACATTGTCGAGGATTTTACTAAAATGCTTTAACTATCAGCACTAGATGGCGCGAGACGAAAACAGTTCCAGCAATTATGTTCTAAGAGAATGCACCATGATAGAATACTAGTGACAGACAGACAGCCGACAGTTTTTTTTTTTAATTTTTTGTTATTATTATGGCGCCACACTTTGTGTATTTGCCAGTGTCAAGTATTAGAGTAATCAAGTAATTAGAGTATTTACAAAGAATATTTCCCATCATGGGATTGTATTATGGCACCACACTTTTTGTTTTCGCCAATGTCAAGTATAAGTTCAGTTGCCCCAATAAAACGGTAAAAACTTTATTGAGGTTTCGATGGAGTTTAGGAGTGAACCCAAAAAGTCTCGATTTTCAATTTTATATCATTTGCCTACACTCTCACACGTTCACGAACAATTCATGGTTAATTATCCACCATAATTACACATTAAACTTCGGAGAAATTCAAGTTTTGAAAAATAATATAAAATCGACAACGTGCACTTTTCATTTTCCCGCCTAAACTCCCAGCCGACAGTTAGACATGACATGCAGATGCAGACATGGACAAACAAAATATATCAAAATTCAAAACATAAATAAAATCTTATTTCACACACAAATCGTATACGTGTATCGATAATCCGAACTGATTTCATTTTCATAAAATCAAACCATTGCAGTCTAAATCGACCTCACAAAAACGCGATGTATCGGTTTCAACTTACAAAAAAAAAGTTGTTTAGATTACAATATTCAACCCAAAGAGTATAATAATATAGTTGTACATTCAACCGCTGAATGAATTAAATGAACGGACAAGTGTTGCTAGGTAAGTCAGATTTGAAAAGTTACAGTGTTTTGGATAAAAAATAACAGTAGTTTGGTACAAAATTATAGTAAATTTTATATCTATGTTAAACTCATCGCTGTTAATTTATGTATAAAAACCAGTCTTTCAAACTGTTTTGAGAGGGATTTTCAGAGGGATCCGGCATTTTTGCCGGATTGAGGGATTATGGCTAATGCTACAGAATAGAAAATGGTAAGCACCTACAATTCCATACTAAAACATACTACACTTCCGTTTAACACATATAGATCTTTATTTTTCTAACTTAAAAAGAATTACAGTGGTTTTTCATATACTGTATTTTTGTATATACTATACCTAAATGCAGCATATTATAGTAAATTTACTGTAATTACAATGCACCTGGCAACACTGAAAAAAAAAAAAAAAAAAATTTGCCAGTGTCAAGTATTGGAGTAATCAAGTACACAGTATTTCCCATCATGGGATCATATTATGGCACCACACTTTTAGTATTCGCCAGTGTCAAGTCTTAAGGTGGATAGTTCACCTGAGCCGCGGCATTGCCTGCAGCATTAGCATTTTGGCCAAAATTGACGATTGTGCCTAATTTTAGCTACAATATCGATTTACAAGCAAAGTTTTTAATGCTCAGATGTGAATATTGTATAGCTAATGCCGCATTTACTACAGCTAGGAATCTAGAATGTGTTATACAACTACAAATTGCGAAAAACCAATTGAAATTTGAATTTGGCGGGCTCAGGTGAACAATCCGCCTTAAGTAACTACTTAAGGCGGATTGTTCACCTGAGCCCGCCAAATCCAAAGTTTCTGCCGTTTTATTGGGCAACTGAACTCAGTTGCCCCAATAAAACGGCAGAAACTTTATTGAGGCTTCGATGGACTTTAAGAGTGAACCCCAAAAAGTCTTTCAATTTTATATCATTTGCCTACCTACACTCTCACACGTTCACAAACACTTAATGGTTAATTATCCACCATAATTACACATTAAAACTTCGGAGAAATTCAAGTTTTGGAAAATAATATAAAATCGACAACGTACACTTTACATTTTCCCGCCTAAACTCACGGACAGACTTTGGGGCTGGGGCAATACAACGAATTTATTTTTACCGGTTACTTTTTAATTTAACGACATGCCCAAAACAGTAGGTAAAATAAAAGTGAATAGTTTGTATCATTCTTACATCCTTGTCATGCCATATGATAGAACGAGACCAAAGACAGTTTCAGGTTCATATTTTCATCTGGCTTTTTAGTTCTTGGCTTGCCTCACTTTACTTCAATTCTTCAATGCGTCAGTGTTGAACTCGTATTTAATACTCTGAGCGTAGAACCAATACAGAACCAAATCATTAAATATTTATAAAATATTTTTTTCTTGCCATTGACAATCTTGTAGTTCAGAATTCGTATCGAAAAGGAGACTGAATGCAGACAGTCTAGGATAAATTTAAGATAAAAAAATAAATATGAATATCGCGCGTAAAAGAAATCAAGTGATCTGTGTATTATGTGGGATTTTAATCATCATTATTGGAAATCAACTGAAGTAAGTATAATAGGTACCTTTTATTTCAATATAGGTACTTGCCTACTTATCCTAATTTTGTCGTTTGTTATTTTGGTTATTATTATACTTACTAACTAGCTTCTGCCCGCGACTACGTCTGCGTGGACTTCATAATTGGGTCCGACCTACATAAAAAGTAGCCCATGTGTTATTCCAGACTATAATCTATCTCTGTGCCAAATTTTATCAGATCCGTTCAGCCGTTCTGGCGTGAAAAAGTAACAACAATGTCAACCATCCGTCCATCCTCACAAACTTTCGCATTAAGTAATAATATTAGGATAGGATTAGTCGTGCCCGCTTTGCATAAATTAATTAAGTATCTATAAATTATATAAATTAAATTACTTACCTATTTAATTTAAGCTGCCTCATTAGCCTAGTGGTCCGGAGCACCACTGCTACGCGAGAGGTCTTGGGTTCGATTCCCAGGTCGAGCAGTGTTATTGGGTTTTTCTATGAAATTCCCAGTAGCAGCTCGGAGTTTGGAAGTTGTGCCCGGTTAATGGCAATAGGCTCGCCACCTATTACATGGGACCATACCGGCGAACTGTGGGTGTACAATAAGTAGGTAGGCCTCTGCCAAACATACAACCAGAATACAGGCGTGATGGTATGTTAGTGGCATCCCTCTCTTTCACTCGGAAAATGATGGCAATAACACGTCATGATACGGCCTCTGACCTATCTACGGAAAGAAACTATCAAGAAATCATCTATCCGGCCATAACTTTGCAATGCACGACTGACTCTGTATAACGAAAAATTTTATCTCAACGAAAAATAATTTAACGTAAAAAACCACATTCAAAAACG
Organism: Acronicta leporina; assembly: GCA_947256265.1. Lineage (NCBI taxonomy): Eukaryota > Metazoa > Arthropoda > Insecta > Lepidoptera > Noctuidae > Acronicta > Acronicta leporina. Next base: position 1,775,048 of record OX366518.1, on the reverse strand, counting down.
AAAAAAAAATACTTAATTGAAATAACTTTTTACGGATGATATCGCATTGATATTATTTAACTAGTAATAAGTTGTTTTATTTCAACGTCTTATTCGAAAAGTGTGAGAAATCAGTAGGTAGGTTTAGAAAATAAAATTATTGAAGTGAAAACTTCTTTAGCGGCGTTGTGCACCCTAATCCAAAATTCGTAAGACGGTTGTGACGACTATACGTTAAGAAGATGTAATATAAATTGTCATGTTTGTGTACGATAGCGCAATAAATGAGTATTGTATTTTATCACATAAAAGACAGTACTTTTATACTGACAAGTAATTAAAGCAATTCGTGCGAAATTATTCCCTAACCATTCCAAAATAATCAAAAATGCACAACATTAATTTACAAGGTGTCACTTCTGCCGGCACTCCCGGAGTGCACCCCGTTTTATTTTAGGTAGGTTAAATGTGTAAGTGTAAAACCGTTTCGAAGGTCGAACCGATTTGGTAGGATTGTAGTGGACATACATAAGCGCGTGCCACACGTCAGGTCACGGCCGAGCCGCGCCACGCACTGAATCGGGCTGCGCTGCCGCCTCGTCGGGCGCCTATCTGTATGGAGTGAAAGGCGCATGCTCCGAACAACATCCCTGCGCCGAGTTGATTTGAAGACTAAGCCAGAATCGTCGACCGCGCGTTTATATATGGACGCAACCTTTTATACCCAGCGCCGTCCTACGTCACGAAGTGAAGATCATGCTCGGACGCCGCTATTGGTCAATACAATAACCTGGCCCCCTTACAAACAGCGGAAATTGTACATACTAAATTGTTAATATAACATGTTTATTTTTGTAAATAAAGTTAGTTAAAACCGATCCTTGTTTAATTTCTACCTAGTTGCACCAACAGTGGTGACCCCGCGTGATCATGGCTCAAGAACGCATAGTCATGCTGTCGGATCAAGATATTGAGACGATCTCCATTAAAGCAAGAATACCACAGTTCTGGCGGGACAAACCTAGACTGTGGTTCGCGCAATTTGAGACAATTACCGCCAACCAGAAGCTAGGTGATGAAGCTAAATTTGGACTAGCAGTCGCCCAACTTGAGAAGATGGATATCGAGCAAATCGGAGATATTATTCTGTCACCGGCCAACACAGGCAGGTACGAGGCATTGAAAAACAGATTGATGTCCGTCTACGAGGAGTCGGAAAACAAACAACTGCAGAAGCTGCTTAATGACGTCGAATTGGGTGACCAACGTCCTTCCCAACTTCTGAGGCGAATGCGTGATCTGGCCCGCGACAAAATACCCGAAGACACACTGCGCATGTTATGGATTAGCCACCTACCGCCCGCGACGAGAGCTGTATTGGCGGTTAGCGAGGAATCAAAACTGGACTCTCTGGCAGCAATGGCTGACAAGATGGCTGAACAGACTAAGGAATTGCATTCAGTATGTTCGTGTGGTAACAGCAGCGGAACATCACAGCGAGCGACATCATCATCAACAGACGAGAAAATCCTCTACATGATTGAGTCGCTGACAAAAGAAATCGCTGCGCTCAAAATGGACAGATCGAGAAACAACTACCGCCGTTCACGTAATAATTATCAACGTAGATCGTGTTCACGTTCGAACTCAGCAAACCGTGCACCATCGACGTGTTATTTCCATCGAAAATTCGGAAAGGAAGCCTACAGATGCCGGAGTCCGTGTAATTTCGAGAAAAAACCAAATCAGACACGGGAAAACTAGAATTGGTTTCAGCTGCGACGGACGCCGAAGTCAACGAAATTTTCAAACACCGTCGTTTATTTATCAAAGAAAAATCTACCGGACTTCATTTTCTTATCGATACTGGTGCCAACGTGTCGGTGCTGCCAATAAGAAAAGCAGAAAAACGCAGAATGAAACATACGAGCAACTTATACGCCGCCAATGGTTCATCAATACCCTCCTACGGCGAACGAACGATGGTCTTGAATATTGGTTTACGACGACCCTACATCTGCAATTTTGTGATCGCCGAAGTGACTAGGCCGATATTAGGCGCTGACTTCCTGCACCAACATCAACTCACAGTGGACATTCATGGCCGGCGTCTAATCGACAAACAAACCGGACTGTCTGTCGTGGGTTACGTTTCACCTACATCGGAACAAAGTATCAACACTGTTAACAATCAGCAACCGTACCATGACCTATTGGCGCAGTATCCGGACATCACCCGACCAACGCTCAAGCTCTGTAACAGTGTGGTGGAACATCACATAGAAACGACGGGACCACCATTATATGCTAAAGCGAGGCCGCTGTCACCCCATAAGTACAAGGCAGCCAAGAAGGAATTCGAGCAAATGATGGAACAAGGGATCTGCAGACCATCAAAGAGTCCGTGGGCAAGTCCAATACACATGGTTATGAAGAAAGACGGAACGTACCGAGTGTGTGGGGACTACCGGCGACTGAACGCCATTACAGTCCCAGATCGGTACCCCATACCGAGGCTTCAGGACTTTACCTACAACTTATTAGGAAAGGAAATCTTCACGAAGATCGATTTAAAAAAATCCTACTACCAAGTCCGGAACAAAGAGGAAGACATTGCCAAGACAGCTGTGATAACACCTTTCGGGCTGTTCGAATTTACACGAATGTGCTTTGGCTTACGTAACGCCGGGCAGACATTCCAACGTCAGATCGATAGTGTGCTGCGAGGTCTCCCGGTGTTCCCATTCGTCGATGACATTCTTCTAGCATCTTCTACAGAAGAACAGCACAGAAAAGCCCTAGAAGATGTCTTAAAAAGGCTTAACGACAATGGATTGCAGATAAACGTCGCCAAATGTATTTTCGGCCAGCCGACACTTGAGTTCCTGGGCTACGCAATAACCGCCGAAGGAATTAAACCGACTGACGAGAAGGTTAAGGCTATTACAGAATATCCACGGCCGCAAACAATCCAACAACTTCGTCGTTTTCTCGGCATGATAAATTTTTACCGGGAAAATATTCCTTACGCCGCTGAACACCAGAAAGAGTTGAACGCCTACCTGCTTAAGTCAAAGAAGAATGATAAGACACCTATTCAATGGTCTGAGAAGGCAATAGAATCGTTCGAGAAGTGCAAAGAAGATATATCGAATGCCGCGCAATTATCTTACCCCTCTTCAAGTTTCCCGTTCGCCTTATTGACTGACGCATCAGACACCTGCGCAGGCGCCGTACTTCAACAAAAAATCGAGGGACAATGGAAGCCACTCGGATTTTATTCAAAGAAATTCAATGACGCACAGAGGAAATACAGTACGTATGACCGAGAGCTGTTATCAATCTACATGGCTGTTCGTCACTTTCGCCGGATGTTTGAAGGCAGTGACGTCACAGTTTTTACGGACCACAAACCTCTGATCAATGCACTGAAGAGCATTGGGAAAAATGAGACACCGCGACGTGCTAGATACCTAGACTACATCGGCCAGTTCGTCAACAACATAAAACATATAGCTGGCAAAGATAACATCGTCGCCGATGCACTTTCAAGAGTAGAAGTGATAGCGTGTCCATCGCCGATCGACTACGATAACTTAGCTAAAGTTCAAGCCCACGACGCCGAGCTTCAACAGCTGATGCAGGAAGATCGTTATATTTTCAAACGTATAACACCACACGGAGGAGCAACAACAATCACTTGTGAAATGTCGACAGGGTCTGCTCGTCCGTACTTACCGCCCGAGTTCAGACAACAATCTTTCCAAGCGATTCACAACCTTAATCACCCAGGCATAAGGGCGACGAGGCGATTAGTAACTTCACGTTATTTCTGGCCTACAATGAAGACTGACGTCATCGAATGGACAAGGGGTTGTGTGCAATGCCAACGCGTGAAAGTGCACAGACACACGAAAGCACCGATAGCAAGTTTTACACCTGTGGAACGCCTGGAACATCTGCATATCGACATTGTTGGTCCACTGCCATTATCCAACAACTGCCGATATTTGCTCACAATGATAGACCGAGCTACGAAATGGCCGGAGGCACATCCTATCGAAGAAATAACAGCAGAGAAAGTCGCTAGTGTGCTGTATGCAACGTGGATTGCGAGATTTGGATGCCCAGTAACCATCACAACAGACAGAGGCCAACAATTTGAATCTGAGTTGTTTAACAAACTCATGCATCGGATGGGAATACAGCGAACACGAACTACTGCTTACCACCCGCAATCTAACGGTATAGTGGAACGCTGGCACCGCACGCTAAAAACATCACTCGCCGCGCGACTAAATTCTACACATTGGACGCACGAGTTACCTACAGTACTTCTCGGCCTACGCGCAGCTGTAAAGGAAGACATAGGTGCAAGTACAGCCGAATTGTTGTATGGCAAAACACTACGACTTCCCGGAGAATTCTACGGTGAACCTACAACGTCATACAATACGACGTCTCAGTTTATGAATCACCTCAATGAAGCATTAAAAAAAGCGCAGGTGCAAAGAGAATACAATACGCAGCGAGCAACATTCATTCACAGTGATTTGAACAAGTGCACACATGTGTATATACGCAACGATGCAGTGACCAAGCCCCTCACGCCTACATATAAAGGTCCTTATCGAGTCATTGACCGCAACAATAAATATTTCAAGGTGCAGTTAGAAAAAAGAAGCTCAAATATATCAATAGATAGATTGAAGCCAGCATATCATTTGAATACGGACCTACATGAGAAGCAGGATATACCTACATACAGCTATGTTACCAGATCTGGAAGAATTTCTAAACCACCTGTACGCTTCGCTGGCGAGGGAGTAATGTAGTGGACATACATAAGCGCGTGCCACACGTCAGGTCACGGCCGAGCCGCGCCACGCACTGAATCGGGCTGCGCTGCCGCCTCGTCGGGCGCCTATCTGTATGGAGTGAAAGGCGCATGCTCCGAACAACATCCCTGCGCCGAGTTGATTTGAAGACTAAGCCAGAATCGTCGACCGCGCGTTTATATATGGACGCAACCTTTTATACCCAGCGCCGTCCTACGTCACGAAGTGAAGATCATGCTCGGACGCCGCTATTGGTCAATACAATAACCTGGCCCCCTTACAAACAGCGGAAATTGTACATACTAAATTGTTAATATAACATGTTTATTTTTGTAAATAAAGTTAGTTAAAACCGATCCTTGTTTAATTTCTACCTAGTTGTACCAACAGGATCTTTTATTTTCGCCACAGACTTCCGAAACTGTTTTGCACTTGGGCACAGATAATAGAATACTAGACTTGGGTAACATTATTATTTATTTATTTGAAGGCGGTTTTATTTTTTGCTATGAGTAAGTAATTTTATTTTGATCATCATTTTGAGTGTAGAGTAGTATTTTACGTAGGTACTTACCTACCTTGACAATGTCATCATTTATTCGGTCGGTAAGGATCGGTACGTGTTATTGTCATTTTGTTCTAAATTTTTGGATCAGATTTTCACCGAATTTCAATGTAAAAAATTTCGGAGAACGCGAGATAATAAATAAATAAATCATTTATTTCTCCTCACTTATACAGACAAAAATAGTACCTATACATTATTCAAAATGTGAGGAGCTGGTGTGTGAAATAGGTATATTGATTAACATAATACAGATCACCAGGTCCTCAACCTGTGACATTTTGAGTAATATACAGGGAAGGCATGTATAAGGAATCATAATTTTCTATTTACGGTAGGAGACAGGGCAAAGTGCAAGGTAAACATTTTTAATCAGCTTCAATGGAGCAGCAATGGAGCGTAGGTTTTTAGAAATCACTATAAGTTTTCTTATTCTTGCTCTCAGGAGATCGATTTGACCATGAAAGTTAATTTTTTTGTCAACTACAACGCAAAGGATCTTACTGATTGCACTTTGAAGTCTTGGACATTTGCAAGCAAGGTCTTCATGATTAGCGCATATATGTGACCTAATGTTATAACAATTTTCAGTGCCATCCACGGACCCAAGAGAGAACGTCAAGAATTTGGCAAGAAAAACCTCCTCCTTTTTTGAAGTCGCTTAAAAAGTAGTACAGTCAGCGTCAATTAGTTAGTGACACTCAGGGTATTCAAATAGATAGGACGAAGTCAATAATATCGGTACAAACAAAGTTTCCATAACGTTGTCAACATTGTAGTCTCTCAAAAGGTCGAGTCGTTGAAAACGATATATAGATAGGTTCGCAGTCAAACCGACATAAATATGGTAACAGTCATCGCGCCAATGGTATCGAAGCATTTTGTGCAAGCGCTATCAATGTCTATTACAAAATATGAAATATATTTTTTTTCGAATCCGAAAAAGTGCGAATACTTAAGCGGAATTGAGAATTTGAAAATGAATAAATAATAGGTAATGTTACATAGGTGCAAAACAGTTTTGGAAGTGTGTGGCGAAAATAAAAGATCCTACCAAATCGAGGTTCGACTTCCCAAACTGTTTTACACTTACACATACCTATTGGTATATGAGTATTTAATTTAAAAAACGGGTTGCACTCCGTGAGTGTCGGCAGAAGTGAAAACTTGAAAAGTTGTGCATTTTTTAAATATGACGTATATTTATGAAGTTTTCTGTGTTCTGTAAGTTCGAAAGTAACTTTATTGAAAGTGCTCATTTTGTGGTTTATTCGAAATGTGTTTATTTTAATTCGGTACTCAAGTAATAGTCTCTACATTATGATATAAGTGCGGTAAGCTGAAAATTGCCACAAGAAAGCAGTCTGTATTTTATCAAAGCGCACGTACCTATGTCATACGACGTTTTATAACATATTTGTGAGGAAGTAAATAAAACTCGGACTTTCTGAAACGAATAATTCTGTAATCACTTGTTATAGCAGATAAAAATAATTAAAATTGATTATTACTTGTTCACAAATTAGCGATGCACGCGCATCAGCAAAAACAGCCAGTATTAAACTAATACAGTTAATAAATATTTTTCTGTTACAGGTAAATGGTTGTAATTTATTGTCGAAATTAATTAAATTAAAGAATTAAATGTTTATTTATTATATTTTATCTCCCAAAGTTAATTTTATTCATAAAATGTTGACCACTTTTCTGACATAAAAACTCTTTGCTAAGATTTAAAAAAGTACTGTTCGACTGTTCGTTTAGACGGAGCGATCTTGATAGTGCGTTTTACATTACAATAACGCACAAGTATCTGTACGTAATGAGATATAATACGATATTGAAATTGGTGAAATTAGAGACCCTTTACGAGCAAATCTATACTAATATATAAAGCTGAAGTGTTTGTTTGTTTGTTTGCTTGAACGCGCTAATCTCAGGAACTACTGGTCCGATTTGAAAAATTCTTTCAGTGTTAGATAGCCCATTTATTGAGGAAGGCTATAGGCTATATATCATCACGCTACGCGGACGAAGTCGCGGGCAGAAGCTAGTCTTATATATATAAAAGAAAGTCGTGTTAGTTACACTATTTATAACTTAAGAACGGCTGAACCGATTTGGCTGAAAATTGGTGAAGAGGTAGCTTAGAACCAGGAGACGGACATAGGATACTTTTTATCCCGTTCCCGTGGGATGTGATGACAGACCGAATTCCACGGGGGCGAAGCCGCGGGCAGAAGCTAGTATGTTATAAAAATAAACACGAAATAATTTCGTATTAATATAAATTTGTGACATGAACAATGAACATGATATTGGATCACGGATTCTGCTCTCTTGCTATATGAGATTATGTTTTAACTTGCTCATACTCAATAACAATGAGGTTTATATCTATTTTCAGTCAGCTGTTTGCTTACAATCTAAGTATAGTAAACGGCTATTAGCGAAATTCTTTATAAAACTATAGACATGTCTATGACGTCATGAAAAGGCCAACAATAGTGTCTATCCCCTTCATTTTGTTAATTGATGTGAGAAATAATATTTAAAATATATAGCGGTAAAGTTTATTATTCTGTGCTCCATATTTTTGAACACAGAATGCTTGGATACCATTGGCGCGATGACTGTTACCATATTTATGGGGGTTTACTGAAACTATCTATAAGAAGTTTTAAACGTCTCGACCTTTTGAGCGAACACAATATCATCACGCATGTTTCCCCGAAGGTCCCATTTAATAGGGGGCGAGCTTATTGCCATCACAGATAAAAGAATACTAGTTGCCATTAACCGGGCACAAATCCCAACTCCGAGCTGCTACTCAGAATTTTACTTGTGAATAAGTTGTGCGTATGATGTGTAGGTATATCTTAAAAAAATATAATTAATGTAAAACTATTTTAATTATTCGACACAACCCGTTTCCTACTCAATAACTAAAGAAGGCCCGCAGTATTATAGTTTCCGTGCAAGGTGATTAAACCTGGGATTGAACTAATGAAAATAAAACTGTGGAGTTTTTGTGAAGACAACATGCATCTTCTCTCTGGACCCTTACCCACCTCTCTACGGTAATATTTTTAATATCTATTATTTTACAATTTGAGCCTCCTAGGATTCCATGGTTTGGTCATGGTGAATTAAATAGGTTTTTTAAAAAACTTTCTAAGATTTTCTCCTGTATCGTGAGTGCTTTTGCAAACACAAATTCTCACTTATACCTACAAACGCCCAGACCCGGAACAACAACATTGCAGCAGATTGCGTTCTGGTCATAATGAAAAAAGTAAACATGATTGTGAAGGGTATGGAAAAATTTAAGATGTCTAATGTCCAACACTTACCGATGGAATGTGAACAGGACGGGAGGACAGGAGGGTGAGAGCTGGAGAGAACCTTCATAAAAATAATAAAATATGTAGGCCTAGTTAAGGCCAAGGAAAACTTGTTTTTATAATGGTAGCTGGTTCGTTATCTCCTTAGTCGCACGATATGTCACAATAACTTATTATATAGGATGTATTAGATTTATTTAGTTACTTTGGAATACGATGAGGCTGACATACCGCTTTGTAACAGCCTCTAAATAGAAGGACAATAAAAATATAAAAATATTTTAGTAAATTAAGTATTTTTAAAGGTATATTTACGGTGGGATAGCCATGTTTCAGCAGGAATGGGCCAGCCCGACCGGAGTGATACCACGGCTTCATAGAAAACCTGCGTGAAACAACGCTTACGTTGTGTTTCGCCGAGTGAGCGAGGATACCGCAGGACCCAAACCCTTTTAAAAGGCAACCGGCAACGCACATGCGACTCCTTTGGTGTTTGCCCCCTATATCCCATAAAAAAAGATATACAATTACGTTTTAGCTCAAGATAAATTCGATCTCAGCCTCATACTCAACTAAATAACACTGCCAGAGGTCGTTTTTTTTTAAATGTTGAACATGCGTAATTGTCAACAGTCATCAAAACAATTAAGTACTGATATAAGTACCTACCATTCTGCGTATTTACAAAAAACTGTTTTCCCGCGTATTAAGGAACTATTTATTTATAAGTACCTTACCTTTTTTTATCACCAAAATATACCTACCTTTTTTGTTTTGATTTGTAATCTTTAATAGACTTAACTTCCGTTGATAATAGGCACCAAAAAGTAAGTAAAACCGCCATAACTAGAACTACCCACAAATTAACTTTATCGGAAGTCTTTCGTAGTGCCTTCGATTTTTTAAATTTTTCGTTCGTCACGGATTTCCGAAAATGTTTGGCACATAATATAATTTTTTATGTTTTATGAAGGCGTTTAAATTTCTTTTTGCGCAGCGCAGCACAGCGCTGTAAAAAAGCGTTACCTACCTTAAAATATAAATTATAGGTAAGTTTATTTATACATACAAGTACAACTGACATTGAAAAAATATATTGTATTCCACACTGAAAAAAAACTGTTTAGATCAGTAGGTTTTCGTCAAGAATAATAAACCTGTTCTCCTAATGACATTGAACGAACTATAAAAAAAAATCTTACATTTTGATAGAGTAGGTCGATACCTGTTGCTTAATTGCACGAGTTACGACGAGTATCGAAACAGCTATGTATTTAGGTAGAGTTAATTTTTTTTTTACTAAAACCTAGTAATCGTTGCTAGTGATGACTGCTTCAAAGGTTTATTTATTTCTCTTAGGTTTAAAGACATTTATTCTCATTAAAAACAAACAGTCACTTACATGAGAACATTATTAACATACAAGTAGAATATTATAGGGTTGTCGTTCATACTCTTAGAATGCATTCGATATTATAAATCCGTAGGCACGATTGGCACATAGGTAGGTACCTAATTGTTGTCTTTCACTCCACAGGACGTATGGTCGACGGGTCGAGAAGTTTAAAGTTCTGTGAAATTTGTGTCGGAGTTTAGGCGGGAAAATGAAAAGTGCACATTGTCGATTTTATATTATTTTTCAAAACTTGATTTTATCCCTAAGTTTTATGTGTAATTATGGTGGATAATTAACCATTAAGGGCCACTTGCACCAACTTCATAATTGTATTTAAACACGATTTTTCATAGAAATTTCAATTTAAACACATTTAAGAAGTTGGTGCAAGGGGCGCTAAGTGTTCGTGAACGTGTGAGAGTGTAGGCAAATGATATAAAATTGAAACTTTTTGGGTTCACTCCTAAACTCCATCGAAGCCTCAATAAAGTTTCTACCGTTTTATTGGGGCAACTCAACAACTTATACTTGACACTGGCGAACACAAAAAGTGTAGTGCCATATTACAATCCCAAGCAATCCCATAATGGGAAATATTATTTGATTACTCTAATACTTGACACTGGCAAATACACAAAAAGTGTGGCGCCATAATAATAATAATAAAATATTGTGTCTGTAAACGCACGTTATTTTATCCACACCCACGATTGGGAAGACCACGATGTGGCCCATCCGCGGTTGATGGGTAATACATAAATTCCTGAACAACCTGTATATAGATTTTTTTAAATACCACGTCATTACTTAGTAAATGACAAGTAACTTCTTTGTAAGTGCTAAGCGTCCAGTCAAGTAATTGTATAGATAATAATAACCAATAAGTGGATAATTATATTGCAATAGCGATAAACAGTGACAGCCTTGTGAGCGTGCTTAGCTGTTCGACCTGCGCAAGGAAATACGAGCTCATCTCCGGAAGACTAACTTCCGGCTGTTTGCGCGAGTTACAAAATAATGACCACTGTTTTTTTTATGGGATAGGTGAGCAAACGAGCAGGCGGATCACCTGATGGTAAGCGATAACCGACGCCCATGGACACCCGCAACACCAGAGGAGTCACAAGTGCGGTGCCCACCTTTTAAAAGTGTTTGGGCCTCCGGTAACCTCACTCACTCGGCGAAACACAACGCAAGGGTTGTTTCACGTCGGTTTTATGTGAGGCCGAGGTATCACTCCGGTTGAGCCGGCTCATTCGTGCCGAAGCATGGCTCTCCCACGGAAAAAACATTACTGTGTAACATACGTATGTACGTATGTTACACAGTAATGTTTTTTCCGTTTGACATCATTGGTCCGTTTGACATCAGTCGCCCCCTTTGACATCATTGGACCTATGTAGGTCCAATGATGTCAAAGGGGGCGACTCATTAACCGGTCACAAATCCATACTCCGAAGTATTACTTAGGAATCGAATCCGGACTTATAACATTATAACTTATAACTTATAACATCTCGACGTCTCGCCCCCTAATAGTCCTATTACCAACATGGAACCGAACCGTACCTCCTACATTAGTGAAACTTTACATGGCCGTACGTATTAAAATAAACACAGGTCCGACAAAAAGTCAATGAAACTGTTTTGATTGTTTTTTCGATCCTGAGATTATCTTAAAACACCTTTTTTTTCGTGTAAAAATCTTCAGGATTCCCACCGTCTCTCGGAAGGAAAGGCGAAAGGGTTATGTCGGACTCCTATTGACTAAAACACACAGCCATCCATATCTCTTCTATTCCAGATCTTGAATGAATGCACACGGCCCTCGTGTGCGTTGCCTTTGCCATATCGAGATCGCTTTTAGCGATAAGACCACCCATTGTACCATATTCTATGATTGATAACTTATACTTGACATTACTTTTTTGTGTACAATAAAGGATATTCTATTCTATATCACAAAAATGCAGCTTTATTATGTTGCTATCCCGGGATATGAACGCCCCAAGTTGCTCTAAGCGTCTGCTCCCAAGTATGCTCTCGTGCTGGTAAATTAGCAGGGATTCCGCGTTTTGCCCTAACTGGGCTGGGCCTGGACACCGAAGCGATTGCCTCTACGGCACCTCAGCCTCCGAGCGGAGCGATATCAACCCTCTCTTGGTGCCGCTCTGCTACCTCCTTCTGGAGCATGACGCACTCGCACAAAAAGGTAACGGCCCTCCAAGTCGCCATTTCTGCCAGTATAGCTGAAACTATACGGCGTACATATTATGTACCATTAGGGTAAGCAGAGACTATAGAATTCCACTTGCTACGATCCTGGCACACCACTTTCGCTTCATCTTCATCCTCATATTTTCGTCGGATTAGGGTGCTCTTAAACTGACCTTTTTTGAGAACGTCTGCAATTTCTGTAGTGATGGATAGGTACCTACCTAAGTTCGTCGAAGCCGCCATGGTATGTTTTAATTTGTATCACTTTCATTCTCTTTACAGGAACTTCATGCATGCCGCTTCTGTGGTAGAAGTAAAGATTCTGTTACCATTCATCAGTCTAATACAGATGGCTATAGTCAGTCTATACTCCTCCGATACCAGTGTATTGCAGTACCCGCCACACGCCACGGTATATGGTAAGCATCTTTTTATTATAAAGCCGGCACCAGTCTGGGGCCGCGGACGAGTTTTCTGTTTCCCGTAGCCCCCGAAGAAAACGTGCAGGAAGGAACACCGTGTGGTTTTTAGTCGGTAGGACACCCACTCTGGGTGGAGTCCGACACGCCCCGCCACCTCCCCGGGCGGCAGAAGTCCATGAGGATTTTCCACACGCACAAAAAATAAAAAGGCCTTCCCTTTCCTACACTCGCATTCACTTGACTCTTGTATATTTGTTTAGTCGGTCTCTTTTCACTCATTCTCTCAACATGACCAAACCATCTTAACATACCTTTCTCTATTTTAGTCACTTTACATCTTCATTCACACCACAACGTCCCCTATCACACTATATCTTATCCAGTCACTCAATTTCACTCCAATCATACTTCTCAAAGCTCTCATCTCAACTGCATTTATTCTACTTTTATGATTCTTCTGCCACACCCAACTTTCACTACATTAGTGTCGGTAGTAACACTCGAATCCTCCATGCACTGCGAAACATGCCCTCTTGGACACTTTCTGACTCCTCATAAAAGCATGCAACGCTCCGTTCACCCTATTTCCAGCATTCACTTCCTAAATTTGTAATGTAAACTCATTCACTAGTTCAACTTTTTCACCTCCAATCAATTGCAATCTGTCACGCTATCATCTCTCATCATCTTCTCCACAATGGTAGAGGTTCGATCCCAGCACGGAACAAATATTTGTATGAAAAAATTACACAACTATTTTATTGCGACAAAAAATCGTGGCAGGAATGTTATCTATGTATCTACCACTGCACTAGCCTAGTGATATGACCAAATCAAAGGTCTCTAGTTCGAATTCAAAGCACATGACTTCGAAAAGTTTTTTTTATAGGATAGGGGAGCAAACGAACAGACGGATCACCTGATGGCAAGCGATAACCACCGCCCATGGACACTCGCAACACCAGAGTAGTCACAAGTGCGTTGCCCGCCTTTTAAAAAAGGGTTTGGGCCTTTTTTTTTTTGTGCGTATGGAAATCCTCATGGATATCCGCCTCCCGGGGAAGGCGGCGGGGTGTGTCGGACTCCACCCAGAATGGGTGACCTACCGACTAAAACCACACGGGTGTTTCGCCTCACCACTTTTTGCTGGGGTTACGGGAGCGAGAATTCATTCATCCGCGACCCCAGCAGTGGCAGACCGCCATTGCGGTCTCCAGCAAAAAGGGTTTGGGCCTCGGGTAACCTCACTCACTCGGCGAATCACAACGCAAGCGTTGTTTCACGCCGGTTTTCTATGAGACCGTGGTATCACTCCGGTCGAGCCGGCCCATTCGTGCCGATGCATGGCATGAGTTTTAGTTAATTATTCCGCGCTTAAACATTGAAGGAAAACATCGTGAAGAGACCTGCATACCTGTGAGATTTTCTCCACAGTGTATGAAGTCTACCAACCTGCATTAGGTTACTGCGGTGGACTATAGCCTAATCCCTCTTATTTTGAGAGGAGACCCATGCCCAGCAAAGGGACAGTGTAATTAGTGTGGGTTGATTAGATATATAATATACAATCATAATTATACATAGGTAATTATATTCGTGATGACATTCTTGATTTTCATGTTTCTAATAAGTAGCAGTAGGTACCTAGTTCTTTTCTTCTATATTTTTAGTTTCTACCTTACTTTCTATTTCTCTTACGTAGATTGAGACCTATCTAAATTATGCTTCTTACAAGATAAGAAATTTGAATTATAATAGGGTATAGGTATGTCAACAAGTCAAGCAGCTGGCTCACAGACGAGCTTTGACCTTTAGCTTAACTTCTGTTATTATAATTGTGTCAGCCACCATTGTGCCTATGGAAACGTATTACTTTGTTTATTTCTTTTTTCGAGAGAGTTCATTTTGGGTTTTACCTTATTGTACTTACACTAGGATTTTCTCCTGTATTGTGAGTGCTTTTGTAAACACAAATTCTCACACATACACAAACGCTCCATTTGGGGATCGAACCCACAACTCGTGGCGCGGAAGCCGATCGCTCAGCCGCTATGCCAAACGTGTCTCCGTGTCCTCGGTTTGTCGGAATCCGGAAATAGCGCGGCGTTATGTACGGACTACGGTTTTGGTTTATCTTTTGAGTAGTCACTATCTCTCTACACACATCAAAAAAAGTTTGCGATCACTTGGAAAAATCGAAATCTGTTTTAGTTACGGTAGATTATTATTATGATTTATTCTTCTTCAGTATTTTTATTTTTTAATTTCAAACTGGGTATTTCTATTTAAAGAAAACACATCAAATATTTTTTTGATAAAGTTCAAGATCGCAAAATCTTTTTGATGTGTGTATTATGACTAGGGTTGCCAACTTATTAGCCTGATCATAGTATTTTTTAGAATACCTAAGCTTTAAAAATAACATAATCGAATTTGACGACCTCTGTGGTTTAGTGGTTCGTGTACCGGACTGCTGACCATGAGGCCGTGGGTTCGATTCCCACAGGAAACAAAAAAATATGTGATGAATATAAGTGTTTGTGTTCGTCTGGGTGTTTCTTATGTATTATAAGTATGTATTTACAAAAAAAGTATATAAGTATTATATCCATTGTCTAGTACCCATAGTACAATACAAGCTCTGCTTAGATGGTACATACATACATACATACACTCACGCCCTTCTCCCACAGGGGTAGGCAGAAACTATAGACTGCCACTTGCTACGATTCTTGCATGCCTCTTTTGCTTCTGCGACATTCATTCTAAGCCTAAACTGCTTAGATGGTGCTGTGTAAAAATGTCCCAGAATATTTATTTATTTAATCAACCAATATAGGTACCGTCGTATTGCTGGGCACGGGTCGCTCTCAGAGTAAGAGGGGTTAGAGCGGCTTTAGTCTGCCACGCTAGCCTACTGCGGGTTGGCAGACTTCCTACGCCTTGAGAAAATCTCTCTCAAGCATGCAAGTTTCCTCACGTTTTCCTTCACCGTTTAAGTCACTGATAAATAATAATTATTTTTAATGGTTAATGAATTATTAAAAATGTATTACAGTAAAGGACATATTTCAGATGGGCAAGCGTTTGACTTCATCATAGTAGGCGCGGGGTCAGCAGGATGCGTGCTGGCCAACAGACTGACTGAGATCTCAAATTGGAATGTGTTACTCATTGAAGCTGGCGATAACCCGCCGATAGTTTCAAACGTAAGTTTAAATACTATTATTGCTGTGAAAAATGATTTTATTTCAGTAAATAAACCGTTGAAGACACTTTTACAAGTCATCATCATTTCATATGCGCCATTCATCAACAATTAGCTGGAGACATTTTTTAGAATAACTAGCGGCCCGCCCCGGCTTTGCACGGGTGGAGAAATCCCTAACTTTTTTCGAAAAAAATCTAGATCCTATGTTAATCTGGAAATAATGTACTTAGCATTCAATTTTTGAAATCGGCCCAGTAGTTTTTGAGTTTATTCGTTACATACCTACATACAATTATGTATTTCCTCTTTACCTATATTAGTAATATAGATTACTATAATTATTAGCAGATTGTTGGATTTCAGGAGTTTCTTCCATTTCTTACCACATAAAAACACAAACCGTCCTTAGCAAACTCCGAGTAGCTAGTTTTTGCTGATTATCAAATAAGTAGAAAGCACCGTATCTTTTAACTCCTACCCTCAAACCTATAAGTATCACTACCAAGCGATTATTTTAATTTCAGAGTCCAGGATTGTCAATGTTGGTGTCACCGGAACTCCCAGACTGGAACTACTATACAATTGATGATGGCTTTTCAAGTCAAGGACTAAAAACAAGAAGCATCAAGAACCTCAGAGGTAAAATGCTTGGTGGTTCTAGCGGAATTAATTTCATGTTCTATGTGAGAGGGAACAAGGAAGACTATGATAGGTGGGCCCGAGACGGCAACGAGGGCTGGGCTTGGGAACATGTGGCAGCATATTTCGATAAAAGTATTATAACAAACAATTCAGCCGGTTCGCTCCACAACACAAAAGGCTACATGGGTATTACAACACCAAACTGGGGACATAAGACGAGAGATTACTTTAATGCTTTTAAAGAGAGTGGTCACAATATTCTTAAGGACTCCAACGGCCACAACCAATTAGGATATGCGCCTTCAAGTTTCACTATTTATAAAAATATCCGCCAGAGTACTGCCAACGCCTTTTTAAGTCCTATAGCAGAAAGGAAAAACTTATACGTCCTCAAAAATACTATTACACGAAAAATTTTGTTTGATGGCAACAAAAGAGCGATAGGTGTTGAAATAAAACTACCCACTGGAGCAATTACACAGCTTAAGGCGACTAACGAAGTAATTTTATCTGCCGGAGCTATCAACACTCCATATTTACTTATGCTGTCGGGCATAGGACCTAAGGATCACCTCGAAAAAAATAATATTAAGGTGGTATTGCATTCCCCAAACGTAGGCAGAAATTTGCAAGACCATCCTATTATTCCTATAACACTTACTGGAAAGAAAACCTCTTCAATATTAGAAAATATCGATCCTTTAAAACATCTGGATCGATTTCCTTTGCCGACAATGTTAGGATTTGTAGCCCACAATAAATCACAACTCTACCCAGACTATCAGGTCACAGCGATTCCTACACCCACTGCTTCAATTCTAACACCTTTATTTTGTTCTAATGTAATAAATATGATGGATAGGTTTAGTATCGCGGTTGCTGACGCTACGCAGCAAAGAGAAGCCTTATTTTCTCTAATAACATATCTACACCCAGAATCAAGAGGAAAAATCGAGCTCAAAAGCTCAAATCCTGAAGATAGTCCCCTTATCTATTCTGGATATTTCAGTCATAAACAAGATTTGGAGAACTTTGCGAAATACGTAGAAGATTATTTGAGAATTCTCAATACAACACATTTTAAGGAAATGAAGTCTGAAATCGTAGATATGAGAATCAATCAATGCGATGGTCTCAGTTTTGGGAGTCATGAATATTGGAAGTGTTACATTTTGAACTTAGCGAGTACTATGTACCATCCGTCTGGGACTTGCGCGATGGGAGTAGAAGGTAAAGGGGTGGTGGACCAGAGGTTACGGGTGAGGGGGGCTGCGGGACTGAGGGTAGTTGATGCTAGTGTAATGCCATCTATTACCAGCGGAAATACGAACGCACCAGTGATCATGATTGCAGAGAAAGCTGCTGATATCATTAAAGCTGACTATAGTGTACTTATATGAGATTCATAGAACTTAGTTATTCGTTAAAATGTATCGAATAAGGGTGGATAAGCCTACGATAACCTGCCTATAGGTACCTACCTACTTTGAGAGCAGTGGTTTACAAACCCATGGTATACAAGAGCTAAAGCATTTAGAAGCATTTTAGTGAGCGACAGTAACGAAAATGTAGACAGTGCAGTCTAGACAATAGACCAAAAAAAAAACATTGCTTATACATGGGGCACACTAAAAGTTTTGCACTTCTAGCTAATCGGAACTATTTTAATTTCGAATGTTATATTTTTTTAAACGTTGCAACCTTCTTAGTACTAAAAAAAAAAATTGGCGGGAAATAATTTGTCAATTGTTTTTATCACACATCAAAGTTCTACGTACGCAACGATAATTTTAGAGCGATGATTTTTTATGATTTTAAAAGTTCTCTCTCTCCGCAAGACTGTGCCGCTCGTCTTCAAAATGCTTTTGGGAGATAAGCACCTTGTTTGAGCACCGTGAGGCGATGGTTTGCTGAATTTGAGAGAGGTCGAGTTTCTTTATATGACGAATTTCGTGAAGGCCGGCCTTCAACTGCCGTCAACGAAAATAATGTGGCTACTGTTAAGCGGCTAATTGAAGAAAACCCGCGGATTACCTATGAGACAATTCGAGGACTATTGGGGATTGGTATGAGCCAAATTCAGAAAATGTTACACGATGAATTGAAAGTTTGTTGTCGTTGGATCCCTCATGAACTGACAGCGGAGCAGAAGCGGGCTCGCGTGGAATGGTGCTCACAGATGCTACTGAATTACGACCACGGACATTCTAATTCATTCTAAATGTAGCCCTATATGTAGGACTAAATCCTTACCTTCCCTTACCCTATAGTCACGGCCATAGGGGGGGGGTCTTACAAATTATGTGACAGGGACGGCGCGGCGGGGAGTTATATATCATGAAATTTGTGTGACGTAATCTTTCATGGCCCCCAAATAAATTACAACTTCATTAAAACGAAAAATTGTTTTATAATAATAAATTATTATCGAAGATCAGTTTTTGATTTCTTGTTCGTTTCGTTTTACCAGATTCAAAACTTTACGTTCATTTATTTACAAGCGACGTTAGTCATGAGACGACTGCTACACGTATTGTGTAGGTACCTAAGATACATTTTCGCTACCATTTTTTTATTTTTCATAGATCTACGTTTGACCCCACGGTGTAAGCGACACTGCGATCTACGATAGAGCACGCTTGCCTAGAAGAAACCGATTCACTCGTGATTTAGTAACTAAGAGTACTTATACTTACCATAAATAAAAACAATATTTTTACTCCCTCCATCCACTTCCACATTTATTTCTTTACTTATAATGCCTTACAACAATAGTAGTTTTAACTAACATATTATTATAACGTAAAAATATTTAACATCGTTTATACAGGATATTTACAAAAGTACAAATTAACTTATAGAAATAATGAAGTAAAGTAGTTAATATACATTTGAGGTTCAAATGGCGTAAGAGACGTGTCAGTGTCGTAGGCCTTTTGAGCCTCAACGTACAGGGGCTAAAATAGCCGCTTTAGATAATTAATAGACATATACAAAAGCCCAATAATTTTCGGAATAAGCTGAACATGCAGGCTTTTCGTACCTATACATAAGACGTCAGCTTATACTGGAAATTGTGAAGTCCTGTTTGCTAGTTTAGCCCCCGAGTGTAATTAGAAGCATAACATAATTATGTTATTGGAACTTTTTGAGGAGAACAGCGAATCACAGGGACACTGAGACGTACTTAGTACAATACTTGTGATTTGTAATTAATATTTTATGAAACTATGTAGGTAGGTACTTGTCATTCGCCTAATTGTTTTAGTGGTTTTCATACGCTTTTAATTAGAACCAAAGTGGTTTTAATTTAACATACCTCACATTTTAAATTAGGCTAACTCGGGTTCTATTTGTAAAGAAAAAGTCTTTATTTATCTTAAAAAATATATACAGCCTTTATTTTTTATTACCCGGAAAATTTTAAGAGGCCAATGTAGGGCTCAAAGTTGAGAACAATGTTTACTATTGAACTGATTTGGTTGATTGAACTTATAAAACAGCTGTATTTTTAGGACATATTTTTACAGTAGGTATATAAAAAATAAGGGTGCATATTTGCATAGGTTTACATGGTTACTTTAAGGAACGTCTTAAAAAACAGGCTTTTATTTGAATTTGGTCCGACTGTAGCACTGCTTCCGCGCTATCACGTCGCAGAAATGAAAAAACCAAAGCACTAATTAAATTTTAAAGGTTATTGAATGCTGACATTGAAATTTATAAATAAATACTTTGTTACCGACACCAAAAAAAAACTAAAAAAATAAAATACTACCTTGAATTTTCAGAATAAATTATGATGAAATATTGACGAGGTCGATCTTATCTGAATGGGTGGGCAAAGAAGTATTTATCATTCAAGAAACATTAAATATTATTCAATATGCTAAATAAATTCAAAGCGTATTTTTAGCATTGAAATTATTATATTACAAAAAGTCACAAGGAAATACGTAGCTACAGCGTGCCAAATATGGTATTTAGTATGATGCGTCAAAACCGCGAATATTGTGATACCTAATTAAATATATTACCCGTCCAGTAACAATTTTGAGGCATTGTGTTAATTATATTTGCTGAATTAACAACACAAAATGCACAGCACTCAATGAAAAATATACGGACTCATTTTTTTTATCGATATTTGTTATTACTTCTGCTTATTGGTCAAAGGTTGATAGATACAGGTCTCAATTAATTGAAAATTGAACAAGCATAGAATTTATGCGTGTGTTTAACTTTATTTTCGTCCGCTGCAAAGGGAGGCGGCCGGGGAAGTCGAGGTCGTATCAACTCGTAAAACTTCGTATCGCCGCTCGCCGCGTACCTAACTTCCGTTCCCTTACGCTATGGTCAGATATGTGAGTCGCACTTCCCAGTCCAATTTTGATCACTTTAAGAAGCCAGGAAATAAATATAATACTACCTCTTGACCTTATACATCCTCCAATAATTAACTGTACCATTCTCTTGTGATGCTAAAACTATTAAATAAGGTTAGTTAGAGGCTAAAAATAAACTAATACTATTAAGTACATGGACTATGTAATGTAGGAAGGAAGTATCGGAATTAATTGAATCGCTAAATCTGCTTGTTCGAGATTCGACTTCTAAATAACTGTTCTATTCTTCCAAAATTTTTGTGTTATGGAATCAACATCATTTCGTATTTTCCGTCCGTGTAGTCTTAGTTTTATATAATTTGTGTCAACTAATTTCCTTTATTGGGGACCCGACTGATAGAATAGTGACTATTTAAAGTCGGGAAGGTATGGTATTATAATAACAAACTTGTTAGTTTGTGACTCAGTAATCATTGCTACACTTGCGGAGGAGATAGCGCTAATTACAGAACCTTTGACATGAAGCAATTAGAGAAAATAGCAATTCTGAGAAGGCACATGTATTTAATGTAATCCCGTCACACGTTTGATTAGAAAATTACATAAGTAATACCTAAACAAACATATAGGTAAATACTAATTTGATACAAATATTCAAATGAACTGTTAGCTATGTATTTTATTCTTACGCTAATCTATAAAATCTTAACAATAAAAATAAATAAACTTGTTAATATTCCTACTGTACAGATAAACGGAAGTTAAATTTTGAATCGATATTATCAGACTCAAAGACCTAAGCCTAAGATTCAAAGAAGTTAAACATCTAAAAAATACTACTATGAACTTAATTTTGACATTATGTGATGTGAAAGCATTAGTTTTAGATAAGCTTATTTAGTCGCGACTGCTACGCTAGAGGTCCTGGATTCAATTCCTCGATAAAGCAAAGTGTAATTAGATTTTTCTATGAAATTTTGAGTAGCAGATGGGAGTCTCACACACGGTGAATTGTGGCTGTACCTATACCCCTGCCTCAACCTTCGGGGAATACAAGCGTGTATTTATTTATGGATTATTTAGTTTATTAAGCTAGTTTAATAAATTCGATAAATAACTCCTCTCTGAATCTTAAGCTTAGCTCTCCAATTCACGTTATTCTTATTTTTATATATAAAATTTCGTGTTTTAACGATTCATTTAATCAATTCTTGTAACTGTTACCTAACAATATATATATATATATATATAACATATCATTGAACGAGGAAACGATTATGACAGACTTAACTAATAAAATTAACATAAATAATTATGTATCTTTTTGAAATTTGTTTGCTAAGATTATAAAGTCATTATTGTGACGGAAAATTTCGACTGCGGGCAGGATTCGAGCCCGCTTCTTCTGCTTACATACACCGACTACTAAGTCACCGCGAGTCCCATCCGCCAGGTCGAAAGTAGCCTTCACATTCTGAATTTACGTCTTTGAGGTGACGGTGGCTTATTGGTCATAGCGTCTGGTGTATTTAACCATAAGATGCAGGTCCGAAGCCTACCGAATACCTAACGCAGTCGAATATTTCCTTCACTAAAATAACTTTATATATCTAAGTATATATATAAAAGAAAGTCGTGTTAGTTACTCCATTTATAACTCAAGAACGGCTGAACCGATTTGGCTGAAAATTGGTGGAGAGGTAGCTTAGAACCAGGAGACGGACATAGGATACTTTTTATCCCGTTCCCGTGGGATGTGATGACAGACCAAATTCCACGGGGGCGAAGCCCCGGGCAGAAGCTAGTATATATAAAATTGAAAGTCGGGTTAGTTACACTATTTATAACTTGCTGAACCGATTTGGCTGAAATTTGATGGAGAGTAGCTTAGAACCAGGAGACGGACATAGGATACTTTTTATCCCGTTCCCGTTCCAGATTTGGCCAAACCACTAGTATAATACAGCACGGGTCCCATTTAATTTTATCAACAATTGTTAATGTAGCTTTTGGTTTGCTACCTCGCACGTTTCGTTGGTACCTACCAGGTCAGTCAAAATCAGTACTTAATACCTACCTTTTATTTAAAGAGTGTACACGGAATTTCATGTAGGATTCTTCTCCATTGTATGAACTTGTTGAAACTGCAATTAATATCTTAATTTTTTGAATTTGTTTTGAAAAACCTTTGAATATTTCATCATACATTTGCAATTCATTGCACGACTCATTTAAATACTGTTGATATAAATAGGTACATATGTATCATGTGATTCGCCTTGAAACAAAGTTTTGGAACAGCTTTAAGTATATAGACTGATTTATGCCACTAACGCGAAAGTTAGTTATTGAAATAAAACTACTTTTTATGGATGTTATCGCATTATATTGATACTGAATCCCCCTGATTAATTTAATCATTCCAATAAAATAATTTATTAAAATAAATACCTACCATAAATCAAGTTTTATTTAAAGTTTTTTCCTTTAGATTGATATTAGCCAAGTTTAGATATTTCCGTTGCATAAATAAAACGTTCGATAATCTCCGTCCATAAAAGAAAGAGATAGAGGATGTACACCTCTGAACTTTTAAATAGGCTCAACCATTTTCCTTCTCTTTCTATTAACATTTAGCCTTTATCATCTTCTTCAACAAATAAGCAACTAAACAAATTATTGAAATGTCAAAATATATTGACAGATGACGTTTACCAACGTCAATGAGTTCACAGATTATATATTTACAAATGTCAACTACACAGATACCCGTAACACAGAAATTATAGTTTTTTAAACAAGTCGAAGGGGTTTTAACAAATTTTCAATCTGAATGGGTTTTATGTATATTAGGAAAAATATGAAATAAGTGTAAATATTCAGTTTTTAATACACGGAAACTAGCACATTTCTGTGATATAGAATCCTATCAATACAGCCTGTAGATATTAATTCACTAACGTACCGGAATTAATAATCTATTTCGATTATTTTCCAGACTGGTAATCGATACTTGACATAATCTCCATTAAAGAAAAGTCAAATTTCAATCTTTACTAAGGAAAATAATGAATGAGAGATTGTGTTATTCATTCAGGCCGCATAAGACGCATTATCGGTTTGGGTGCCGGCGCTCGAAATCTATTATTATAAACCTTCCCTTTCGAAAAAATACAAATTTGTACCCGAAATTACGATTAGGCAAAAATGCCTTGTTTTTTGGTAGGTAATGAACCACCTTTACAGAGTGAAAAAAGTTTGTTATAACATCAACCACCTTTTTATTTTGTAATCGTCAGTTTTAACATTTACACTTATTTCAAAAGTGGAACAGCTTAAAGATCAATACAGGTAATTAAAAAACGTTCACAATACATCTACCTTGCTTCAGCGTCTGCGCAAATATTGACGCAATTTCAATATAATGTAATGACAATACGATTGACGTTTGACGATGTCTCTGAGTTTATCGATCTACATTTGAAACATTTTTAATTTCCAGAATTTACCTTCTGCGCATATGAACCTCAAATACACATTAAACTGCATAACAATTATAAATTATTATGGTACTATACCCTTAAAGTCATGTGATCGTTTAATATCAACATTTTTAATACACTTGATAACAAACGAGGTTCATTACGCGCCAAAAAAAAGAACAATTACAAATTCATTTTTAATTTGCAAAATATAAGGAATAATCAGTCTTGGAAGACAATGAAGTTCCTTTCGTGTGAACGAGAAAAAAATTACACGTCGCATGAATCAAGCTAAGCCGAATCATGCTTATTTAAGTGAAGTTGTCTGTCCACTATTTCTCTGAAGTTATCTACAAGTGGTTTTGGAATGGCAAAGTAGAAGAAAATAGAAAAACAACCATCTTTCTTTTCCCATAGAAACCACAGACTAAATTAAATAACATTTGATAAATAAAACAAAACAGTCACTGCGCGTAAGGATCACTCTGATACTCGTTTTTTTTTCTTATGGACTGCGCATGGTCAATAACTTTTGACAGAAAGTCTGACGGGCCAGCTTGAAATAAAAACATTTGAACTTTGAATTACTTTCGACATTTTGCACAAAAAACACTAATTGCTAACTTCTAACTTAACTTCGACTTTTAATTGTATTCAATAACTTGACAGTTCGAAGAAAAATAATGTTACCATACCACAACTAATAGTGTTGAGGTAGTGAATGATTTTCGTAAAGAACGAATGATAAAAATGGTTTCAATTAATTCAACCTAAACATTCGGAAGTAACAGTTGTGGAATATATAATTACTAATAAAAATAATTTCCTTTTTTATTTCCTTCAAATAGAAACGAAATAAAAATCATGTAATTTTACTATTTTTACCTTACTACTGAGAAACAAATTCTACAATTTTTAATAGTTTATAATGTGTTTTGAAGACAAATTATTGAATTTAATATACATAACTAGTTTGTTCATGTAAGTACATTATTTAAGTTCATTCAATTTCATTTATTCTTACACCACCTCACTATCATTTTTTGTCAAAAACTGGTAACCCTTCAAATGTCAAGTTACTGAATACAAATAAAAGTAGAAGTAACTTCAGACACGCAGTTATTTTGGCTGAACGTAGCCGTGTGCACATTAAAATAAATATTCTTATGTAACAACACGACTATACCGTTCCGTCGCCGATTAACACACAAGTAAGTATAGAATTATGTTGTACGTTCGTCCGTCATAAGACGTTCATAGAACAATTATTATGGTATGGTACAGTGTAGTGGACAAACACCTCAAAAACGGAATTACTAAAACATAATTCAAATCATTATATTAAAATATTTATCTTTTTTATATAAAGTTGATGAATTAACTCGTATTAATAAGATTTAGGTAATATTTTATTAACTTGTCATTAATTTTTTTGAACATGACTTTGTTGATGGAATTCGTAACTTTATCATACTTATCTAAAAAGCAAAATTTTCAAATACATTCATATTTTGTTCATCACGGAGTTTTTCTAAGGTATATTTAAAAGGGAAAAGTTAAATCAGATATTACTTTATACCTTGAAAATCTTACCGATAAAGATTTTGAATCACAATTTAAGTCAAATACAAAGAGAACATATGAAAGGAACTTCTTCATTAAATTGAAAAATAGATCTTTTATCTAAATTGGTACACTTTTGTACAGTACGGACTAGACGCGAGTACAGTCGTGGTCAAAAGCGTTAAATATATTTTCCAACAATATTTTTTATAACTAAGAGTTTTTACGCGATTTAAATACATTTAAGACTTAAATAAAAGTGCCTACTTTATGAGAGTACAAAATCACAAATCATATTTACTTAATATTAATTCTAGGTACATAATGATTACAGTGATCTACTATACACATTAGCTATTAACACAACACTTGTGACCGCGGCTGTACACTGAATACAATTATTTATTCGCAAGAGTGTTTTTACATACTTCAATTAGCTCCATTAGTTGTGAGAATTTTGAGCAGGCCTCCTGAAGCATGTTTCTGAAAAAAATACGTAATTTGATGTACATTGCATTTTGTCAATATTTGAGAAGCTTCTAAAGATTATTGATTAAAACAAACCCAAGATATCTAAAGCAGTATATGGTACTTATAACAATTCAACTCCTTATACAACATTATGTTTAGTATATGCGTAACCAGAATATACATGACGACACGTTTGGCGTAGCGGCTGGGCAATTGGCTTCTGCGACACGTGTTGTGGGTTCGATCCCCACACGGAGCGAATATTTGTATGATATACAGGTAGTTGTTCCGGGTCTGGGTGTTTGTGTATTGTGTTTGTAAACGCACCCGCGATACAGGAGAAAATGCGTTTAAAAAAAAAAGATATAATTTGTTCAGAATAAGTACCTGAATCGATTCCAATATTTTTTACACCATTTCATGTTTTGTCCCAAAAATATTTAAAAAAGTTACAAGTGGGACACCGAGCGACACTAAGGCCCACTTGCACCAACTTCTTAAATGTGTTTAAATTGTATTTAAATACGAAATTTCTATGAAAAATTGTGTTTAAATACAGTTTAAACATATTTATAAAGTTGGTGCAAGTGGCCCTAAGTATCTTTCCGCTATTATACGTGCACAACGCAAGTAGCGGCACTAGGCGCGCGCGCACAGCGGAGCGAGGGTAATAACACGTGGTGAGCATGTTTTTGTACGAACAACCAGGTAACATAACAAGCTTTCACTTTGTGATTTTTCGTCGTAATCAATAAGGAAACGGCATCGGACGTGCCATTATTTAGATAATAATTGAAAGTAAGAAAAAAAAACACAAAGATAGAATAGTATACATATACTATACTTATATGAAAATTTGGCACGTTTGGCTGTTCTTGGAGACGTGTTAGTACCGACACTAATGTATGGTAGTGAAAGTTGGGTGTGGCAGAAGAAGCATAAAAGTAGAATAAATGCAGTTGAGATGAGAGCTTTGAGAAGTATGATTGGAGTGAAATTGAGTGACAGGATAAGAAATAGTGTGATAAGGGAATGTTGTGGTGTGAATGAAGATGTAGTGACTAAAATCGAGAAAGGTATGTTGAGATGGTTTGGTCATGTTGAAAGAATGAATGAAAGGAGCCTGACTAAACAGATATACGAGAGTCAAGTGAATGGGAATGTAGGAAGGGGAAGGCCTAGGCGAACGTTCCGAAATCAGATTGAGGACGTTTTGAAAAATGGCTTAGTCAAGAGTACCCTAAACCGACGTTCATGTATGAAAAGATTGATGAGTGTGGATGAAGCTAAAGAGGTATGTCAGAATCGTAGAAAGTGGAAGTCTGTGGTATCTGCCTACCCCTACGGGAAAGAGGCGTGACTTCATGTATGTATGTTATATGAAAATAAGGTTGTTTATGTAAAAAAATGGCTTGAAATTGAAATGACTAATCAACAGTTTTTCTTCGCTTTACCACGTTTTTAATATAACTATATCATCTCTTGTAATCCTGCGCATCTCAAATAGTATAATTATCTAATGTGTCGTACCTGCATTTGGTACAGAACACAGCCAGCCTGCTCTTGTTCACGTACTCGTTGTCCATGCAGATGAGAGCTAAGCTGTCTCTGAACGCTCGCTCCAGGTCTTCCAAGCTTGAATCCAACGTCTCCGCACTTAACACCCTGCATGAAAAACATACTTTAAGACTCAATTAGCAATAGTTTTTGAAATTATAGACCGGTCACGTCTCTTGGAAAAAAGATAACTGGCGAAAGAGTGGGCCAGGAAAGGATACACGTCAGATTATTCCGGATCCTATTGTCTCATCCGACTATCCGAAGGCGTGTCCACCATGTATTGGTTCTAACCGATAGTTCAGTTTCCGGCTGGATGAAGAAGAAAGAGCTATAGATCAGGCTCTCATTAAGAAAGTCCTACGATACATTTTATCGTGTGAGAGCCATGCTTCGGCACGAATGGGCCGGCTCGACCGGAGTGATACTACAGCCTCACAGAAAACCGGCGTGAAACAACACTTACATTGTTTATCGCCGAGTGAGTGAGGATGCCGGGGGCCCAAACCCTTTTAAAAGGCAGGCAGGCAACACACTTACGACACCTCTGATGTTGCGGGTCTCCATGGGCGGCGGTAATCGCTTACCACCGGGCGATCCGTATGCTCGTTTGGCCCCCAATCCTACCCTAATAATAATGGTAAACTCCCTCACCCTTTGATAGCGAGCGCGAACGCGCTGATCTGGTTGGTGAAGAGCGTCAGTTTTGAGGTGAGCGCCTCAAGCGGCTCGTCGCCCGGCCATTTGTCTTCGATATTGTGTGATACGCCCAGCCGAGAACATAGCTTGGCACTGAAAAATAATAATAGCCGTCTATACAAAAATTCACTTTCAACGGCCGTTTTAGCAAAGAAATTGAACCAGAAGGCTAAAATGGATACAATCCATATAAAATATGAAATACAAAATCCATGGATTACAAAATGATTAGATCAATGTGTAACATATCGAGTCATAACTATAATAAGGCAACCCTAAAGTCATTTTAAGACACAAGCATTTTATTCATTAAATTAGTTAAAAAATTTAACGACTACGATATCGGCGTGCACACACACACACAATAAGAATATGTGCAAATAGTTTTCTGTTTTCCATAACTCGACCCACTAATGAATCAGGGGCCGTACTTTCAGGTATCGTAGTTATTTTTTCAGGAAAAATTAACACATTATAAACTACTGTAATCGATTCAGTAGTCGATTCTGAACAAACTACTTTCAGGTCTTGAGCTTGTATATTATGTTTTATGTATGGACATTTTTTTTATTATCTTAAATATAATAACTTGCCCTCAAAATATAATAAACTATTTAGGGTCACTTGCACCAACTTCTTAAATGTGTTTTAATACAATTTAAAAACATTTAAGGACTTGGTGCAAGTGGCCCTTAAATTTGTAGAATTTGTTTCTCAGTAGAAGGTAAATCATAAAATGACAAAAGTAAAATTACGTTATGATTTTTATGTTTAGTTTGTTTCTATTAGAATCAAATATTAAAATCAATTGCTCATTAACCCAACACCATAAGTTATAGCATGATAACATTATTTTTCTTCAAACTGTCAAGTTACTGAATACAACTAAAAGTCGAAGTATACGTCAGCAAGTTATATAATCTAACTAAAAAACTTACCAAAAACTCGACATCACAGTCCATACGTTCTCGAAGGCGTCTATGACCATCATTTCCCCGTGTTTCTCGTCTTCAGCATCACAGGAGCGGTCGTTGAGCAGCCGCTCCACTGTGATCTTGGCGAGCTCCATGTACTCCGGTATGATCTGACATTTCTTCGCCACCTCCAGACATAGGTCTTTGAAGTTGGAAACCTCAGATTCCGATAAGGATTTTGAATCTAGAACAAGTCGGAAAGTCGTAATGTTTTTTATTAAGATATTGCCTCTCATTTATTGCCTGTTAATATAAAAATATAATTTCTCGGTGCGAGATGGAGCATGATTATCGTGTGAAAAAAGTGTAATGAAACAAAAACTCGAATGTATATTGTTGGTATATTTCGTTTATGTTAATTTAAGTTTAGGTAAATTACAGCTATCTATTTCGAACACTGATAATTAACATACATAAACATACATACCATCACGCATGTATTCCCCGAAGGGTTAGGCAGACAGGCATACAATTGTACACCCACATTTCGCCGGTATGTTTAGGTCCCATGTAATGGGGGCGAGCCTATTGCCCTTAACCGGGCACAAATTCCTAACTCCGAGCTGCTACTGGGAATTTCATAGAAAAACCCAATAACACTTTGCTCGACCTGGGAATCGAACCCAGGACCTCTAGCGTAGCAGTCGCGCTCAGGACTACTTGGCTAATGAGGCAGTTATAAGTCATACTGATAATTATAGACAGTATAATTATTAATTCAAAGATAATTAGTCAATAGGCCGCCATAGTGATGTTTATCATTGTAACGAGGGGATATCGAAATATCGATAAATGACGTTAATATAATTAGCTGTTAACCATGTTCACGTCCCAAGAGGCCTATTAACTTATTTTTTGAGACATAAGGTATGTCGTTCTACATGATGCCATCACCTAGCCATATTTTATCGAAATCTGTTCAGCAGTTTAGCCGTGAAAAGGTAAGAGATAAACAGAATTACTTTTGTATTTATTATAAGTATGGATTATAGTTACTAAGAGATAAATACCTACCGTTATTTACCAGAGATCTTCAGAGACCTTAGATTTACCTTTGCTATCAACAGAAGTCAGTGCGTTTTTCAAATCTGTGATGAGATGCTGTATTCTTGGAAACACTTCATTGAACACCGCTATCCAATGTTTGAGCAAACATTGGAGCACATCGGCTAACGTCCAGGGCGGCGCTTTGAATAACACGTGTTGCCATAAATTGTTGTACTTAGCACGCATTTCGTTCTGAAAAAAAAGTATGAAGTTCCATGAGGGGCTCGTGGCTAAGAAATAACTACACTTTTTTAATAATCTGTAAGGTTAAGCTGAGCTTGCCGCGGTCAGTCCATGGATGGGTGACCATTATTATACGTCATACGATCACCTAAAACAATCATGAGGGGTTAAACGAAGGGTTAGGCAGAGGCGTACTAATGTACACCCACAGTTCGCTGGTATGTTTAGGTCCCATGTAATAGGGAGCCTATTGCCATTAACCGGGCACAAACTCCAAACTCCGAGCTGCTACTGGGAATTTCATAGAAAAACCAAATAACACTGCTCGACCTGGGAAACGAACCCAAGACCTCTAGCATAGCAGTTGCACTCAGGACCACAAGGCTAATGAGGCAGTTTAGGCTTGCTAGTTTTGAGGCAGGCTAGTCTCTTTACATACCTCTAATATATTCGCTAGTAACTGATATATAGTGGCTTGGTAATGCTTCAGGTTGTCAAATACATCTGGATCGGTCTCCTGTGGCGTGGACACCAGTAGAACCTTCAGCTCGGCCAGGCCTATGCTCTTGATGTTGTTAATCACCGCCTTGCTGCACAGGATCTTGTCGTTAGACAGCAGGATCTGTGAGGATTGAACATAATTGTGTAGTTATATAAAAACGGGCTAGGTAAAAAATATACCATCATGCTTTTGTTCCCTGAAGTGTTAGGCAAAGCTGTACTAATGTATAGCTGTACCGGTATCTTTAGGTCCTGCACTGATCTCTATATTTCTCTATGCTATAAGTCTGGATAGGCTATTGTGTACAAATGACAGCATTATTTTTAGGTCAATTTGAAGCGCTGCTACGTGCTTTTGTGGAACTAAAATTGACAGATAATGCAAATGGCCGACAAGTTGTTTAGAGCATCTCTGTACTTCGAACATAAAGGTCGATATTTTCTAAGTCCTGGACGTATGAATTAACAGACACTGTTCTGAGCATTATCCTTATTGATTGTCTGTCATTCGGGGAGGTGGTAGGGCATTTCCTTCGTGGTACGGTTAGCCTGCTTTCTATATAATAATATCTATGTATTATATGTTCTATGATATCAGTGAATCTCTTATAAATTGTAAAGGGCGTTATTATATTGTATTCTATGTGCCTTGTTGCCTTGCCTGCTGGGTGTAGTTGGTTCATGTGCGCCGGTTTAAAAATAGGCCCTGAACAGTACCACTTTCTCATCTACTATAGATAATTACACCTTACGAATTTATGTACCAAGATGTTACCATGCAAGGAAACACTTGGTATTTGCATCTTTATGAAGTAGATGTCGTATGAAGTTATCGAAATTGTCTCATCTCTAAAATTGGTACCGTTACTGCTCCCTTCTGCTATCAACGCCAAAATGACGAAAATCAAATAAAACGTTGACAATAATCCAGTGTACAACAGAGTATAATTTAAAGAGGTCAGTGACGGGGTTGCAATAAATAAGCGGGGCAGGGGAGGGGCAGTATCTAGTTTTTGTTAACAATTATTTATAGAAATATATTGATTTCAAATAGCCCGAAAAAATTGCTTTATTGAGTTAATACTCTGTTCATTTAGATCAGCGATTATGTTATGTATTGTTAATGACACAATATTATGATAAATCTTACCACTGACTTCCCCCTCTCGGCTTGTTGGAGCGCGCAGTTGAGAATCTCATCGTCGGGAGACTCGCACGGGTATATGTGCGAGTTGGCGTCCCGGAGCGGCTGACCTGGAGAATCGCAGAAATCAGAATTAATGTATACATAGCAATAGCAAAGATAGTAGTAACAATATGTGTATAATGTCTGAGATGGTCTCTTAAAGAAAGTGCCATAGCAGCTTTGTGAGACCAGTCCCAGCCGACGGCACGCATGCATCAGTGATTGTGTAGCTTGAGCTGAATATAGAGACCATATTGGTCGAACGCTCTTTATATTGGCATCTTGTATACAAATAACAACTAACAACTGCCTCGTTAGTCTAGTGGTTTCAAGTGCGACCGCTACGCTAGAGGTCTTGGGTTCGATTCCCAGGTCGGGCAAAGTGTTATTGGGTTTTTCTATGAAATTCTCAGTAGCGGCTCGGAGTTTGGAATTTGTGCCCGGTTAATGGCAATAGGCTCGCCCCCTATTACATGGGACCTAAACATACCGGCGAACTGTGGGTGTACCTTAGTACACCTCTGCCTAACCCTTCGGGGAATACAGGCGTGATGGTATGTTATGTTATGTATACAAATAAATAAAATTGACCTACAAATAAGATCAAAAGCCTGGCTTGAACGGGCCCCAAATACCAAGTGCCTAAAGGCAATGGAGCTGTAAGTCATGGCCTGCAACCAATAGAAGATAGAGCCATTCATTCCTCAGTTATCATCCCCATTTTAATTTGTAAGTTCAGTATTAAGCGGATAAGAGACCTTACCTCGTATCCTGGTATTCTCCGGTATGGACTTGTAAAGGTAGTCCATGGCCGACTTGGCGCGCTTCCATATCGCGCCATTACAATTGTTGTTATCCTTCAGCCGGTCCAGTTCATTGACAACACGCCAAGGAACCAGCAGCGTCGGCTGCTCTGTATATCCTGAAAGGAACTGACGTTACTATGATGATTCGGCCAGGCTTACTCACTTGGCAGAGGTTACGAAGTAATAACAGCTCTCATGTACAGCGACTAGGTTCAATTTAGCGTACACGAAAAATATTGTAAGATAATTAAAAATTACATACAACAATAACTTAGATTTTGCAATGTTCTGTAATTGCTATTTGATAGGTTAAGTAGTCAATTTATGTAGTACTAGCTTCTACCCGCGACTTCATCTGCGTGGACTTCATAATTGGGTCCAACCTAGATAAATAGTAGCCCATGTGTTATTCCAGACTATAATCTCTACGCCAAATTTTATCCAGATCCGTTGAGCCGTTCTGGGGTAAAAGAGTTACAAACATCCATCCATCCATCTTCACAAACTTTCGCATTTATAATATAAGTAGGATTTATGTAGTACCGTAGGAGAGCCGTGATTGGGGACGAATGGGCCGGCTCGACCGAAGTGATACCATGGTCTCAAAGAAAACCCAAACCCTTTTAAAATGCCGGAAACGCACTTGCGACTCCTCTGTTGTTGCAGGTGTCCATGGGCGGCGGTAATCGCTGACCATCAGGTGATCCATCTCTCGTTTCATCGTTTGACCCCTATCCCACGAAAAAAACTTCCAGGAGAAGCAACTTCTGTTTATTTGATTAAATAATAAATACCGAAAACAGTTTATACAACCAGAACACGAAATTGACATAGTATAATGGGGGTCTGGCTCATTTAAATAAGTATATTAATTCATATAAGATTTTCATATAAAATTATGCACATAAATAAACTTGTGTAATTCCTAAATCCACATAGCATAGCCTATAAAAATTTTAATATAACATCATAGTTACCTTTAATATTAGATTTAAGGACATCCTTGATAATATCCAGCTCATGTATAAAAATATTTGTATCCACAACTAAAACCACTTGGCTATTAATGTTATCTTTTGTACAACTCACGAGAGGTGCTACTTGCTTTATCTGAAACATAAAAGATTGAATACAAAAGTAATTACGAAGTTACGCCTACCAATATGGTGTTTCTTGCCATCTTTTCTCAATAAGACCCAGTTTTTGGAACTTTACAACTACTTTTCATTTCCAAAAGTTTTCTTTTTTAAACAAAACCTAGCAATGCCGGTCGAACATGACTAGTATTCTTGTTAAACCCTCGTGCTAAGCAATATCCTTGTGTTACGAGTGTGATCTCGAATGCAGTGCAAAAGGCAGGTTTCGAACCGGCAACCACATGATCGCAAGTCCAACCCCCTAGCCATTATGCTACCGCCGCATTTTAAGTACATATTTTAGCGGTCTAATTGAAATAAAACATTTTGACTTTGAAATAGACACAATTATAGTGGCTGTTTACTAGCATAAGCCCACAATGTTTATTACCAGAGGCCCAAACCCTTTTAAAAGGCGGGTAACGCACTCGTGACTCCTCTGGTGTTGCGGGTGTCCATGGGCGGCGGTTATCGCTTACCATCAGGTGATCCGTCTGCTCGTTTGCTCCCCTATCACATAAAAAATATAAATAAAATAAGCAGATATTATTACCCATACCCAAGCTAACTACTTGATGAAGTGATGTGGAGTCTGGTGATTGAGGATCATCACTAACCCATAAACACCTCATATAGACCTCTCACACCCATCTACAGGGTAAAGGAAGGCAAGTGTGGTTTCCTCCCCAGGGGGCGAATGTCTCATGAAGATTTCCCATACAAAAAAAGTCTAATTACCGGGTACAGCAAAGAAACAATAAAAAATGCTATTTAGAGAAGAGATGTTAGCATTGAATTGATTACAAGTAGTGAGCAACTGGTTGGCAGCACTTACTTATACAATACCATCAACAATAGACCCATATTTAGCTTGCAAAGGTGAGACAGGTCACATCTTTGAATTATTATTTTTGTATTCGTTATAAACTCGCATATATAAAACTGCCTCATTAGCCTAGTAGTCCTGAGCGCGACTGCTACGCTAGAGGTCCTGGGTTCGATTCCTAGGTCGAGCAAAGTATTATTGGGTTTTTCTATGAAATTCCCAGTAGCAGCTCGGAGTTAGGAATTTGTGCCCGGTTAATGGTAATAGGCTCGCCCCCTATTACATGGGACCTAAATATACCGGCGAACTGTGGGTGTACATTAGTATGAACCCTGCCTAAATCTGCCTAACCCTTCGGGAAATACAGGCGTGATGGTATGTTAAGTTATAAAACTTTTTTAAACCAGAGTATATTTGTTGTCTGCGAACAACAAAAAGTGTTAACTCTGGCTTAGAATAACTGCTCCTAACCTGTGACCACACAGCAACCAATTGCTAAGCAAATGCACAGATGAAGAGAATGGTCAGACCAAGATGCTATTACTGTATTACATTACACCAATAAATAAAAACAAAAAAAAAACTAAACAACAAACCTCCTTACAATCCACATCCATGGCTTCACTTGTACATTTCTCTTCTTTGCTATTACTTTGATTTAGGTTCAGACTATTGTTTAATAACACAGGTTCACTCTCCATTTCCATCATGTCATTTCCCAAACTAGTCCTTAAAGCTTCCATCCGTTCACTTGCCGATGAGAAAGTCTTAACAACTCCATCCTTACACACAGCCACTTTAGTCAGCTTCGATTTAATAGCAGACACAAGCTTGCTAGCCTCAGAAAACTGAGGTGGCGTGGCTGGGTGTTTCATATATGGATATTCAGATGTCTGATTACATATTCCATGTTCAATATCCGCAAATGTATCTTTAGGCTTTGTTTTATCACAGTATTCTTCAGGCAGCTGAGCCTTCATTGAAGAAATAATTTTATTTGCCGCAAAGAACTGAGACGGTGATGGCATTGACTGTAAGCTGTCACTACTTGGTGATTGTGAGGTTGTGCATTTACTTTCGTTAACAATCGGACTTTTATTTTCAGTTTTTGCTGTTTTTGTTTCTGTTGGGGCTGGTTTGGGGCTGATTTTGTGTTTGGATTTATTTGGCGATTTGTCATTGCTATTGCTGCTCTCATCTTGCGCCTCGGCTGATAGTCGCATTCTCAGCTGTGAAAGTCTTTGATTTGCTGCATTTTTAATCGGTGGTGTCTTCTTCTGAGGTGTGTCTTTTGGAGCTGGGGTGGGTTTCTGTGGTGACTCATTTTTAGCTTTATGCTTTGATTGTGTTGCAATTTCTGTACAAAATAATGGAGGTATTCATTATGTATTATGTGTTCTGGACTTAACTTGACTCTTATATGGCATTTAAATTGACACAAACAAATACAAATTATTATTTACATAGCTATTACAATTCTACAGTAATTTTATCTTTAAATTTTTATTAATGTTTAATACCCAAATAGTTCTCCCAATCATGAATTATAATACTCTAAACATACCACAAAGTATAGGAATACCCTGTGACCTCTAATTGAAAAAGTAAATAATAATATAATTATGGTTAAATACATTTACTCATTCTTATCATAATTTCTCATTGCCTTCACATCCATTTTTTTAAGGCTTAAATTCAGGGAAGAACTGCCTCATTAGCCAAGTGGTCCTGAGCCTGGACTGCTACGCTAGAGGTCCTAGGTTCGATTCCCGGGTCAAGCAAAGTGTTATTGGGTTTTTCTATGAAATTCCCAGTAGCAGCTCGGAGTTGGGAATTGGGCACAAATTCCCAACTCCGAGCTCCTACTGGGAATTTGCTACTGGGTTAATGGCAATAGGCTCGCCCCCTATTACATGGGACCTAAACATACCGGCGAACTGTGGGTGTCTGCCTAACCCTTCGGGGAATACAGGCGTGATGGTATGTTAAATTCAGAGAAGAGTTTAAGTATTTCAAATAGAAAACACATCTATAAATTATAGCCTATGGATATGAGCATTCAAATCATCAAATACTTATCCATATTGCATCTGTATCACTTTTATATTAATTAAACATTAAGGGCAAGGATCTTGCTATGGCATGGTTAAATATA
The DNA here is from genome assembly GCA_947256265.1 of Acronicta leporina. Classification (NCBI taxonomy): domain Eukaryota; kingdom Metazoa; phylum Arthropoda; class Insecta; order Lepidoptera; family Noctuidae; genus Acronicta; species Acronicta leporina. Next base: position 1,737,502 of record OX366518.1, on the reverse strand, counting down.
AATAAGAACAAACAAATATTGCATGAAAGCATCTTATGTGTATTGACTTACAATGCCCAATATATTTTTAAACATTGTAATTTCATATGTTTATAATATTTACTTACTTAGCCAGATCAGAACAGTCAAACACTAATTAAAACAACTGCAATGCATATAAAAATGTCATAGTTATGTAGCAGCAAATAATAATTAGTAACATGTTATACAAAACTGTCTTGCTTTCCAATGTATCATGTTCTTTCCAAATGTAGGTATTTTTATATTTCTAATTTGTGATTTATGAGTGTCCATTAAATTTTAGCATGCCTCGAATTTGACATACTGACATGATATCATAATACCAGCCATGTTCTAACTTGCACAAATATGTAAATCATGCCATACCCTTTTTGTGTTTCTTCTTAGAGGAATCCTGGCTTTCATTGCTATCGCTTTTTCTCTTCAAATTATTCTTCTGGGTTTCTTCTTTTTTACTCTTTTCCCTATTTACTTTCTCTTTTTTGTTTTTTTGCTTCCTATCAGACTTTTCGTTAGCCTTGAAAATAAAGAAAAGTTAGAGGATTATCATAAAATCTTCTAATATATATTAGTTTCAGATATCCACAAAATTACCCGCATCAATTTAGTCCTAGTTTTTGAGGATTCATGTACAAATATATGATAAAAAATATGAAATTTACCTGTGGTTGGGTCCATGAAGATTTTCCAGTCCTCTTGTTAAAATAATACTTTCTGCCAGGATTCGACTTAGACGTGCAAAGCACCCAGCCATCGGATAATTTCATGACTCCTTTTTTATCAGAACTCATGATGAATTACCGAAGGAAATAAATAAATTATAATTTAACACATCACACAACGAAGATCCAGATATTTATTTGACAAATCAATTTGAGTTTCCTCTATGATTTTACTTGATATCCAAACGTAAGTATGATTATATAATTATGAACTCTATTCTTTAGTGAACAGAATTAAATTTCATTTGGTCAACTTAGTAAACAAGCTGATGCCAAAGAGAACAAGAGTAACTTTTTAAAACAAGGTTTGTTCGTAATATTAATTTTATTGTTAACTACATAAATTACAATAGAAATTTTTATTAATTTTCTTAGAGCAAAATAATCAAAGTTTATTCAGAAGCGAAAAATTTTGAACTGCGTAACATTTTATAAAACTATGGCTGGGTAAATTTCAGCTGTTGATTTCATCATGTAGTACAAAGTTACTACTAAGTACTAACCATTGGTTGGTTAGTACCAAGACGTTGGTTGGTTAATAACCAACCACTAGCTTGGTTGATGAATCTGTAATGGAGAGTGACGAATTTATTACCCACCATTATAAATCAGGATAAGCACTGTACTCTCCAAAGTAAAAAATGTATGCACATCATACATCAAGCATACAACCGTGAACCGAATGCTACTCTTTGAACTGAGCACAGACTACTAAACTAAGAGATATGGAACTGAGCTTTGAACATTCGGAAATAAAAAAAGTATTGTGTGTTCAATAAAAGGTGGCAGCCAATCAGCCTGGCATAAACTCTCCATCAGTCAAGTTTCTTCAGTTCGTGTGAAAAAAGTATTTTGAATGCCACATAATAATCTTCTCTCTGGAGACTTCTAAATTTCAATGTTTTATAGGGCCATATCTACCAGAAACTTGCAATTTGGAAATACTGCATATAAAATAAAGTCTGGATGAGCACCACACAATTTTCCTGGGCCGTGAATAAAACAGTAAAACGTTCACCATGAGTGGACTGGTGGTCTGGTAATAGGTTTTAGATTTTTAAGTACACTGAAAAAAGTATAAGTCCTGAAATAAATATACCTATTTATAAAACATTCAGCGGATGGATGTGAGCTGCCCAAGAACGGGATGGTTGGCGCTCTTTGGCTTACGTTCAGCAGTGGACGGCAATAGGCTAGGCTGTTCGGATGATAAAACCTTAGAGTAATAATGCTTGTCTTACTTCAATGGATAAAACATTCAAAGAAAACAAAATAAAGTGACACTGACAGCTGACAGGTGTCATTTTTGTTGTTATGTCATGTCAGCCTCAGCTGGACCACTAACCTCGAATCTTCTAAAAGTATTTTTCATAAAAATTGTAACAATTATGGAAAAAATTATAAAATTCAGTAACACCATACGGAATAATTGGAAGAAGTCCGTTTTGGGTGCCATTGCTTTGTATTACGGGGCTTTAACAGCAAAAGAGAAATATGAGTATGTGAGCTTTACGAATGTAACAAAACTCCAATACTTAATTTTTAATTACTAGTTTTTGAGCCTAGCTATTCTTCGAAGGTTGTATTATTGTATCTAATAACTAAACTTATTTATTACATTGAAGCTAACATAAGTGTACTCTAACATAAGTGTACTCTACTGTAACACCTACTTGTTTTGTTATAGTTGGTCATTGATTTCTCTCTTCTCTTATGGACTTGGAAGAAATTAATTATAAATTTAATTCATAGGATCAATTTGCTGATGCGTGCAGCGTGCAAGGAGGCGTCAAAATATGGTGATTACCCTGTTTATATGGGTCAAAATCCTACCCTAGTGACGGTTATCCTCAACCCTGTCGCGAATAAAAGAAAGGCGAAGCAAGACTTTGAAAAATATTGCGAACCACTCCTGCATCTGGCTGGGCTGCAGGTGGACGTTATACAGACATCTTGCGAGGGTAATGCTAAAGAATTAGTGGAGCGCTTGAAAGGGACAGAAGCTATTGTAGTAGCTGGAGGGGATGGAACCCTATCTGAAAGTGTTACAGGTAAACTATTTAATAACATAATGCTAACAGGCTACTACCTTTATCCCATCAAAAAAAAAAAAAAGCACAAATGAAACCAGCATTGCCACAATTTTTTAATTATTATTTGAGGTTAATTTTTGGCTTGAACAATAACTATAATGACAAGCATCAATCACATCATTACATCAACTGCTCGATAAATACATATCAGAAATTTTATAAAAAACTCATTTATATTACAGGTTTACTACGCAGAAATGATGATGCAAACCATTTCCCCCTTGGCATTCTACCTCTAGGACAGACAAATACTATTGGAAACAGCCTGTTTCCTAGAGGGGAGGGTGTAGAAAGAGTAAGGCAACTTATTGAAGCCTCCATGGCCATCATTAAAGGTAACACAGTGTGGAAAGATGCTATGAAAATAGAACCCATAGCACCCGAAGAAGATATAGCAGGAAAGCCAATCTTTGCACTGTGCTCTCTAGAATGGGGAGCCTTTAGAGACGTTCTGGCTAAAAAAAATAAGTACTGGATGTATGGACCTTTCAGAGAATATGCTTCTTTCATATTTAATGGGTATAGGGAATCTTTGACTTGGCATTGTAAAGGCACAATCAAATATACCCCACCATGTGACGGTTGCAAGAATTGCTTGAAAAAACGACCAGAAGCAAAAAGGAAATGGGCATTTTTCATTCCCCCTACACATCATGCAGATAAAGATCCTGCAAATATTGTCAACACTCAATGTGAGACTTCTAATGAACTCTGTTTCCAGACGAGCGAGTTCAGGATTGCGACACCAAACATACAGAAATGCTCAAGTACTCCTGCCTTGAATATAGGCATTGGGAAATATAAATACTCGTATACTGACTTTGTCACTGATGGTTGGGATCGGGTGACAAATGGCAGCATTTCAGGGGCTATTCTTGCAAGGTCTGTGATGCTGTTCCCTGATGAGCACTCGGGGACGACAGTGCTTGATATTGACAGGGAGGAATATGAAGCGAAACCCATCAAAATAACACTTCTGCCTAAAGTTGTAAAATTGTTCTGTAAGTAAATAAATTATAAAATATATTTATTCGGTTACCTCAAAAACTATTCTTATTTCTAAATTTTCACAAACATCTCTTTGCTGCCATTAAAGCAAAAAAAAAGTTGGCAAAATCAACTTTAACAATGAACTAATGACATACAATACAATTTTTTATTAAATGTGTATATTATGTAAGTACTGAGACTTCAGGTTATAAAATATGAAGCTTAGGCAATTTCTTTTTTTTTTTTTTTAATTAGTTTTTAACAGATAATTATATAAATTTAATAAAATGCCAAAATGTTATGCACAAGATCCTTTATTAATAAAAATCATGTTTTATGTCGAGACTCGAGATATTTATAAAATAGTAGTCATTCAAAGCTCCATCATTTTACAATACATTTTGTCTAGCGTACTCCCAAACAAAGATGGCCGCCGTTACGTGCACGTTCAGCGATCTGACGAAGCCTTGCTGCGGGATCTCGACGCAATGGTCCATTAGAGGTAGCAAGTCACATGGAACACCCTCTTTTTCATGCCTGAAATGGAGTGATTCATATTACCAATGTTACTGTTGCCTTAGGCTTAAAGGCCGCGAATGTGTTGGAACTTCGAACGAAATTTGTGCAAAGCATTGGCACAAAATTCTGTTTTGTGAGGATCTGCCTTTAGGAGCATATAAGTCACTAGGTACTTATTCTTTGCCTTACCCTTAGTGACCAATCCATGATAATACATAGGTTCTTTAGATTTTTAGAATGAAATAAATAGTTTTTTTTTAATCTGTGTGATTCCAGGTGATATGTACTTAATTTAAATTTTGATCAAAATACATTCGGTAATACGGGTTTTAAATGGACCCCACTTAGCAAGCGTCAGGAATATCCCATTATAACTTACCCAAGCAATAATAGTGTCTTCTTGGGAAACTTGAAAGCCTGTAGTTTGGAGCTAGTGGAGGTCTGTTCTGCTGCCACAACAGAGTAGCCTTCCTGTTTTTTCCGCATTAGGTACTCTTTAAGAGGGCGGCCTGGACGCACCTCCTCCACATTGATCCAGCGTTCTGCTGACACGCTATGTACAATGAAAGGTTTATGTAAAGTTTGAAGAACATATACAACAGTTGAACTTAAACTTTCTGTGACGAGAGACAGGAACAATCATTTGTCTTGCCACGGACCACCAACTGGTTTGGTTGAAACATCCTCCCACCACCTCCAAAACATCTATTTCTAATAGAACACCTTACGCGCATAATTATTTCGAGATTACTGTAGATACTTTATTCCAAAGAGTCTAGTAATACGTATATAGGAAGCTTGACTGGCCCTAGTTGTCACTTATTTAAAAAAAAAATTTTCAAATAGCTTCGCTTCTTTCTGGGACCACCAGTGGGCCGCGAACCACCGGTTAAGAACCACTGATATTATATATAACTAGCCTATGCCCGCGGCTTCGCTCACTTGAAGCGCAAAAACCAACAGTAATGACCTCTTCTTTGTATGGGTCTCTATACATTAGAGAGGTTAAGCTTTATCTAAGGTTCCGTTTAATTATTTGAGATAAGAAGTACACCAGTTTTAATTTGGAGCACATACTTTCTAACATTAAAATCTAGTCATTAGTTTTTGCGCCAACCCATAACAAACAGACAAACAGATAAGAAATTAAAAATCACATTTTTGGGTTTGGACACGTTTATATAATCACTTGTTTTTTTTTAATATCTTCAATGTACAGACACAGCTTTTTTACAATTTTATAATAGTAGAGATGTACTCTGAGACCAGCCTAATAACCTCTCATTGTGAGAGGAGACCCGTGCCCAGCAGTGGGGCATATAATGGATTGATTATGTTACGTTATGTACTCTTAGGTAGACCCTATATGTATACAGTTCGACGGTTTTTTGGTAGACATTGGAATCGAACCCAGAATAGGAGCTCTGATACATCAGCCGCTTGTGACCGAGCCCAATGAGGTAGACATGACTTTATAAAATTTAGTAAATCAACCTCTTCTCTCATAAAGCCTGATATGGTGGTGGCGATTATCACCAATCCCATAACCGAAAGTATGGCAAGGGAATTTGTTTGGTTTGTAGTTGACCCATGACTCCAAATAAAGTGATCTAGAAAGTCAAGGTTGATGGTAAAGAACACAGGACAAAAAAAGGCTTGATGTATACCTAAGCGTATGTTGGCGGTAGTTCAATTTTCAACCTTACGATCTTAATAATAAGACACATTGTGGTTAGATTACCTGAGACCTTGGAACTGCTTGTCCTGCAGATGTCGTAAGCTGTCCACGACGTACGTCTGCACTCCGAACACTTCGCTGGTTCTCGCCATGCCGCCCAAGTTCGGTAGCTTGTCGATCAGTGACGCTACCACTATCAATTGACTCGGGCATTCCCTCTGCCGAAAAATCATACTTATACCATCACATATCCCCAAGGCCGTAGACAGGATTTTATTTTCGGGCTCTACCAGAGACAGGAAATATTTGCCCCCCACCTCTCCCTATAGGCTTAGTTCTTTGACATGTTATGGCGTACTAGTTGCTCCAAGTCATGATGCATCCACATCATGTCTTTTTGAGAGTAGCCTATGTCCTTCTCTATGGTACAGCCTGCCAGCATATGAGACTTAACAACAGAGGTCTCAAGATGATAACACACTTGTGATACCTATGGACTTTCTGCCGTCTATATGCTGTGGATGCTGCTTACCATCAGGGGGCTCTTATACCAGCTTGTTATATGAATACAATAAAAAAATACATACCTTCTTCTCAACATATACATTGACATCGCTCATATTCCGCCAAGGAATGTACTTCTTCTGAATAGTTCCCATTGACTCAGAATCTTCAATAACTTTACTATTCACACATTTATTCATTTCCAATTCAATAAACTGATCATCTGCCTTTCTACAATACTTCCATTCGTTAATAAAATCATTATTAGCACAACCTCTGCTTAAACTCTCAGAGATATCTTTCATAATATTCTTTATAAAAACGATATCAACCTTTTCATTATTGTCTATGTCACACAACCTCGGCAGCAAATAGTAAACGAAGTAAGGACTTAGATTTGCTATGATATCAAAATCATTGCTAAAATAATCGCAGCTTAGCTTCAAAAAGTTTTTGTCGCTGCAACTTTCAGCAAATGTTTTCTCAATAATGTCTATGGTGTATTGGTATTTAGTTGTTTTATTTGCCAGTTTATAAAGTACTGTGGCTAAATATTGCGCGTTAAGTCTGATGTTGAATAACTGGCCCATGGTATGAGATAGCAAGAAGTCCAGAACAAAGTTATATTCTTCTTCACTGTATGTACTGTTGGATATCTTATGCTTCAACAACCAGTACATTATAAAGAATTGCGATGTCAGCGGTACATTCTTTGATTTCAAAATCTGTAGCATTTGTTCACTTAGATTGATTTTCTGGAAATTAATGGGATAATTATTAGGTGTAGCCTAGCTGATGGTACATACCCTATTTTAGATGCTACGCCTCTGTGGATAGTGTAACTTAGATTGCCAGTAGCCTACAGTCTAATGGGTCTAGTAACTTGAGAATTCTTGGGAATTTTATGCTTTATTCCAAAGCGTGTATAGTAATCCTCACAAAACAATTTTTTTTGTGTGTGTTAACATTTTTAAGTGCTAAAGTGGGTATTTTATGCTAAGTTAAAAACTTAGCATAAAATACCCACTTTAGCCGTGTTTTCAATGAGTATAGTAGTGTTGGGCAATCTTTTTGCTAATGCACTTATGGGTAAGTAATTTTACTCGTGATAATCTTGAAGAAACTGACCTGATTATAAAAATAGAGCGAAACAAACCACTCGATGCAGACTCTCACACTTGGTTGATGAGGCAACTTAACCAATAAATCCAAGCACCAATTCAATATATTCTCCAAATCACCACCTCTTAGCACCAATATTAATATATGTTGTAACGCAGTTTGTAATACTCTGTGCAGATGAGAATTTCCATGATACCGCTGTTTATTTTTAAAATTGTTGTCTATCCGGATTGTGATGAAATTGGTGATCATTCGTAATGTTTCTGTGTCGTGAATATTACATAGAGTGGCTACCGATAAGTACTGGATTTCGTAGTTGAAGTGGATATCGATACTGGAAATAAAAATGTAAGGCTTTTAAAAATAAATGTTGGATCCACTATACATATATCAGATCACTGACTGATCTCCATATTACTCTATTTTGAGGAGTATAGATTATGGGGGTGTGTACAGGCCCCTCTTTTACATGGGGCTCTATTGGCAAGTGCCCAGGGCCCCCATGACCAAAATCCCTATTATTCCAGGATCCCTATTGCCCACTCCTTTTGATACTTTCTGCATTTCTGTATGCAATAATCCTGACACATCATTGTCACTTTAGGATAATAGGGCCCTGGGTGTGTATTTCAGATAAATATGTGGGAAATCTGCTTGCCCCATCAAATATTACCCAATGTTATGTTAACTAGATAACAATAGATTAAATAATAAGTTAGGTCGATTTAATAGTAATAATAAGAAAGATTATTATTATTGTTATCAAAAACTACTGAATAGATTTTAATTGAGCGATCATCGTTAGAAACTATAAGGTCCAACTTAAATCCAGGTGAACTTCTTATCTCAATTAATTAAACGCATCCTGAGATACAGCTTGACCTCCCTGATTTATAGTGGCCCATACAAAGAAGAGATCATAAATTTTGAAAAAAAAAAAATCTAGGCATATACTCACCTTTCTTTATTGATTCCGTATTTAGGGTTCTGCAGGACTTCTAGGGTCACATTATCAGCAATCCTAAAACAAAAGCACAACTTAAGTACATACATATATGAATGACTGCGTTTGGCGCAGCAGTTAAGATGGACGACAGTGGGTACCTTCACGCCGCGTGTCGTGGGTTCGATTACCAACCAAATAATTGTGTTCTATGAATATTTGTTTCGAATCTAAATAACAACCACGTGTGAAGCAAACTGGGCGGGATATTAGATAGTATCGGATGTATAGGCACTAAGGGAAGATAAAATCTTTACATTTGCAGGTATCAATAAAAATTGAGTACTGCTATGTTAGTAGTATTATTAGGTTTTCTATGAAATTCCCAAAAGCAGCTCGGAGTTTCAATTTGGGCCCATTTATCCTAAAGTTACCGGAGAACTGTAGGTATAAATAAGTACACCTCTACCTAACACTTAGGGGATTACTGGCGTAAATTAAATTGTAAACCGATCTATAGGAATATAAATAAGAGCAGTGACAGATGGACGGGAAAATACATATGCATAATAAAAGAATATACAAAAGAAGAATATACATAATAAAATTTGGAAACAGAACTAGGTAATATCCTACCTCTGATCCTTTCTTGGCACAGGACAGTAAAGTAAAATCTCACACAAAACATAAATTAAATGCCCATAATCCTTTACATCTTTGCTGTTTAACTTCTTGATTAAATGATACAATGGATTGGTCTTAACTGGTCCATATTCGATGATCTTGTTACAGTATGAAATTACTATGTTGTTGTACATTGATTCTTTTAGAAGAGCATCTTGAGTTATAAGTTCTACAAACTCCTCAATGCAAGGTGAATACTGGTTATTCGATTTCAGCTCTTCTATTTCATTCCATACTCTGTTTATAAACAGAATCATGTTGAATTTAGTTTCGTTATTAGTAAGAGGTTTGATGATTTTATTAACTATTCTAAGTACCCATTTCAAACATCCATACCCTCCACATTCTAACACATTTTCAATATAATCTATTACTTCTTTAAGACATGAATCCAAGTCTTCCTCTTTTTTAATGAGTAGATAGTAGATTATTGCACAAGATTTTTCATAGAACACATTTCTCAATCTACCCACACTTTCGTTTAGAGATTCTCTAAATTCTAAATTAGAAATCAATTGTAAAAATCTTTTTAAATTGAGCATTTCATGCCCATAACTTTGCATAATCACAGGATTTTCTAATAACACTTTTAATGTAAACATGCTAAGGACTGCCTTATCTAACTCAGGATTATCCATTAAGAATAATATAGCTGTCTTATAAAGCTGTAGTAATATCACTCCTAAATCTTTATCCACAAATTCAAATTCATGTTTTTCAAACAATGCTGTTACATCTTCTAAAGTCAGACTTACTTCACTTGAAAATAAACTAAGTACATATTGTAATATGGTCTTATTTTGTCTAGCAATAAGTTCATGAATATTATGAAGAGAGGAGTTTTTATCTCTTGTTTTGCTTAAAAAATGTACTAAAAATATTGCCTCATTAACATATTCCTTTTTATCAGAGTACTGTCTGTTTAAACTTTCTTGTATTTGTTTAAGTTTTTTAAGGATTATGTCAATAAATATGCCTATGTCTTCTTCATGATGACACAAATACAGTTTGATGAAATCTATATTATTATAATGTTCTGCCATAGTTTTTAGATTGCCCACTTTTTCGTCATTGGTTACTGGCATTTGTTTGACTACAGAAATAAAAGGATTCTCTTGTGATAATAGGTCAATGTTTATAACAGAATAAATGCTGGCTATATAATTCCAATTCATGATATTGCAACAATTTTTGATGAAATAGATTACATTAATTTGCACTGCTTTTCTTAATATCAGATTATTGCAAGGTATTTTTAAAATATCAATAATTATTTTTGGCAAATCATCATTTCCAATCGTCAGACCTTTTATTTTCAAATTAGCCAGAATATCAGTCAAATGATAAAATGGTATGGGTGACCACTTTATATGAGGAATGGTTTTAAACATTTCTGTAAATGATTGTGGATCTTTGAGTAAATCTTGAATTTTTATTTTAAGAGCTTTATAATTTGAATTTTGATCATAAATATTTATGTCATTTAAGGCTTCGAGTAATATTTGAGCTTCCAATTGATTTTGTAACTTTGTTTTAAGTCTATACTCAATACATTTTAGTCTGACTTGAGTGTTATCATGTTGAAGGCCCATTTTAAATGCACAATTTATCCAACAATCTCCAATGTCTATGCTTTCAAATAGCTTTAATGAAGGCAGCACTATGTTACCTTGTTTTTCCTCCAAACTGTCTATCAGGACAAAGAAATTGTCCCACATGCTTTTCAAATTATTTGAATTTCTTTTCCATTGAAAAATTATATGATTTGTGGATTTTACACTGACATCTTTTTCCATGTATGCAACACAATCTATAGCCTTTTTTGATAGGTAAACAGATATTTTTCTAACAGACCCGTCATTAGACATCATGCCATATAATACAATATCCCAAAAATTAAACTGAAATATTATATTGGACGCAAATCTACTATCTCCTTTTGCATTTGGGGTAGGTAGGTAGTAATCTGAGAGGCAGCTGAGTACTTTCAAAGCATCATCTTTTCTGTCTCCTTTAAAGTTTTGGATAAAGGACCAAATTCTATCCAGAATATTGTACCCAGTTACTCCATCCATAAATCTGGGTACTGTGTTTGTCAAAAAATATATTTTGAGTGGTTCATCTGTGGAATCAAGTATCTTTTCTAATGGTGTCTCTAAGAAAAGTAGGGATACCTGTACTCTTTTCTTTAAAGTAGCATCAAGAATACTTTCCGTTGCCTTCAAACTTAGTAAAGTTTGTATACATGTATCATTGTCTAAAGAACTTGATGTCTGTGTTTCCGATTGGAATATAATATTAGACAATATTTGTTGAAGCAAATGCTCCGCCTTACCAACTATTTTGCTTGGGTTGAGGCAAAGTACAATGTTGATAATTTTGCACACATAATCAACATTATCGACGGTCACATCGTTCAGTAACTTAACAACAAAGTTAAATTCTTCATCGTTTTCACAATCCGTACCTTCTTGGATATTTATAAGGATTTTGTACTGCAACAACTGAATAGCACTTTTCAGATGTTTTATAAAATGTTTACTTTTTAGCATGAGTTGTTTCAAAGGTCTATCTATGATTTCTTCATCTAATTCCAACAGGTCAAAAAAGGATAATAAGTCTACGTGATTATCCATTATTTCCAATGCAATTTCACTTGAATTATTCATATTTTCAATTTTTTTATGCAGAAGAAAAACGAGCCCGGAACCATCGGAAGTCCGAAAGCGAAACCGAAAGTAAGTAAAGTAGAGTAGGTCGAAAAACCAACTGTTTTTGACACTGACAATGACAACTGACACAAATAACAATAACAGAATAACAGGTGACTTGCATGGCCATGGATGGCAGACGAGTGGCAGACTATCTCTGCACCAACTTCTGAAATATGTTTAAATTGAATTTAAACACAAAATGACAATAGAAAATTGTGTTTAAATACAACTTAAATACATCTAAGAAGTTGGTGCAAGTGGCCTTAACTAAAAACTTATAGGCTACGAAACAGTAGATTTCTGTTTTTTTTAGAACTTGAATCTGATGCGAGCCAGTTCAATTGTTGGCTTGGCTACAGCTACACTAATATTGCCATTAGATTTTAAAATAATAATTTTCTAACAACAATCACAATATTTGTACTCTACAAGTGTGCTGCTACAATATATTCTTTACTACAAGTACGAGGTATTGAAACAATTGTTATTAATTATTCTATTGTTCCCTCGACCAAACGCCTTGATCAAAGAGTATCCAGTATTATAGTTGTACGCCTTGATATATTTTCAGTCAGAGCATGGAGCACAGTGGAAGTAAGTAACAAATTGAACTCTAAAACTAACAAGCATAATTTTTTTAGGCTGACAACCTCATTATTTTTGTCCTTGTTCTTGTTGCCAAAATCGCTAAAATTTAGGAAAAAATCCTCCATTGAGTACCTACATTAGTCTGTTTCAGTTTATTCGTAAAAAATAACCATTTAAATTAGCTGGAATTCTATTGCGTTGCAATTTTCATCTTCAAGTTTTCCATAGTTTCATTGTAGAATATAATTTCAACGTAAGCAACGATGGAAGATAATTCTTCTAGCGATGACGAAATTCCATATTCTCCCAAGAGCCCTAAATTGGGTGGAAAGAAACTGAAACTGAATGATGGAAGTTCGCAGGATAGTTTCAAAGAAACAGGTAAAACTTTGTCTTGTATTCTCGAACTTTAAAAATTGTGACGTAAAAACTTCGTGTCCATTTTGATTGTTTTTTTTTAGTTGGGTCGTCAAGTAAAGATGAGAATGTGGACAGTGGAGTGTCTGCAGACAAATCTGAGAGTACCTGCAGTGATGACCGGGGTGCTGGTGCGACGGAGGGACCTTCCAACGAGGTCGTGGATGCGGCTCCCTCGGGCAGCAATGTTCGGGCCATCCTCTTGAATTTGCGACGTCCGCGATGGAGTAGGAACTACAGGAAGAGAAAGACGCCCGACAGGGACACAGATAGCAATGGTTCCTCCAGGGATTCAGATGATTTGTCTGTAGATGAGACTGTTTCGAACACAAGGAGAACTGAAAGTAATTCAGAAACGGAGAGTGATGATCTGAGGAGGTTGGCCGATTTTCTTAGTCCAGATTCTGATGGTTCTCACAGTGGGTGAGTTTTGCAATTTCTTTTATCAAATGACATTTATATCTTTTATATTTTCCCCTACTAAACAATTTGTGCTATGACTGACCAAAATGAAAAAGGTTTGAACCTGCTGTGACCCCAGCTGGGCATCAGCTGACTTAGAATAACAAAACTGACAGTATTTTTATATTACTTTATTAAAACAAGTTCAAAATTGCTATGTGACTAAGGAGTTGCTGGTATACCCTTGTATAACCTTTTTGGTAAATCATGATTTGATTTTGCACTTGGTAAAAAAGTTAAAAAGCACAAACCCTGTTTGGTGCAAGATTTAAAAACAAAAATAAACTTTGTGTTTTATTGTTTTATAAATAAATTATTTTGTAAGTTTCAGTAGTTATATACAAGTAACTACTGAAAGTTACATATCCCTCAGTATATTACACTAGTATAGTACAGTTAGAACAATAAAAATAAACAGACACAGTGAGAACCTCCTCCATTTTCAAGTCTGTTGAAAATAATATTATTTATTTATTCAACAGATCCTCTAGTTCATCAGATAGCAATGCCAGTTATGAGTCAGATAATTTGATAGACATTCAGTCGGGAGACACAGATTCAGATGATGATCGGCCTTTGAACAGGAGTACTGAAGAAAATGATAAGAATGGGGAGACTCAGGGCCAACTACCCAGTGTGCTGCTCAAGACTAGACCTAAACACAGTTACTTGCTACTGAGAGGTAAATGCTAATCAATTAATTTTTTTAAATTAAATATACATTATTATTATTAGTAGCCCGGTTGGTCTCACAGCAAAGGCCTCCATCCACTCTTTTTTCTCCATCAATTCTCTTTTTAACCCCTGATGAAAACGAGGGGTGTTATAAGTTTGCAGTGTGTATCTGTGTGTCTGGCTGTGGCATTGTAGCTCCTAAAGGAATGGACTGAGTTTGATTGATTTATGTTTGTTGGAAAGTGACTTAATTGAGAGGTATGATTAAAGAATAAAGACTACCCTGTACCAATGGTGCATTAAAAGGATAATAAAATCTAGTCAGTTGTTTGAAGATATCAGCTATTTTCTAGTTCATGAAGGGCTGTGAGCAACTTCTACAGGTGTGATTGTCTTGGAATTTGGTTCACTGATATTGCGAGAACATGGTAAGAATGTGATGTGGTGCTGTGGGGATTAAAACATTTTCTGCAGTACCTAAACCTTTTTGGTAGATAAATCTTAAAGCAATATTTTTATTGTAATCTCAACAACAGTCATTCAGTAAAGCTTTCAAATCAAACTATATTCTTATGATTTCTATGGTATTGTGGATGTTTTTATAGAAAAAAATCTGTCAGTTATTTTGTATTGTTATTAAAATAGACACCAATTTTCAAAGGCTCTGATTGTTTATACTTGATGGAAAATTTCTTTGACAGAAATAATAAATCGTGAGATGGGGCTGACATTTCCGTGCGGCAAGACCGCGAAAGACGATGTCATGTTCGAACGCAGGTTCTACGGGTCCCTGCACGCGATCTACAGAATGAAGAAACTCCACCATCTCAACAAACACAAAGGCTGCGTTAATTCCATAAATTTTCATCCAGAAGGTAAGAAATACTTAATTATATCATGGTGGAAAAATAATGTGAAATGCCATATAGAATCTTTCCACATTGCCTCCCATGTCACAAATGTCAACGTCAACATCAGTGTCATGGTCAGTGTTGCCACATCTTAAGTACAACAGTAACTTTTTAAATTCATCTTGAATGTAAAATAAATTCATTTGCGTCTATTTAGTTAAAAAACCAACAACATGCAGTAATTGCTTCCGTGTATTTCAACAAATTCATCTAAATCGAATTAGCCGGCCTGCTAAATGTAAAATATAACACGACTAATGGGTTCTAATTGTTACTAAAATGTATAAACCATAAATGATATAAGTAGCTAAGGTTTTACAGCAGACAAAATTATACTGCAAACTCATTCAGATTTTAATCCAATTTAGGCTTAATCTTTTGGACTTGGATATTAAAAACTTCTTCTTTCTAGGGCGCCTCCTAGCGTCGGGGTCGGACGACACGAACGTAGTCGTGTGGGACTGGGCCCGCAATACAGCCATACAGACGATCAAGACGGGCCACAAGTCTAATGTGTTCCAGAGCAAGTTCCTATACCTAAATGCTAGAAGTCAGTTAAATATTGTCACATGTGCCAGGGATGGACAGGTGAGTTCAGAGCAATTGTAATTTTTCTCAATATTTAGGGATTCATCCTCCAAGCCAAACCTAACCAGAATGCGGGTGAAGATTTGTATTTTGCAAGAAGAAACTGCTATCAGACCTCCACAGTCCAATTTTTGGAGAATTAAGGATAGACTTATACAGATACGATGCTTACATTGTTTCGCCGAGAGGGTGAGGATACCGGAGGCCCAAACTCTTTTAAAATGACGGCAATGCACTTGCGACTCTGGTGTTGCGGGGTGTCCATGGGCAGCGGTAATCGCTTACCATCAGGTGCATCAGACGGAGCACCGTCTGCTTGTTTGCCCCTCTATCCCATAAAGAAACAAAATTAATGACTGTGTCTGAAGTGCAGTAATAGCTTAGTGGAATGACCGTTCGCCTGCCAACTCAAAGGTCTCGGGTTCAAATCCAAAACCTCTGTATTTTCCAAGTCATGTGCGTATTAATAGTTAATTATCACACGCTAAAACGGTGGAGGCAAATATTTTGAGGAAACCTGGCATGCCTGAGAGGTTTTTTCTATGGAGTGTGAAGTCTGCCAACCTGCATTAGGCTAGCATGGCGGACTATAGCCCGATGGCTCGAGATGACCGGTGCCTAGCAGTGGAACAATATTATTAACGTTTTTAGTCTCTCTGTCACTGCATCTTCTGCATTTCTTGATTTATTATTCGATTATGCTCACGCTAGTATGACTCGAAGGGGAAGGCATTATGGATCTTCGTCAGTATGTTTAGTACTTATGTATTAGAGATACCCTACCTGTCAGTGGGACAATAGGTATATGGGTTTATGACCATGCCTGGACTTAGAGGTTTAAGGCCCTTAGGTACTTGGCATTTGGGGACCCTTCAAGCTAGGCTTATGAGCTTAGGCTGGCTGGGTCTCTAGGGCCTTGTAGGCCTAGGCGGAATTACGGCTCTGTTGGTGACAGAGGTGGTTGACTTGAGCCACCGTCTATGGCCTCGCGCTTTTCGAACGTCGCTCAAAAGAGTGGTGGCTTTTTGCTTAAAAACGATCAGAGAACCTACCAAAATATTCCTTGTCTCACTCAATTATGAAGTCCATGCAGAAGTCGCGGGCAGAAACTAGTACTACATAAATTGACTTTACTTGACCTATCAAAGAGCAAATTACATATGCAGTGCAAAATCTAAGTTATTGATGTCTGTAAATGATGGCGCCTGGCTCTGGTCGATGAGATGAGCTGGCGACGCGGTTTGCAGTTTCCGCGCCCCGTTCAGCGGATCGGTAGAAGAAGGGGGTGGAGAACGTCTACGTCTGTCTCCCCTTACGTGTAGGGGGGCCGCAAAAGACAGCCACCACTGTCGAGATTAATGCTACAGCGCTCCCGTAGGCCCGGCACCAAAGTGGTGACGCGAAATGCCGAGGTTGGTTTTAGTCGGTAGATCGCTCTTTTCAGAGCGGAGTCCGACACACTGCCGCTCTGCCCGGAGTGGAGTTAAATAATGGAGTTTCTTGCCGGATTCTTCTCCATAGGATCGACCTTTTGGAACCGTGCAACTAGAATCATGTAAAGTTTCATAAACGCTTGTAAAAGCTTATTTCAAATAAAAACATTTGAACTTGAACTTGGTGGATAGTGCACAAAGCATTTCCAACCCCGTCAAAAAAAAAATGTCCGATGAGATGAGGTCAGGAGCATATGGTATCGGTATTCGTGGTGCAGGTGCGGCTGCTGCAGTGCCACCCGAGCGGCGGCGCGGCGGCGGCGCGGCGGCGGCTGGCGGCGCACGCGCGCGCGGCGCACAAGCTGCACGTGTGCGCCGCGCAGCCGCACCTCGTGCTGTCGGCCGGCGAGGACGGGCTCGTCATGCAGTGCGACGTGCGCGCAGAACACGCATCCAGGTTATATACATCACATACATACACTTCGACGGTCTCTGTGGTTTTGTGGTTCGAGTACCGGACTGATGACCATCGATTCCCACAAGACACAAATATTTATCTGAACGCGCCAATCTCAGGAGCTACTGATCCGATTTGAAAAATTATTTCAGTGTTAGATAGCCCATTTATTTAGGAAGGCTATAAGGCTATATATAATAACGCTAAGAACAAGTGACTATTCCACTCGGATGAAGTCGCGGGCAGACGCTAGAACATAATATATACTTACATACATACTTATACACTGCCTTAACATAACCCTGTCCGGTCCGAAAGAGTATATACATGTACAAGGACATATACATGTCCCAGTAAAATTGTATAACTCGCTATTGTACATAACTGCCAGCTACTTAACAAAATAACTGTGTTATGTAAAATAGCTAAATGGCTTCCAGCTGAATAGCCATTGCGATACGTTTATCAAAACTGCTACCCACGTTTTGTTGTTTTGTAGAATGACTAATTTGCAGTTACGACAAGCGTTTTATGTAAAACACATAAATATCATAGGTTTTTTTAATCCCACGAATTTTTGCAATCAAATTAAGTTTTGACGAGGTAATTTCGGGATGAAATATGTTTAAATTGGTTAGGTTAGGTTAGAACTGTGACAAACGACGCACGAGCCGAGCGAGCGAAGCGAGGATACTTAACAAAATAACCGCGGCAGTGTCAAAACTCAAATGTAGCCATTGTGCATAATTGTATAGAAGAAATTTGGGTTAACTGGACGAGCATACGCCATTGTTATGCCACACAACGTCCCTAGCGCTGAATTTCGGAACTAAAATCGACCAACTAAGATTTCATTTCACAACTTACCATCAACCCGCTATATTGATGAAAGCAAAACGTTAATTCCAATCCGCGATTGAAGGTAAACAATTATGCAAAAATGCTGAACGTATTTCAGCTATTTTACATAACAGAGCTATTTTCTAAAGAGGCTAGCGATTATGTAAAATAGCGAATTATGCAATTCTACTGCGATACATACATACACTGCCTTAACAAAACCCTGTCCGGTCCGAAACAAGTAGATATCCCAATCACAATATCTTCTATACTTCGACTTTTAATTGTATTCAGTAACTTGACAGTTGAAGGGTTACCAGTTTTTGACAAAAAAAGATGGTGCAAGAATGAACAAAATTGAATGAACTTAATAATGTACTGACATAAACACCTTACACTTCTGCCTAACCCTTAAGTTCAGACGTGATGGCATGTTATGTTATTGTTAGATTGTAGGTTGTGTAGGATGTTGGAGATTGTCGGGTTGTAGAGGTAGCAGGTGGTTGCAGGCTGTTCCAGGTGAAGGAGCACAGCGTGGTGGTGCCGCTGTACAGCGTGAGCGGGCACGGGCTGGAGGCGCGCGAGCTGGTGGTGGCGGGCCGCGACAAGTTCGTGCGCCTCTACGACACGCGCCGCCCCACCAAGCCCGTCGCGCTCTACTGCCCCGCCTTCTTCAACGACCACGCCGTAAGACAACCTACTATACATAACATACTACTCCCCACTACTACTTTTGTACGGAAGGTTTATAATATCATCGTAATCTTTTTCTAACTATGTTGAGGTCGACTTCCAGTCTACTCAGATGCGGCTGAATATTGATATTTTACAAGAAGCGACTGCTATCAGACCCCCGCAATCCAATTTCTAGGCATTCGGAGGATTGACTGGTTGTCAGGCTTTTTTGGGCTTCTGACTACCACTAAAAATTGTCTTAGATGTTCGTATGACAACCGGGACCGACGATTTTACATTCTCACCGAGCTCGATGTGTTAAAAATGGTTACCCATCCATATACTGACCGCGATGTGTGCAACTTAACCTTGCAGATCAACTGATCAGCTTAGTTATTACTTAGAGTCACGAGCCCCCTCTAGCAAAGTTTATAATATATGGATGTATAATGTTATAGTAGAGAATGTAGTTGAGAATTTCAATGATTTGTAACACACACACTATACAACCGTAAATGATGAATAATAATAATTATGAATAACTGTGAATCATGTTTATTTCTGTAAATAGACCTTTTAAAGACAATCTTACTTAAATCAATGTTTTATATTTTTTAAGTCGAGACCGTAATTATTAGCAAATATTTACCTATGAGAGGTACAATGCTAGACAATATCTGAAATGGCGTTTTGAAGTAAGTGCCAGTCCCATCTGATCCACGCATGCGTCAGTCATAATCTATGGAGCTAAACGTACGAAGCCAGGACGGGTCACTAGTACACCATGTGCATAACTTGATTGGATTTTATCGAATTTTAGGGTAACGTGAAGAAAAAAGTGCGGCTCTCAATGATGCACCTAACGTGTGCCGTGTTCAACCACAACGGCACGGAGATCCTAGGCTCGTACAACGACGAGGATATTTACCTGTTTGACACCAAAAACGACGTTTATGACAAGTAAGTTAAGTAAATGGTGACCCTCTGAGAGTTGATATCCATAGATTTTGTCTTACTTCACGGGGGGAGGGGGGTAGTAGAAAAGGCTGACGTAGGGGGGACATAGTTAAATGAGGGGTAGTGTAAAAATATGTAATGTCACACTAAGGGCAGGGGCTATCACTAATGTGACGTCGTGTGACATGGAAGGGGGGGAGAGGGGATTATTATAAAAAAAACTGTATGTTTAGGTCTCATGTAATAGGGGGTGAGCCTTTAACCCCTCGCAAAACCGAGTTGGAGCTGTTACGAACAAATTCATACAACTGCTCAACTTGGGAATCGAGTATTGAATATTGCGGGGTTAAGTGTCGCGAACGTGGGTATTTAGCTCGTTGTAGTCCAGTCAAATTGTTTTATTTTAATTAGAAGGTGCTTTTGAAATGTCAAACTAGTTGCACAGTTCCAAAAAGTGGGTCTTATGGAGAAGAGCCGGCAAGATAGATACTCTTTTTAAAATGTAGTTGCTGTGACCTCAGGCGATAACGTCAGTGGCGCAGCTTCTTCAACTACGACAACATTTGCCGGTAACATCACGCGTTAGACAGCGTTGCTTCTTATTTCATAGTTGTTGAAGCGGCTTTATGTGCTCGCTGACCCACGTAGGGGTGTTGATATGTTATGATTGTTCACCTTAGCCCGTCAAATTCTTTTTTTCGCAAATTATAAGTCTATGACACTATCTAGGCAAAGAACAGTAGTACCTAATGAGCTATTTGCCCGAAGTCTTACCAAAAGACTGCACCATGGAGTTCTTCAAAAAAGTGTCAGCAAGGCGCGAGTGACACTTTGTTACAGATGCCCCATAAGCTACAGAAACTGCGTACCATCAAGCGGGCTGTAAGCTTGTTTGGTATGACATAAAAATATGAACACAGTGATAAGAGAGTTCTATTAAGAAGATTTATCGCGATTCCAGAGACAACACAAGCGATTTAAAAGAAGGCTTCACGCACCGGTATAGTGGACATCGTAACAGCGCCACGTTCAAGGGTGTGGCGTTCTTCGGGCCCAAGAGTGAGTTCGTGGTGTCGGGCTCTGACTGCTCCTACATATACATGTGGGACAAGAAGACAGAGTCCATCGTGCAGTGGCTTCAGGGCGACATGAACGGCGTTGTAAGTATTACTGTTTATGTACAGTAGACTGCCTCATTAGTCTATGTTCCGGTACTGTTAGTGTTACATGTTGGAGCGAGATATAATTACGGATAGTCTACTGATTTCTGACACTACGCGAATATTAGACATTGAAATGAAACTACTTTTTACGGAGCTCGTTCTGCGTGAATCGGATCGCTAATAATTAACAAAAATGTAAGGTAGCTGTTAGTAATTTTAACATCAAGACGTCCAACAACTCAGTCTGCCCGTGACCATGGATGCTGTAAAGGATCCGAAACGTCGGGAACTAAATAAATATACGGGAACTATATAAAAAACCCGCCCCGCTGTGCGCCCGCGCCTAGTGCCGCTATGACCTGCCGTGACTTGTGTTGTGCGCGTATAATAGCGGAAAGATAGGTAGTGTCTCTGTGTCCCACTTTTAAGTTTTTTAAATAAATTTGGGGCAAAATATAACATGGTGTAACAATTATTGAATCGATTCAGTTACTTATTCTGAAAAACTATATATCGGTTTCGCTTATACTAAATATAATATTGTATATCCACAGTTCGTACACCTCTGTCTAACCTTTCGAAAAATACAAGCGTGATGTATGTAGGTAAGAATGAGATAAGCCATTCCCGCCTCGTAAATCAGAAGTACTAGTGACTTATTATCTTGCACCTCGGCTTCACCGCTGTAATGATTACCCCTTCCAAGTTCCAATAGTGACTTCATTGACCTTCTGTAATCATATCTCACTCCGACATGTGTGTGTGTGTTATGTCTATCTATAATTAATAACAGAATTACGTCTACCGACAGGTGAAGACATCTGTGTTTTGACATAGATGCCGTTTTTAAAAACTTTCATGTAAATAGATCTTTTAAAGATACTAGGTCAAAGTTTCAATTTATTTAAATAGATGGTTCCGGAATTTCCTAACTGACGAGCTCTGAGAAGAAATATGGAAACAAACTCGAGAGTCATGGCCTCATTAGATATCCAGATAGCAGTTTTGAGTTTTAAATTGTAGGGCAATATCCAAACAAGCGTTTTAAAGAGACCTGTAATCGTGTACCTCCAGTCTCCACCCATTTTTTTGGGAGTTCTACGCATATTGCGCTAATATTGTTTATTTGCGGTTCCAGGTCAATTGTATAGAGGCTCATCCCCGGTGTCCAGTGCTAGCAACCAGCGGTTTGGACAAAGACGTCAAGATCTGGATACCTAAGAGTCAAAACGATCCTTCTTACGACGGATTAGAAAGGGTAAGCATATATTTTTACCATCAATGTATCAAAACATCTAGCTACATGCACTTAATCTAAACTTTATCGTAGTTAGAAGCCCGAAAATTAGACGAAGCTCACATTTAGAATCGGTATTGGTTTCCAATATTGCCCAATTGGGTTAAGGGGGATGTCAGTTGGCAGACAAAACTGCAAGTGTACATTAAAATAGGTGGGAAAATCGCCCATTTAGACGGAAGTTTTATGGTAGTGCCATCATGCAGTGGAATATCGTGTAGTTTCAGTCGGTCAGTCCGATGATATCCCTCGACTTTTCGCTTTTCAATTGAAATTTCCCAAGGAACTTTCCAATTCAAAATTTCAAGGAAACAAGGAAATATTGAATTGGAAATTTCTACGGATATTATCGAGTTATATTTAGATGATTAAATCCCGTCCTTTCGGTCTAACGGTCTTCACAGCGGATGCCCGTGGCCGACCATGGATAAAAGTCGTAAAGGGGCTTTATTTCAATATGTCTTAACTTTTACGTAAATCTCGGATATCAGGAGTATATCTTAACACAAACGTAACACCGATAATTATAATAATCATCTGAGTTCTGATTACATCAGCATAAGACTACATCAATCATCTGTGAATATGTTAAATCCTTCTCTGGGGTACCCCAAAGTAGTATTTAACGAGATTATATTCTTTGAGATTACAAGTATGACTTTTTGGTATGAATATTATCTAATTATCTCACAACTTCACTATTATCATAAGAGCTAACTGAACGAGATAAGATACTTCGGTGAGATATTAGTGATAAGTGATAAATATAATCTGGCTGGGTGGAAGTGACTAGACTCGTGATTTCTGCTGTAATGTTAGGTATATAACGGATATAACCTATAATAATTGTAATATCGACACTGAAGTTTACCACGCGACTGCGATTTTGCACTAGAACAACTGAAGGCTTTGTCCGCCCTAGGCAGTATGTAATGTATCAAAAAATCCTTTGCATTTCACATTGCTAACAAGTGGCGCGGATTGCTTAAAATCAGGCGATCCACATCCGAGGTTATAGCTTCTTACTATACATATGAAAAAAAAAAACTTTTCACGAATCTCAGATTCTGATTCTTAATTTCTGACTAACTGCCGATACTAATAAAATACTAATTTATGAATAAATCTGCGAAACCAACATCAGATAGCAGAAAACTAAACATCTCAATATAGTATAAAATCATTAACACCTGAGGTCAAAGAACTACTGCCAAATATTTTTCCACTAAGCTGACATTATTGAATTCAGGTTTGAAGGGTAATATAGCCAGCGAAATTACTGGGCAAATGAGACTGACGTGCGATTTCACTGTAACCACAGTGTTGCACAATGTTGCTAGCGTCTATGTGTTGCCCTTAAATCAGGTGGTAAAAGAAACAATCACTAATACATCACACAAAATTCCAGGTGGTACGTGAAAACAGTGTGTCGCAGCTCAGAAGTCCTCTCTTCAACGATTTTTTACCTACACTATATAGCGCATGGCGGGGAGAAAATCGACTATTTTCCGACGAAGATAGTGTTCCGCCCCTAGGAGGCAACATTGAGTTCGATGGAAATGTATGCACTACCTTCTAGAAACAGAATTAGCCAAGATTAGATTTAAAAGCAGCTAAATGTTATGTTAGTTTGATTTTTGTTGTTATTTTTTTTTGTTAAATTTGATGATTGTAGTTGGTTAGTGATGTAAGATTTTGTAGTGAAATTAAGTAATTTGGGGCTTGTTTAAACCAATGATTGTTTAAAGAAATTATGGACGATTGAGTTATCATAATTGAAATAGCTTTATTACATCTAAAAAATTCATACATAAATGTATGTCATGTATCTAATTACTGGCATAATGTCTAAAATTCTTATAATTAAAGCATGTGCATAATGAAGCTCAGTTTCTGTATATTGGAAAAATCATACAATATGTGAATAGCTGAGCTAGCATTTTCCTTTACACATCACATTTTATGTTTATTAATGGTCCATAAATTTACAGAAAAACAAATTTACAGACTCAGACAATCAGTGCACCAGATCTGAAACACTATCATGTTTCAGATCTGGTGCACTTATATCCAATAGTTCTGGTTAGGAGAAAACACATTTGTAGGTTATTTTATACGCACTTTAAATATATTCAATTAGCAAATGACATTCAAATCGATAGCATATTCCTTTAGTAAACTGTGTTATAGTCTTTTTTTATTATGAGACAAGGCGGCTGAGTGCAGCCCTAGGAGCCAATGTGCTAATAAGAAGTTCTCACAAGGAGCATGGAGTTGGAATTTGTGCCTGGTAAAGGCAAATAGACCCTTTGGGTTATAAAACGTACATTACAGTACATCTAACCTTCCAAGGAATATAGGGATGAACATATCGTACGTTATGAATACCTATATAAAGTCTGTTTTGGCCTTCCCGTTTTTTTGTTGTTGATAATGAAAGAATACTCGCTGCATTTAAATCTGAACTTACTATAATATTTAACTAGACGCTTAAGATTCTCTTCTTAACATGTTTTAGTTACAATATTGTAAATGCCAAACATACACATGTTAATATAAGTTGTGTTTTAATAGTTCAGGGACGCTTGTGGTTTTTTAATATGAAAAAAGTTGTATATAAAAAGTTATTTATGCATTATGTGTGATTATCTAAAATATTGTAACATCATTGAATCAATATGGAGCACAACAATTATAATAGGTATCTGATTAAATGGAGTAATCGTGGAGCCTGCTCAGAAACATTAGCAGAGCTTATGACTGATTTTAATGCCACAACTAAAATATAATAGTCATAAATTGTGAGAGCTAGAAAGTCCTCGAAATCTCAGGGGCATTGCAACTTTCAAAAGTCTAAAAAGTCCATAGACAAAAGCGTTACATTCAAAAACCAATATTTATTCTTAGATTGCGTCGTTTCTCTCTATTGTTTACCTAAAAAGTTTGAATTTCGCGCTCAAATTTTATGATTGCCAGTAGTTAATATTCAATTCTGGCAAGGAAATCATTACAATTGTTTGGATAGAGGTCATGTGTAATCTCCGCACGTACATATTACGGGATGCGGCTGACGCAACTGAGCGGCGTTAGTCATGGTGTATTTAGAAATATCTACAAATGACCTGTACTATGTATGTATTAGATTTAGTGCATGCTTTAGTTATTTTTTCATTACGACAATCCTATCTGGGCCTGTTTTATGCCCGAATAATAAATACCAAGGCTGTGCACCAGAAATACTGATATTAATATTAGGTATATCTTTAAATATAGTACATATTTATAAAAATATTCGGTTTACTATCGTGAAAAACATAATAATAGCTTATTATATTTAGATAAAATATATAGATCAGCTATTTGATTAACAGAAATAAGTTTTTAAAGATAGAAATAAAACTAGCTATACAGAATGTCGATAAGCATTCTTTTACCAGCCAAAAATATGTGAAAATAAAAATATTTGAAAAAAATAAAGGAAGCAAATTGAGTAATTTTATGTAAGAAAAAAAGTTTGGTAATAACGTTTCGTTTTTAAAGATAGAAATAGTTAAGACAAGCTATTCAGTGTCGATAAGCAGTCTTTTACCAGCTAAAAATATGTGAAAATAAATATATTTGAAAAAAATAAAGGAAGCAAATTGAGTAATTTTCTGAAAGAAAAAAGTTTGGAAATAACATTTCGTGTATGTTTGGTTGGCTCAATACCTACATCAATAATTCTACATAATGAGGTCTACCTGTCCGAACGACATTTAACTTGTTGCTTTATATATATAGTGTACTTTGTTATGAATCTATAAAACATTAGATATAGAAACTATTAGTAAAAGATAATTACAGTTGTTGATATTTTTTCTCCGAAAAGGAATGACACTGTTTCTCTTTCTCCTTAAATTAATATGAGAACCGCAAGTGTCCCATAGTTTGATAGTTTTGAAATTGTAAATGTAAAACAATTTTATATTATATAATTATGTATATGCCTGTGATATACTGATTTGATGGATATTTTGATTAATAAATTAGAAGATACTTATATGTAGTAATTAGTTTAAAAAAAACATAATCTAGTGGAGGTACCAGATAGTTAACTAACGGAATTTCGCATTTTATTAATTTGTAAACATCGATAAATATACCTTCAATATAGATAGCACTAATGTTCCAGAACGATCTAGTTTAATCCAATATTACCTATCGGAACGTACGCTAGACTTCTGAATCGACATTAAGCACGTTTGATCATGCAACAGAATTCCCGCTTTTTTAAAATGTATGTCATGTAATGAAATTCTAGTACCTATAACTTCGTACCCTGGTAAGGTAGAAGGAAATCTCACAGTCTTTATAAAGGAATCAGATGTTCGTGTTTACATTGTATTTATAACATATCGTGTTTTTTTAATGTATAATAAACAATATTCACTTCAGCATCTATTTAAGACTTATGGTCGAGTGCATGTGCAGGAAAAAAGGGACAATTCGACTGGTGATAGTGTAACAAAACAGCTTGTTTGATTAAGTAACAAGTTGTTTTGTGTAAATAACAATGTTCCCGCTAAGTCTGCGGGATTTATAATTCGATTACCTACGTTTTTTTTACTGTTTGCCACCGCTCATATAGGTCATACGATTATATTTTAGTTTGAGTGTATTTTATTTATCTTTTATTATCGCCTCCTAATGTGTGTGGGGTAAAAAAATGTAAGGTTAGTCCCAATGTGTAAATAAATGATTTGAAATAAGTTTCTCTTTATTTTGATTGATAATTGAAGTAGCAATAATGGGTTATCAAACCTCGAAAGGACTTGGGTTTATATAAAAACATAGTACCTATAGACGCGACAGAAAATGAAAAAAATTCAATTTTTGCATTTCAACAAGGCGACAAGCCCCAAGTAGGTACCTACCTTCTAGGCACCTACTTGAAATGACGGTCCCACCGCGGTCAGGGATTAGGTATTTTTCTTTTTAGGTACCTATATGTAATATTTTTGTCTTTTATTACTTGCTGAATACATAAATGTACGACAAGAAAATCTTAATAATGTCCTTACCTACGCTTCTCCAGAAAGTGACGTCTGGTGTTTTTAAATACTTAGGTTAATATGATTTATATAATAAAAGAACATCCCAATCCGTTGCATCGTGCAATCTTGCAGACAAAACAATAAAATTTTCAATCGTACAAATTTTATTACTGTTAACTTTTTATTTTCCCGCTTTTGTTTGATAGCTTCTCAGAGCTCCCTTGTGTTAAGAATTGGAACTAACTACAGCCGACGCGGTCCTATTTTCAAACATTTCTCTCAATCAAAATCATTAGGAGCGAAAACAAATTATTGACGAAGATCAAAATTAGTTTTAACACCGTTATAACTCTTTATTTGTTACATTTAGGGCCTAATGACGGGATCATAATTCAACATTTTTGTCCACATGCTAGTCATAGCTTGTTTAATGGCGGACTCTTTCAACCAATCGGCGACGAGGCGTGCAGAAGCCCGCGCCATCTTCGTTTTCAAACTCATCTGGCCGCTTCGCTCACTCGCTCAGTCAGTCAGTCGCGCGTCGGATCCGGGCAGCCGTACAACTTAATTTACTAATTCTAGTAATTAACACCAAAATCAGAACAATCATGAGCACCAATGAAAATAACAGTGAAGTGGCCGTCGACAAGGTCGGCGACGAGAAGAAGGGAGACGCCAAAAGTGACCTAAAAGGAGCCAAAAGGGCAGCAGAGGTGAGTGCACATGTCAAACAAATGTATTCGTTATAATCGCTCGCCATTTTATTGAACGCTATCCTAAAGTCTGCATTACACAAATTTACTTTATTTATATAAGCTTCATACTTCATTCCACGTGGTAAATAGAAGTTCTAAAAGAGTAGGCATGGAAACGATGCTGACTCTTGCCGGCGTATTTTTGGATGTCATTTCAGTCGAGTTGTGCATTTTAGCGAGTGTGGGGAAATCGATGAGTCAATAACACGATGTCATAGGAAGTTGCAACGATATGGATATAATCAATGGCGTGATATATTCGCGGACCTCTAAATTTTTAGCTTTTGTTTACTCGTTTTCGATACAGAGGCATGACCTTGGCGAAAAAAAAACATGGCGCGGGAACGTACGCTGTCCTCATTGATGGTTATTATTGAAAAAGATACGCATATAGTTGTTGGAATGCCCACTCGGAGTTCATTATTGATTATATTGCGTGTAAATGGTTATTTTAGACTTTCTCAGGGTTTACGTTCATCGTAGCGTGACGCTAGATGGATCAGTAACATGGCCGGCACGAATGTCAGTGTTTGAGTCGGATGGACTATCACAAACGCCGCGAAAATGTTCGGCTCGCGTTATCTACTCATAATATATTCTTATTATTATCCAATGCAACATTCATATCTACCATGAGTTAGTTACGTTTTTAAGCTATTTGCACAACTGTTATTTTTTTCGGCACTGAAAAGTAGCTAGTCAATGACCCCGGCATTATTTGCATGTAGGTGTATATTATAGTATAGGTATCCTTTGTTCTAGTAACACTTGATTTTAACAAGCAGTCATAGTAGCCTTCATCGACTGCACAAATTGTAGTGGAATTAAAGATTTCACTAGAAATGGAAATATTTTATTTATTATCTTCGTCTAGGCGGGGTTATGTACGGCAACATGAACGCATGGCGTTTATAGCTTGATACGGGACTAGCATTGTATAGGTTAACCTCATAGTAATTCACACATCTAAAACGTGTATGTTAATGAACGACCGACGCTACGGGGCTCCGTATCGTTATTATTTAGTCTGTTTTTAGTTGTTTCTTGTGTATACGGCGTCGCTTTGCGAACGGTTAGGTAGGTATGCGCGGTGACCGCGTTCCGCTCAACTTTGCTACGGGAAAAAGGGCCGTATGACGCCGGCCCCGCTTTACGTTGCTCTTTCCCCCACACAACAACTAATGACCCACGCTTCTTTATCGTTACGTATCTTTGTCACCTGCGTTTCATTATGCAGGTAACTTGCATCGATTTCCCACAAAATCATTAATGAACAGATCTCTTAGTGCATTCAAAATGGAAATAATATTGGCTAATAGCCATTTATTACTTGTTTGATCTTGAATACGTCAAGCCACACTAAATACAATTGTAGTCGGCACGTAAACAATTAGAATGAGAGGTCCCGCCAATAATTTATTACGATTTTAGGAGAAAACAACAGAAGCGAAAAAGGCGCGAAAGGAGGAGAACGGTGGAGGTGGCGACGATGAGCCACACAGTGAAGAAGAAGACTTAGAAGGGGAGGGTGAGGGTGAAGAAGACGACGATGAAGAAGTAGAAGGAGAAGATGATGACGATATAATTGGAGAGGGAGAGGAAGACGATCTTGACGGTGAAGGTAAGTTGTAGCGTTAAGCGTTTCATTTCATTCAGTTAATAATCACGGCAGTTTAGCTTCTAGGGCGCATTATGATTTAGCGTGTAATCATAAGCTAAACATTGCACATGCATAAACACTCGAGCCAGTGAGGTTATCATTTACTTTTGCGGTCTTTAATACGTATTGAATTTGATACCCCGAAAAGGTTAATATAATTCTAACTTTCATTTGTCCCAGAGCTTAAAATAAGAATAAAAATTATGAGCATATAAAAGCTACGTTCTTCACTTGTTTGTATTTGCGATGCTAATAACAATCACTTGTTTGTTGTTACAGACGAGGAGGTGGAAGAGGAGCTACTCGGCGAGGAGGAAGAAGAGGATGCGTAATACGTCTCGTGCCTCTTTATGGACAATGTCACAGTGATGTGTTAGTGCTCGTGACGCCCCGGACTGGCGCGGCCTCGCTTCGCCTCAACTGTCCACACACAGCGACAGCCCCAACTACAGGATACTACAACAGTTGGGAACATGCGGGGCCGACAACGCTCCCACCTAAAACGGGTGCAAGTTCTATTTAAATGACAAATGTAATTAATTTAAGTCAAATTCAATGCAGATTTTCATTTTTTTTACATTATTTAAGTTCGGTACTGAAAGCTGTATCTTTACTTTTTCGGCTCGATAATGAGCGTGTAATTAATTAAGACTTAGTAGAATGCTGTTGAATTTTGTCATGAAATGTACAAATGTGTTTTTCGGAAGTAAACTTTATTATAAGTGAAATCCGCTCTGTATTCTAGGTTAACCTGTGAGCCCGTTGAATGGTGAAGTTGTGATATTTTTCTATGCAGAAGGAACCTGTCCGTTACTAAAATATAGAAATAAGCCTGATTTGGCGCGTTAGAGTAAATAAGCTATAAGTCACAAAGCTCAATTCTTCATTTTCTTGTTGTTGATGAGAGTTTGTGTGTACATACTTAGCATAAGTGAAGCCTGTGATTTTTGTAATCAGTAATGTAACATAGTGTGATTGTTGCAGTCAGGTTAATCGTATTCTTTTATACAGTACATCTACAGTCGCGTTTCAATTGCACAATCCCTCGTTTGACTCGTTCGCGTATTGGATCGAGTGATAAAATATGATAACGAAATAAAACTTGAAAATTAGTCAATAAGTGATAGAATTGGGACAAATCGGTAACATCCAGGGCTACCGAGTCTGGACGAGGATGCGCTACCTTGAGCCGACGTCTACCGCCGGACGAGACGCGGTCGTATTCCACACGTCAGTTTACTAGAAAAACATCACAATTTTGCCATTATCTCGCGCCCATCGCGCGCCGGCCGCCCGCTCTCTGTACGACCGATAAAGAGAGCGCGACGGTCGCCGCGCTGCGATAGCGAATTACAAAATAATATCAAGCCGACCTGTAATTTTTGTCCATAACTGTTAAATAGGGTAGGACCTCCAGCTCGGTACTCCAGTGTCTCACGGTGTGGAATAAGAGATTCCTAGGTTTAAAGTGATTTTAGTATGTAGGATGTACGTCATTTTTTATGAAAGGACGCCACAGGCGGGCCGGGGCGGCGGCGCGTGGTGGCCGCGCGTGGCCTCGTTCGATTTGCCGGCGGCGGCTCTCCGCGCCGCGCCCGCTCGCCGTGCCCCCGCACCACGACGCGGCGACGCGCTCTCTCGCGTGGAAAATCACCCGTTGTGCGCTATACATCACTGCTCGGGCTCACCACTGACTCGCCAGCGATGTATTCGTACCGCCCGC
The DNA here is from genome assembly GCA_947256265.1 of Acronicta leporina. Classification (NCBI taxonomy): domain Eukaryota; kingdom Metazoa; phylum Arthropoda; class Insecta; order Lepidoptera; family Noctuidae; genus Acronicta; species Acronicta leporina. The sequence continues at coordinate 1,705,878 of OX366518.1, read as the reverse complement.
CTAGACGCCGATCGTCACAAGAGCGTTTTGATAATTCTTGTTGAATCCGTTTTCACTTCGTTCAGTCTTTCGCGGGGCGTCGGTGAGCAGACACCTAGTTGAGATGACTAATCATATTCACGCAGCCGGCCCCCGGTAGAGACGGCGAGATGTTTTGAGAAGCATTTAGCTAATTATTGTTCCGTTGGCGATTGAATACCAAAGGGAGCAAAGATGTTTTCATTAGAGAAAATTGACATGGAAATCAATAAAATTATCTTATGAGTAAATCTAATTGTCCCGCCTTTTCATTTTTGTGGTAAGAGAATGAGCTGTCGCATATTTGTACTATGTACGACTTATGTGAATACCTTAGTACGATTTTATTTATTTGTGATGTTGAACACTATTGATTTTCTACAATGGACGAAATGTAAATACAACCGATTTTAAGTAAAACGTTATTTTGTTTTTAAGCTTATTTATTTGTCCCACGGTATCGGATTGAATATTCCCGAACATGAAATTCTTAGTTTTCAAGAAACGGATTACAATATCTAGGTAATGAATGAATATAGATAGCGTTATAAAAATAAATATGGCGCATGTCTTGAAGCGCACTTGTTTGGGCGGTGTTCATACTGTAGTGATTATATTAATACATTGAGTTCAGGATATCAATTTTGTTCTTCCGAAGTGAATAAATTCCCCTTTCAGAAATCTCCCTTTCCTTTGGCCTTTAGGGTCGCTCCCCATATTTCCGGTTGGTTAGAGGAATTTGAAATTTCCGTAAATACAAAAGGCATGTAAAAAATCTGTGATTGTTTTGAGGTAGCACCTACTTAGTAGGTATTCCTACAATCGAAAGGGGTTGTGCCAAAAAGAGCGTAGAGTCCATAATCTTTACTATCAAAAAAGAATTGGTACCTACCTTTTTTGAAATGGTATACCTTTACGGTAAGTAGGTAAGTTTGTAAACGTAGCCATCGTAGAGATAACGGTTAACGCCTGTGAATACGGCTTAACTATGGGAAACGTACTACTAGCGTCATCTAACGCGCGGCATTTACAAGAAGACTCACGTTTATGTCAGATGGCGGCACCAGTTCGAAGGTCACGTCTTTGGGTACCAGTCAAAGTAATAGATGGCGCTGGTTAAATATTTGGCGCCAAATTTTAAGTTGAAAGTGAATAAAATGTATATTTAATGATTCTTGAGTATCTTTATAAATGTTCCACTCGCTCTTCCAAAAGCAAAGTAAATATTGCGGTTATAAATCACCGACAGCTCTTTGCTACAATTAGTTTCGAGATCAACTGTAGTTTTAATTAAGGTACTTACCTAGTATTTTTTTTTAAAAAAAAAAGCTTACTAGCAATGTGGTTCGCACATTACTAGTATTCTTGTTAACCCCTCGTGCTAAGCTAGATTGCTTGTGTTACGAGTGGGTTCACGTCGGTAGTGCAATGGGTGGGGTTCGAACCAGCAACCACATGATCGCAAGTCCGACGCCCTAGCCATTAGGCTACCGCCGCTTAATAATAAATTAGTTGAAGTAGATTCTTACATACCCTAACCTTTTTAAGCAGATAAATATATAGCACATGCAACCATAATCACAAACTGTCACTTTCGAAAACACTGACTTCGAACACTTGCTAAGTACATTATAAGTCCAAAAATCATCTACCACTACTCTGAAGTGCTCTGTGATCATTATCAATAGAAAAATATGTATGTACTTCGAAAATGGATTAGGTATGTACTAATTTGAATTAATCTTTTTAAGATTTATGTACAATTTCGAAAATAGAAGTAAACTTTCCCTTCCCTCCATTGAACTTTTCTCTTTTATTTGACACATTTTTCTGTCTTTCAGTTTCAGAGGATTGAAAGATGTCAAATTGAAATATTTTCGTTGTTGCCAGTATGAATTATTTATTTTTAAGGAAAGTCTGAGCAACAATAGCGTATGAATGAGATTTAGGCGGGAAAGAGCACGTTGTCGATTTTATTATTTTACAAAACTTAAGCCTCATAAAGTTTTCACCTTCTTTGTTGTAACAGTTGCCCCTGTGGTTGCCCCATTAAGATGGGGCAACTGTATACTTGACACTGGCGAACACTATTACACAAAAAGTGTGGTGCCATAATATAATCCCATGATGGGAACTATTATTACTTGATTACTCCATATACTTGACACTGGCTAATACACACAGTGTGGCGCCATTTTAAAAAAAGTGTATGAATGTTGGTGATCACTTAATTAATGTAAATAAAAGAGGCCATTAGATTATCAAACTGGATAAAATTGATATAAGTTTTAGAATTTTGTTGCCTAGTTTTGTATTTAGCCTGTGCACAAATAAAGAATTAAAATGCCCTCGAAGTCAGTGGTAACTGAATGAGGTAGGACCTAGGGGACGAAGTAGGTACCTAGTTAATTTAATAAAATAGGTAGTTATTAATAATAAAAATTTAGGTACCCTAATAATATTTTTATTGTATTTTATTAAAATTTAAGTACTTATATAAAGAGTTTTTTTAGGTAACTACTAAAAATCTTAGGGCCACTTGCACCAACTTCATAAATATAAATATGTTTAAATTGTAGGTATTTAAACACGATTTACACATAGAAATTTTGTTTAAATACAATTTAAACACATTTAAGGCTGATCGTTTCGCTGAGCCCGCCAAATTCAAATTACAATTGGTTTTTCGCCATTTGTAGGTCTCACATTCTAGATTCCAAGCTGTAGTAATTGCGCCCTTAACTATACAATATTCACAACTGAGAATTAAAACCTTTGCTTGCAAATCGATATTGTAGCTAAAAGCAATGTCAATCGTAAATTTTGGCCAAAATTGACGATTGACCCTACTTCTAGCTTCCTTAACGTTTATTTTTAATGCTCAGTTGTGAATATTGTACAGCTAATGTCGCAATTACTACAGCTAGGAATCTAGAATGTGTTATAGATCTACAAATTGCGAAAAACCAATTGTAATTTGAATTTGGTGGGCTCAGCGAAACGATCAGCCATAAGAAGTTGGTGCAAGTGGTAGGCTTGCCAACTCTCCCGGAATTCCGGGATTCTCCCGGAAAACGGACATAAGATTTTAAAACCTCCCGGCTCCAGGAACGCAGCTAAAATCTCCCGGATTTTTGGCCTGCTGGCTTGGCTTTACTGCGAGAAGTTCGTGACGTAGTGGCAAACAAAACCAAGAGGGTAGACTTGCGTTGGGTTAATTTTTTTGAAAAATGTAAGGATGAGACTGGCAACGAAATAAAAAAACTTGTTAATACCTTCACTCTATTTCTCGTGTTTTCAGCGTAGTAAATGAACTGTGGTCGAAAAGTCGAAATCGGCTGAATGAAATGCACGTAAAATCTGAGATACAGGTGTGCACAAATTTCAAATACTCTTGTAAAGAAATTTATGATTTTATCGTTTCTAATCAAAAGGTATTACAAGCTGCTCGCAGTGTAAAAAAATACAACTTTAAATAAAATTTATGTTTATCCTTTTTTTTTTCACCTCCTGGATTTCTGATTAACTGAGTTGGCAACTCTAGCAAGTGGCCCTTAATCTTGATCATAAATTAGTTCACCTTGGTCCTTGAGTCAGAGAAGTTCACGGATTAGGTACTTACAGCCGGTTTCTTTACCAAATCTGTCAGTAGATTTGCCATAGAAACCGGCCGTTATGGATAAGATAGGTAGGTTACCTATCATCGTACGCAAATCGTACCCAAAACGAACACGACAAAATATTAAACCACCTACTCAGTAAATTTAAAAAGCACCATACTCGTTTTGAATTAATAATTAAAGGAACGATGACATCTGTAGCAAGTCGAGTAGTGTTGGCCAAACATTTGTGACAGATGTTCGATTTGGATTTGATTACGCGCAGACCGCAGCTGAAGCCGTACAATAATTTAGTGCGTTTTACGCTGTGAGAGAGGTTTTACGTCTATATAAGTCGTCCTTGTGAAGTGCGTTCATTTTTCGTCACTACATTTTAAATTAAACTGACCTTTGTGTAGTGGCTTTATTGACAAATCAACAAAAATACTAGTTTGTGTTTCCGAACGTGAAAATTTCTGATCAACAATAGTATTTTGTGGAAAAATTAGATTTATGGATGTGTAAAAGTTACAAACTTTTCCCTACCTAGCGCTAAAAAGGTAAATAAAATAGTTTTATTTTTTTAATCCTACAAAACATTTGACGGGAAACATTAAAACTACAGTGATGATAAAAGTATACAATAACTTCGTCTTATTTAATTATTATTTATTTGTTGTACATAATCAGTTGGTACTACCTTCATAAGTATTTACTTAAATTATTTTATCTAGGTGCTTGAATATTTTACTTTCCGCATAGTTTACGATTCTAATTAGAATTGTAATTGTAAGTGTCGTTTAGCGACTGTAGGTACCGCCTTTTTAAAAAATATAAATTAGGTATATTCTCTCTTTGCGTGACAGATGGCTATCTTTACTTTTGCGGCGCGGCGGCGTGCCCCAGGGATGCATTTTGTATCCAGTACGTTTCTTTTTTTTTAAGAAAACCTAGTATGCAAAATACGTGTTAATTTACTAATTATCTACAGATCTGAATAATCAGTAGCTGTATATTTAAACATAAATTTTATTAATTGAATCTAAAGACCTTATGTGCTATGTAACTTCATAAAACATTCAAATAATATGCAATCTTTTTATCTCTGACATGTTTAAGTTAATTAAAATAGTTAGGTAAGGCATAATGCTTCTTCCTCGATGTACAAGTCTCTCATTTTTAAACAAAGACAGCATTATCCTTGACTGGTGTTCCATCAAATTACGATCTCAATTATATAAACAAAATATTTTGTACGATGTGTGTTAAATTGATCGCTACAAATTTATCACGTGCAAAGCATCTAAATTATTACAGTGATTCCACTGACTACAAAATTTCTTCTACTTTCGTGCGAGCATGAATTACACTACACTGGTCTATGCCTTTTTTAAAAAGATTGGATTAGGGATGATTGCTCAGAGTGCATCAGACGATCATGCCATTATGTGCATAACATTAATCATTAACAGAGGCCCCTAACCATCAAATTGAACCGCTGCCTGAGTCAGAATAGATAATTCTGCTGTCTTTCTTCCAATCCATTTCATTTCAATTCCATTCTATAAATAAGGAATGCGATGGAATGAAAGGGACGATAATACAACCGCATCACGTGTATTATATCTGGGTGTTTACAACCTCGCACTGTGAACAGCTCATTATAAGGCTCCGGTAGAATGAAAAACTTGTCTGGCAACCCAACAATGCTCTATTACTAAAACTGTTGTTTTCGCAGTTCTTTGTTTTCAGTTTATCGAAATAATGTTATCAGATATTGGCTAGATAACCAATTTATGTTGAGAAAGAAAATGGGGCTGGATTTATTATCGTGATGTACCAATACTTATTTACTTATTATTCTCATGTTTATAGGTAATTGACTGGTGTTTGATTTATTAAAAATAACAGGCTTAGTAAAAAAAAAATATAATTAAAAAAAAAACAGTGTCAGTAATTATGCAATATTTCGTATGGATTATTTGATGTCACAAATTTTCCCAAAGTATCCTAATTTTACTATATTATACTATAGGATAATATTAAAATGTATAAATCTTCCTTATTTTTCAACTGATTAACTATTTTTATTGATCAGCTCTGATTATGATCTTTTTTATAAAAATAACCAGTTAAACTAGCCTATTGCCATATCTTCATTTATGTGTGGTGTTATTTCAACGAAAGTCAAATCCGAACTGCTTTGATGGAGTCCTTTTCTATTTCTCTTTTGTTTCGTTATGAATACCGGAAAGAAGACCTAGTTGTCGATAAAAAATCCAATAACAATAATCAAACCGCACTGGGCTTAAGACATCGATCTGTTGCACGAATTTTTAGAAACTTTGATTAGAAAGAAAAAAAAATACACAAAAGGAAAAAAATACACAAAAAAAGGAATCGTTGCTACATACAAAAATCTAAAACTTGATCAATAAACAAGGTAAGGTAATTAAGGGTCGCTGCGGGTCTGTAAAGCTTTAGTATTATTGTTATCTATGTTTGAAAATTTATCTGTGTAGGTATCTGCTTCCTTTCTTCTTATTATATTAGGTATCTCTCTAACATTACAAGTTCTAGAATTATCATCTACTTCATCTGTGTGCTACCATTTGACACCTTGATTTAGCATTGTTAGACGTATCGCTTAATAATGCTGTACTAATTATAGAATCATGATTCTTAATTTACGCTGGCTGAACAAAATGCCCAGTACATAAGTGGCCTTGAAACGACAGTTGAAGATTGAAATTCATAGGTATTCGGAGGCTTTTGTTTTTTATATAACAAAACATAAACAATGCAATCATTTATCATGTCTACTTATTATAACTTACTTATCTTCATTACTCGATTAGGTGTACAGTTGATTCAGTAGAATACAATTCCTCACTGTATTCAGAAAATATCTGATGATCTGACTTACTCGGTAGTAGCGAGCGACCCTTACTTCGTAAAGCACCTGCTAGGGGTAAGTTTAGATTTTTGCACATGAGGGCCAGTTCCTCCTCAGTTGCTGCGGCTCCAGCAGTCTGAAGTTTGCAGGAAGGGACTCTTCAAGACGCGGCACCGCAAGAGGAACTCCTCCAGTGTTGTGTGTTGAAGCAGTCGCGCTCAGTAGGTACTCACTAGGCTAATGAGGCAGTTCCATCAAAAAAGACACACCTACTATTAGTCCTTACTTCTGCCAGTGTAGATCTTTACAGTTTAAAGGCGTTAATATGGATAATTGCTCTATAGACACCAGCTAATCTTAGTATTTTAATATTTACGACTGTTTAAGGTTGAGGCGAATATAAGGTTATTGCATGTTAATGGTTTCAAGTAAAAAGGTCGAATTAGAACGGTTTGTATGGTTATGTTAATTTAACGCTGTTGGCGCAGTGTTAAATCCTGTTTGATAACCTTGTGATAAATTTAGATACAGTTGGAGTACCTACTTAAACAGTAATCATTTCAACTCATTGTAATTACTTACCTACTATCCCATAATATCCATTGGGTTGTCTCCTCTCGGCGTATTGCACTTTCGCTTAGTTCCGTAGTTTATAAGACGCACTTGCCTTGGCGAGCCACATACTTAGGTAGGTTTCTATATAAGTACTATATAAATAAAAATGAATTCCTATTTTCCTTGGTCACGGCATCACATAATAAAAAAAAAAAAAAAAAAAAAAAACACGCACGAACGGCTGTAAGGGGAGTTTAGGCGGGAAAATGAAAAGTGCACATTGTCGATTTTATATTATTTTTCAAAACTTGAATTTCTCTGAAGTTTAATGTGTAATTATGGTGGATAATTAACCACTGTGTTCGTGAACGTGTGAGAGTGTAGGCAAATGATATAAAATTGAAAATCGTGACTTTTTGGGTTCACTCCTAACCTCCATCGAAACCTCAATAAAGTTTCTACCGTTTTATTGGGGCAACTGAACAACATTATACTTGACACTGGCGAACACAAAAAGTGTGGTGCCATAAAATCCCATGATGGGAAATATTACATAATATTGATTACTCTAATACTTGACACTGGCAAATACACAAAAAGTGTGGTGCTATAATAAAAATAAAAAAAACGGCTGTAACCATTTCGCTTAGGTACCCTTTTTTTGTTTTGAAAGAAAAAAAACAAGAAACGAGGAAAATAACTTTTGACAGAATGAAATCTATTGGGGCACCTAGTATCTAAATATTTATGATGGCTTGCCCCCCCAGGTAAGGTGGTCGCAAAATAACTTAACAAAATGGTGGATTTTTAGTACATTTTGCACGCAAATGCACTGCGCAAACTTTCCCCCTCTCCGTTAGTTTTGGGTCAAGTTATTTTGTGCGAACTTTCCATGACAACTTTCCGGACCGCAAATAAATGTCGGTGGTGGTGTGTCATACATATTATGGCGTATTTGCTCCTACGATTACATAATTTGGCTAAAGGAAAATTTTACGACTGCAATACCTACTACTCGAGATGAGCTTAAACATAAAGGTCTCTGATGACAAAGATAATTATTTATTTATTTTTTCTTGTACGTGACTCTGATTCACTTTTACCCCACTACTTATCTACAGAAAAAAATTATAAGTTTTAAACCAAACCATTCTTTTTTGCTAGGTACCCTTTTCTGAATTTTCTTTTATTTACCTACAACTAGGTTTTGCCCGCGGCTTGGCTCACATGAAGCTTTATTAGCATTAAAAATGGATTCCAAAAATAATCAGAGACATAGTGATTGATCCTTTCTTTGTATGAGTCTGTATACATCAGAGAGGACAAGCTGTATCTCAGGATCCGTTTAATTAATTGAGATAAGAAGTTCACCTGTTTTTAAGTTGGATCATAGGTACTTATAGGCAAGTACTTTCTAACGGTAATAACAAAATTAAAATCTATTTAGTAGTTTTTGCGCCAACCTGTAACAAACAGACAAGAGACGTTTATATTACCCTAAACGCCCTAAACCCACTTGTTTTTTTTATATCTTCAATGTAGGTACAGACACAGCTTTTTTACGATTTTATAACAGTAGAGAAGAGATAAGTCATTTTCATATAAGTATTAGATATTTTGTATTTATTGCAAAAAAAGAGAGCCATCGCAAACTCCAGATATTATAAATTACGGCAGGTTTCTAGCGTTGCAAACATCTCTTTCGATTTTCCAACTAGCTATAAGTAATAATTATGAAGACTAGTGATGTGATGTGCTACTTAAATCCGTCTTATCGATTACAATTATTTACTTAATTAAATTTTCAATCAACATTCAACCGTCACATGTTGCACCACTACCTACTTATACCTGGTTTTTGCAGAACCGTTAATTAATAAAACTGTGTCAATATAATTCAACTATTTAATTTAAATAAATATAAAATTCTATCGTTAGGTGTAACAGTGTATAAGTTTAATGCTGACCTTTGGCATCTTACGACGTCTATTCGACAGCTAGTCCTTTGTCCTCTAGACTATTATGTCACTTAATTAATAGTATGCATGTAAATTTATTGCTAATTTATAATCTGTAACAAACTGACAATGAGAAAAATATTTACTAGGTATTTTGTTTTGTTAATAAAAAGACGTCTTTTCACTCTCAATGAAAATTTGTTTGGCCATCATCAGCATTGCTGATAAGCGCAGCTGCTGAGCGTGAGGTGCTGGGACCAACTCCCACGGCGGACAAAGTGTTAATGGGTCATCTACAGCAGCTCGTAATTTTCATTTGTGCTCGGTTATTATGGGAATACGCTCAAGTTCATTCACACACATTCCATATAACATGGAAACCAAAAACATTTAAGTAGGTACTGTGGGTTACAATAACCTCTTTCTAACCATTATTATGTTGTAATGTTAATTAGTCGATGTCGATATCGATTAAACTTTCTTTTACTCCAAAAACGCAATAGTGCAGCACAACCCTAGTTGCGGTGTAGTCAGTGTCGATGTCCCGATATTATGAAAGTGCATTTGTGCTAGGTAGGTACTCTACTCTTCTATCTTATCTACTCTCGCTAATAGAGTACTTGACTGGTGTTTCATTCGTTGAAAATACAGTGACACTGTTCAATCTTTTTTTTGAGCGCGTGTATATAATTATATTTCTTAAAAACCAGGTAATAATAATGTAAAATTAAATCTCGTTTCGGCTGCCTTGAAAATCTCTTTAAAGGTGTACACAAGTGTGTCAGCGTACATTCCAATTATTTAATCTCTGCTTATGACCCTGAGGTGAACTAGTTTAGTTAATACAACAACACGTCAAGCTATACAGTTGCAGTATTAAAATCACCTTTATTGCCACGAATACGAGCGGTCCAAAGGACAACGTCGACACATTTGGTGTAGCGAATGCTAGGTATGTTTTCCTGGAATAAATGTACAAGGTACCTTTCAACTAGTGAAAGAATTGTCCAATTAGAACAAGTGGATGCGGAGATACCCTCCACATATAAACAAACACACACAATGTTAGTATAGAACTATAATAGTCATAAAGATCTTTGCGAAAGTTTGTTTGTAACGTTTTCTCTGGACTGCTGAACCAATTTTGGTAGAGATACATTGGATCTTGGAGACAAATAAGCTACTATTGATCTCAAAGTCTTGGGGTGCAAGTGACACGGCGGACATCAGCTGGTATCAAATAAATATTATTTACCATATACATACTTACTATGTTAACTCCATCGCATTGGAGACAAAACCCTTTTTTCATCCTTTAAGAAGTACTTAAAGATAATAAGTATTAATCTTTTGAAAATAATAATGCTTTATTTACATTCTCCACCACATATCCAGTCATTGTCATGTTAGTAAAACCTGTACCTATTTGTTAATTTTATTTTTGGGAAAGAATTCTCGTCTTTAGCTATGCTCTCGCGCAGTCGACATTTTCACTACAAAACATTGGCTTGTTACTCTGTCGAACTTGTTGTTGGGAAACGAAGAACGACACTTAAGCAGGTGAAATTGTGAAACACGATCTTGCACGACACTCGAGAAAATTTTCAATGTTTTATATATTTGCTGCTTGGTGCCAATGAATTTTTATTGTACATAATATTTACACTACAATTTCGCAACGCAAGTTTGAATTTCGATAACATTCAAACTTGCGTCTTATGGCAGCCACTGCGAGTACCACCCGCCAAGTCGAAATATGCCTTCACATTCTGAATTTACGTTTTAAAGTTGACATCAGTGCTCCTGTCCACAGTCTAATTTTTCCTTCACTAAAGTAACTTTATAATCTTAGCATGGAAACAGAAAAAAATAGAAAGCAACACGTAAAAAAAATAAAATCTTATATATAAAATTCTCGTGTCACAATGTTAGTTACCATACTCCTCCAAAATGAGGTATTCCACGAAGCACACCCAAACCAAGCACACCCAGACGAAGTACACTTAAAGTATTCCACTTAGCACACCCGTAGGTGGGCTTCCAATAAATAAAAAATAATTAATTTCCTATTCCACGAAGCACACCTACGAATATCACTCGCATAGTGCGGGGACTAAGAAATAAAAATGTCGATAGAAGAAAATATTTATTATTTAAAAGTTTCAGTTTCATTATAATAATGTGATACCTACAATACTTGTAATTTTTTTTAAATGATAAGGGTTGTCCACCCTTTACATATAGGTTTCACGGGAGACTCGACGGGGAAAGTAAAGTTCTCCAAATCTCCAAACCCGTGCGAAGCCGGGGCGGACTGCTAGTTTATTTATATATGCCTAGTCATTATTTTCAAAAGTACGATAACTTTGGTGCGTGTACGATAATTCAATGCTACTTTTATTATGGTTGCCTCCCATAAAGTAATGAACGCTGCTGTCCACCATGTTTTATTCCGAAGGGAGGATGTCTGAAAATTTTCGAAATATTCATATTAGTTAATCATGTGTTATGATTTGCTAATTTCCTGTAATCCCAGTTTGGATATGCTTCCGTTAAACACTGTTTTGAAATTTTACATAATTTTAATATGACATGAATATAAGTAACGTGTCAGCTGTTTAGTATTCTGAGGAAGTAGATCGACCTCGTTTCGTGACTAGGTAAGTATCTGGTTGGTGCGACTGTCCCGTCCATGCTCATCTTCGCGGAAGCCGGAAAACACTGAACCTCATCGAAAACTAATTTGTATGTAACTTGGATTTGTTTAGCACGTAGTCTTGAAAATTCGTTAACCGGACATTTTGGGACTAACGCTCTCCTACAAAATATTGGTCTGACGGAGACATCAGCCTTAAGGAACTGCAAAATGGAAATTAAGAGCATTGAACACGATCTATGTACATGCGATGCAATGGCTAGAAAGCGAGTGTGCCTCTTGGGGCATCTTGGGGCATCTGGGTTATCCAAGACCAGAGGAATACTGACGCATATCCTCAAGCCTCATTATATAGCTCATTGAAGAGCTGTTTGAAGAACTGGGAGAGGATATGGAATAGGATATCTAGGGGAAGTACAAAAGATCCCATTGGGTCGAAGTGCACTGAGGCCCTGCTGCCTCGGCCCCACACAAGATAAGATTGGAGTCGTAAAGGTTTTTCGTGATTATTGTCCTATTGATTTCGATATTTCTGCACAAATACATGGGTCTACGTACCTTACGTTGTGTTTCGCCGAGTGAGTGAGGAAACCGGAGACCCAAACCTTTTAACTTTTAACAGGACTTGTGATTCCTCTGGTGTTGCGGCTGTTCATTGGAGACGGTGGCATACACATCATATTTTGTACCTCTGATTTTAAATAATAATGCGTGATGTATATGCTGCCGTACATAATATAAATTAACAAATAAATAAGATTAGTTACGATTATGTACCTTTGAAGAGTTGTTTGTTGGAAAACAGTTAAACTCTCAAGTTTATTGCCTTGACTGAGGTAATAACATAAACATTACAACACCTAAATCATTATAAGGTGTATCTAAACGATTGTTAACCTTATAATATCTACTGTCTGAATTATGAGTTCACTAACACAACATAACGAGTGATTTTCTAACTTTTGTAGGTGTATCAAATATTTATAATTAGCTTTTGCCTCAATAGCGATAATAATTGACGACTGAAATTAACGATCTTCAATCGGGTGTTTATTCCTTAATATTATAATTTCCATGGTCGGCCTTTCCATTCGAAAAATAAATGAGAAAGAATATGTTGATGGAATTGTGAGGCTAAAAAGGTTTAATTTAGCAATTCCTCTGGGATTAATCTATTTTAAATATTTCAAAATCAGCATCAGCAGCTACTTAGCAATTTTCTAATGTGAACAATGCTTTACTCTACTTGACTGAAAGGGCTCACTTGCTTTACTGGTTGAGAATGCCGTATGGCATTATGTCCGCGATTATGTATTGTAAGTACAATAAATACTCGTAAATGTTATATTTTTTGACCCAATAGCAGGAGCCGATATCAGTGTCCTTCCAACAGCCTATTCACAAGCATTTTAAGGAAATAAACTGTGAGAATTTGTCTCGCAGTTGTTTGATTTACAATACATGGAGTACACTGATGCATGCTTGCTCAGCTAGGACTGGTCTACTTAAAGCTGCTATGGTTCTTTCCTCAAAAGGCCATTTCAGACATTGCCCTGCATTGTCCCACTCACATTATTTGCATTATTTTATATCTGGACTATAAAAGAGACCTCTTCTCTGAGTTTGTTTCGGTGTTTCTTCTCAGAGGTCGTCAGTTAGGAAATGCCGAAGCCATCTAGCTATAAAAAAAAACCATTGACTTGTAAAAGTGTCTCTAAAGATCTACTTACAAAAATAAATATCATTTCATTTCACTTGGTTTTGGAGTGAATTTTGTCGACTTTGGTCGTTTTCGTAAAAGTACATATACTTAAGTTTCTTATTTATTGTAAGTTCTTTCACCAGCTTTTTCAAGTTTCATGAATCAAATAATGCGTACTTAGAATATATTTGTGACTTGTATGGCTTAAGATTAATTTTATAGCATGAATCAAAGAAAATATGGATGTATGAGAGATTATAATGACTACAAAGAAAGTATTTTGAGGCTGATAGCCTAATTATTTTGGTCGCGTAGTTAAAGCATTTTTTTTTAAACTATAAACCTGAATTAAATTATTGAGGTATTAGTTACCTGACGTATAAGTTCTTCTTGCAATTGATCAGTAGTACTGTAGTATCAAAAAAGGTTTGTTTGATTCATCGATTTCACGGGTTAGTTTTTCGTGAAGACTTCGAGTTATTTTGTCCTAAGAATTTACCTTGAAGTGCACACTTCACTTTATTTGGTTTCACAGCAATTAGTTTCAATTGGCATTCCAAAAAAATCGGTAATTGACCTCAGATAAATCATTGTCATAACTGCAGCGATTTCTCGTCTTATTGTAATACTAGCGACCCGCCCGCGGTTTCACCCGCGCTGCCCCGTCCCTAAGAGTCGTAGCGTGATGTTAAATAGCTTAAAACCTTCCTTTTGAATCAATCTATCTATAAAAAAAAACCGCATCAAAATCCGTTGCGTAGTTTTAAAGATCTAAGCATACATAGGGACAGACAGCGGGAAGCGACTTTGTTTTATAATATGTAGTGATGATTCTAGAGCTGTGCGAGGAAGGTTGTTTATCAATGTATTTACCTGTAGATACAGTTCCGTGTGTAAGGTCAATGATTCCTGTGGGTGTTTTATAGTCCACTGCGTGACAATTTTCCTTAATTAACTCAACATACCGGCCGTTATCAATTGTGAAATAATACTTGTCATTATGTTCGGCATAGAGATGATTATTTCTAAAAAGGCACTAATGATACACTTTCTAATTCTATAAACATAATTATTTTCTTTTAAATTGAAGATATTACAGCAGGAATTCCACCTTTAAGTTAAGCACAGTTGTTTTTAACTGAGGAACTTACTTGATACACCTGACCTAATCAACACACATGCTGTTGACGATTCCTATTGTGTAGGTGTGTCTGTGTGTTTCTATGATTTTAAATGTTATTGTTATCATTAGTTTCTTTCAGCATACTTACATAATTATTAATGTTTATATTACTTTTGAAACGGGACACTTGCTTAAATATCCTATAGTATAACATGAATACATGCATTAGGTAGTAGTTTTTTTGTAAGTATGTATATTTTCATAGATAGAGATAAAAAAATATTCCACCAAAAATCTTTTAACCTACTTTACTAGTTGCTTCTATACAAAATTATGGTAAACTCTAAAATTTCGTAGGTAATGTTTTTAGGAATAGAATATAATTATTATGCCTTTTCGTTCATACATAATCAGCAGGTTCCTGAATGGCTGAAGTTTTTATGTTTTTCTAATAATTGGTACCTACCTTTAAGTTATTTACAAAAGATTTTTATTGTTATGTTTTCACGATGTCATTAAACTCAGTTTTACTACGTAGTACCTGTTTACTCCGCTATCGTAAGATTCAGTTATCGTATGTATGTACAAGATAGATAATTGTCGGTTGTTTACTTAGTTTTTTTATTGTTAGAAAACGATTATAGTTATAATAATTTAAACTAGTGCGTGTCGCTTGTGTTTGGATAAAATTTACTTTCTGTGCGAGTGAGGATTTATAAATCCACTTCTACGGCCTCTTGTGTCAATTATCCTCTCTTTCCCGTAAGTAGCTAATTGGTTTCATTGCAGCATTGGGTCCAAAGGAGCATCCGAACTCCGACCGTCTGACCATAGCGTAGAGAGAGTAGAGTCCCGTCATAATACGGCCTTAGGGATGTTCGATCCAGGTGGTTTGTATCGATATTCTGGATCGCAATGGATCGTAATACACTGTATCGATCCAATTGATTGGATACGATTTTTTGGATCGATCCAGTATCGTAACAAATATTATAAAAAAAATTAAGATGTTGTATTTTATACCTTCAAAGTTTAAAGGAACAAAACCAAAATTTTAAATTATCTCTTTGTCTATCTGTAAAATTTAATATACGTA
Source organism: Acronicta leporina (assembly GCA_947256265.1). NCBI lineage: Eukaryota > Metazoa > Arthropoda > Insecta > Lepidoptera > Noctuidae > Acronicta > Acronicta leporina. The sequence goes on along the minus strand of OX366518.1, from coordinate 1,690,275 downwards.
AAAACAATAATTTGGATAGCCGTTCTGGATCTAGGCGAATACGGCTTTCAGTTAATGTATGTTTGGTTAACGAGAAAAGATTTTCTGAGGGCACAGACGTTCTCCTACCAATGAGCAATAACGTCTGGCTATATAGCTCAGTGTTTCCCAAACGGTCAACCTCTAAATTCATACAAAATTTAAAACTACTTATATCATTCGATCCGATCCTCCTTGTGCGTGTATCGATCCACTAACAGATCGAAAGCCATTGTATCGATTCAGCCTCTGTTAGTGCCTTTATCTTTAGCACTTAATGTTAATGAGGTACTTATTATTTTTATAGGTAGGTATTACTTTACTTATTTTTAATCAGTAAGGTACAACGTTTCGTACCAATTACACAGTAATGAATACAAAAAACAAGCATCACGTTTCAACTAAATGCCTTGATAACTCTTTATTCCGGGTGGCGAATGTGAATTCATGCAAAATATTCCGAAAAATATAAGTAGCTGTGTAGGTATGTAGATCCTACTTTATTCATCTGTAAAAACAATAGAATCGGGCGAAGGATCTATTAGATGACAGATCCTTCATATCGGTACTTATTCATTATTTTAATGTAAAAAAAAACATATTTTTTAAATTAGTTTCGGTAAAATATCAATGTGAGGTCATACTTCTGGACTTAGTAGAAAAAAATAATGCATTTAGTTAAAGTAAAATTGAGGATTAAATTCAGTAGGACTCAGTAGGATTGAAATTAAATAAAATTACGATGGTTTAAATTTCGCCACATCGAGTATGAGACAGAATTCAATATATTAGATAGACCATACTAATATTGATAATGGAAAAGTGACTGTCTGCTTAACCAATTTTGGAAGGTATAGATTGGACTTTGGAGGAGGACATAGGACCTTAATTCTCGTTCTCGATGCGAGTGAAACCGCGGGCAACAGCTAGCCACAAAAACAACTAACAGCTATAACATAAGTAAGTAATTAAAAATTCTGAACTTAAACCTCAGTCAAAGAAATTAACCAATAGCAGGTGCGCAGGTTTTTATCCTATTCTGACACAAATCACGTTGCACGGAAGATCCGATTGTCAATGACATTGATCTGCGCGGCCGTGCGCGTGAGTTGAATCCCGATGGACTTGGGTCGGTAGGGAAACTCAACCCTTGGCTAAAAACTTAATTATTTAAAATTTACATTATTAAATTGTTGAGTACTATATTAATTATTATTTTCAATAAAGACTCGCGTGTTACGAAATGTGATAAACTTTTTTAACAAGCGTTACCTACTCAATTTTTTGCAGTAGGTACCTACCTACCTAACAATAATTAAGTATAATATATTTATACTAGCTTCTGCCCGCGACTTCGTCTGCGTGTTGACTTTAGAATTGTGTCCGACCTAGATAAAAAGTAGCTCATGTGTTATTCCAGACTATAATCTATCTCTGTGCTTGAAAGAGTGACAGAAATCCATCCATCCATCCTCACAAACTTTCGCATATATAATATTAGTATGATAGGATTTTTACATATTTCTCAAATTCTACCTGTGTCACACTGGACGATTGGGAAAATGTTGACATTCCCTGATTCCTACAGCGCGTCATTACTGCAAAATTAATACAGCGGTTGAAATAAAAAAAAATGTTTAAAGCCCCTTTTTGTTTTTGTTGTACTGACTGAAACAAATGCAAAGATAAGTTAGTGTTACCGATTGTTTTTTTTTTGTTGAATCGAAGTTAATTGGCTTATTACACATGACCTGAATTCAAATGTGATTAATTCGTGATATTTTATCTTTTGTTTTATTGGTAGGTACACGTTATTCAATAAGACAGTTATAATGTCGAATTGATTGTGTAAGACGCTGATTTCCATAACTGCTAGCTGTACAATAAGTGCTTTATTACACGCATATTGTAACTGCAGGTAAGGTCATTCCACAAAATAACTATACGTGGATTAGTCATTCCACAAAATATATAAACGTGGCTAAGTATTTCACAAAATAACGAACACTTGTTAAACGTATCGCACTGATAATTCATCCAGCTGTACGTTGTGGTAACTGTTTTACATAACACAGCTATTTTGTAAAACAGCGAATTATACTATCTCACTTTTACATGACCGAAGCGTACCGGCGACGACTCTGTCTAACCCTTCGGGGAATACAGGCATGATGTTGCTGTATAATGTAATCTAGAACAATATTCAAATTAAGTATATACAATTCGTAAATGCTGCTACCATTTTATTGTTTTTTTAAGTATCTTTGCACGAAATTGATAAAAATTCAATATTTTTTAAATCTTTGCCCAAAAAAATAAATGTCAAATGTTAAAACTATAATATACTCGAATGCATAAATATCAATAAATCCACGCATTAGGAAAATAATATGATAATTCTATTACGAACCAGCTCTAAGAGCGAAAGTGAATAATAAATAAAAATAAATGCATAAATATTCATGAAATGAAATTAACGTTCGTTGACGTTTAGCGTTTAGTTATTCCAATAGAAGTAATAAATCGTTTTCGATGTAATCCGACGTTTTGTTATCTGCTAGAGTTCCAACATTTTAATTTCGTACTTAGCATAATGTGAGTGGGTAGTATTTTGTTTAAACATCGTCTTGTCTGGAACAGAGGGTTTCTTTACTTCTTGAGGGTAGACCCCGCACAGGAAAAGAACGTAAAAAGCCAACTGGTTATTTGACAGATGACTTTAGTTTCTGGGAATCGCTGGATGCAGACGACATGTAACTGATAATTATGGAAATCTATCATTCGACCTTTGTTCAGCAGTGGAAGTCCTTAGAGCTTCGGCTATCATACATAATCAACCCATTATTCTATCCAACTGGTGGGCACGAGTCACCTCTCAGAATGAGTTGGCAGACTTCACATACCGTCGAGAAAATCTCTCAGGCATTCAAGTTTCCTCACGATGTTTTCCTTTTAAGTGCGATTACTTAAAAAAGTCAGAGTAGCATAATGAAAAAAAAAATCGGCTACTAGTTATAATGGTTTACATTTGTTTTCCTAACTGTACGTCAATATACACTCAGTGTCGTTTACTTTCAGATGATGATGTGCACAGCATGGCTGGTGCTTGCGTGCGCGACTGCTGCGCACGCGCTGCGCGTCGGCGTCGGCATCGCTGACGTCACTGGTCCACCAGCCGAAATTGCTTTTGTAAGTAAATAAGTGGCAATTGATAGACAGCTTCTTGTATACAAATGATATTTTTTTATGTGATAGGGAGGCAAACGTAAGGCAAGAAGTATCGCCTGATGGTTAGGGATTACCGCCGCCCATGGATTCCCGCTACACCAACGGAGTCACAATTGCGTTGCTTGCTGGCCTTTTAAAAAGGTTTGGGCCTCCGGTATCCTCATTCACTCTGCACATCAGTTTTCTGTGAGGCCGTGGTAACAACAGGTCCGGTCGAGCCGGCCCATTCGTGCCAAAGCATGGCTCTCCCACGTTAAAGCGCGGACTATGCAAGAATACTGTGCTTATAGTCCGAACCGAACATACAGGCAATCGGAGGGCGAGACAAACACTATAATGGGACATAATAAACATATCAGCAAACTGCTCTGCCTAATCCTTCGGGGAATACAGGCGTGGTGATATATTCTGTAATGAAATAAATAACCAGTTTAACAATGTTGATGCTCTGATTCACGTTTCTGACCTTACATCATACTTTTTGCCTTATTATTAAGAACTTGACACACATCAAATATTATGTTAACCTCTAAACTCTTTTTATATAAAAAAATAATTGGCCAACATTATTGAAGAAGTAATTTATTTATATACATACCTACATTTACATTCACAAATAATATCAGTGTCATTATGTAATTTATATTTTTGCTATTTAATTAATTTACTTAGCTTTTCAACAATACTCTAGAATTTATGGAGAATTAGATTTCTTTTTTATAAGTACCACTAGAAATAAAAGAAATAGTACCGTAGGAACCTAGAGGCATTTGAAGCTCCGCTGGCCGGACATTGATAGGGGAGTTTGAAGCACATTTCCTTGCCTCATCTCCCGGTCAGATTGTTGCTCTGCGTTTCAAGGATTAAAAGTCTACCTATATAATCTTATTGCGTTGTAAGTAGGTAAATCAGTTATTACAATTGCATGAAATCGCGCGTCAGATTGGATAATTATAAAACAATTAAAAGATCGGTATGAAGCAGTATTGGCGAAGAGAGCCTTGAAGTGAATTGGACGCGAATGCAATACCATTATTATGAATTTGATAAGGGATAATGAACCTTATGTGGTAGGGGCGCAAATTATAACTAGTATGAAATGAGTCATTATTAAGACATTCATTGATCTGGGCAAGACGACAGAGAATCACGCACCACTTGTGTGTACCTTTCTTATTTATAGATTCATACTAGCGACCCACCCGCGGTTTCACCCGCGCTGCCCCGTCCCTAAGAGTCGTAGCGTAATATTAAATAGCTTAAAACCTTCCCACTCTATCTATTAAAAAAAACTGCATCAAAATCCGTTGCGTATTTTTAAAGATCTAAGCATACATAGGGACAGACAGCGGGAAGCGACTTTGTTTTATACTATGTAGTGATTATTATTATATTGATTGATGATCAATGCTAACCAATAAAAATATTGTACCTAGGTAGGAACTTAATTACCTAGTAAATGTACAATAACAATGCCATAATAATGCGTGGAACTGTTGTAAACAAATAAAAGTGCAATTCAGACCACATAACTGGGACACTGCTCTCGACAGTCTCAAGGTTATGCATGAGTCATGCTGATTCGAACATAACAAGACCACAGAGTAAATATGACAAGACTGACAAACGAAACTGAAGTGAGATTAGTAATACCTATCCTATATATTTTTTTATGGGTTAGGGTAGAAAACGTGTAGACGGATCACCTGATGGTAAGCGATAACCAGCGCCCATGGACACCTGCAACACAAGAGGAGTCACAAGTGCGTTGCCCGCCTTTTAAAAGGGTTTGGGCCTACGGTATAACCTCACTCATTCCGCGAAACACGCAAGCGTTGCTTCACGCCGGTTTTCTGTGAGGCCGTGGTATCACTCCGGTCGAGCCGGTCCATTCGTGCCGAAGCATGGGCATAGTTATCATACGAATTACGACTCCGTGTCGTGGTTATAACCATCATCACGCCTATATTCCCCAAAGAGTTACGCAGACGTGTACTAAGGTAGGTACACCCACAGTTCACCGATATGTTTGGTCCCATGTAATGCGAGGCGAGCCTATTGCCATTAACCGGGCACGAATTCCAAACATCTGAGCTACTACTGAGAATTTCATAGAAAAAGCCAATAATACTGCTCGACCCGGGAATCGAACCCAGGACCTCTAGCATAGAAGTCGCACTTGGGACCATAAGACTAACGAGGCGGTATTGGTTATAACCACGCTGATAAGAGTCAAATGCAAATATTTATTTGCCGTCTTATGTTTTCAAAAATGTCTAATACATACATATATTTAGGTACCTACCTGCTATATTTGGTACCTGGTCTATGTGACTTAGTGGATATGTCGTAGTAGAATTGTACTCGTATAATTCGCTACCTATTTTACTTATCTGCTAGCTGCTTTACAAAATAGCTCTGTTATGTAAAATAGCTGAATGGCTTCCAGCTGATTTGCCATTGCGATACGTTTATGAAAACAGCTACCCACGTTTTGTTGTTGTGTAGAATGACTTATTTGCAGTTGCGATAAGCGTTTTATATACAAAACCTATGACATTTAGTTATATTTTAACGGATTTTTGCAACCAAATATAGTTTTAACGGGGTTTCGGGATGAAATATGTTTAAATTGGTTAGGTTAGAACTGTGACCAAACAACGCCAGAACCGAAATGTAGCCATTGTGCATAATTGTATAGAATAAATTTGGGTTAACTAAACGAGCATAGGCCATTTTTATGCCAAACAACGCCCCTGGCGCTGAATTTTGGAACTAAAATCTACCTACCATCCAACATTTCATTTCACGATAAAATGCACTGTTCTACAAGACAGTTAAGCATACACCAATCCGCTATATTGATGAACGTAAAACGTGCATTCCATTCCGCGTGTTGAAGGTCACTAATTATGCAAAACTGCTGAACGTATTTCAGCTACTTTACATAACAAAGCTTTTTTCTAAAGCGGCTAGCGATTATGTAAAATAGCGAATTATACAATTCTACATCGATATAAAGGGTTTCAATGAATACTATCCCTCATACAATACTTTGCCCAAAAAACATAATACTGATCCACAACAATCGTTCTATAGTCCAAGTACACAAAGGTGTAACCGTCCGAGGAAATATCTGGAATATTTTTGCTACGAGTAGTACGCACGGCTAAACATCAAGGTATTATACTTTTCCAATATAAGCTGATCTCTCATTTTACAGAAAAGCTTTAATATAAGAGACTAGCTTATACTGAATGAAATTATTTATTATCTTCTTTGTTGAAATAATGTTTTATTTATTTACTCTCCTTACTGCTAGCATAACAGGTGATCACCCAATGCACAGCAAGGTTGATAATATAAGCTGATGTATAACCGCATAGCTTGATGTGTAACCGTACGTAAACATCCGATTGTTGTAGACTTCCAAGGTTAACACGAGCGCTCCAGCGGCGAGACGGTTATTGCAACGGTTGTTTTTTGACCTGTCACCCGTCACACAATGCGGTCATTATAACCCTTCATAGCATAACACATTATCACACTTGTAGGTACCTATTCTTTGATAGGTTAAGCGAGGGCGGATTGGAGGATGGGATAGGTTAAATATCTGCGGATCACACTAATATTCCGAATGGGATAGGTACCTACGCATTATTAGATATCGAATAATATATGCACTATCAAAATGCCCAAATATTCACTTAAACACTGGACGAAATATGCACTAAAACTGGACGAAATATGCAGAAAATATGCATATTGAAATTCTATTTCTTATTTGAATTCACGTTTATTTTCACAATATTTATATTATTAATATTTATTTATGATATTATTATTTATTTATTAAGTATATCAGTTGTAATTCTTGCGACACTATTTATACCTTTTTCTTTCTAGTTTTTCTAGAGTAAACTTGAGCCGTTGTTGTCATTTAATACTCACTCACGCCAGGTGCGAAATTCGACCGAGCGTGCAAAAAAAAGTTAATTAAAGTTACTTTAAATAGTTTAAATTAACAAAAGTATTTGAGTGAAAATTTTAATGAGACACCACCCGCATATTATGGATAGTGATAAAAAGTGTTTCATGAGAATTCCTTTTGCTTGGATAAGGAATTAACACTATTTATAAGGTCCTTGGGCAATTCGTTAATTGATGGCGTGACCCATTTTCATGTTCTTTGTCCAAAATAATTGCTTACGTTAGGTACATCTCGCATACTTCGCCTCTACCGGTGCGCTGAGTAAGTATCATGACTCATGAAGTCATGTTACTTGGCGCACCGGTAGTGGCGAAGTGACCGCTAAGTCAGAAGTGCAGAAAAATAATATAATAGCCTTAAATAATTGGGTTTAGATCCACAGTATAACGCTGCCTATCCTTTTAGGAATACAGTCGTACCTATTTGTATTGAACAAAAGGTTCATTCGCATCGGTGTTGACATAATTTCTCCTTAAACTTGTTATTGCTTTGTGATGTTCACTGCAGACCCGGATCCTACAATTTATTCGAACCGAGGCAGAAATGCTTGTAGCGCCTCCTTTGTTCCAATGTTTGAGATATTGAAAATTTTTGTGACCGTGAGAAGTAATATGCTTATAATAAGAAGTAACAATTCAGTAAACCTAGGTATTAGCTAATAACTTTTGCGATGTGTTCAAAAACAACTCTGCGTTTGAATATCATGACTAATTGTGAATCCATTGCTGTTAAAACATAATTATTTTATGTTTTTGCGCTCCCTAAAACTGCCACCAAAGGCACCCGGAGCACTGCCCCTGGGCGGCCGTTTTAGGGAGTTTTGCACTTTTAGGATCATTTCGCTTGGCCCGTCCCACACTGCGGGTGGAGTGCGTTTAAAATCTTAGGGTAAAAATAACTTCCTTGACCACACTAGAAAAGAGACTTGTTTATTTGTATAAACATCTCTAATGCACAGATAATAGAATACTAGTACTAATGCATTAGTTAGCACTTTTATTACTTCAAAATTATGTTTTCACCTTGTATTTTAATTATAATTAAAATATACTTTTTATTTAAGTAACTATATTTTTACTTGAAGTATGCTTATTATATTCTTTTTATCCACGTGCGATGTTTGGTATAACAATGATCCAGGTTTCATCAAACATAACAGTATGGTAGGTAGGTTATAGGTATACTGTTTAGTGTTTGTCTCCAAAACTATTTTTTCCAAGGAGGTTAAGACTACAGATGAGACGATTCTCAATGCGTCTGTATTATTTTTCCTATATCTCCATATTTCAACAATTCTCTTTTGAATTGAAAGTGGACGGCGTCATGTTGGTTCTTAGTGTTATAAGACTTCTAATAAATCAGTCCTCCTTTATTTTAAACTAGCTTCTGCCCGCGGCTTCGCCCCCGTGGAATTCGGTCTGTCATCACATCCCACGGGAACGCGATAAAAAGTATCCTATGTCCGTCTCCTGGTTCTAAGCTACCACTCCACCAATTTTCAGCCAAATCGGTTCAGCCGTTCTTGAGTTATAAATGGAGTAACTAACACGACTTTCTTTTATATATATACTAGCTTCTGCCCGCGGCTTCGCCCCCGTGGAATTCGGTCTGTTGTCACATCCCACGGGAACGGGATAAAAAGTATCCTATGTCCGTTTCCTGGTTCTAAGCTACCTCTCCACCAATTTTCAGCCGAATCAGTTCAGCCGTTCTTGAGTTATAAATGGAGTAACTAACACGACTTTCTTTTATATATATATATAGAGATAGATATTAGACTTCGTTGTCCTAAGAAAAAAACCTTCTTAATTTCTTTTTTATTCTAGATGGGTTATGCGCAATTGGAACAGCGTGGTTACGGCATTCACCTGCGCCAGTTCTCCAGGGCGTTCATTCTAGAAGATGGCAGCGGCGACAGCACACAGAGGCTGGTCTTCGTCTCTGTTGACGCTGCCATGATGGGCCACGGTGTGAGGAAAGAGGTCAGTGGTATTTTGAATATGGAAGGGATATAGTAGCTACCGTAAATATTTTTTCTTCTGGAACACATAGTTTTTCTATCAAAACAGCATCTCTAAAAATGTATTGGTAAAGAAATCATGATTTTATAGGGGAGTTATTCAGATAGATTATGTACAGGCGATATTTTTGATTTTTTTTCTTTTAATTGTGACGAAGAGACTATTTCTCTTCAAATAATAATTCATGTACCTTGCACCAACTCTTATTGATTCAGCAAAGCCTGTGAAGACCCCTGGTGTACCAGACAGCAGGTTTTGCATTGTTTGTTATTTTATGTACCTACTTGAAGGGTTCTATTAATCAGATCATACAGATGTAGGTACAATCCTAACTGCTATTAAATTTAGTGGAGATATTGCATATGAATCTCTCGCCACCAGATGAGGCGGTAGTGTATATCGGCTTGGTATTTTTTTTATGGGATAGGGGAGCATACGAGCAGACGGATCACCTGATGGTAAGCGATAACCGCCGCCCATGGACACCAGCAACACCAGACGAGTCACAAGTGCGTTGCCCGCCTTTCAAAAGGGTTTGAGCCTCCGGTAACTTCACTCACTCGCAACGCAAGCGTTGTTTCACGCCGGTTTTCTGTGAGGCCGTGGTATCACTCTGGTAGCAACTAAAACTACACTTTCTTTCTTACACAAGGCAAGGGAAGAAATGTGCAGTTTTAGTGAAACCCTATTCGTAATTACGTTCACGCTCCTAAGCCCCTGTCACATTCCAGGTGATTAAACGCCTTCAGAAGCGTTACGGCGAGTTGTACGGGGAGCATAACGTTATCATCAGCGGGACTCACTCGCACTCCACGCCCGGAGGGTTTCTCATGGATTTCCTCTTCGACCTCCCGATCCTTGGCTTCGTGAAGGAGACTTATACGGCTTATATTATTGGTATTTTCAGGGTAAGTAGAAATATGGTCAAATTTTTGAGATGGATAGACCAGGACAAATGGCAGCCCTATTTTAAATAATTAAATATTATCAATACAATTACCATATTCCAGAGCATAGTGATAGCACACAGCAGGTTGACAGATGCACGTATGTTGTATGGCGAGGCTGAACTCCTGGACGCCAACATCAACCGCTCTCCATCTTCGTACCTTCGAAACCCGCCTGAAGAGAGAGCCAGGTGACCATTATCATTATCTTAGTTTCAGTGACGTAGCAGGTTCTAAGTGGGTCCTGTATCAGAAGAGAATTTGTTGGGGGGACTGAAGATCTAGGAGGGTGATGATATTACAAAATATAGTGGTAACACCTACCTCTGAAGCTTTTGGGGCCCGTTTTCGCCCGCCTGATCATGACGCAAATGCAGCTACGCCACTACTTAGTTTTTCCCCACTCGCTCAGTCGGCTTAAAGTTTAACTAGGCAATTCTCTTATAACAACACAAGTGTTGGACTTTCATCCGAGATTTGCTTCCTGGATCATCAACTCTATGGTTAAATAGGCATCTCAGCAGGTGTTGGCTTTGAATAGATTTGGAAGTACATACCAAAATATCGTAAAAGTCGGTGAGGGATCTTTCTTTCCATTCCATCCGACGTGTATTAACATTTCCTATTTGCAATAAATATAAATGTAATATCAAATTGCCGTGGAGAGGTGGTCAACAAAAATTAAATTTCCTTAGATTCATGCACAAAGAAGATGAGAAACCGAGAAAGGAAGAAAGAAGACGCAATAATATCAGCAAGGGAACACACCACTTAATTTTGTCCACAACTCTTTACCAGGTACAAATACGACACCGACAAGACTTTATCCCAGATCCGCTTCGTGACTCCGGAGAACAAGATCCTCGGGGTGATCAACTGGTTCGCGGTGCACCCCACCAGCATGAACAACACCAACAGGCTGGTGTCGTCAGACAACGTGGGGTATGCCTCGATACTGATGGAGAAAGCTCTCAACGGGAACACCACGCTGCCTGGCAAGGTATGAATGATTTGTTAGTTAAGTAAATCATACTTCATTATTGTATTGCCTCATTAGCCTAGTGGCCCTGAGCGCGATTGTTACGCTAGAGGTCCTGGGTTCGATTCCCAGGTCGAGCAAAGTGATTTGGGTTTTACTACAAAATTACCACTACAACCTTAGTGTTTGGATCTATGTTCTGGTTAATGCTAATACGTTAGCTTCTTTTTATATGGGATCCAAACATGACGACAAGCTGTGGGTGTAAATTAGTATATCTCTTCCCACCACTAGAGCTACTCTCTCACACATTTTGGTTAGGTTACAATAAAATAGCATCTTCTTTATATTTCTTATATCCAGGGCAGCATAGTCTGCGCATTCGCCTCCACAAACTTGGGTGACGTATCTCCGAACACGCGAGGTCCTCACTGCGAGTTCTCAGGTGAGAAGTGCGACCAGGAGTCGCTGCTGTGCAAACTGCCAAAGGAGAGGTGCTTCGCTTCGGGACCTGGTCGCGATATGTTCGATAGCACCAGAATCATCGCAACTAAGATGTTCCAAACAGCCATGGTTAGTCCATTCTCCATCATACTACTGTAGAAGGTCTCCCTAGGAACGTGTTTACGGTGAAGCGAGTGCTTTTACGTTATAATCCTTAAAGTTCTTGGATATTCTACCCTGAGAAGAGCTTTGGAAGGCGCACACGGGAACTCAAGACCTTCAGCTTTGTAAAATCCCCGTTGAGAATATTGATCCAAGCCTCCGGATGCTTAAAATAGGCATTTTAATTATAACTACTGCTAAAAATTACGCTCAATTAATATATTTGTAGGTATATCTATATTACTAATATATAAAGCTGAAGAGTTAGTTTGTTTGTTTGTTTACTTGAACGCGCTATTCTCAGGAACTACTGGTTCGATTTGAAAAATTCTTTCAGTGTTAGATAGCCCATTTATTGAGGAAGGCTATAGGCTATATATCATTACGCTACGCGGACGAAGTCGCGGGCAGAAGCTAGTATGATATAAAAAACTAGCGGACCCGACCGACGTTGTCCTGCATGATATACCTCAGCAGTTTACTTGCAGTATAGATAAATAACCTGGATACCGACTGCAGCGCCATCTACCGGGCTTATTTGTATATATTTTATAGTATATTTGAATCTAAACCATCCTCGAATCCACTTGAACACACACAAAAAAATTCATTCAAATCGGTCCAGCCGTTTAGGAGGAGTTCACTGTCAACACACGTACAGAAGAATTATATGTTCATAGATATGTTACCATTGATACGAAACGAGACCGAGACCTCTCCACTTGGTTTCTGGTTGACAGGCGAAAAGCCCCACAACAATTCCTACAATTAATGACGTGTATTATCTAGAATCTTGTGAACCAACCCGGCGAGGATCTGACCGGTTCAGTGGGCATCATGCACCAATACGTCAACATGCCCGAACAAGAGGTATCTCCCTTCGATCCCGTCTCGGAGACCTTTAATAGTGTGAGTACATCTTATTAAATCTCATCAATTGCATATTGATAAATTGACATTCTTTTTGTGTGCGGAAGAAACAAAGTTTTTTAGGATGTCTTCTTTTGATACCTATGAAGGCTATTTTAGCCCCAGAATTATTTGAGTGTTCTACGGATATTTGTCTCGAGTTTGGTTGTACTTGTGAAGTCACCCCGAAACAGGGTATGATGATAGTATGGCAGATAACTTTAAAAAACGGGCCATTAATCTATAAAAAGGCAAAAATATCACGTTTGTTGTATGATAGCCCCCTTGATTATTATTTTTTTAAATTTTATTTAAACACAAACTGCCTCAATAGCCAAGTGTTCCGGACCGCGACTGCTACGCTAGAGGTCCTGGGTTCGATTCCCAGGTCGAGCAAAGTGTTATTGGGTTTTTCTATGAAATTCCCAGTAGCAGCTCGGAGTTAGGAATTTGTGCCCGGTTAATGGCAATAGGCTCGCCCCCTATTACATGGGACCTAAACATACCGGCGAACTGTGGGTGTACATTAGTACGCCTCTGCCTAACCCTTCGGGGAATACAGGCGTGATGGTATGTTATGTTATTTAAACACAATTTTTCATAGAAATTTCGTGTTTAAATACTATTTAAATACCTTTAAGAAGGTGGTGCAAGTGGGCCTAAGTGTCAAAAATCATTTTTCACGTGGGATAGCCATGCTTCTTCACGAATGGGCCGGCCCGACCGGAGTGATACCACGGCCATACAGAAAACCGGCGTGAAACAACGCTTGCGTTATGTTTCGCTTACCATCAGGTGATCCGTCTGCTTACCTATCCCATAAAAAAAAGTATTTCTTACCTTCCAGACTGTGAAAGTATCAGGTTGTCTGCCCGCGATGGGCTATAGCTTCGCGGCGGGCACGACGGACGGGCCGGGCGCCTTCGACTTCAAGCAGGGCACCACCACGTCCAACCCGCTGTGGAACGCCGTGCGGGACTTCATCGCCGAGCCCACCAAGGAGGACGTCAAGTGTCAGGCGCCGAAGCCTATCCTACTGGCGACGGGACGGGTAATAAATGTCATAATAACATTCGATTATTTCTGTCCAGCCATTTTTCCTTGAAACCAGTGTATTTTCGGGTTCTCAGAACACACAGAAGAAGGATCAAAGATATATACAAAACCTATACATATTGTATACATACATTAGTGAAAGAAAAAAATGTCTGGCTTTACATTTTAGCTGTAGACTATTATTATTCCGTGACTGGCCAACATAATAGCATGCCGTGATTGGACAGACAGAATGTATAATCTTGGGTTCACACATTACTAGTATTCTTGGTAACCTCGTGTTAAATGCTTGTGTTAGGAGTGGGTTTACGTCGGTAGTGCAATGGGTTGGTTTCGAACCGGCAACCACATGATCGCAAGTCCGACGCCCTAGCCATTTGGCTACCGCCACTTATAATTGTTGATATGTTCTAGTTGCAACCGATAAAGGTGTTGTCTCCCTTCCTTTAATATTAGTGAAGAGATGAGAGTTTTGAATCATATCCGAAAAAATACATTTATATGCTTTTTACTACTATATTTTACGATGAACTATAAATAAATCAAAGAGAATCCAATAGTATACAAACTGAATATATAAACTTCTTACAGGCAAAATTCCCGTACGAATGGCAGCCTAAAATAGTGTCCTGTTCCGTCGCCCGCATTGGAGGGTTCTTCCTGGCAGCTGTCCCTGGCGAGTTCACCACCATGTCAGGCAGGAGGCTGCGGAACATCATCGCCAAGACTGCTCCTGATGCCAAGAAAGTGGTGATCGCTGGTCTGTCTAATATCTACTCGGATTACATTGCTACTCCTGAGGAGTATCAGGTAAGATATTCTTTAGGTCTCTTTAATAACATAACATAACGACAGATAATAGAATACATAACATATCATCACGAATGTATTCCCTGAAGGGTTAGGCAGAGGTACACTAATGTACCTACACCCACAGTTCACCAGTATGTTGAGGTCCAATGTCATAGGGGGCGAGCCTATTGCCTTTGTCTGTTTAATCGTCATAATTAAAACAAAAAAACTTAAGAGTACTAAGGACTTAATACTTCCTCATTTGTTTTCATTCTTTTAACTATGGCGATTACGACGATAGAAAGTTGTAGGAGACAAAAGACAGTTGCTAAGAACCATAGAGAATAGGAGAGGAAAGATTTTTGGCCCCTTGATACGACACGACGACTTCTTCAGAACTATACTAGAAGGTAAAATTGAAGGAAAACGAGGAAGGGGACGACTAAGACGAAGTTTTGTGGAACAAGTGAAGGAAAGGGTGGCGATCGAGTCGTATCAAGAGGTAAAACGGAAAGCAGAAGATAGAGAACTCAGAACAGTGGCGTTTTTTATGGGATAGGGGAGCAAACGACCAGACTGATCACCGTTGATAAGCGATTACCGCCGCACATGGACACCCGTAACACTAGAGTAGTTGCTAATGCGTTGCCGGCCTTTTAGAAGGTTTGGGCCTCCGGTATCCTCAATCATTATTAGATCTATTTGAATTTTCGCCTTAATTTAAGTAGTAAATATTCCATTCCATCATTCACCAGCGTCCAGCAGTGTTGGTAATAGCCACCAGTAGGTACCTATTTTACTTTATGTGGTATTTTATACTTGCTATGTTTTTTTCATTAGGCGCAGAGATACGAAGCAGCTTCCACGATCTTCGGGCCGCACACACTGGACATCTATTTGAACAAATATGTTGAACTGACTAATGCACTTATCTCGGTTAGTACAGCTGTTTTAATTAATCAATAATAACCTATTGTTTTTGCAGTGTTAGAAAGGGATAGCACAAATAGTTTCGTCTCTCTTACAAAGCCTGTTTATCACGATTTATAATAGTATCGTAATTTTACCAATCTTCAAATCAGGCATAAATCCGAACTCCGAGGTTAAACTCAAAATTGTCTTAAATAAAAAAACTAAAACGAAAAAGAGTGGATGTTAGTATGGAGGGATAGACGTTTGGAGTTTTATTCATCCATCTTTTCTCTGGTTTTGGTCTCCCAAAGAAGATATAGATTTTAATTTTATTATCACTCTTAGAATGTATATGCTCCACCTTAAAAACTGTGGGACTTCTTATCTCAATTAATTGAACACTTGTACTCTGTGGTTTAGTGGTTCGAGTACCGGACTACTGACCATGAGGTCGTGGGTTCGATTCCCACAGGACACAAAAATGTATGTGATGAATATAAGTGTTTGTGTTCGTCTAGGTGTTTCGTAAGTATGTATTTAAAAGTATATAAGTATTATATCCATTGTCTAGTAAGTACTCATAGTACAAGCTCTGCTTAGTTTGGGACTAGATGGTGCTGTGTAAAAATGTCCCAGAATATTTATTTACTATATATTTGTACAGCTTGACCTCTCTGATGTATACAGACCCATACTAAGAATGGTAATGAAAGTTGGTTTTCTATTATTACTCCTAATATAGGTTCATGTGAGCAAAGCCGCGGGCAAAACCTAGTTATTGTTATAAAACTGAATCTTTTATGCCAGGGTACGAAGCTGCCGGTGGGCCCCGACCCCCCGGACCTAAGCAGTCACCTGATATCGCTGGTGCCACCGGTGCTGTGGGACTCCGCACCCTGGAGACATGAGTTTGGAGACTGTGTAAAGCAGCCCCAGAAGCAGTATAGCTATGGAGACGTCGTTGTAGCACAGTTTGTAAGTACCCCTGACAGTTATTTAATTGCACCTGTTGAAGAGGTAATTGTACTCGTTGTACTCCAATCATCAACTTCGCCAACGGAACCCATACCCATAAAAATAAATTTCTAATATTTGATGACCTCTGTGGTTTAGTGGTTCGAGTACCGGACTGCTGAACACGAGGACAAATATTTATGTGATGAACATAAGTGTTTGTGTTCGTCTGAGGGTTTCTTATGCAGGTATTATATGTATGTATTTACGAAAAAAAAAGAATACAAAACGTATTATTTCTATTGTCCATGGTAAAAGTTCTGCTTAGTTTGGGGCTATACTTCCACTTATATTTGTATTCATTATCTTGACATTTCGAAGCGAAATAATGATACCTCACTACAACTAATAGTGTTGGGGTAGTAACTTAAATGATTTTGCGTAAAGAATGAATGATTATAAAATCAAACTAAAAATTAGTAAATAAGATGTGAAATATAAGAATTATTAATAATAATTAATAAAAGTAATTTCCTTTTTTATTCTCTTCTAATAGAAACAAACCAAAAATAAGAATCATGTAATTGTACTTTTGTAATTTTTGACTTTTTATAGATTACCTTGCTACTGAGGAACAAATTCTACAGTTTGTAATAGTTTATATTGTGTTTTGAATTTGAAGACAAGTTATTGCATTTAACATAAAAAATTAGTTAATGTAAGAACATTATATATGTTCATTCAATTTCGTTCATTTTTTGACTACCTCACTATATTTTTTTTATCAAAAACTGGTAACCTTTCAACTGTCAATAACTGAATACAATTAAAAGTCGAGTCTAAGCGCCACTTGCACCAACTTCTTAAATTTGTTTAATTGTATTTAAACACCAAATTTCTATGAAAAATCGTGTTTAAATACAATTTAAATTCAATTATGAAGTTGGTGCAAGTGGCCCTAAATGGTGCTGTGTAAAACGTCGAAGAATATTTATTTGTCATATTCGACATTTTACTATCCAACATAAGATATGCAAACCACTATTTCCTTCAGGTGTCAGGACACCCTCGCAACAACATCCGCCACGAGCGCTGGTACGCCGCGGTGGAACGACTTGTCTCCGAAGAAGATGATGCGTGGACAGTCACCACTACTGATGCGGACTGGGAAACAAAGTATGTAGTCTTAAGAGAATATCATACCATCACGCCTGTATTCCCCGAAGGGTCCCATGTAATAGGGGTCGAGCCTATTGCCATTAACCAGGCACAAATTCCAAACTCCAAGCTGCTACTGAGAATTTCATACAGAAACCCAATAACATTTTGCTCTACCAGCGAATCGAACCCAAAACCTCTAGCGTAGCAGTCGCACTTGGGACCGCTAGACTAACGAGGTAGTAAGTTAAGGAAGTAACGAGCAGGTAAGAGAATAAGGAATATACCTGTGTCATCTTTCTTAACCCGAATTTGTAGAAAAAATATGGTCAATTTGGTCTAAGATATTATGTTTTCAGCGGAATACTTTTAAGGTCGCTAAAATCGTCACGTTTTGATGAATCACTATTGATAATGCCATACTTTGTAGTATACAGAAACTTCTGCCGAATTCTTACTCGTTTAAGTTTCTTTTCGTACCCCTAGTATTAGAAACTAGCTGATCCGCGCAATTTCCTCTGCGCTAAATTGGTTATTTGAAACACAAACAGTGAAAGAATTTGCAAAATCGACACACAAACTATGGGTATAGCTTCAGGAGAGTGTACCTAGATTCATTTTTATGGGATAGTGGGGCAAACGAGCAGACGGATCACCTGATGGTAAACGATTAGTGCCGCCCGCAACACCAGAGGAGTCGCAAGTGCGTTGATCGCCCTTTAAAACGGTTTGCGCCTCCGGCATCCTCACTCATCGAAACACAACTGCTGTTATTTCACACCAGTTTCCCGTGAGGCCGTGGTATCATTCCGGTCGAGCCGAAGCATAGTTTTCCCACGGTAAATTGTGGGTTTCTATTCCATATACGTTACTATTATCACTCTTGTGATGTTTTAATCGTAGCAGTGCAGATCCTAAGGTAGACCTTAGTTGATTTATCCACTTATAATCAGGATCCTAAAGTTTCAAATGCCTTGTCTCTTTACTGCTTCACCTGTCATTTCTTATTTTCTAGGTTCACCTGGATCCGTGACTCCAAGGTAATGGGCACCAGTCGCGTGGAGATAGAGTGGGAGATCCCTGTGGGCACTCCTCCAGGAGTTTACAGAATCCACCACTTTGGGAGCTACAAGTACGTCCTCGGAGGGATATATCCTTACCACGGGTTTACGGATAGGTTCGAGGTGGCTTAGAATGCAGCTCAACTTGGCCTAGCTGATGGGGTCAGATTGCAGCTTCATAAAGGCCAGTGCACCAAAGCAGAGCGTTTGTTAAGTCTAATTTAAAAATGGCGGTTGGTCATATAATGCTGTGCCACTTACACTAGTCTTGTTGCCATATTTTCCGTCTCTTTTCTTCGCGGGAAAAAGAAATTGTAAAAGAGGACAGTTTATGCGAGTGGCCGCCTTAAAAAAATCTATCGTCCTATTAAAAATATGGATTTTAGGTCATAAAAATACTAACCACACTGGTATTATGTGTGCTACTAATTTTTTTTGAGGCGGAGTGTTTATGTTGTTTTCCTAATTGTTCTCAAGTGTTTTGTTAAAAGAAAATTATCGTGAGATTTAAGAAAAAGAATAGGTAAATTAGTTTATATTTGGGATGTTAACGTTATTTAAGTCAGTACCGACTAATATAAAAACGATGTTTATCGAAAATTAATACTTAATACTTTGACCGATAGGCACCTGGAACTGATAATTAGAGTCAGATATTATAAGTCTTAGTTAATCCCACTTCAGTACCAGACTTCGGCCTTCTTTCTAGGGAAATGTTGGGCTTTTATTTCAGACGGGGCCAAACTCGTAAGTAACACTTTCAAGACTTAAGGGCCTCAGCTTTAAGTGGAAGAATGACCCATCAGAAAGAAGGCTAAAGGTTTTTGCTACAAACGGTTCTCATTACGGCCGTTTCCTTGCTTTCTTTTCTACAAGGTGCCAAGTCGATCATGTAGATTTTGTACTATTCAATATTTACTAAAAGTAAATATATTTGCTTTAAATATTTTCAATGCAAAGCATGGCCATAAACTATAAAATATTTTTTTTACTATACTTATGCCTATTATCTACTTACTAAAAATAAAAAACACATTACTTAGGGCCACTTGCACCAACTTCTTAAACATATTTAAATTGTATTTAAACACAAATTTAGTATGAAAAATTGTGTTTAAATGCAACTTAAACACATTTAAAAATTTGGTGCAAGTGGGCCTTAGAATATAATGTCTGATGCAAAGAAGATTTTAAACTTTTTCGTATAATTATTTTCTTTACAAGTAGCGACATCTATATAATATAAATGTTGCTGTATTATGCCAAATTATCTAGCATCCTATTAGTGCCCTGCTTACCTAACATTATCTTTAAGAGTGATAGTTTTAAGCTTTTTTGTATAAGTAAAATACTTGTGTAATATTAAACCAAAGTGAAATTGTTAGAAATATAATTACAACAATTAATGTAGTATTGACAATATCAACAGTAATTTTACTACTTGTTTCGTAAAGTCATCATTTAGTGAATACATGCCCTAATAGGGCAGACTAAATTTGACACAGCAATACTTATTTCACCTGTGGTCTCTATATTTTAAAATATTAAGAAACTTTGAAGATTCCATAATTTTATTAGCCTTGTGGTTTTATAAAATATTTTCTTACTTATTTAAATAACCATTATTTAGGTATAGTCTAGTCGTTAATTCTATTTTCTATATTTCTATACTAGGGATTGAAGTCAATATATTATACCTACTAAAAAAACATTTTTTTATTAAACTTAATTTTTCCGAATTGCCCATTCAAAAAATCGTAAATTCCTAATTCAAACAGAATTTAGTCAAATTTTATTGTAATTCAGATTCCGATACTATTAATCTAGGTTTTAATCCTAACACAGCGTACAAAATACTTCACGGGCTATAAATGTAATAGAATGTAAGTAATTCTTGATAAACTGTATCAGTCATTATTCCGGTCGTTTATTTCTTCAAAATGGTGAAAAGAGACCTAGATTATCGGTATCCGAACTAAAAAAAACATTCATCTCCCCATTTAAAATTACCGATTCACTTGTTCACTGCCGGCTCAGTTTAGTGGTCGTACGTAAGACTGCTGAGGAATAAGTCTTGGGTTCGATTCCCAGGTCAAGCAAAGTGTTGTAGGGTTTTTCTATGAAATTCTCAGTAATAACTTTGACCGCCCATCCAGTAACCATACCAATTATTAATTAATGACAAACCAAATAATAGTGAGCTGTTCTATTGGGCCTGGTGTTTTTATAAATTAAAGTAAATCAAACTCAAAGTAACTATTAACCTACTTACAGATAGAGAGATGGTTAAGAAAAACCTTAAAATATTGAATTTAGTTTTTTGGATAATCTTCATTTTTTAGTAGACATCTCAAAAAAATAAAATCTTCTCTTACATAATTATAATTATCTCAAAAAAAGATCTTTTGCAATAATTATTGATTGGCAACACTAACCACGTCACACTACTACATACATAGATATCGTGCGAGCACAATCACTAAGCAGAATTTCACCTGATTTGTTTTTATTTTTATCATAGAAAAAATGCCTTGGTGGTCTCACGAAATTTATTGATAAAGATTAAGCTGATGTGATAGCTAGATTAATAAAAATATTTAGTTGACTTGATAAAAACCAAGGACTATTCGCTAATCTGCTTTGAATTGGGCCAAGTTAAGATTATAAAAAAATGTATCCCCTCAGTAGGTAAGTAAAACACTATACTTTATATACATTTTATTGTATTAAATTAATGTCATATAACAATAATAACTGCTTTTGAAGAATTATTTTTAACATGTTACTATATGATATATTTTCTGCTCTTTTGTTTTAGGTACTTTCACTTCCCTTATATAAATGTGTTCCGTTTATTATTAATTTTATAATAAGCTAGCATTTTGTAAAACATAAATACGTATAGGTATTCGTATAGATTTATGTGATAGAAAGTATGTTTTATTAAGTACCTATCTCATATAAAACCTATTTATTCTTGGAACTGAATTAGCTGTTTGTATTTGAAGTGCCAATTGTTTAATAAATATTAACAAACAAATATTTTTGAGTTTTAATTCCACCATTACCACCTACTGAAATGAAGTAAAGTTTAGCGAGTTTTTCCTCGCTAAAATGGAGTCCACTGTAAAACCCTGCAGCCTTTTCAAACAAGCATGCAACCTTCTTGTTGATAAGTGGTAACTAGTCTAAAAGGTCTTTAGACGCTAGCTAATAATATCTTACAACATTGTTTCCTATCAAATTATATAATACCTACTTTTATTTCAAAAGAAATTATCTTTCCAAATGTTTGGTTTATCAGTTACAGGGCTAATGTATTTGTTAATTAGCATGGATTATAATTGATAACCCTCCACTGGTAGATAGATATACCACACGTGAATTGCGGTGCGCGGTTTGTTAGACTCGCACCTTCAAGAAAAAAGATTTGAAGGGTTGGGCGGTCCAGCGGTTGCTGGACCTAGACCTGTCGGAGTCATTGTGAAGTCAAAGTCAAAAAATTTTATTCCTATTCGACCACTAAAATATGTACTTACTTATTTGTGAAAAGTCAAAATGGCACGGTCCCAAAAAGTGCGTCTTATGGAGTAGTGCTGGAAAGAAACTCCATAGATATCCTTTTATAAAACAACTAGCTTCTGTCCGCGACTTCGTCCGCGTAGCGTGATGATATATAGCCTATAGCCTTCCTCAATAAATGGGCTATCTAACACTGAAAGAATTTTTCAAATCGGACCAGTAGTTCCTGAGATTAGCGCGTTCAAGTAAACAAATAAACAAACTCTTCAGCTTTATATATTAGTATATATAGATTACAACTTTACAACTTTGTTCTAAAAATTAAATAGTTGCTGAGAATTATGCAGTAACTACGTAGGTACTATTTTGACTTCGACTTTTAATTAACCATACTAGAAAACTTCATTAAATTTATACTTTCGCTGCTGCATAACGATTAGTTCCGAAGTAATTTTTATCAGGAATACTAACAAATATTTCAGATAATTTTGTTTAATCGATAATGCGATATCGGATTATTTTGATCCGTTAATTAATATTATTACTTAGGTATGACATTATCTTTTACATTATAGATTTTTTATTTGAATGGAATGGTGCGTGTTATTGAAGTTAGTTTTTAATAAAAATATTTACTATATTGTGATCGAGTTATCTATTAATACGGTGAGTAAACAGTGAAATTAATCCTATCCCAGTGATAATATAAATGCGAAAGTTTGTGAGGATGGATGTGTGTTTTTGTTTCTCTTTCATGCCAGAACGGCACAACGGCTAGTTTTTGGACCCAATTCTGAAGTCTACGCAGACGAAGTCGCGGGCATAAGCTAGTACCTACATAAATAAAACAAAAGTGTTGGATTCGTAGTTAAAGTTTGTGTAAATAAAATATATCATATTATATTGATTGATATCAATTAATTGATATCTATGCCTATATTTTATTGTTGTCTATACGTTTGACCCTATGCATCAATGGTCACTGTGGTTGTTGAGCGTGTATCTTGGGTTCTATTCTCGGGTCGAGCAAACTGTTGTGATTTTAAATGAAATTCCCAATCGCACTTTGGATTTGTAAACACGATACGGGTAGGTACATTAGTACCTACTATGATCACCACTCAATGTATGTCTGTCTCACTCACTGTTTGTTACATACCTATTCACATTATTCACGTCTAAACCGCTGAACCAAATTTTGCTATAGACTGGGCTTATTTTCCTTTTCCAAGAACATAGAGGCTACCTTTTTTCATAAGTGGATGCGAGTGAAACCGCGCGCAACAACTAGTCATGGTCTTACCTGTGATTTTAGGGGTGTCAAAGATATAATTAAACCGACTAATAACTTACTAATTCTAGGCACAATGGCAATAACGCTGACTGCCAAGTTTGTGATAACCATAGTCGTGTTGGGAGTCGTGGGGGCCATGACAGCCACAATCATTCTAGTAGTCAACGACTCCAACGACCAGTATGAAACAACCACGAGTACTACGACTTCTACGACTACTACGACTTCGACTGCTCCCGAAACTTCGACTGCATCGTCTGAGCCACCGAACGAGGAGACGCGGCTGCCGTACCAAGTGGGCGTCGGCATAGCTGATATGACCGGACCAATTGTGGACATTACGTTCGTAAGTGTTTTTGTTGTTATATTTTCATGCCTATCTCCCATTTGGGTAGGCAGAGACTATAGATTTCTACTTGCTACGATCCTGGCACACTACTTTCGCTTCATCTACGTTCATTAACCTCCTCATGCATGATCGTCGGTTTAGGGTGCTCTTAACCTGACCTTTTTTAAGAACGGCCGCAACTTGGTTGTGGTACGTTCGTCGAGGTCGGCGCCTTCCCACTCTTCCATCCGTACTCATCACGTATACTCGTTTTGTCAATCTCTTTGCATCCATCCTCTCTACATGCCCAAACCACCTTAACATACCTTTCTCAATCTTTGTTACTACACCTTCTTTCATACCACACCGCTATATTGTTTTAGTTATGCGTATGAATGTGGCAGAAGCAAAAGAAGTACCTATGCTAGAATCGTTGCAAGTGGCGGTCTATAATTTCTGCCGCTATCACTGTGGGAAAAAGGCGTGAGGCTGATATCGATGATGACGAAAATATAATACTTTTTTTATTGCATACTAGCAATGTTGGTCGACCATTGCTAGTATTCTTGTTAACCCCTCGTGCTAAGCTAAATACTTGTGTAACGAGTGGGTTCACGTCGGTAGTGCAATGGGTGGGTTTCGAACTGGCAACCACGTCCTCGCAAGTCCGACCCCCTACGCATAATATTGACGCAAATGCGTCAATCTTAAAATAAGATAAATAAATAAATATTCTGGGACATTTTTACACAATACCATCTAGTCCCAAAATAAGCAGAGCTTGTACTATGGGTACTGGACAATGGATGTAGTATTTATATAATTTTTTTTAAAAATCATACTTATAATACATAAGAAACACCCAGACGAATACAAACACTTATATTCATCACATAAATTTTTGTGTCCTGTGGGAATCGAACCCACGACCTCATGGTCAGCAGTCCGGTCATCGAACCACTAAACCACAGAGGTCGTCAAGATGTAGTCTAGGTACGTTCCTTCTGTACTATACTGACTTCTTATCTATCCTTTCATTGTTTTTAGATGGGTTACGCAGAAGTGGGTCAAAGTGGTCGAGGGTTACACCTTCGTCAGTTCGCCAGGTCATTCATATTCGTGAAGGGAGACACCAGGATCGTGCTGGTCACTGCTGAGGTTCAAGCTGTTGGCATTGCCGTTAGGCGAGAGGTAAGGGGAGAAAAATAAAGATTGCGTTCAATAACATACCATTACGCTTGTATTCCTCGAAGGGTTAGGCAGAGGCGTACTAATGGGGTGAGCCTTCGCTCCGAGCGAGCTCCGGGCGAGGCTCGCCCCCTATTACATGGGACCTAAACGTACCGGCGAACTGTAGGTGTATTAAAGTACGCCTCTGCCTAACCCTTCGGGTAATACAGGCGTGATGGTATGTTATGTTATAACATTTATCTCTCAGAATAAACACTAAACTTTTTTTTTTCTTCTTTAGGCTTTCTTTATTTTGTGGCAATAAAGATCAGGTTTATTCTGAGAGATAAACGCACCGAATAACGGATGCGGTTCGATAGGACACAGGTTTGGACATAGCAAGAGATATAGCAAAACCGACCTTAACGTTTCTAGGTGGTGAAGAATCTCCAAGAGTTGTACGGTGATATTTACACGTTGAGGAACGTGATCATCACGGGAACGCACACACACAGCGGCCCAGGAGGTCACCTGGTGGACTTCCTGCTTGACGTCAGCATCCTCGGCTTCTCTCAAGAGACGTTCAATGCTTATGTTGATGGACTGACCAGGGTAAGGACTGATGAATGCGTCTTCAATACCTACTGTCTTAATGTTAGACACTGGTCTCCTCTCAGAATAAGATTAGGTAATAGTCCACTACTCCAAATGATATTTATTTCTGTAAATAGAATTTTTAAAGAAACTTTTACAAGTACATTTTTTTAAATAGATGGCGTCGGCATTTCCTATCTGGACTATTGACTTCACACGGTGTTGAGAAAATCACTCAGGCGTCACGATGGTTTCCATCACGTTTAAATGAGTCAGAGATAATTAATGATTTATTAATACATACCTGATTTCGAAAAGTCAGAGGTGCCTTGGATTCGAACTCGAGACCTGTCTGACTGGTTTCTTGTACAAATGCATATACAGCACAAGAAAACTGTTCCATTCATAACATCGTTTCAGAGTATTATCCGCGCTCATGAAAACATCGTACCGGCTCGCCTATTCTTCGGCCAGACACGAGTGGCTAATGCCCATAGGAACAGGTCACCCTACTCCTATGATTACAATCCATCCGAGGAGAGAGCTCGGTAAGTGTAGCACCACTGTGTTGCCAAGAAAAATACGAAATTACATCGTCAGCATTGATTGATTGACAGAGTTAGTAAGATTTTGCCAGTTGTTCAATTATTTATCAAAAAAGTTTCGAGCGAGAACTCCTGTCATTATTTAACAGGTCGTTTTATATTATCGCGGTTATAATTCGCGGAAATACCCGCGAGATCGGAAGTTCCTCCCTTCAACTGGAGCAGTAACACACCTCGTCCCCCACCACGAATTCAATATAATGATTAGCTTAGACATCAAAATTTCCCTTCCAGTTATGACAGCAACACAGACGACCTTCTAACTCAAGTGAAGATATTGAAGGCTGATGGCAGCCTCCATGGTGTGCTGAACTGGTTCGCAGTGCATACGACCAGCATGAACATGACCAATCAACTGGTGTCCTCAGACAACCTAGGGTACGCCGCACTCAGGCTCGAGAAGGGACTGAACCCTGAGAGTTTACCTGGCAAGGTTAGTAAGTGAAGCTATTCGTAGTGTCTGGGGAAGAAGGTACCGTAGGAAAGAGCGAATTACTTTGTATTGGATATTTTACTTTTAATTTTGTTTTGGAAGAAGTGCATACGCAACACATACCTACGAGTTGGAATCTATAAAAGGCTCCATTTCGAAAATGTTTAGTGGCCACATGCACCTTCTTGCACATGCAACTTCATAAATATGTTTCAATTGTTTTTAAACACGATTTTTCATAGAAATTTTGTATTTAAATACAATTTAAACACATTTAAGAAGTTGCTGCAAGTGACCCTAGATGTTAATTTTAGCGAAAGAAAAAATCGATTTCAGGCAGGATTCGCGTCCTTCCGACGCTTTAGTCAGCTAAGCTACTTCGATCTGAGGCAGTTAGTAACCTGGTCTCTCCCTTTAGTGGTCTCAGCAGCTCAAGTTGGCTAATGCGTCGGGTTACTATAATTAAAATCAAAGTGCTCATTTCTGTGTGATTTTTGTATGAACTCAAGACAAACTTAACAGGAGATACTTAAAAATACTACATATAAATTCTCGTTCCAGCCTGACATAGTAGCAGGTTTCTTCTCGTCCAACTTGGGCGATGTATCTCCGAATACTCGCGATGCTCGCTGCGAGTTCTCAGGCGCGCCATGCGACAACCAGTTCCTGATCTGCGCCGCCCAGGAGCGATGCTTTGCTGAAGGACCTGGACAAGACATGTTTGAGAGCACCAAGATTATTGGCACTGCTGTGTTTGAAGGAGCATGGGTGTGTAATTTTCTGTCTCTACAATTTACCCATACACCACTTTTTGAAGCTCAATTTTACGCCTTTCGTACTTTCTCATTTAAAGAAGTTTAATTGCATCATTGGCGTAGTGGTTCTAATGCAACTGCTACGCTAGAAGTCCTTCGATTCCCAGGTCGATCAGTGTTATTGGGTTTTTCTATGAAATTTTCTTCATCTTCATGCTTTGTTAATACCAATAGTTCCGGGAGAGTACACGACTCTCCAGAGAGTTAGGCAGAGGTTGTGCATATAACCACAGTTAGCCAGTATTTTTGGTCCCATGTAATAGGGGGCGGACCTATTGCTATTAACAAAGCATGAAGATGAAGAAAATTTCATAGAAAAACCCAATAACACTGATCGACCTGGGAATCGAAGGACTTCTAGCGTAGCAGTTGCACTTAGAACCACTACGCCATAGATGCAATTAAACTTCTTTAAATGAGAAAGTTTTCTCATATAAATAACAAAAATCTCTTGCAGCCGCAAGATATGAAAACTCATATTTATTTTTAAATAATTCGGGTGTGTTTTTGGGAGCAATATTTTAATTTAATTTGTAGGAGGCATTGAATTCCGAAAGCGAAGAGTTGACAGGCGACCTGGCCGTTGTCCATCAGTTCGTGGAGATGCCTGAGGAGGTGGTTGCCAAGTATGACTCTGTGGCACAGACCTTCAACCTTGTGAGTCCTTTTGTACTGCTTTTTTAAGATACTGCTGCTGCGGCTGATTAGATGAAAGTGCTATCGACCAGGCAAAGATCAAATCACCGAGCTGCTATTGAGATCTTCAAAACCCAATTACATATTGCTTGACCTAAGAATTGAAACTAGGACCTCTCGCCCATTAGCCATGGTTGTGACCACTACAACCACACACTACATAATAATATGAAAATATTTAACAATATTATTCTTGAAATAAAACAACCTTACGACCTTTATACAAATCCCGACGTTTGGTCTACCCGTGACCATGGACGCTGTAAAGGGTCCGAAACGTCGGGATTTGTATTGTATTGTACACTAATATAACGCGATATAATCCGTAAGGTTGTTTTATTTCAATATGTCTGATATTCGCGTAAGCTTCAGAAATCAATATAATATTATTCTTCTTCCAGGATGAACCAGTTCAAGGTTGTGTTCCCGCTATGGGCTACAGTTTCGCATCAGGAACTGTAGATGGCGCTAATACGCTTAACATTACGCAGGTACTTACGAATAACATTTTTCATTATGGTAAAGATGAGTTTCAGATGACTAAATACTACTCTGATGGATAGATACTTGGCCGTGTTCTACCACTAAGGACAAGAAGGCTAAAAATCCTAAATTCCTCCTTCCTTTGGCCCTTTTTTGGGACCTGTTATTAGTAAACTAAGCTGTTACTTATTGTCTTTGATCTAGACTTCGAAATCCCCGCTTTCGAATTAATTCCAGGTGGCTTTATCTACCAGGCAAAACTGCAAACACTTTTAAGTCAAGTACACAACAAAAAAATGCTTTTGTCGAATACTGAATAGAACAATATTTGTCTTTTTTGAAACCCAGGGTACGATAGAAGGCAACCCATTACTGGATTTGATCAGTGGCGTGGTAGCAGAGCCTACAGAGGAAGACTTAGCTTGCCACGCGCCCAAACCAATCCTACTGGCTACTGGACGGGTTCGTATGTTCTTTCATATCCGCCAAAAGAGGTACACTGCTGAAGAAAGATAGTTTTCGTCGACCCTTGGAGATTGTTATAGATCACTTGGGCATCACCGGCCTATACAATGCGAGAACAGCTGATACTGGGCTATTATAGCCTGATTTATAGCTGTGTCCGTGAATCATAAGTAAATAGCCATTCTCTGGGTCTGCCAACCCGCATTAGGCTAGCGTGGTGGACTATAGCCTAATCCCTCTCATTGTGAGTAGACCCGTGCTCAGCTCGGACATATAATGGGTTGATTATGAATGAGATAGCAATTTTAGGCCTCAGGGTCGTTTGTCCATCTCTTTGGGAGCTGTCATAGAATGCGTTTTCAAGTGCTTAGTCTCCACTCGAGAACCTTTCTGCGCCAGCCTTTAGGCCATCAGTTCTGCGAGCTATGTACCTCGCCCACTGCCAGCTAGCTTGCTAATTCTTCGAGCTATGTCCACTGTGGTGACCGATACTTTAAACCCCAAATAATAGCCATAATTGCAGGCCAACTTCCCTCTGCCGTGGCACCCTCGCATCGTGTCAGTGTCCCTGATCTGGCTCGGAGACCTGGTGATCCTGGGCGTGCCTGGAGAGCCCACGACCATGGCGGGACGGCGCATGAAGTCCGTGGTCGGCAATGTGATGGAACGCAACGGCTTCGAGCCTCGGGTGGTCGTGTCAGGGCTGACTAATGAGTACATACATTATGTTTCTACTTTTGAAGAATATCAGGTGGGATATTTTACTGACAACTTGTAGTTTTATTAGTCCATTTTGCTCATTAATAATTTATTTAAGTTCATATTTTTGCAATGCTTGTAGGGCAGAGGCTCTCAAACTTATTTCGTTCACCGCTTACATAGAGTACCTAATCAATTATTTGATAATGTTTTAATTTACCACATCTTAAACCGTTTCAACACCCCAATTTTTTCTAGGGGTCCAGTGCTCACAAGGGGGCGATACCGCCCAAAAATTTAAGAAATACTGTTCAAAGAGGTGTTTTGTATCTAACATTATATTAAATGACAATGTTAATTAAACATTCACCCACGATACGTTTACATACATTTGCCGTGACAGTTTGCAATTCTCGTTTTATTACTTCCCTACCCTACCCTACAGGTATACCCTACAGGTACAGACATTTTAATAATAATATTTCCTTTTGTTACCAGGTACAAAGATATGAAGCAGCGTCCACTATATACGGACCGAACACCCTGGACATATTCTTGAACAAGTTCAGTCAGTTCACCACGGCTGCTATCGAGGTATGTATCGATACAGACTAGAAATTTAAGTCGCAACAAGAAAGACAAAAATAATGTGAGAAAAAGCGCCTTGAATGTCTTGAGGAGTTGAACCTTTTAGAGCTTTGTAGTCTTTTTATAACATGTGTTCAAACCACCTTTTACTACAGTTCACCGGTATGTTTAGGTCCCATGTAAGAGGGGTGAGCCTATTGTCATAAACCGGCTAAAAATCTAAAAATCCGAGACGTTGCTAAAAATTTCATAGAAAACTGCTTATCCTGGCAATCAAACCCAGGACCTCCTTATAACACTATGAAGAGGTCCTGGGTTTGATTCCGAAGCCTTGTCAGCTTACCTGTGTAGGTAACAGTCGTGTATATAAGTATTAAGCTGACAAGGCAGTATAATCCTGACATGACGCGTCTGTCTGTCTGTTCGCAATACACTCAGAAATTACCAATGGATTTTCATGTGGTTTTCACTTAGGAACGGATTGTTACATGTGGAAGGTTATAGGCTATTTAACATCACGCTACGACTCTTAGGAACTAACACCACTAACACCTTCCAATATGTCAGATGAAAATAAAAGATTCCTTTCTGCAGGGTGGCGACGTACCCTCGGGTCCAGAGCCCGAAGACCACCGCAACCGTACTCTGTCCCTGATCACGCCGGTGGTGTTTGACGGGTCCCCGATAGGCAGAAACTTCGGCGACTGCCTCGAGCAGCCGCCACAGCAGGTGCGGAGGGGAGACATCATCAGCGCTACCTTCGTAAGTGACTGAACATTATTCATTACCTTTTTTGACGATGTTTCGTGAGCCTAGTGCTATAAACAGTCTTTTCAAAATCATGTACATAATTATAATGAATTATCACGCGCTTGAACGGTGAAGAAAAACATCGCAAGGAAACCTACATGCCTGAGAGAATTTCTGGTTCTTGTTTAAAGTCTCCCAACCCGCATAAGGCTAGCATGGTGGACTATACCATCTCATTCTCAGAGGAGACCTTTGCCCAGCAGAGAGACAGTAAATGATTATGATTTTGTGTCCTTAATCTCTTATTATATTTTTTAAGATCGTTGTCACCAAGGACACCAAAAAGTGCGGTGTCGATTGTGTTGGCACCCAATGAACCAGTCGGAGTAGGTCGTGATTAACAGCATTAAGAAATTGGGGATGAAGATCTCAAACTTTATTTTTATTAGAGCAAATTGCTGGACACCTGAAGTACCTTACATATTATGTACTTCAAGAGTCCTGCAATTTGTCTCTAAATCTGAAATCTATTCGTATGATCTAGGAGTATCCAGCAGCTTTTTTAATTGCTGGCTGAATCTAAATTAGACTTCTGCAAGTCCGAATTTTCTTGTGGACAAAGTCCAGCTATTGCCAATTTAGACAAAGGTCTCAATCAGCTGATGTAATTTGGTATTCAGGTGGCAGCTAACCCTCGCAATGATCTGAAGCAAGAGGAGAGCCACGCAGTGGTGGAGAGGTTTGAGCTGACTGAGTGGGTAGTCTACGCTACCGATGCTGACTGGGATACTAGGTAAGCGTCTATCTTAAGACGAGAAAGATCCCTCATCGCAGTCTTGATAAGCGTCCTAGGTATTATCAAGTTTGGGGTAAGATTGTGGCAGATCTTTTCTTTCATGATGATGACGATAATGACATCTGATGATTTTATTAGTGTTGGCATAGAATTAACATTACATACCATCACGCAAATTTCCCCGAAAGTTAGTACCTCTCTGTACATATTCTTAGGTCCAATGAAATAGAGAGTGAGCTCATAGCCATTAACTAGGCACAAATACAAACTTCGAGGCGCTACTGTGAATTTCGTAGAATAACGTAATAACACATTCCTTGACCTGGGAATTCCGACCTCTAAAATAACGAAGCAGTCTCTTAGGTACATGAAGAAGGCTATTAATGTTAATTAATTTAGGTTTATGTGGGAGCGTGTGTCAACGATTACGGGAACAAGCCGAGTAACCTTCCAGTGGAGAGTACCTGAGGACGCCATCTTTGCTTCATATCGCATCGTGTACCACGGAGCAGCTCGAGGACTCTTAGGCACCATCACACCCTTCCAAGGAGCCAGCAACAGCTTCCGAGTTTATTGACCAATGAGAAGTCACGAAAAATTATTTGGAATGAGAATTAAGAATGAATTGTGATCGATTAAGAGTATAAAGGTATAACATTATTAGTGTTGAATTATATCCACAGTTCGCCGGTATATGCAGGTGCCATGTACAGTCAGTGCATAAAATTACCACAAACTGTCAAATATTCCCATTGTAAACTCAAACTAACTCAAACCAAACAATAATAAACTCTATAGGTTCGAGATTAAAATTGAAAATCGGTTGATGAAATTTGACAGTTATGAACCTACATAATGAGCGATTCTGTGGCGAAGACAAGACAAAGCTAACACAGTTGTCATCCCATGACAGCCGATCAAAACGTGTTATATTGACATTAGCAGTTACGTCAAAGAGTTGTCAGCCAATCGGATACCATAGACAAGTCATGCGTTTAGCCAGTATTGATAGACTGAAACATGTTCGTATCTTTTTTAACATGTCGTTAAAAAAAAGACGTATAGGTACTCGTATTTACATACATTTGTAAAATGCGGGGTTATTATTGATATTATGCGTTTAAATTATACAATATGATAAATTTTAATGTAAGTATGTTCTCTCAATGTTAAGTAGTAGATAGGTAAGTGACATGGTGCTATGAATAATATTAATTCTTAAGTAGTTATTTATTATTAAACGTTATACCTATAAGTATTTATTTTTTACAAGTTATTTATTTGCCTTTCATTTACCTATCTACTCAAATCAACTGTTTTATTTCAGTTACTTTAGTAAAGGAAAATGCAAAAAAAGTGGATCTTAGTGAAGAGTAACGCCAAGAAACTCCATTTTTTATGATTTTCTTACAAAGTAGTATCGCCATGATGCCATGATAGGTAACAAGATTTTCCTGTGAATATGGTGATGCGAAAATTGGATAATCCCATTCGTAGCCGCATGATAAGGTAACGACCGCATCAGCAGTTGGCGACATAGAGACAAAAATAATGCTCTATGAATACTCATTTCATCAGTTTCATATGCACGGAGGCTCAATATATTTCATGCTAATTGACCTATATAACATATCATCCCGCCTGTATTCCCCGAAGGGTTAGGCAGTAGTGTACTTATGTACCCCCACAGTTCATTGGTCCCATGTAATAGGGGGCAGGCCAAACTCCAAACTGCTACTGGGAATTTCATAGAAAAACCCAATAGCACTTTTACTCGACCTGGGAATCGAACCCAGGACCTCTAGCGTAGCAGTCGCGCTCAGGACCACTTGGCTAATGGGGCTAATCATGGTTTATTCAAGGATTTCCTATTGTTATGTAGGCCACGTAAGTTACAATGCATGAATACATTACTTTTGACACGCGACATTATATGAAATGGCCTCATTTGCCACATAACGGTAAAATATTTTTTACTTTATTTTCTTGCACATAAGGTGTATTTTCATTTGAATTTGCACCTACTTGTAGTTTAGCCAGATAAATATAGTAACAAATAGCATTGCTTTACAATGGCAACAAAAAGTTTCCTTTTAGAATAAAACTCGAGTCCTGTTAAAGCTATTTGCGATGTCGCAGTCAAGCGTGGAATTTTTGGAGACTAGAACCTGAAATTAATAAATAAACTAGAATTATAAAAGAATATAAGACTTAGACTTAATCATGTACGTATTAATAATTAATTATCACACAATTAAGCGGTGAAGAAAAACATCGTGAGGAAACCTGCATGCGTATGAGACTTTCTCGACGGCGGCGGCGTGTGAAGTCTGCCAACCCGCATTAGGCAAGCGTGGTGGATTATAACTTAATCCCTCTCATTCTGAAAGGAGACCCGTGCCCAGCGTTGGGACAGAAAGGGTTGACCTGTCACGTCTGTCAGAACTGATGGTAGACGAAACTGCCCCCGCATTGTATAAAAATCTATACCATGCGAGATCAGGAATGTAAATCACAATGTGTAAAATCATAATTATGATTCATCAAAAGTGGTAATTTCAAATCAAAAACTCCGAGCTAGTACTGAGAATTTTATAGAAAATCTGAATACCACTGCCCGACCTGAAAATCAAACCCAGGACCTCTATAGTAGCAGTCGTATAATGATGATGTAAGTTCTCAATTAACAATTCAGCTTATATCTTTAATTTTTGTACAGATAATGTATGATAAGAATTTAATAAAACATTTCTTATCCAATTTGGCCAAGTCCATTGCGCACTTAAATACATAATGAGCGATAATATTTATGCTTTAGCGATAACATAAAGATATAATTTTATTTTTTTGAAATTAGAATGAACATCAATTAAACTTATCAAAAACCAACATTCTATAGTTTGATTAAAAATGGGACGAATCAGCCTTATAATTTCATATTTAGAATTGGCGTTCCAGTCAATGTTTCATTAAATGGAATTTAAAAAAAGAATGTTTTCACATAAATAGTTTACCTCCATCTTGACAGACTTTTCTTGTTACGAGATCGATCAGAATAGATTTGTTAGTGGCTAATATGAATTCAGTAGCAATAGCTTAGCTATCCTATACTCAACCAGTCTTACTAACAGCGGAGCAGGACGAACCGATTGGAAGTGGCAAAACACAAGTGAAGTTAGTTGTTTGATCAGCCAGTAACTGCGAAATAATTTCCATTGCCGCGTACAGTATGAGTTTCACTACAAAGTTCTTTAAAAACAAGCGATGAAATGAAATTCTAGATGTGATTCTAATGTGGAGGGGGGTCTGTATATTGTTCTTTTTCTTTGGGTTCAATGATAAGTCGGGGGTCGTTAACGTGTTGTTGTGATAATGATATCTCTTATGTAATTGTTTGGCTGTTGTTTTAGTGTGATATCGTAAGCAGTGTGTTATCGTGAGTTGGGTTGGCCGAAGATTTAAGGTAAGTCGTATAATGAATAAATTAAGAAAATAAAATATTTGGAGTAGGAGTAGGGCACATTGTACAAGCAGGGTTAGCAGATTTCGCTAGCCGTCGAGAAAATGTTGCATGAATCTAAGTAATGTTTTTGTGGCTAGTATCATTGCGACCCTGCTCGATCGAGTAATTTCAAATTATGTACAAAACAAAACACAAACCATTTTGCCATCATTCCCCGAAAGGTTTGGCAGAGATTTAATAATGAAATACGCATCTGATTTTTAAAAGGTAGATAGGTTAGGTAGGTAGGTAAGTACTTAATTGGTAATAATTTTCTTTTTCATGACTATTATCCTTACCTATACAAACACTGCCACAATCATCCGTCCGGGTAATTTCTGACAAGGACAGATTTTGTTACTAAGGTATTAAAGATGTTTTCGTTTCTTGTATAGATGACGTCAAAGAGACCAGTGACGAAGAAGATAATAAATTCAACAGAGACATGTGTTGATGACAACCTGCGCGGCGTGGTGGCCACCTATCCATCCTTGCAGCTGCATCCCAAGCACAGGGTCATCACTGTCAGACAGAAGGTAGTAGGCTGTAAATAGTTATTACACCGTCGTCAGTCGCGGACATCCATATCCTTTAATTTCAAATGAAAGCATTAATGTGGCAACATTGTACCATGGCTATGCGATGGTATCAGGGTTGCATTACCCAAAAATATATGAAAACCGGATACAGATTCATAATTAGTCGGAAATTTTGTTCTGACATTGGTTTTTATAAGAAAAACAAAACACTAAGAATTGTTCTACGTACCGACCTACTCTTAATTTTTATTCATGTAAAATTGAATGAGTTGAGTTGAGGTTACCGGAGGCCCAAACCCTTTAGGGTGAGAGAGAGTGCCTCCACCCTGCCGATCCGCGCCCGGCGCACTCGCGTCGGGCGTAGGAACAGGGCAGATAACGCCCTGTTCCAACCACCATAAAGGGCCACGGGCGGCGGACTTGGGGAAGTCCGACCGCCCACTCACAAGGCCCGAGCTGGCGACGCGGTTTGCTGTTTCCGCACCCCGCTCAGCGGATCGGTAGAAGAAGGGGAGGGAGAACGTCCACGTCTGTCTCCCCTTACGCGAAGGGGGCCGCAAAAGGCGGCCCGCCACTGCCGGGTCCGCGGATGAATGCTACAGCGCTCCCGTAGGCCCGGCACCAAAGTGGTGACGCGAAACGCCGAGGTTGGTTTTAGTCGGTAGATCGCACTTTTCAGAGCGGAGTCCGACACACCCCACCGCTCTCCCCGGAGTGGTGGATAGTGCATAAAGCATTTCCAAATCCCGTCAAAAAGGCCCGAACCCTTTAAAAGGCGGGCTACGCACTTGCGACTCCTCCTGGTGTTGCGGGTGTCCATGGGCGGCGGTTATCGCTTACCATCAGGTAAACGGATCCGTTTGCTCGTTTGCCCCACTATCCCATAAAAAAAAATATATATATATCGGCCAGTAATACACCAATCTTTTACCCTGTACCTAACTATCGTCACGTGTCTTATCGTTCGTGCAACTATGTTGACCCAAAACGGAGAGGGGGAAAGTTTGCGCAGTGCATTACGTGCAAAATGTACTAAAATTCGACTACTGCGCATCCACCATTTTGGTTCAAGTTATTTGCCGACAACTATACCGAACTTTATGCTTTTTCGGTTATTGTCACATTGTTTTACAAAATTCTTAACATTTTCCAGAGCGACTCCGGCCGGGTGGCTATTCTTGGAGGAGGTGGTTCAGGCCATGAACCTTTTGCAGCCGGTAAGATATTTATTGCTACCATTAACTACTTATTTACTTATCCGCAATGTTTCTCGTAGGTGCAGAGAAATAGACGAATGTTACATTAGGTGTTTTAGAGATTTGAGATCCTTCAGAAATCATGCCTTAGTCTGATATCAACAATTAGATTTTAGGTTCATGTAATTCTTCTTTTAAGTTAGATAATTTTGACCAATGCTTTCAGTAAGTTAAGAAGCCACTTACGCCTGAAAGCATTAGTCTAAAATACTAATTTCATATAGCCTGAACATATTTTTTTCCTGAATATAAAGGTGTGGAGTGCCTAGAATGTACGTATGTAGAAATAGTTTGTTGTGGACAAAATAAGGTCTGACTATAGAGGAAAAGGACGAGTATATTAAGTACAGGAAGTGGCGCCAGTGACAGAAAAGTTGAAGGGCAATCATTTGTCTTGGTATGGGCATGTGATGAAGAGAGATGAAACGCAGGAGTGGTGCAGTTGGCGCAAAATAACTTGAACCAAAATGGCGGATGCGCAGTACCTAGCCGTTTTTTAGTAAATTTTGCTCGCAAATGTAGGTACTGCGCAAACCTTTCCCCTCTCCGCTAGTTTTGGGTCAAGTTATTTTGCGCGAACTTATGAATATAAATGAACGGAGGGGTAGAGGGAGACCAAAGAAATTATGGATGGATTGCGTTAAGACCGAGATATCGTCTCACTGATGAGGTGACGGCTGACATGGATTAATGGAAGAAAAGGACATGCTGCATTAACCCCAAATCAATTGGAACAGGGGTAGTAAGTTAAAGGATAAAGGCCTGAATAAAGCTGTGGTAACATATAAGGGTATAATATATCAACAATGTATGGAGACAGCGAAGAATAGGGAGACTTTGAAATCTCTAGAGGAAGCCTTCACTAAACAAAGATAGGTACAGTTGGCGCAAAATAACTTGAACCAAAATGGCGGGTGCGCAGTAGTCGTTTTTTAGTACATTTTGCTCGCAAATGTACTGCGTAAACTTTCCCCCTCTCCGTTAGTTTTGGGTCAAGTTATTTTGCGCGAACTATAGATACTAACGTAGCTAAAATTAATTATGTATCAGGATTCGTGGGATCTGGTTTGCTGGATGGTGCAGTCGCCGGTGGTGTGTTCGCGTCTCCACCGACTGGCAACGTTCTCTATGCGATAGCGCAATTATATAAATACAATTCAGGTAAACACAACATGAGCTTCTATCTATAACACACATGCTGTGCCTTATTATTCACAATTTAAAATTAAGCAAGCACTTGCAATAATACTTATCTACTAAAAACTAAAAAAATAGTAAGTAGATATAATCGAAACTGCCTCATTGGCCTTGTGGTCCTCAGCACAACTGCTACGCTAGAGTTCCTGAGTTATATTCCCAGGTTGAAGTTATGAAATTCCCCATAGGAGCTCGGAATTTGGAATTTGTGCCCGGTTAATGGCAATAAGCTCGCTCCCTATTACATGGGACTTAAACATACCGCTGAACTGTGTGTGTTAGTGCTTAGTGCATTAATACGCCTCTGCTTAACCCTTCGGGGGAATACCGGCGTGCTGGTATGTATATAAATACTATATTGTTTTAATTTACAGGTGGGGTTCTGGTGATTATTGGAAACTACACCGGAGACAGATTAAACTTCGGCAAAGCCATAGAAAAAGCTAAGATTGCAGGAATCAAGGTAAGTTTATCTAACAACCGTGAACCGTGGGAGAGCCATGCTTCGGCATGGATAGGAATGAACGGAGTGATACAACGGCCTATGAGAAAAACTGCGGAAAACAACACTTAAGTACCTACGTTGTGTTTCGCCGAATGCGTGAGGATACCGAAGGCCCAAACCTTGTTAAAAGGCGGGCAGCGCACTTGTGTCTCCTCCGGTATTGCGGGTGTCAGATGATAATAGATCAAGATCTTCTAAAGACATTTTACCAAGTCAATGTTTTTAATTTTTTTACAATTATCAATTTGGATAGCACCGGTATTTCCTAACTGACGAGCTCTGAGAAGAAACACCGAAACAAATTCAGAATCATGGTCTCTTTTAAAGGTTCGAAATTTCGGACTACCGTTCACATTATCATCTTTTTACTTACATCATTACTTTTTACTTACATCAGCATTATTG
Source organism: Acronicta leporina (assembly GCA_947256265.1). Taxonomy (NCBI): domain Eukaryota; kingdom Metazoa; phylum Arthropoda; class Insecta; order Lepidoptera; family Noctuidae; genus Acronicta; species Acronicta leporina. Next base: position 1,651,001 of record OX366518.1, on the reverse strand, counting down.
CTCAATTATGTAATTATATAAATTATTAATTTCTGCTTTCTATACAGGTTGAAGGTGTGATTGTAGGCGAAGATGTTGCTTCCAGTAAGAACAAGACTGGTGGTCGCAGCATGGTAGGAGAGGTGCTGTTTTACAAGGTACATCCTTACATCAAATCATGTTTGTTTCCATAGTAGACATGGCCATAGGTACTGTAGTATTCTATTATCTGTGGTAGTAGTATTATCATATACTAGCCTTTGCCCACGGGTTCGCTCACCTGAAGCTAATAGTAGCATTAGAAATGGATCCCAAAAATAATTTAATAAATACCAACAGTGATGATCTCTTTTTTGTATGGGCCTCTAACTTCTATACATCAGAGAGGTCAAGCTGTATCTCAGGATCAGATTAATTAATTTTGATATGAAGTTTACTAGTTTTTAAGATGGAGCATATACTTTCTAACAGTGATAACAAAATTAAAATCTATTTATAGTTTTCGGTCCAACCCGTAACAAACATAGCTTTTTTATAATTTTATAATAGTAGAGAAGAAGAAGAAGAAGTTAGTGAAAAGAATAAGAAGAGATGTACGTTAAGAAAGACAGTCCTGAAAAATATCTTAGGTTTTGACGTGTGGTGTGTCTTCAGATATGTGGCGCATTAGCAGCGAGGGGCTACGACCTGGCAACCATCCGCAACATGGCGGTGGAGGTCAACGAGCACATGGCTACCTTGGGTGTCTGTCTAAACGCCTGTTCATTACCTGGTATGAAACTCTAGAATTTTGAAATTCGTCAGGTCTGTGTTACTTTGCTAACTAAAACAATGGAGGAGGACCAGTTTCAAGTTGTCATGTATTTAACTAGCAGAAAAGTACCCTGTTTATTATTTCTCGCAGAAAATAAAGTAATTCTAAGTCCCCTGTTTTGACCTTTTGGCCAGGGCCGGATCTACCATATGGCTTTTTGGGCTTCAGCCCAGGGCCTCGTGGATTATAATTATGGATAATATAATGTGAATCAAATATTTTACTGTTTAATTTTTTTTCTATACTTTGAGTAATTAGGTGGGCCCCTAAGTAGTATTAGCCCAGGGCCCCTTAAAGTCACGGTCCGGCCCTGCCTACGGAGCGGTCGGGCATTTACCTAGTTGAACAGGACATATTTGGCACGGCATGAACACGCAATGTTTTAATTTACTTTTAGTTTAGATTTATTTAGATAGGTTTATTTTTGAAATTGATTAGTTTTTTGTTATTCTCCTTAAGTAATACTATGCAGTGTCCTTGACTGTCAATTTATGCTTTTTCTTTCTTTCTTTGTAAACGCTCTATTCTTTGTGTGTGTACTATGTTACGATATATCTTCGCTGATTATTTACCCCATTTTGACTTTCTATCATTCATGAAATATAATACATAGAATATAGAGACTTTCGAAGTCAAAGTCAAATGTTATATTTCAATTAGATCACTAAGGTAGGTAGGTGCTATTTTTGAAATGTATAAATCTTTCTTTATTTCTCAAGAAAATATACATACGGAATATACATAGGACACTAGCCTCCACACTAGGATTCCCTGTGTCGTGGAGGTTAGTCTCTTTCATCATAAGATATACAGATGAGTTAACATCAGCTTTAAATTATTGAGAAACAATAATAAAACTATAAGATGTGTGTGTGGCTTGTAATGTTCATGAGTTTGAGTGTTTGCGTGTGTGTTTGGTTGGTGTGTTGTATTCGAGGGCTGTGTGTATAAGAAGTATGACATGCATGTGTGTGTATGGGTTAGTAGAGAGATACAATATGTGTGGGAGTGCGAGGATGTGGGTAGAGGTGAGAACCAGTAGGAGGGGAGTGTGGAAAGAGTATGTTAGTGTGGATTTGGATGTGGTGGCAGACTCAAGTAATACTTAAGAAGCTTTCTGTACTTTCATAGTCCTTGCCAGTCAAGTATTTTATAATTTGTATCTTGCATTTGAATCTCGTCAGTGGCAGTAGATTAATTTCCCCATTCAGCTTACTATATATGAAAGGCCCCATGTATAGAAAGCATTTATTACCGAAATTCAGCCTGCAACGGGGTTTGCGCCATTTATTTGTGCGTCTTTGGGAGCACTGGGAGCCAATTATTTCATTTTGTGCATTTTTGTGGAACCTCAGTGCAGCAGCCATGATGTACAGCTGGCGCACCCGTAGGACACCTGTCTCTTGGTACAGTACGTCCGTCGAGTACCGAAAGGGTTTCTTATACGATACTTTTAGTATCGCTCGCTGTGCACGCTCTGCTTTTATTAAATGTGTTTTACTTGCCGAGCCCCATGACACTATGCAGTAGCCAATGACAGATTGGCACAACGTAAAGTATAACATCTTCAGCAGTTTGTCATCAGCGATCCGGCCCAAAATGTCAAAACGGTTCCAAAAAGTGGGTCATATTGAGAAGAGCCATAAAGGAACTCCACGGATTAGCTTTTTTAAATGCTCATATAAATTTTGCAACACAAAATAAATAATAATAAATATTCTGGGACATTTTTACACAGCACCATCTAGTCCCAAACTAAGCAGAGCTTGTACTATGGGTACTAGTCAATGGATATAATACTTATATACTTTTTTTTTGTAAATACATACTTATAATACATAAGAAACACCCAGACGAACACAAACACTTATATTCATCACATACATTTTTTTGTCCTGTGGGAATCGAACCCACGACCTCATGGTCAGCAGTCCGGTACTCGAACCACTAAACCACAGAGGTCGTCGAAATGCTTCAAGTCGGCTTTTCTTTTTCTAAAAAGTAAGTAATTGTGAATATTTATTCATCAGGACAACCGCCCCTGTTCGAAATAGCTCACGATGAGATTGAACTTGGGGCTGGAGTGCACGGAGAAGCTGGCATCGCCAAGGTGAAGATGGGGACCGCTCAAGAAGTAGTTGCGATGGTTATCGACCAGGTTCGTATTCAACAATCACCAAAACCAATCGCTTGCACTCGCTCCTAGGTATGTCGTACCTACCTAGCTGAACATCCTCTGTAGTAGGTACTTACGTCGTCTATTTTTGTCAAAATCAATTCATATTTATTTTAGAACCCCTAGTAATTCCTTAGCACGTTTACAATGTCATTTCTTCCATCTAGCCTGATCTGGAGAGCCAAATCATAAAAAAACCGCAATAACCGAAATTTTCAAATAATAATTTTCAATTTTAAAAGTAGCAATTTCGCGCTGCTATTTAGACAAGACTGGAAAAGATAATGCCTACTTATTAAAATTGTTTTTGGCGCCATTACCTATTATTTAAACAGCATTCCTGTTTTTTTTCATGCGGCAACGCAAAACTAAAACAAATGTCAGCACCTCCGACCTACGATACCTATCATACGACAACCAATTAAAATGTTTCATATTGACATTATCAATTACGCCAAAGAGCGTTTAACCAATAGAATTGCGTTGGCCATGTCGACAGTGGTGCCATTAGTTCCTCAGTTCCTCATCCCTACTAAGTAGTATATATATCATCAGGCTATAGTACTCTACTGTTGGACATTGGCCTCCCCCAATGTCCATCATTTTACCATGTCCTCGGCTTATTGCCTCCAGCTTCCGCCAGCAACCTACCGCAAATCATCTCTACATCTTGCCGAAGGGCGTCCTACGCTACGTTTGCTTAGTTGCGGTCTCCACTCAAGAATACGTCTACCCCAGCGGTGGTCGGTTCTTCTACAGATATGGCCAGCCCACTGCCACTTCAGCTTGCTAATTCGGTGCGCTATGTCGGTAACTTTAGTTCTCTGTCGGATAACCTCGTTGCGGATTTTATCCTTCAGAGAAACTTCGCGTATAGCACGCTTCATGGTAGTTGTAGCAGTACCAGTATATATGCTCCTCCTTAGTTGCTAACATATGTTCCCTTTACTACCAGAAGTAATTTTTAGGAGATGTTTTCAGATAATTCCACAATTGAAGTTGGTTGCTGGCGACAGAGTAGTTGTGACGATCAACAACCTGGGCGGAGCCTCTATCTTTGAGATGAACATCATCAGCGCCGTGACCAAAGAATATTTAGGTGAGCATGAGATTACATTGCACATAAGTAGCTACGACTGAATACCTATAGTAAAACGCTGCTGAACTGAGCCGACACCGAATTTTTCTTCCATTAAAATGTATATCTGTAAAACCTTGCGTTAATGCAAAATATAATAAAAAATACTGCCTTATTAGCTTAGTGGTCCTGAGCGCAACTGCTACGAGTTCGACTCCCAGGTCGAGCAAAGTGTTATTAGAGTTTGTGACGTCCAATAGTAAATTAAACAACACAAAAATATTTTACTATAGCTCCGGTCACACGGCAGCTTGGTCTGGCTGACAACTAGAATGTCCATTGACAACAACTCTATCTTTTTATTCTCAGTACTTCACAGAGTTTTTTCATGATATTCTCAGTAGCAGCTCGGAGTTTGGGATTTCTGCCCGGTTAATGGCAATAAGCTCGCCCCCTATTAAATGGGACCTAAATATGCCGCCGAACTGTGGGTGTAAGTATGTTCATTAGTACGCCTCTGCCTACACTTCGAGAAATATAGGCGTGATGTAATAACAAATTTTTGGAGTCGCTCTTACTGGTTTCATTAACTTCCTTTCCTTCCCTTCCACAGAAAATAAACAAATCCTTGTGGAGCGTATTTTCTCTGGTCACCTCAAGACTTCGTTAGAGATGCACGGCTTCCAAATTTGCCTGCTGAACCTGATGGAGGACAGGGGGGACCTGTGGCTGGACCTACTGGACGTGCCCACCGAGTCCGCCTTGTGGACGGGCTGCCAGCTGTCTGTGAGGACAGGGGAGGACCATGTCGATGATGATACGCTGTTACAGACTGATGGGAGAAAGGTGAGGCCACGAAGTTTTTTTTTAATCTAAATCTGTATCAAAGGAAAAAATGTTTTGTTCCAGCTGATAAAGAATAGGGTAGTTGATTGGTTTGATTTGTTAAAAATAGCTTTCTTTTTGTGATTTTGTTGCATTTTTCATGCTAAGTAAGATTATAAAGTTATTTTAGTGAAGGAAAAATTCGACTCGCAGGCAGGATAAATAGCTTATCATGTCTTACGTGTTCATCCATAACATAACATATCATCACGTGTTGTAAAACCTACTTGGTCAAGAATACTTTGTGTTAGGTTTTATAATGTAATGTTGACAAAAAAGGATATTCGAGGTTTGAATCGCTGTTACAACTTGAAGTTCAAAAATAGCAACCATCGTACAATTTTTACTGTTTTTCATTTCGCTATTTACACAGATTCTTGATTCTTCAGACCACAATTCCAACACGTTATCAGCACGAAGCTCTATTTATTTTATCTAAGATCAAATTTAAAAGAAGATTGGTGGTGAAATTGTACCTAGTTAACATGTTGTCTGCAGTTTCGGGTATGTCCATAAATGGTATTCCGACACTTTGTAATAGAGAAGGATACACTGTGTGGAAATTTAAAATGCGAATGTTGTTAATCCATGAAGGATTGTGGGAAACCGTAAACGGAGTAGTTGTCGAAGGGAATAAGACGTCCGACGATGTACGGAAGGAAGAAAAGGCTCTTTCCAAGATATGCCTTACTGTGGATGGCGCTGCTATTTCAATTGTTCGACCAGCTAAGACCGCAAAGGAAGCGTGGGATGCTCTTATGAAATCCTACGAGGATCGAAGTTTGGGTCGTAAATTGTCGTTGGAACGCAAGTTGTACAGGTACTCCTTATCTGACTTTTCTGATTTAGAAGCTTACTTAACGGCAATAACTACAACAGCACTAGACCTGGCCGATATTGGCAAAACCATAGAAGATAGTTCTTTAGCAGCTATTATATTGGGAGGTCTGACGTCCCGATACGAGCCCTTGATAATGGCGCTTGAGAATGGGAGCGTTGAAGTCACAACAGATTTAGTGAGGACTAAGTTGTTGAGCGAAATGACGAAGACGACTAAAGATGATGTGGCTGCGTTGCATACAAAACAGGTTATTTGCTTTCGGTGTAAGAAGCCTGGGCACATTAGTCCTAATTGTCCTCTCAAAAAGAAGGAGAAAAAGGCAAAGGCGCGTTGCTCTACAGAAAGTTGTTCTGAAGATAAGGGACTGATTGCTTCTAGTACAGGGAATATGACGAATCAAGTGACGGAATTGGCTTTGGATAATGTCACGGAACTGGCTTTGTCCGCACCTAATGTTTAGTTATCTGAGAAGTGGATTATCGACTCTGGTGCGTCAACTCACATGACACCACATGCTGAATGGTTTAATAGTTATCGACACTGTGATGGGAAGATAACTGTCGCAAATGGTAAAAGTTTGTCGGCTGTGGGTTTAGGAGATGTTGCGATTGACACGAAAACCGATTTCAAGAAGATTTTTAATGTTGTACATGTTCCTGACCTAGATTGTAATTTACTCTCAGTCAAAAAGGCAGTAGAGAAAGGTTTCTCGATTGTTTTTGATAAGAATGGGTGTAATTTTTATAATTCTAATGATGTTTCTTTTATAAAAGGTCCTGTTTTACATGGCTCTATTTGTGGTGGATTGTACACTTTAGATTGTACAGTAAAGCCGCAAAGCGTTTTAGCCTACAATGTTCACACTAATTTGTCCCAGTTTCAGCTTTGGCATAAGCGTCTAGGACATCTCTGCCGTGTTGGTATGGATCTACTCAGAAAAGGTCTAGCTGTTGGTGTGGAGTATACTGAGGTTGACAAAGAACCATGCATACCTTGTGTAGAGGGTAAGCAGGCCCGAAAGCCTTTCAAAAGGATAAAGTATAAGAAGGCTTCGTCACCATTAGAATTGGTCCATACGGACGTTTGTGGTCCCCTGACCACTGAATCTTTTAAAGGTAATAAATATTTTATTATTTTTGTAGATGACTATACACGTTATATATCCCTTTATTGTATGTCATCTAAGACAGAAGTTCAGAAGTCTTTTTGCGCTTTCCAAGCACTTGTTGAGAGACAGACTGGCTCTAAGATTCGAACTCTTCGGTCAGACAATGGTACCGAGTATGTCAACAAGGAGTTGACAGACTATTTGCAGGCTCAAGGGATTCGACATGAAACGTCTGTACCATACAGCCCTCAACAAAATGGGGTAAGTGAACGTTGTAATCGTAGTATTGTAGAGAAGGCCCGTTCCTTGCTAGCACAGAGCTCTCTGTCGAAAGCTTTTTGGCAGGATGCTGTTGAGACTAGTGTTTATTTAAAGAATAGGTCACCTCATCGTGCACTTGATGGTAAGACGCCATATGAAATGTGGTGTGGTAGTAAACCTGATCTGTCTCATTTAAGGATATTTGGTTGCCGAGCTTTAGTTCACGTGCCTTCATGCCAGAGAACTAAGCTAGACATGAAAGCTTCTGAACATATCTTCGTTGGATATTCAGACGATCCAAAGAGTTATTATTTCCGTAGCGCGGAAAACCCTCGGAGGTTGATTAAATCACGGGATATTACGTTCTTTGAAAATATTTTTTCAGGATTGAAGGATAAACCTGTTCAGCCTGAAGTTGTTGTGAGCCCCAATGTCATTGATCTTTTTTCAAAGACTTCTTTAGATACCACTTCGCCACAGGAGATTTCTATCTCATCTGCTTCTACTACTACTTCTTCACCTACTTCAGAAGGTGTGGAGATGGAGGTAGAGCAAGTTGACGATTTTGTGGACGCGTCTAATGAAGCTGGTGGTGTTGGTGACACGGAGTTTCTACACTCGGGTGAACAAAGTGATTTATACCTTGTTCCTTCAGATGAACCCAGTGATGTATGTCCTGAGAGAAGATATCCAGAACGAGTTCGTAAACCTCCTAATTTTTATTCATACGGCACTCTCGGTGTTGAATTGTTGTGTGATGATCCGAAAAGTTATCGTGAAGCTATTAAAAGCGATGATAAAGATAACTGGATCTCCGCTATGAAGAATGAGTATGATGCCTTATTGAATAAGCAGACATGGACATTAGTGGATAAACCAAATAAAAAGGTTATTCCATGTAAATGGGTGTTCAAGATAAAGAGGGACGCGAACGGTGCAATAGTCAAGTATAAGGCGCGACTAGTTGCAAAAGGTTTTAGTCAAGTTTGGGGGACTGACTATAACGAGACTTTTGCCCCTGTGGTTCGAAATTCATCTCTGCGTACCCTTATAGCTTTGGCGGCAGAAATGGATTTGAAGATTCAACACATGGATGTAGATACCGCATTCCTCAACGGAGACTTAGAGGAGACGGTGTACATGCAACAGCCTGAGGGATTTGCTGAGCACGGGGCAGAAGGTAAAGTCTGTTTGCTCAGAAAATCCATTTATGGTTTGAAGCAGGCAGCTAGAGCCTGGTATTTCAAATTGCATCAAACTCTTTCGAAAATGGACTTTGCACGAACATCTGCGGAATCATGTGTTTACTTGAAAAAGTTTAGTAATGAAACCATAATACTTGCAGTCTATGTCGACGATCTAATTGTCTTTTACAAAGAAAAAAATTCATTCGACGCTGTCAAAAAGGACTTGAAAAATTTTTTCTCACTAAAAGATTTGGGTACATTGTCGTATTGTTTAGGCTTAAATATTAACCGTGTTGACGATAAAATCGTGGTCAGTCAGAAGACCTATATTCAGGCGGTATTGGAGCGGTTTAATATGCGAGATTGCAAGGAGATGTCTACACCTTTGGAGAATAACAAGTTGGAGAAAGCTAATCCAACATCTCTTGGTGAATATCGTTACCAAAACTTGATAGGATGTCTCATGTACCTAGCTGTTAATACGAGACCCGATATAGCTTATGCCACAAGCTATTTAAGTCAGTTTAATAACTGTTATGATAAAAGGCATTGGTTGGCCGCTAAAAGGGTGTTACAGTATCTAAAAGGTACTATGGATTACTGTATTACTTACAGGAAAGTCGGTGGATGTCTGTGTGGATACACGGATGCTGACTGGGCGAACTGTGTACATGACCGTCGGTCATACACGGGTTACTACTTCACGCTAGCAGGTGGACCTATTAGCTGGGAGTGTAAGAAGCAGCCGACGGTAGCCTTATCGTCTACAGAAGCTGAGTATATGTCCTTGACTAGTGCTGCAAAGGAGGCTATTTTCCTAAGACGGTTAGTGTGTGACATTACTGGTTTTGCTGATAGTGTGTTGCTATACAATGATAGTCAAAGTGCACAGAAACTTGTGCTCAATCCAATCCACCACAATAGGACCAAACACATTGATACGAGATTTCATTTTATTCGTGAAAAGGTTACTGAGGGTCTTATAGATATAAAGTTTATACCTACGGATAAAATGACAGCCGATGTATTAACCAAGCCCTTAAGGCGTATAGCTCATCTAAGGTGCGTTTTTAATATGGGTTTAGGGATAAATAGGTAGAATAATTTTCTATTTATTTATTTTTCGTCGGTTTATGTTTTGTATTTCTGTTTAGTCTGGTAGTAATGTTTTAGTCTTCTATTTTGTTTAGCATTACTACTTTATTTTTTTTGTTCCCATTAAGGGCGGATGTTGTAAAACCTACTTGGTCAAGAATACTTTGTGTTAGGTTTTATAATGTAATGTTGACAAAAAAGGATATTCGAGGTTTGAATCGCTGTTACAACTTGAAGTTCAAAAATAGCAACCATCGTACAATTTTTACTGTTTTTCATTTTGCTATTTACACAGATTCTTGATTCTTCAGACCACAATTCCAACATCACGCCTGTCCAGAGGCCTACTAATGTACCTACACCCACAGTTCGCCGGTATGTTTAGGTCCCATGTAATAGGGGGCGAGCCTCTTGCCATTAACCGGGCACAAATTCCTAACTCCGAGCTGCTACTGGGAATTTCATAGAAAAACCCAATAACACTGCTCGACCTGAGAATCGAACCCAGGACCTCTAGCATAGCATTCGCGCTCAGTACCACTTGGCTAATGAGGCAGATCCATAATGATGGGCTACTTTTCCAATTCATGTTATATCCATGGTGTAGGCTGCATCCGGTCCTTCCCTATCGTCCAAAGAGCAGGAGTTACTCCGCAGCAGTTTGCTGGCCGCCGCTGTCGAGCTGACCAAGAGTGAAGCTTTGCTGAACGGGCTGGACTCGGGCTGCGGCGACGGAGATTGCGGCATCACACTCAAGAAATTAGGACACGGTGAGTTGGGAAATGGGTTGGGCATTTGCACTGGCAAATAACCTATACTGGGAAATATTACCTGATTTCTCTGATTCTTGAGACTGCTCAAGTATCAGAGTAATCAGGTAATATTTCCCATCATGGGATTATGTTATGGCACCACACTTTTTGCGTCCGCCAGTGTCAAGTATTCAGGTTGTTCAGTTGCCCCATTAAAACGGTAGAAACTTTATTAAGGCTTCAATGAAGTTTAGGAGTGAACCCAAAATGTAACGATTTTAAATTTTATATCATTTGCCTACACTCTCACACGTTCACAAACACTTAGGGGTTAATATTATCCACCATAGTTACACATTAAACTTCGGAGAATTTCAAGTTTTGAAAAATAATATAAAACCGACACCGTTCACAAATATCTACACAATACAAAATCTCAAAATCTGGTAGTTTCCTCACGATGTTTTCCTTCGCCGTTTCAACACGTGATAGTTAAATATATTCTATCTAAGGGTCGTAAATGTGGCTGCAGCGCTAGAGGTCTTGAATTCGTTTCCCAGGTGGAGCTAAGAGTTATTGGATTTTTATACACGCTGAAGGTTTAATAGTTCTTTCCCCGCAGCAAAATTTTGTCTTACAATCGATTTATAAAAGAAAATTTTAGAATAAATCAAAGACCAATATTAACAATCGTGAAATACGAAACTCGAAAGCGACGTCGATCCATTATGAATCCAAGAAGAAGAAAAACAGTTTAATTTTTAAGTTTTAACGCAATCATGTTTCGATAGTACCTACCTACTACTGAAGGCAATTCAGCCGCGGGAAAACAACTGTAAAAATTTCAGCATCTATAAAATTCTCATAAGAAATATAAAACTTATTCTCTTATTGACAGCAATTCAATCATATCTAAAGACTGCATCAGTGGAATATCCATCCAACGTGTTATGGGACCTGTCAGAGATCGCGGAGACTGACATGGGTGGTACATCCGGAGGGATCTACAGTTTGGGCCTCTCTGCTGCTTCACAAGCCATGGCTAAGTAAGTGCTCATTACCATCCTAGCCTACTATAGCTCGGATCCAATGTTGGGCATTAAACAACTCAAATTTCAATGAATTAGTCAATTATTATAAATAAATAAATGTAATTGTAAATAAATAAATGTAATTGTAAATAAATGAATTTAATTGTAAATAAATAAATTTAATTGTAAATAAATAAATTTAATTGACATTTTATATTGATTCAATTGCAATATTAATTAAATTGCAATTGATTAAATGTTCAACACTGTTTGGATCCACTATAGGATTGTAGCTGTGTATGTCTGTATATTCATGACTAGACTACGTATGACTACCTCATTCGACTGCTGAGAATTTCATAGAAAACCCCTATAAATAATACACTTTAATTGTGTGAGTGTGCCTGTGCTATGTGTGTGTGTTTATATTTGATTGTAAATTGTTCCGGTTGGAGAGACAAATTCTTCTTGATGAAGCTGTTGTTGCTTTTTTTTCAGTGCTAAATCAAACGACGCCTCCTCATGGCTGGCGGCGTGGGAGAGTGGCATGCAGGCGATATCCAAGTATGGTGGAGCTGAACCTGGCGACAGAACCATGGTAATTTCCATAGTCGTAATTTAACATAACCTGTTTTTTCCATGAGGGTAGGTGGAGGTATCATGATCTGGGCCTTCTTTAACCTATTGGAGGCTTTGGGCACTTTAAGGTAACGGAACACATATGAAAATGATCATTTTGTAGACAGAAAAATAGTAATAAGTAATTCGTATTTATTAATTATATAGAAATAAAATGAATATTTAGTAGGTATGTTTGTCCCCTAATACCTATGCGTTCTAAAACAATTCTTCAGCTTTGAGTTGCTTCAGTTGTTGTGTGCGTTGAGATTATAGATATAGATAATTGAGTTATGACATGTTATGATAAACAGCCCACGTAACGAATACCGAGGAGACGTAGGTATTTATAAAAATATTAGTTATACCTAACTAATATCTTCTATCCTCAGCTGGACACGTTACATACTGCAGCCGAAGTGTTTAAACAGAACTTGAACGCAGACCTGAAAGTTTTGTTAGAGAAGACTTCTGAAGCCGCTGATATCGGGGCAAAGGCTACAGCCAATATGGTGGCGAGGTAACAATAACTTTAACCTTTTCATCTAATATTTAATATCTTATTACGCTACGCTACACATTTATTTTTATGGCAACACTCGAGTTTGTTGTAACTGCCTCATTAGCTAAGTGGTCCTGAGCGCGACTGCTACGCTAGAGGTCCTGGGTTCGATTCCCAGGTCGAGCAAAGTGTTATTGGGGTTTTCTATGAAATTCCCAGTAGCAGCTCGGAGTTAGGAATTTGTGCCCGGTTAATGGCAATAGGCTCGCCCCCTATTACATGGGACCTAAACATACCGGCGAACTGTGGGTGTACATTAGTACGCCTCTGCCTAACCCTTCGGGGAATACAGGCGTGATGGTATGTTATGTTACACTCGAGTTTGTTTCCATTTCGTCACGGAAAACTTATACCTACTATTGGAGTGAAAACTGCCCGATTTTATAGTATAGTGAGACTGATTAGAAAATAGTTGATAGACAGGCATCTCGTAAGAGGCGAGAAAATTTCTGTCATGTCCGGTGGTAGGACCTCTTGAAGTCTGATTGTCGACGTCTGTCGTAAATGACTTTGATGTATTTCGAATTGTACGCATGAGAGCCAGTTCTTCTCGATTGTTGCGTACCCGGCAGTATGCAGTCCGACGCCCGTAAGGAATCCGAAAGCTCAGCAACTCCAATGGTGTTGTGTCCTTATCCAAAAATTACTATTTACCATCAGGTGGCTTGCTTGCCGAATTAATCAATAAAAAAGATCTAACTTGTTTGTAGAGTTGATCAATAAAAAAGAATAGTCGGTTCTGTTTAAACCTCAAATATACACGATCATTGCGTAAATATTATTAATTTCACGACCATAGATACAGGTCCTTTTAGCCTAATATTGTACAACTCTATTAATATACTCTTTGCTAGTATTGCTACCGCTAAAATAGCCTAAAGTAGGGTTGCCATGTTTATAAGTGTCGTGTACAACTATATTATACTCTTTGTTGTCAGGGCTGGCAGGGCGTCGTACGTGGCGAGCGATTACATCAAAGACGAGGACGCCGGCGCACGCGCTGCCGCCATATGGCTGCAGGCTCTACTCAACTGTATACTAAACCAAATCTAATTGTATTATATTATATAAATGCTGCAATTTATTTTATAAATCTGTTTAAGATCATATGTGATATGGATACTAATATTGTTTTGTTAATATTGAAAGCTCATTCTCCACTAGATGGCGTTGTAGTCTGCTGTAGTTAACATACTACACATCATCTGACCTGCACAATGTTAAATTGACCTATCTAGACCCGCACTATACAATTTGATTGATAATATTTAATCAAATTATTCAGTGTGTAGATTTTAATAAAAACATTATTATTATTAATAAAAAATAATAGTATACGTAGGGGGTAATCTTCAGAACCAATAATTTGATTCTGAATATCTTACATATCGCCCGGATATACATAACATATGTATATCTGGGTATATAGCTACGTAATCCCCGATTGGCATAAACTATGTTTAATTCTGATAACATTCGAACGAAATTATGGATGAAAACGGATCTGTTATAAAAAGCCAATCGCCAATCGATTCGTGTGATTAGACCTTATGGAAAAGTAATGAAAACAAACCAAAAAAACAATAAATTGTTCTTTAATAATCACAGTAGCAACATCTGGTCTAATTGAACTAATATTATAATTATTATTTATGTCATAAATTCATGTATGCACCTACAGATATACGCCTCCTGACGCTTTTTACGCTAGTGCGGTATGAGAATTACATATTGGAACGTAAAGGAAATTTGTCTAATAGTTTAGTAGCAGTTATGTAGTTTCTGTTAGTCCGCGTGTCGTGAGTTTTATTCCTAATCGAAGTAAAAATTTGTGTTGGAGCTTTATTAGCCTATTTTTCCGAATATGAATTGAATTACACTACGTTTTTCACGAAGCCTGATATCTTTAATACGTAAAATAATATTTAAATACACTTGATATAGATATTTCCCCAAAATCTAGTAACCATCCATTCTATTAACCATCATCGCGTTTATTATGTTTGGCGCCCATATATTCTGGGTGTTTGTGTCTGTAAACGAACCCACGATACGAGAAAACCCTAGTGAATTACAAGGTTTTTATAAAAATATATTCGCAAAACAATTGAAGTATCACGATATCGTACGGGATTAGTTCAGGGAGGCGTAAATCGAGGCTCAGTTGTCTATGCCTAGGGGTGATAAACTGCTAGAAGTCCCACTCCGTCGTCTTCTCTATGTCCATCTCCGACAGCTTCTCTTGCAGCAGGAGTGCTGACATGTCATCTGGAAATAAGGTGAGTGTATTTTCGATTATTGTATACGCATACATACATATACACAGACTAACATTAAATTTATTAAGTATATTGTTACTGACAATCAAAATAAAATAAAAAAATCGTGGGACCTAAACATAGCATTAGCCTAGAGGTCCTGAGCGCGACTGCTGCGCTAGAGGTCCTGGGTTCGACTCCCAGGTCGAGCAAAGTGTTATTGGGTTTTTCCATGAATATCTCAGTAGCAGCTCGGAGTGGAATTTGTGCACGGTTAATGGCAATAGGCTCGCCCCCTATTACATGGAACCTAAACATACCGACGAACTGTGGGTGTAGAATAGAATATTCTTTATTGCACACCAAAACAAAGTAAGTAGTATGGTGTACATTAGTAGGTACTCTGCCTAACCCTTTGGGGAATACAGGCGTGATGGTATGTTACCTAAACATACCGGCGAACTGTGGGTGTACTTATGTACACCATACATTGTGCTGTACCTACTTCGGGGAATACAGGCGATGGTATGTTATGTTGTTTCTAGCAGTGTTTGCACAGTTTTTTGAAAGATATTCTCGTGTAAATAAATGACACTAACAAATGTAACATACTATCACGCTTGTACTCCCCGAAGGGTGTACTAAGGTTCACCTACAGTTCGCCGGTATGTTTAGGTCCCATGTAATAGGGAGCGAGCCTATTGCCATTAACCGGGCACAAATTCTAAACTCTGACCTGCTACTGAAAATTTCATAAAAAACCCAAGAACACTTTGCTCGACCTGGGAATCGAACCCAAGACCTCTAACGTAGCAGTCTCATTTGGGACCACTAGACTAACGAACGAAGCAGTCACATTTTGTACTTGAAAAAATATAAATGCCTTGAACTCACTAGGGTCAGGTTTGATGGGCTTGACTCGTCCGAGCAGCCCCGGCAGGTAGTCGGTCTTCCTGATCTGCTTGAAGAACGGGTGGTTCAGCAATTGCGTTGCTGATGGCCTCTTCTCTGGATCTCTGTGGCATAGTATAATTTACGATGGCGTTATCTACTAGGCTTCGAACTTCAATAAAAAGTAGGCATGGTTATGGAGACTCAATTCTATAATACTATAACGCTTGTAAGTCTGGAAGGGTTAGAGGTGTACTAATGTACACCCACAGTTTGCCGGTATGTAATAGGGGGCGAGCCTATTGCCATTAACCGTGCACAAATTCCAAACTCCGATCTGCTACTGCGAATTTCATGAACTTGTAATATCCTTCCGCATCAGTAATCTATCTATCAATAACAAAACCTGCGACATCGCACATAAAGCGCGCGAATCAACACATTCTAATTTGAATTATTCAGTTTTCCTTGCAGTTTCTACGTTTTTTCTCTCCATTTATTATGGACTCCTTCCTTATGCTTATGAAAATATGAAAACTAAAATTAAAATTATTAATTAACTTTCGCTTGACCGCAAGTTCGCATGATGTTAAGCGAAACTGCGATCTACGATGGTGCACACTTCCGTAGAAAAACGAAAAGTTCCGTAAAGAAACCGATCTGTATTAAAAAAAATATATAAATTAGCGTCTGGCCGTGATTTCGCCTGCGTAGACTTCAGAATTGTATCCGATCTAGATAAAAAGTAGCCCATGTGTTATTCCAGACTATAATCTACCCCGGGGCAAATTTTATACAGATCCGTTCAGCCGTTTTGTCGTGATAGAGTAACAATCATCCATCCCTCCATCTATCCTCACAAACTTTTGCATTTATAATATGTGAGGTACATATTTTGTTTCCTAGTTTGGGAAGTGTCCTTTTAAACAGTTAAATGATGAAAATATAGGGAGTACCTCTGCAGCGCCATGTCGCTGAGGTGGTGGAAGGTGTCGGAGAGCTTCCGCGCCGCGTACACGTGGCGCAGGCGCGCCTCCGCCTCGGCGCTGTCGCCCACGCCGCTGTCCGGCTCGTACATGCCTGCCGAGTGCCGGCAAAAAGGGTTAACAGTTAAAAGAGAAGAGACTCAAAAGGAGTTTAAAAGAGTTAAGAGGTACCCCTCACTACCTCTTAAGAGGGAACTCTAGTGGGCCTTTCTCCATACAAACGTATTCCGCTGTTTTCTTCGTGGATAACGGCTCTAGAGCAATGATTTTTTCCCAAAAAATCTAGGGCGTGCTATTACATGCCCCTATTAATTCCTTTTTTCAAAAAGATAATTACTAAAAGAATTATAACAATCCAAAAACTCGAAAAAAAGGCCCGTTTTTACTTCCATGTTTAGACGACTATCAGACAAATTTGGTAAGTTTTTTACAAAAAGGAAATAAAAAGAAGCATAGATAAGTATACTATTCCTCTAAATTTTGATATAAAAATATTTTGGTTCGGTCCAATTTTGATCGAGAAAACAGCGGAATATGAAACGATGTTTAGTCAAGATTTTCGTAGGTAAAATCAGCTGAGCTGCAATTGTCCCATTAACTGCAGGTTTATCGTGGGAGAGCCATGCTTCGAATGGACTCGATCGGAGTGATACCACGGCTTCACAGAAAACCAGCTTGAAACAACACTTACGTTGTGTTTCGCCGAGTGAGTGAGGATACCGAGGACCCAACCCTTTTATAAGGCGGAAAACGCACTTGTGACCCCTCTGGAGTTGAATCCATGGGCGGCAGTAATCGCTTACCCTCAGGTGATTCGTCTGCTCGTTTGCCCCCCCCCCCCACACTATATAATTAGAGATGGAATTTTAACATAAGGCCAATACAAGTTATGTCAAAATCAAATAGATTTGCTTCGAAGCAATTCTATTTGATTTGTACCTAAAGTAGTTATATTTCAATAAACATAATTTTGTTTTTTTACTGATTAGTTTTATCAACTAGGTTATGCTCTGTAGCTATGTACCTTTGGCTATGACGATTGGAATAAAGATCGTAAATCTCCGTAAAAATGGGCGGCTAATTAAACCAGTAAACATTGGTGAGTTTTTGTAGAAATACTCACTTTTCATCTCTGTATCGTCAAGGCAGGGCTCCGGGAAGGTGGAGCAGTCTAGCAGCTGCGGCCGGCTGCCGCGGACCTTTTCTGTGAACATCAGCGTCGTGGGTACCTCCGCGAACGGCACCGCGCCATTCGCCAGCTCGCAGCACAGCACGCCAAGGGAATAGATGTCCGATTTCTCGTCGTAGCCTTTGAGATTCTGGAAGAGAAGCGATAGAATCAGGACGATCGGGATATTTATATCGTTATAAGATCAAATCACAAACGATTTTTCTTATGAAATTGTGGCACGATGGAATGGGTAGGTCTGATGTAAGTGAACATAAATCTGTTTTAATAGTATCTTCCTAATTGAAAAGTTTTACGGATTAACTTTTCCCAGACAGAAACTGCATTTTTTCTGCTTATTTCAGCTTTGAACTGAGCAGTGATACTACTTCCCATACATAGGTACAAATAGTACCGAGGTGTCGCGTGACTCCGTGATGTATTGTGAGAACAGCCTTTCATTTGAAGAGTCACAGCCACACAGAGTCACGGTCGTAGCGGATGTAACGATCTTTTTTTTGGTTTCGTGTAGAAAATCCTCATGGACTTCCGGGCGAGGCGTGTCGGACTCCCTCCAGAGTAGTTGACCTTCCGACTAAAATGCACACGGTGTTGGGATCCCGCACCTGCTGCTGCATAAGGGCTACGGGAAACAGAGCATTCGTTCGCGGAATGTGACGACTCCTTCTATTCGGCAAGGTAATTCATGTGCGGTGTTTAGTCAGCACAAGAAGAAGACAAGTCCGAAATACCTTGCCACCATCCAGATGGCAGAATATCCATGAAGATCTTCCGCACGCCAAAAAAAGCCTAATCCAATTTATCTTTTTATTTAACTTTTCAAATGTACCTTCCCGAATACAGAATTTCATCGTGGGAGAGCCATGCTTCGGCATGAATGGGCCGGCTCGACTGGAATACCACGGCCTCACAGAAAATCGGCGTGAAACAACACTTTTGAGTTTCGCCGAGTGAGTGAGTGAGGCATAAACCCTTTCAAAAGGCGGGCAATGCACTTGCGTCTCCTCTGGTGATGCGGGTGTCCACGGGCGGCGGTAATCACTTATCATCAGGCAATCCGTCTGCTAGTTTACTCCCTACACCATACAAAGAAATAATGGGGTAATAAAACAATAGAGAATGGTGTAGGATACCTGTTCTAGCAGCTCGGGGCTGAGCCACATGAGGTTGGTGTTGTCGTGGTCGGGCGGCGGCAGCAGGTGCAGCGCGCGCCGGCGCCGCCCGCGCTGCGCCAGCGCGCCCGCGCGCCGCAGCCCCGACACGCGCGCCACGCCGTCCGCGCCCACCAACACGTGGCGACCACGAACACTCCTTCATGACAAAAAGCACCGTGAAGGCGCCAGCTCCTTAATACCAAAACGGACCATGGAGGCGCCAACTCCATAATACCAAAACGGACCATGGAGGCGCCAACTCCTTAATACCAAAACGGACCATGGAGGCGCCAACTCCATAATACTAAAACGGACCATGGAGGCGCCAACTCCATAATACCAAAACGGACCATGGAGGCGCCAACTCCATAATACCAAAACGGACCATGGAGGCGCCAACTCCTTAATACCAAAACGGACCATGGAGGCGCCAACTCCATAATACTAAAACGGACCATGGAGGCGCCAACTCCATAATACCAAAACGGACCATGGAGGCGCCAACTCCATAATACCAAAACGGACCACGAAGGCGCCATCCATGGCCGTAGGGGGTTTGGGAGTTAAAAGCTCTCCCTAACGCAGCTAGTTTAAAATAGTTGTACTATGTTATTGTCTATAATCTCGAGCTTAGCCCAAAAAAGAATACCAGGCGGCCTTGGCACCCTGCTGGCTTAAAATCTGTAGCGACATCTACCGCTCTACATAAGAAACTGATGAACAAATCCTGAATCGCGCAAGTGTAGTTTGCAACGCAACTTGCATAATACAACCGCCCAACATCGACCGTTCGGCCTTGGCCCGCCAGGCAAAACACCCGCGTGGTAGGAGGATCCTCCCTTTGGTTAGAAGAGCAACACTGTCCATCCTCCACAAATCTAAAACATTGACTTGTGTTCTTCAACTCAATATACAGAAAAACAAATATCTTTGACAAATGTTTGTCTTTATTTAAGTCCATAAAAATTATGTAAAAAGCCAAAGATAGTGACACTCATTGACTTGAGATAGTGTCACCAATAATCATGGGATCAAGATACTTATATTAAACTGAATTGAACTTACTCATAATTCTCTAGTTGAGAATTCTAATTACATATTAAGTAATACTAACCAGCATCATCTACTTAAAAAAATATATATTCGATTGTAATTGAATATTGTCGTTAAAAGATTATTTACAGAAATAAATATCATCATAACAACTTTATTTTACCAAGTGTGTACTTAGATAAAATGGGCAACTAAAACACTAAATTTCATGTGGGTTTAACTCCAAAACCCCTGCTTAATGCCATGAAAATTCAACACAAGCTAGAAGTTGATTTAATTATTAATACTTACCTATGAATATACAATTGTTTGTGCAAATACTGTAAAGCCTGCAGTGTGTCCCTTAATACAATAGCACAGGCGAGTTCAGGAAGCCCTTCTTGAAAGTATTGGTCCAGGATATCCCGACAAGAGCCGAAGTTCATTAGAGGAGACACCACATACAGCTCCCGGCCATGAACAAAGGATGTCAAGTATGGCAGTATATTAACATGCTGCAGCTCTTTCCGTGTAAGAATGTCTTGCTGAAAGAAAGATAATAAATATTATCTTTGCATCTAAATAGGCACAGTGAGTGGTGAATAACTTTAAAAATGAATGAAAGCGACGGCCAGTGCAGCATAGTCCACACCTTAAATATTTTCACATTAATAAGATATTTGATTGAAATCAATTCTTTGATAAATAACTTTTGATGTTTTGAGTTGGTGTTATTTGTAATATTAGGGCTAAAAACTCAGAGAATCATGATCAAGCCAGCCCAAGAGTAATATAGGCATAAATATTGCTCACAAAAGCCATCATGGCATCTTTTAAAGCCCAATTAAAAGATGCCATGATTCTCAAAGTAAGTTTTAAGGTTTCTTCTCAGATATTGTCGCAAAACATGTTAACATTTAGTATTTTGTAAAATTAAAATCTTGACTTGTAAAAGTGTCTTTATCTAACTATTTACAGAAATAAATAATTATCATGTATAGTCTACAGAAACTGGACAGTGGACAACAATTTCTTCACATAATTTCTAACTGTTAAATGTACTTATACATTGTGGCTCTGATAAGGTTAAGGTACTAGTGCCCTTTAGAAGCCCTTGATTGACCTAGAAACTAGATTCATAAATACATATTTTAAAAATACAGAATTATTGCATTCGTATAGGATGAAGTGAAATTAATTTGGACGTTATACGTCAGAAACAGGGGAGAAAAAGGTAAATACAATAATTGTAGATAGGTAAGTAAGGTTTTGTACCTGTATCAAACTGGCGTTTTCATTCGTTTTGTCAACAAAATACCTTTTGATGGCGACATTTTGATTGCTTGGCTTGTACAGGGCTGAGTAAACAACCGCCACACCTCCACAGCACTCTGTTATTATCGAAGTTAGCTGATAGTCATTGATATCAGGGTTGAACATTTTACTTCGATTTATGCTAAGAGAAATTTGTAAATAACACTATTCTAACACTCCCTTTGTCAGCAACACATAACGATAACAGGTTTTAAACTCAAAAAATATAGTACCTATTTATTAAAATGACTGATAAAAATAAAGTAAATAATAATTCACAAAATAAATTCGGTCAAGTCAATGTTTTTAATGTTTGACAATAGTTGCGGTCCAGTTATCTGAATCATTTTATTTGACATTATATTTTATAGCATGATATATAGATGATAATTTGAACACTGAACCAACTTTTATTTATATCTTTAAAATAAAATAAATTAAAATATTATTTATACAATCATAATTAAATAAAAGTAGAATAATAGGCTACGTAAGAAGTAAGAAGGCACTATGAAAGCTATTTATGTGTATCAAAATAAAGGTACGTATAAGTAGAGCAGATATTGTGACTTGATTTGTTACTGGAACGCTCCCGTAAAAATTTGACAGCTGACATAGTTATCGTTTCAGGGTAGCCAGTAAAAAAAACATTGTTCTTCCATAATTCAGAAGGATGAACTTTGTTCTACCCTCAGTTTATGTAGCGCAAATTTTATGACGTTATGCGACACTAAATAATAATCTACCGTTGAAAAGTAATCAAAACCCGTTGTTTGTAAAAATGTGGTGATATACATTAGTGTTAGTCTGAGAAAATTGAATTAATGACGGTTGACCTGTGAGTTTTATGAAAATGGATATTATTTTAATTGGTGTTTCAATGTTTAGTGTGTTCTTAATAATTGAGTGCGTAATCAAGAAATGGGCTTTAACCGCAAGAAAGGATTGGGATATCAGAATGAGGTAAGTTCTTGTTGGAACAAATCTGTAGCAGTAGGAAAACACAGTAGCGCCTCAGCCAAGACGCAACTAAAAAACAAGTGCGGTACAGTTGGTTTTTCAAAGCAATTCCGATAATGCTTGTGGGCTGACATTTTGGATGGATACGAATAAGCTTTTAGCCCAAACCTATAGGTAGTTAGGTAGATACTTTTTATATAATAAACTAGCTTCTGCCCGAGACTTCGTCCGCGTAGCACGATGATATATAACCTATAGCCTTCCTTAATAAATGGGCTATCTAACACTGAAAGAATTTTTCAAATCGGACCAGTAGTTCCTGAGATTAGCGCGTTCAGGCAAACAAACAAACTCTTCAGCTTTATATATTAGTATAGTATAGAGTATAGATTATAAATGTTTTAAGTAGATATAATACGTTAGTTTGTGAGTTTGTATCATAGGAATAAGTTATCAAATTCTTAAAAATCTTTCGATGATACCTCCTCGTATCTATAATATAATTGGTCACCTTGCCACTAGGTACATTGAATTGCACCCCGTGCCCCTCGTGGTTTCAATATAAGACAAATATTTGTTTCGAGTCTCAATGTATGTTTGTCTTTTACATAATTGTATGTTGATTATAAATAATTATAGACATCTTCTAAGAAAAGAATTGTGTAAATTATTACGAGATATTGGCAAACACGAAACCAATGCGGGTGGTACCTACTGCGGAATAGCTAGTTTATTTATGAACTCAAGTTCAGTACCTAATATTTCGTCTTTACGTTTCGTATTGAGGAAGTGCAATGTCCTGTTAGAGCTACGAGTAATTCTCCGAGTGAAAATTTATAAGCACGCAACGCGGCTGCAGTGCGGTTCAACAAAAATGTCTAGGCATTTAGGTACTAAGGGCCACTTGCACCAACTTCTTAAACGTGTTTAATTCAAGTTTAAATACATTTTTTTGTGCGACAAACTAGTAAGTTGGAGCTTGTTAGCAAATATGTAGATGTTAGGTGTTGCGAGTTGCGTACTTGGGTAGAAGATTTTGTCTTTGTAAGTAGACTGACTGCACCACTATATTTTATCTAAGTAGGTATTAGAAAAAATAAGATTACTTTCTTAAGTTACTTAGGTACTGTTTTTACATTAACGTTATCATTGAAAAAAAAACCATCAACTAATTATGCAGCTATTTTTAATTGATAAGTACTTATTTTTCTTTTATTTATCCATTTTGTACTAAAATCTACAACCCACTTGAAAGACGGGCTCTTAACAGTTCTAATGTGTTTCATTGTGTCTCATCTCAAGCAAGATCCCGAAGAATCGTTCGACCTTAGCAAATATACCTATAGTTATCTACTCTTTTCATTTGATACCCTGAATGTGTCCATAATCATTATGCTCTAGTCTCAATATTTCTGGGTTCCTTTTCTTCCATTCATCCCTGCCAGCCGTCACCTCATCATTATATCCATTACTAGCTTATGCCCGCGACTTCGTCCGCGTAGCGTGATGATATATAGCCTATAGCCTTCCTCAATAAATGGGCTATCTAACACTGAAAGAATTTTTCAAATCGGACCAGTAGTTCCTGAGATTAGCGCGTTCAAGCAAACAAACAAACAAACTCTTCAGCTTTATATATTAACTAGCTTCCGCCCGCGACTTCGTCCGCGTGGAATAGTTACTTAGTCTTAGCGTGATGATATATAGCTTATAGCCTTCCTCAATAAATGGGCTATCTAACACTGAAATATTTTTTCAAATCGGACCAGTAGTTCCTGAGATTAGCGCGTTCAAGCAAACAAACAAATAAACTCTTCAGCTTTATATAATAGGTCTTTACCTATGAAGTTGCCGTTCTGCAGTACTGGCCATTTCAAATCAAAATATTTTTTGTAGTTTCATACAAACTTTCGTCCCCTATTTTATCCCCTTGGGGGTAGATTTATCAAAATCCTTTCTTAGCGGATGCCTACGTCATAACATCTACCTGCATGCCAAATTTCAGCCCGATCCCTCCAGTGGTTTGGGCTGTGCGTTGATAGATCACGATGTCAGTCAGTCACCTTTGAGTTTTATATATTTAGATTTGGTAAATTATTGTTGGTAGGTGATCCCATTCAAATCCGATCCGATGATTTGATCTCAGAATTTTGACATTAAAATCAATAAATGCGCGCGCGGTACTTGATCATTATCTTGCTGCGATGTTATTTTAAAACTGCGATATCTCCTAAGATATGCATTGAAATCCAATGATGTAAAGGGCACTTTTGTTTTAAATTAAATACTCCTGATGAATAACGTATTTATTTGGATAAGGATTAATATCATGTTTATAAAAATACCTTCGCAAATAATGCATTTGGAATTTTAGAACAAAGTTAGCATAAAAAAGGTTACAGTGAGCCAACCTTAAAACATAGACATATGCTGTTGCGGACTTTTTTTTAGAACTTTTAAAGAGGAACAATTCTGTCATATATGATTTTTGCGAAACTTTAATCATTTACGCAGCGCATGCATCGGAAGCTCTCAAAAGGAAAAAACACCTCGATTTTGAAACATTTTTCATTGATGCTCCGCTCCTATTGGTCTTAGCGTGATGATATATAGCCTATAGCCTTCCTCGATAAATGAGCTATCTAACACTGAAAGAATTTTTCAAATCGAACCAGTAGTTCCTGAGATTAGCGCGTTCAAGCAAACAAACAAACAAACAAACAAACAAACACTTCAGCTTTATATATTAGTATAGATATATAGATACCCTTTTCGATTATATCGACCTTAAAACAATACCTACATCTCTTTTTTTTCAAAATATTTCAAAATAACTATCTCAATTTTAATGAACGGTGTATCTAACCGGAAGAACGCAGGTTTCAACGCTGCCTGAGACCGATATTTTCCATTGCATTAAAAATAATATCTTTTATTTTATAAAAAACGTTGCTCCTCTAGGTTTTCTCCTGTATCGTGAGGCGTTTACAAACACAAATATCTCACATACGCAAACATTGATTGTAATTCGAAGAGATTGATTGTAAAGACGATACGTTTGGCGTAGCGGCTGAGAGATCGGCTTCTGCGACACGTGCTGTGGGTTCGATCCCCACACGGAGCAAATAGTTGTATGATATACAGGTATTTCAGTTCCGGGTCTGGGTTTTCGTATGTGACAATTTGTGTTTGTAAACGCACCCACGATACAGGACAAAATTCCAGTGTGAGGCAACGTCTTAAAAAAATGACAGTCAAGGAATTTAGAAAAATCATGCCACCATGTTCAATATAATTATGTCATATTACACAAATATTACGACGTCCGAATATCGCGTTTCTGCATGACACCTCAAGGTTATCATGGCCTATTTATATCCTTTACCACGGAGTTATGTAATATTACTAACACTTCTCGGTTCTCGTATTTGTTATCACGCCCGTATTCCTCGAAGCGTTAGGTAGAGGCGTAATAGATACTTAATTGTACACCCACAGTTCACCGGTATATTTAAGTCCCATGTAGTAGGAGGAGAGCCTATTGCCATTAACCTCAAAACCCAAACTCCGAACTGCTATTGACAGTTTCGTAGACAAACCCAACGACTCTTCCCCTTTGATTCTAAAGGTCCCAGTACACAATGGCCTGTGTAGGCCACAACTGTAGGCCACGATCACTTGGTGTTCACACGAAGGCACATGGCTCTTTGCTGCTTGGGAGAACACTTGCGACTTCCTTTGAGGTGTGCCCAAAAAACCGACAATATCCCGCCGATTGCGCGCCACGGTTTTTAGACGACCTCTGTGGTTTAGTGGTTCGAGTACCGGACTGCTGACCATGAGGTCGTGGGTTCGATTCCCACAGAACACAAAAATTTATGTGATGAATATAAGAGTTTGTGTTCGTCTGGAAACTACAAACTACTACAAAAAAAGTATATAAGTATTATGTCCATTGTCTAGTACCCATAGTACAAGCTCTGCTTAGTTTAGGACTAGATGGTGTTGTGTAAAAAAATGTCCCAGAATATTTATTTATTATTTATTATTGATAATTGTCTGCCACTAGATATACTATTAGCCCATGTTCACAGTGGCGATCGCCTGAAGTGAGCCAGCATACGCCATTGTGTACTGGGGCCTGTGCCCAGCTGAGGGACAGTAAATGTGTTGATAATCATGACAACATGAAAAGAAGTGCAAGCTGGGACACCTTAAAAAGTTGTGCATTTAACACAGTATTGTTATAAATATGTCACTAGAATTTAAGAAAAATGTAACAACTACTGGATGTCCAATCACTACATATTATAAAACAAAGTCGCTTCCCGCTGTCTGTCCCTATGTATGCTTAGATCTTTAAAACTACGCAACGGATTTTGATGTGGTTTTTTTTAATAGATAGATTGATTCAAGAGGAAGGTTTTAAGCTATTTAACATCACGCTACAACTCTTAGGGACGGGGCAGCGCGGGTGAAACCGCGGGCGGGTCGCTAGTTAATAAATAAATAAATAAGATGGATCGATGATAGTTAAGGTACTAATCGAACTCTTAGAGCTACTTGTACCAACTACATAACTGTATTTAAATAGGATTTTTCATAGAAATTTTGCGTTTAAATACAACTTAAACACATTTAAGTGGTTGGTGCAAGTGGCGCTTAGTTCTAGCAATGAGTAGTTTTAATTAAACAAGTGCGAGTCGGACTCGCGCACGAAGGGTTTCGTACCGTATGGGAGCCCCCCTTAAATATTTATTTTATTTTGTTTTTAGTATTTGTTGTCATAGCGGTGACAGAAATACCTACATAATTTGTTAAAATTTCAACTGTCTAGCTATCGCGGTTCTTGAGATACAGTCTGGTGACAGACAGACGGACGGACAGACAGCAAAGTCTTAGTAATAGGGTCCCGTTTTTACCCTTTGTGTACGGAAGCCTCAAAAACGTTCTTCGGTTTGTTTAATCTTACGATCCTAGAAAAGATGTTTATCTTTAATAAGATCTGGGAGAAGTTAAAATATTTCAAAATAAATTGATACAACGTTAGATGCCTCATTAATTACTCTCGTAGTCTCAAACGCGAATGCTACGCTAAGGGTCCTGGGTTCTATTCCCAGGTCGAGTAAAGTGTTATGGGGTTATCTTATTGTATTTTTTCGCATTTTTCATGCTAAGGTTATAAAGTCGACGAGTCGCGGTGGCTTAGACCTCGAACTCGAAGCCACCTCGAGTCCATACGCTATGATCTCATAGCGTCTGGTGTATCTAGCCAGAAGATGCAGGTCCGAATCCTACCCGCAAGTCGAATTGGTATGGAGTTTTTCTATGAAAATTCTCAATACTATTTCAGTTTCAATTTGCCATAGGACCTAAACATCATCAGCGAACTGTGGGTGCACATTTGTAGGTACACCTCCGCCTAACCCGTCGGAGAGTCAGTATATGCGTAATGGTATGAAGGTTAAGGACAAATTTTATCCAGATCCGTTCAGCCATTCTGACGTGAAAGGGTTACTAACATCCATACATCCACACATCCTCACAAACTTTCAAATCTATACTAATATATAAAGCTGAAGAGTTTGTTTGCTTGAACGCGCTAATCTCAGGAACTACTGGTCCGATTTGAAAAAATCTTTCAGTGTTAGATAGCCCATATATTGAGGAAGGCTATAGGCTATATATCATCATGCTACGCGGACGAAGTCGCGGGCAGAAGCTAGTTTATAATATAAGTAATTAAGTAGGATAGGATAGGATTCGAGAGTTAAAAACAGCATCTAGCGCTTCTAGCAAGCAGACGTGTACACAAATTATTTAAAATTACTTAAAAGTTTTATATTCAAAAGTGAGTGCAAACCGAATGGTATTAAAGTGCAGTATATATTAATAGTTTACAAGTAACTAAGGTCCTACTGGTGTTACCGACTATAGTGAGTCGTACGCGGCGCAGCACAACGACGCAAGCGCAGCTCCCTTCACCCCCTCGGGTAAAAGAGACAGTGGCATTTTTTATCTTGCACCTACTGCGCTGTGCCGGTAAATGAGTTTTGCCATGAGTATGCAGAGAACACCGCCTAATAACACATTAATAAGCGGTAGCGGGAACTGTTCGACACCTAACTTGACGTGTTGTGAGGATCTTGACCATGATTCATGCGTTAACGCAAACCCCAGGAAGCGAAAGGAACGCACACATGAAATTGAGTATAAAAAAGATTTCATGGAATTTCGTACGGATATTATGAACTTTTTTGAAAAATTCGCCACAACGCAAAACGAAAATTTAATACAAATACGGAAAGAAATAACTGAAATGAAGGATGAAATAAAGGGTATAAAAACGGTTACGGAGAATCTAACGACTGATTTAAATAAAATTAAGGACGAGGTTAACACTATCAAATCAGAAAACTCAGTAACCCAGAATAAAATAACGCTCATCGAAAATGATATGTCTTACGTGAAGAATATGCAAGACACCGCGTTAAACTCGCCATTCGACACTCAAGAAAACCTCATCCTAGAACTCAAAGACCGATGCGAGCGCGAAAAAAACATAATAATTACGGGTATACCCGAGAATTTTGATAAAAATTTCACCGTCAGACGTGACTACGATAATGGTCAGGTTACTGAAGTAATTACGACGCTGTATGAAAAGTGTCCTAAGCACATAAAATGTATGAGACTTGGAAAATATAACCCAGCTAAGATGCGTCCTTTAAAAGTATATTTTAACGATCCAAATACTCCGAAACAGCTATTTAAGAATAGAATAAAATTGCCAGAAAACATAGGTGTATATCCAGACCAAACACCGACTCAAAAATCATTCCTGCAATCACTCAAACTGGAACTGCAACGTCGTCAAAATAACGGCGAAAAGGACTTGACCATCAAATATATAAAAGGAATGCCTAAGATTACTATCCAAAACAAACCCGATCCAAAAAACTAATGCCTACCCCGCTGAATATAAGAAAAAATAAAAATAATAAATTTACTGAAGTTAATCATTATTTAGTTCATAAATATCAGGATATACTGATGAGTTCGTCGTCTTTAAGAATATTTTATTCAAACTTGCGTAGCATTCGCAGGCCAGGCAGGTTTGACGAGATCAAATGCATTCTCAAGGCACTACCTAAAATACCTCATATCCTTGTTTTTACCGAGACTTGGCTTACGTCAGACCAGGATGCAAAACTATACCAATTGCCGAATTACACACATATTTATAATTTTAGACCGGGCAGAAAAGGAGGTGGTGTTTCAATCTTCCTACACAATAGTATTAATTATGAGATAACAGAGGAATTATATGAAAATGGTAACCATTACCTATGGATTTATTTACAAAAATTTAATCTGAATATTGGTGGAATTTATAAACCTGGAGATACAGATGTTAGAAATTTCTTAGACATATACTCATCTCAACTAGAGAGCAGGCAAAGATCTATAGTTTTTGGTGACTTTAATATCGACCTGCTCAGCTCAGGTACCCATATTACGCAGTATTTAGACACCTTACAAGAGGCAGGATATGATATCTTAAATAAAAAAGACATATACTACTGTACTCGCGAGACCACGAGTACGAAAACTATACTTGATCACGTGTCTACTAACATTAGCAATAGACAATACAACATTTCTATAATTGAATCTTCGTTATCGGACCACAAGCAAATATTTTTTGAACTCCTTAAATCTGCGGTAAAGTTAAATGAACGGGTACAGTATGAAGCCCTTGATTACGATGGTTTATTGAAAAGTTCTTCTGGAGCCCACTACAGTAATAATGAACAGCACTATAGTTACCTGGAGGATTTTATAAAATTTCATATATCTACAAACAAAATAACAAAAACGAAAATATTGAATCCCCCGCGGCAGGACTGGATTAATAAAAGCATTCTAGATTCCATAAATAAGCGAAACATCTTATGGCAACAACGAAAATTAAACATGGAGAACGAAGACGTTAAAAAGCAATTTGAAGAAGAACGAGATAAGGTAAACTCAGACATTCAGATTACCAAGAGAAAATACTATTATAATTTGTTTCAGGAAAACCTCAAAAAGCCTAAAAAGACGTGGGATTTAATAAATATGCTAGCGAATAATAAGGTCAAAAATATTAGTGCTCCCCCCAAACTGATTGTAGACTCAACGATTATAACTGAAGGTAATGCAATATGTGAAGCCTTTAATATATTTTTTTCATCAATAGGAGCCGACCTAGCTAATAAAATAAATATAAAATATCATACTAATTCTGTCAACACCCTTATGTACAAACCAGACCACATACATGAAAATACATTTGATGAACTTATGCCGTGCACTGTACAAGAGGTTATAGCAATAATTGACAATTTGGATAACAACACTAGTACTGGTGTTGACGGAGTTAGTACAAAAGCAATTAAATGTATCAAGAATATAATAGCTCAGCGGCTAACTGCCTGTGTGAATAAATGTTTTGAGGACGGTGACTTTCCGGACACTCTTAAAATTGCTAAAGTTAGCCCTATTTATAAGTCGGGAGTGAAAACTGACCCAGGCAATTATAGACCGGTATCCGTGCTTCCAGTTATTTCCAAGATATTTGAAAAAATTATTTATACTCGGTTAGACAAATATCTCAGCGATAAAAAATTTCTAATCGAAGAACAGTATGGGTTCAGGTCAAAATCTAATACTCTTTCAGCTTCTATAGACCTCATAACAAAAATAAAAACAAGTATTGATCAAAAACAGATTGCATTGGGTATTTTTATTGATATAAAAAAAGCTTTTGACACTATTAGCCACGTTAAACTACTGCAAAAATTAAATAACATTGGTGTTACCGGCAAAGCTCTGAGATTGTTTACATCCTATCTTCGAAATCGGTATCAAACTGTAAAGATTGGAGATACATTCACAAGTGGTCTGCAAAGCATAAATTGTGGTATTCCACAAGGATCGGTGTTAGGGACGTTGCTATTCTTAATTTATATAAATAATATTAAAAATATTGCATTATCTGGGCATTTAACTGTTTACGCAGACGACACTTGTTTATTTTACTTTGGACACTCAATTTCCACTATTGTAGCTGATGCTCAGAGTGATTTGGATAGGCTCAATGAGTGGTTACAATATAACTTATTAACTATCAATGCATCCAAAACCTCCTACATGATATTCGCTGCTAAAAATAAGAAAATACAAAATTTTACACCACTGACTATAAATAATACAATGATTAATAAATCACGTCAGGAAAGATATTTGGGCTTATACTTGGATGATCGACTTAGTTGGAAAGCACACATTGAGCATGTCCGATCAAAGCTGGTATCAGTCTTGGGGGCGCTTCGGAGAGTTGCTAATTGTATTCCGCATAAAGCGCGTATTATGATATACAACTCACTTATAAAAACACACCTTGAATACTTGATAGAAGTATGGGGATCGGCTTCCAAAACGCACCTAAGACAGCTACAAACTACACAAAATAAAATTATCAAAACATTATTTCATTACAATTACTTTACACCTACAAAAGAACTATACCATAAAACAAAATTACTTAACCTGACACAATTATATAAACTTAACACATGCATTCTCGTAAAGAAAATTATCATAGGCAATATCCACTCAAATATAACATTTACTCAAAAAACACATAAATATAATTTAAGAAACAAACACAAAATACAACTTACTCAACCACGCACACTTACTTACGGAAAAAAAAATCTACTGTTTGAGGGAGCACAACTTTATAACAGCCTGCCTAACGAAATCAAAGCATGTGGTAAACTAAAAATGTATAAAAATAAACTAAAAGTACATATTCAAAAATAAGTATTGTTAAATCCACTTTGAATTACTGTAGTACAATATTGGTTTGTGTAATTTGTAAATTTTAATAACTTAAGTAAGACTAGACTAGAGCTAAGATATATATATTTGTAATTTAATTTGTCGAATCTCATTTTAAGTGAACTATGTTCTTATGAGAAATAAAGTTCTTTAAACCCAAAATAATGCATAATAACACCAGAAAAACACGGTTTTGCTGAACTGGACTAACGAAGTGTAGATACAATTAGCGCACTCTTCTTAATTGCGACGTGTATTGCACACACGCAATACATAGTCGACTCTTTATCGATTTGGTCTATTTATTAAACCAATATTAGCAAAGAATCACAAGAATTCGTCTTATGTAGCGTGTGGGAGAACATGTAGCTGGCATTGCCAAAAAATAGTCCCGCCCGCCCAGAAATATCGGCCATCCCGTACCAACGGACAGCATGCAAAAATTTACAATCCACTCAATAAAAAGCCGTAATTCCTATATATACATATTCAGGCTATACCTACTTATACGTATATATCTCCGATACGCTTTATACGCGATGTACTCACTGCTATATAAAACCGGGGAGAGAGCCAAATTCTAAATATAAATGTGGCCGAATAGAGCCGAACGCGTCCGAATCCGCCCGCCCGCCTCAGTCCAACGCTAACTGCCGCTCCGACATTCCCAAACCATCGCAACCGAACGCGCGGTAACGAAACGTTCACTTGGTAAGGTCACACCGTATACGGCATTCGACGGTACACACGAAAAATTTTCAAATTTCAAATTTGGAACGCGTCCGTGAAAAAAATATAAAATCCAGTGAATTTGAATACTCTAATATCGGTGTTTGAAGTGACAGTGTTGTGGACCTTTGAACGTTCTTCCCTGTTACCGGTAACGTGGTGATTATACTATAGTTTTATTTTTTATCTGTTTGAGATTTAACGTTTTACTAACAGCGGTTTAGCCGGCGACTCGCTTATTGCTCTGGAAGCGAGAGTATTGAGTTTCAATATGTCCGCCTGCTTGTTCCAAAATTATTTTCTCCGTCATTCCCTGTGTTGCTTATCGATGTGATTTTTGCTTCATTTTTTTGTTAATTGCACCGGTCGCTTTTCTAACCTCTAAATGTGCCTAACATATTGTTGTTAACTACTGCTTTTAAGTATGCATGTGTAGAAATATAAAGTGGCATTGCATTTCCTACAATATGGGTGTGCCTAATCGCGGTCTTCCCCGCATTGCGCCTAACTTCCTTATAGGTTACTCGGGACGCCGGTCTTTAGTCTAGACACAACGGAGGCTGACCGTATTGATTTTTCTCTCCGAGCATCTTGTTGATTTGTTATGTATCTCTTCTTCCTATTGAGCTCTTATTTCTAATGCTTGATTATACAGCATGGTGTTTTACGTTCTTCAAGAACAACCAAACTATATAGGTATTATTTTAATGTGTACCTAGTTATATATCTGTGCTTGTATTAAAACAGCAAAAAAACTAAGCATTACAGGTTCTGTCAGTACTACCTCCGGTAATACTGGAATAGGTGTCAGGGAAGATCTGTCTTTATATTTTCATATGGTGTACGTGACTCGAGATGAGTCTGCAAAGAAAAATAAGTCAGTAGAACGCATTTGATTTAAGAAATATATTTTTTCCATACAATCAGTGCTTTTAAAATTATAACTGATTCAGAGGCAAGGATTGATAAACTCGGACTTGACATAATATGACGCAATTATATTACATAGGTACTAGCTTTTGCCCCCGGCTTCGCTCATGTGAAGCCACATTAGGAAGAAACATTAGGATTAAAAATGGACCCCAAAAATAATTGAAGCGGCGGTAGCCTAATGGCTAGGGACTTGCAATCATGTGGTTGCTGGTTCGAAACCCACCCATTGCACTACCGACGTAAACCCACTCGTAACACAAGCATTTTAGCTTAGACTAGTAATGTGCGATCCACATTGCTAGTAAGCTTTTTTAAAAAAGAATTAAAAAAAAAACCCAGCAAAAAAGCTGTATCTTAGGATCTGTTCAATTAATTGAGATAAGAAATTCAACATTTTTTATGTTGCTTCCTAACAGTGATTACAAAATCTATTCAGTAGTTTTTACGCCAACCCTTAACGAACAGACAAACAGACAAGAATTAAAATAAACATATTTTTGGGTTCGGAAATGTTTATACACCCCATCCACTTAGTTTTTTTTAATATTTTCAATGTACAGACAGAGCTTTTTCAGGTTTTTATAAAAGTAGAGATTTTCAAACAACCTACCAAAACTAATTTATATAAACTGACCATGTAAGAGAATAATTTTATTTTAAATATAATATTATTTTTGTTTTTTTTTTCTGTTCTTGTGTTGATTACGATGAAACGGGAAATGTGGGAGGCCGTGAATGTTTTGAAAAAAAAAAATTGTGAAAAATAAGGTTGTATAACGCACGTCATAGTCAGTACTTAGGTACATTTTTGTATTGCAGTTTTACGTTTTTCGCGCAATCGGCTTTAGCGCCACGAGCTGTAGGTTCGAACTCCACCGGTGCAGATTCTGGGTGGTATGTGAAAAATTTGTATATGTACATGCACCCACGATATTGCAACTATATTTTAAATAAGACTAGCAGTTTCCCGCGGTTTCAATCGTGATCTAAAGTGATGTTATTTAACTCTGTTAACAATAAAGCCTATGTTACTACGGACTAACCTGGGAGAGCCATGCTTCGGCACGAATGGGCCGGCTCGACCGGAGTGATACCACGGCCTCACAGAAAACCGGCGTGAAACAACGCTTGCGTTGTGTTTCGCCGAGTGAGTTGAGGTTACCGGAGGCCCAAACCCTTTTAAAGGCGGGCAGCGCACTTGCGACTCCTCTGGTGTTGCGGGTGTCCATGGGCGGCGGTTATCACTTACCATCAGGTGATCCGTTTGCTAGTTTGCCCCCCTATCCCATAAAAAAAAAAACTAATAAAGCTTTCCATTGGTAAAAGAATTTTTAAAATCGGTTGAGTAATTTTTCAGTTTATCCATTGATCCATTGCAAGCAATTTTAAGAACTTACATTCAAATCTTTCGTTTCTTTAGTATTAGTGCAGATATACTAACTGCTTCTGTAATGGTGATAGGCACGATTGCTACGCCAGTAGCCCTAGGTTCGATTCCCAAGTCGAGCAGCGTTATTGAGTTTTTCTATAAAATTCTCAGTAGCATTTTGAGGGCTGAATTTGTGCCCGGCAAAAGGTTCGTCTCTAGCATACCGGAAATTGGATGCACTTACATTAGAAATATTGTTACTAACACTTTTTACTACTTCATCCTCCTCGCTTTTTCCCAATTATGTTAGGGTCGGCTCCCAGTCTAACCAGTTCCGACTGAATATCAGTATTTTACACGAAGCGACTGCCACCAGACTTCCGCAACCTAATTTCTGGGCAATATCGATATTCGGAGGATAGACTAGTTGTCAGGCTTTTTTGGGCTTCTCACTACCACTATCAATTGTCAAACATGTATGACAACCGAATCCGATGGCTTTACGTGCTCTCGGAGGCACGAATGGGTCAGGATGTGTTAAGAATTGTCACCCATCCACACTGACCGCAACAAGCGCAGCTTAACCTTGCAGATCTGTTGATCAGCTTAGTTATTACTTAGTCACGAGCCGCTTTTTTACACTCCCAAGTGGTCCTGAGCCCGACTGCTACGCTAGAGGTCCTGGGTTCGATTCCCAGTTCGAGCAAAGTGTTATTGGATTTTTCTATGAAATTCCCAGTAGCAACTCGGAGTTAGGAATTTGTGCCCGGTTAATGGCAATAGGGTCGCCCCTTATTACATGTGACCTAAACATACCGGCGAACTGTGGGTGTACAATTAGTACCTACGCCTCTGCCTAACCCTTCGGGGAATACAGGCGTGATGGTATGTATGTATGTTTTACTTGTAATTAAATAAGAATAAGTATAAATTTGTAGGGGCAGTATTCGGCAGCTCTGCCGAATACTGGCCTGGTATAAAGGTAATATAAAGTACGAAATTGGCTCCTCTCTTCACCTTGGTATCAAGATATTTATGTTGTGTATTGTAAAACAAGCTGAGCTTGTTAAAAAATACATCTCACAGAAGTTTGAAGATCCATTAGAATGTCGTAAAGCGGTCTTTGATCACTTTATGTGCGTTTTAGTTAAACGTCAAGTTTATTTCGGTACCTCACAGAAAACTGGCGTGAAACAACGCTTACGTTGTGTTTTGCCGAGTGAGTGAGTACACCGGAGGCCCGGCAACACACTTGCGACTCCTCTTTTTTTTATGGGATAGGGGAGCAAACGAGCCGATGGATCACCTGATGGTAAGCGATAATCGCCGCCCATGGACACCCGCAACACCAGAGGAGTTACAAGTGCGTTGCCCGCCTTTTAAAAGGGTTTGGGCCTCCGGTAACCTCATTCACTCGGCGAAACACAACGAAAGCGTTGTTTCACGCCGGTTTTCTGTGAGGCTGTGGGTATCACTCCGGTCGAGCCGGCCCATTCGTGGCGAAGCATGGCTCTCCCTCTGGTGTTGGGGGTATCCATGGGCAGCGGTAATCGCTTACCATCAGGCGATCCGTCTGCTCGTTTGCCCCTCCATCCCATA
This sequence comes from Acronicta leporina, assembly GCA_947256265.1. NCBI lineage: Eukaryota > Metazoa > Arthropoda > Insecta > Lepidoptera > Noctuidae > Acronicta > Acronicta leporina. The sequence continues at coordinate 1,614,312 of OX366518.1, read as the reverse complement.
AAATACTTATCCACGGGCGGCTTTTTTGGATTAATAAAAATCTAGCGTAAATACATAACATACCATCACGCCTGTATTCCCCGAAGGGTTAGGCAGAGGCGTACTAATGTACACCCACAGTTCGCCGGTATGTTTAGGTCCCATGTAATAGGGGGCGAGCCTATTGCCATTAACCGGGCACAAATTCCTAACCCCGAGCTGCTACTGGGAATTTCATAGAAAAACCCAATAGCACTTTGCTCGACCTGGGAATCGAACCCAGGACCTGTAGCGTAGCAGCGCGGTCAGGACCACTTGGCTATTGAGGCAGTTTAAATAGTCTATAAGTTTTTAGTTTTTTAGTCAACCACGTGTCTTCATTCTATAGGCGTCGCCAAACCGGTAGTCACGCGAACTTGCTATTACTGTAGCTTTTTCAGCTTGTTTCTTTCATGTTACTGTCTTTTCAGAAACTTTCATGATACATACTAATTTAATATTAGAACTTTCGATATTAATATTGGTATTTTTTTTTATAAAATTGCTTTTTCAGTAATTGAGATTGTGTAATTACCTCGCTTAGCGTCTCGTTCTGTTGGGGCAGTTCTTGGTGTTACAACTTTAATTAAAAACTTGAACTTTTATCTGAAAGATACGTAAATATTATATTCAAGTTCAAAGTTCAAATGTTTTTATTTCAAATAAGCTTTTACAAGCGTTTTTGAAACGTTATGATTCTAGTTGCACGGTTCCAAAAGGTCGATCCTATGGAGAAGAATCCGGCAAGAAACTCCATGGACACTCTTTTAAAATAAATAAATTACAAACTTCACTGTTACAATATTGCGATAAAAAGATGTGAGGACGTTGAAGGATGTCCAAGTTTGACCGAGGTCGACTATATTAAACGAAGATTCACGTTATTTGAGAACCCGATGTCATTTCTAGATAATAAATAAACTATGTGGTAAAAACGCACACCATCAAGCGACAAATGAAACTAGGTGTCTACTTAGACAGGCTACAACGTACATAGTACATATACATAGAAGAATACACTCTTGCCTTGAATTGTTTGAGTGATTAGTATAATGGTAGATGGATGACCATTCTTAAGACATCGAGACTCCTCCGTGCCTCGGACAGCACATAGAGCCGTCGGTCCCGGTTGTCATACGAACACCTGTGACAATTGTTAGTGATAGTCAGCAGCCCAAAAATTCCCTTTCAACTTTTCTGTCACTGGCGCCACCTAACTATAGACTTCTTCTAATATAAGTACTATAAATAAATAGAAACCATTACAACAGAGCAAAACAGAAAGAAAAATTGCAAACTAGGAGTATGTAGATAAATTGCCAACTTTTCATTTCAAAAATATTGTGGAAGTTGTGATATTTTTTTCAGATTGCAGATACTACTCCAGAATAATGATTAGAGCTTATTATCGCGTGTCAAGGTTGCATCATTCATTAGATCATTTGCGATTCGAGTGTAATGAGTGTGTTTATGACGAGCATACCGAAATAAACGAGGCGCCAATGTATTGTGATTGCGATAATCATACTTTGAACAATTGACACACAGGGCCGTACTTAGAGGTCCAGGGCTCGTAGGCACTTGGCATTTGGGGCCCCTTCAAGCTTCGAGGCAACAGGCTATGTAGACCCCGCCACTGGGACTGGGGCCCCTACGCGGAAATCCGGCACTGTTGACACATAGGTTACCTACTTCTCTTCCCTTGCCCTAGTGATATGATCATTGGACAACACACTTAAAGGTTTCGAGTTCCAATCCAAGGCACGCACCTCTTACTTCGAAGTTATGTGCGTATCAATTGTTTTTTTTATGGGATGTGGCAATCCCTTTTTATGAGAGGAGACCCGTGCCCAACAGTAGGACAGTGAATGGATTAATGACTTAATATTCCTAATATATCAACAATTAATTAATTATTTTTAATTGCAATGTTACCGGTGTTACAAGCTGTGACACCTAAAAATGCTGTACGTTTACTTCTATCATAGAATATTTTAGATATAAGAAACAATGTAACAGCTACAGGTTGTCCAAATAAATAAATCAATAAAAATTGAATTAATCACCTAAAGTCAAAAGTCAAATGTTTTATTTCAAATAAACCAGTAATACAGGTACTTTTGAAACGTCAAAAACTAGGTGCGCGGTTCCAAATAGTGGGTCTCATGGAGAAGAACCGGCAAGAAACTCCATAGATACTCCTATGAGTGTAATCCAATTCTCTGTGGATTTTTTCGGACTGCACCAATATAATACATATCATAATTTGAACAATTGACTCACATAAGTAGCTACTTCTTCCCTTGCGCTATAGTTACTGGGATTCGGGACATTCGCCACGGCTTTGACAGCGTAGACTGTAGCCTAACCCCTCTCAATCTGAGAGGAGACCCGTGCCCAGCAGTAGGACAGTGAATGGGTTGATGAGTTACTATTCCTAATAAATCAAATAAAGAATGAATCACCTATGAGTGTGACCCAATTCTTTGTGGTTTTGTTAGGACTGTACCAATATAATATATCATCGGCACGAATTCAGTTTAGCCTCTGATGAATTGGTTTAGATCAATAATATAATTCCGAGTATAGTGCGGACGATGCCAAAGGTACGAGGAAGATTTATCAATAGAACAATTCGTCATAGATTTAAAAGGAACACTATTTAGTATTAGTTAAAAAGTATATGTCTCAACTTAAAAACTGGTGAACTTGTTATCTCAATTAATTAAACGGATACTTAGATACAGATTGACCCCTTTGATGTATAGAGGCCCATACAAAGAAGAGATTCGAATTCAAATTCAAATGTTTTTATTTCAAATAAGCTTTTACAAGCGTTTATGAAACGTTATGATTCTAGTTGTTACGGTTCCAAAAGGTTGAAGAAGAATTCGGCAAGAAACTCCATGGACACTCTTTTAAAATAAATTTTGTTACAATCTTCACTGGTACAACATTGCGATAACAAGATGTGTGGACGTTGAAGGATGTCCAAGTTTGACCGAAGTCGACAATATTAAACGAGGATTCACATTATTTGAGAGCCCAATGTCATTTCTAGATAATAAAATAAATTATGTGGTAAAAACGCACATCATCAAAGCGATAAATGAAACTAGGTGTCCTTAGACATGCTACAACGTACACACATTTACAGATTCTGTTGTGGTAAACAATACTAAAGATCATCACTGTTGGTTTTTGAGTAAATTACTTTTAGGATCGATTTCTAATCCTTACATAGCTTCAGGTGAGCGAAGACTTGCGCATAAGCTAGTTAAGTTATACACCTATTTGGTGTCTCATCGTAAGTGTGTTACTTATGAGATTGAATATTGTCATTGATTGCAGTGACCAGTTCTTTTTATAACTGCACAAGCTTCTGCCCGCAACTTTGTCCGCGTAGCGTGATGATATATAGCCTATAGCCTTTCTCAATAAATGGGCTATCTAACACTGAAAGATTTTTTCAAGTCGGACCAGTAGTTCCTGAGATTAGCGCGTTCAAGCAAACAAACAAACAAACAAACTCTTCAGCTTTATATATTAGTATGGATTATGTTGATGGAAGCTCACATTTCACCACAGAAGTTCTTTAGACACCACTATCACATTTATTTCAACCAACTGGGTCAGTTTAATTAAAATAACTGTGGAAATAATAACGATTTACGCTAAAGTTTTAATTCGACTCCTCTGGTGTTGCGGGTGTCCATGGGCGGCGGTTATCACTTACCATCAGGTGATCCGTTTGCTCGTTTGCCCCCCTATCCCATAAAAAAAAAAAAAATATTATGTTTTGAAGGTTCAGTTCATTTTTAAATGAAGTTCAGTAGCTTTGCCTACGCTCTGGCAGGCTGCCAAGCTACGAGTAACGAGCGCATTGGAACCACACTGTCACGGATGAGAAATGTCTGTTCTAAACTTCTGATGTCAGTGCAGATGGACTATGCTGTTTGATCATAATCATGATGATTTTTCAATACGTCTTTATAGAATATTTTTCCTCATATTTTCGGTCTCGCATTTCAATCAAATGAATTGGTTTTTTTCTTTGATTGCTTTATTAATGTAAAAGTCGTAAATGTAACTGCTGATACAGGTTCTGAGTTCGATTCCCGGGTCGACCTGTTGAGTTTTTTTGTCAAATTCTCAGTAACAGCTTACGTGCAAATTTTTACAACTGGCTATAATAGGAACTGTATGAATAAAAGCTTGCTGGTAGATATGTTAAACGATTTAATTCCTGTATGCTCAGGTAAAACTTATTCCGGGTCTACCTGCTTGTGCTTGTGTATGAGAGGATAGGATTTGTGCTTGTGAGTGCACCCAGAGTCAATAAAAAATACACAAATAGGCATACCCCTTTGTTCAACCAATGACATTGTGTAGTTTTTCAACCGTTAGAATGTTTACACGCGTTGCATGGCCACCAAAACAAAAAGTAAAAATTATACTTGAAGTTGAGTGATTAACTTTTTCAGTCAAGTATTTTATTTCATTTATGTAAGTACGTAAATTTTACGGACACTTTTGAATTGTCAAAAATTATTTGCACGGTTCCAAATCTTATGTAAAGATCTTATGGACAAGAACCAGCAAAAAACTGCATAGATAGGTACTCCCTAAAAGTATGATAGGATTGTAACTGGTTTATGTTTACAAAGGAGAAATATAAAAAGATATGAGGGCCTTGAGAGGTCTTCAAAGAGCAAAACAATTATCTTCAAAATTGTAATGTACAGTAAGTAAGTAATAGTAGCATATACTTACTAATCTATCTATATATATAAAAGAAAGTCGTGTTAGTTACACCATTTATAACTCAAGAACGGATGAACCGATTTGGCTGAAAATTGGTGGAGAGGTAGCTTAGAACCAGGAGACGGACATAGGATACTTTTTATCCCGTACCCGTGGGATGTGATGACAGACCGAATTCCACGGGGGCGAAGCCGCGGGCAGCAAGCTTTTACAAGTGTTTATGAAACGTTATGATTCTAGTTGCGCGGTTCCAAAAGGTTGATCCTATGGAGAAGAATCCGCCAAGAAACTCCATGGACACTCTTTATAAATAAATTATTTTACAATCTTCACTGGTACAATTGCAATAATAGAAGAGAAACTGAACTTAAAGCCATAAAAAATAGGTCACACATTGCAAAAAAATATAAAAACAAGCTTGCAATAAATCCTCATTAGCAAACCAGTGTTGGGTGTAATAAAAATAAAATTTAACATTTATTTTTCGGAGAATACAAGTGTAAATAAAATGAAATTCTTTTTGATCTCTGACCTAAAAGGTTTTATGCAATCATTACGAGTGATTCAGTAGGCTGTCAAGTCACTGACCTACTAAATCATAATCATCATTACACACATACATAACGCCTATATTCCCCATAGGGTTAGACAGAGGTGTACTAATTTACATCCAGAGTTCGCCATTGTAATAGGAGGAGAATTTCAAATCCCAGTAGCAGCTTGGAGTTTGGATGTTATTGGGTATTTTAATGGAACTGCTCGACATGCGAATCGAACCCAGGGCCTCTACTAGCGTATTAGTCACATTTAAGTACGACTAGGCTAATGAGACAGTTAACTTTTAGTCTTTTATTTAATTAAAATATGAAATCTATATATATAAAAATCAATTGCTGTTCGTTAGTCTCGCTAAAACTCAAGAACGGCTGCGCCGATTAAGTTGATTTGGGTTTTGAAATGTTTGTGGACGTCCAGGGAAGGTTTAAAAGGTGGGTAAATATGAAAAAAAAAATCTGCTGCGGTACGTAGTTCGCCGGGTCAGCTAGTCTTAAATAATTTCTTACAAAGTAAACCGTAACTCGTAATATAAGACATGGTTACTTGGAATAAAGATAACGCCTACGCACTTTAGAAAATCTAAATATGTATGCTACAGAAAAATCCTTGACATACATAATTATCAAAACTTCCACATCTAAATCTAAATCGATAATGTTTAGTTATTTTTTACAATGATAGCAATCGATTAAAATCTCGGAGTGAAAATAGATGTTCGATTTTTGAAATTTCAATAATGGCCAAGAAAATTGGTGTTACGTCAGAAAAAACGCAATAAAGTTAAAAGAAAAGATACAGAATTAGCCATACATCACGAACTGGATAGGATTTTTATTCTAATTCCGTCGGTTATATCACTGGAACGTCTCTGCCAGAGATTGACATGGTGATCTAGAAACTGGGATGTTTTAAAGTCTAGAAAAACTGATTTTAGAACTAGCTACTGGTTTCTGACATTTATGCGAATATTAGAAATAATTATAAAATCGTAAAAAAAGCTGTACCTACATTAAAATATAAAAAAAACAAGTGGGTCTAAACGTCTGACACCAAAACTGTGATTTTTAAAATTCTTGTCTGTTTGCTACGGGTTGGAGCAAAAACGACTGATTAGATTTTAATTCTGTTATCACTGTTAGAAAGTGCAAAGTGTTCAACCTTTTGGATGCCGTTATCACAAATATGTGACAAAAAAGGTTGCATTCAAATGCGAAATAAAAGGAAATAATCAATGAAATCATTAATTTTGTGTGTTTTTATGTATATGTTACGGTAAATCTGATTAATTGAAAATTATTAATATTTTTACAAAATTATTAATAATAAATTTCGATCGTTTATTCTCATTTACCAAAACATCAAAACATGCGGTGTTTTGGTACATGTGAATAAACGATCGAAATTTATTACTTTTAGTAGGAATTATTAATAATTCACGACACATATTGGTAATAATTAATATTAATTGGAGCAGATATCGATTTGAGCCGCCATATTTCAAAATTTAAAGTTCGCCGCAAAATTCTAAATACAGATATCGGTTAGGTTAGGTTAGAACTGTGACCACACAACGCAGGAGCCGAGCGAGCGAAGCGAGCGGTGCCGCGGGAGCGGTCGGCGAGTGCCAGAACCAAATTAATTTCATTTTAATAAACTAAAACACTACAGTTCGCCTATTTATAAATAAATGACTATATATATGTACATATACATAAAAACACACAAAAGTAATGACACCTAAAAATATAGGCTCCCGATCATATTTAATTGCATGAAACGAATTAAAATATACCACGGATATGAAGACATTTCATTGTAGGTAGGTATTTTGCTGTGAATTTGTGGCTTGGCGCTGAGGGCACGCGCATGCTTTTATGCTCTGGCGGTCAAAGGGTTAAAATTCAAAGACAAAAATACTGCATCATTAGCCTCGTGGTCCCGAGCGTGACTGCTACGTTAGATGTATTTGGTTCGATTCCCAGGTCGAGCAAAGTGTTATTGAATTTGAACCCAGTTAATGGCTATGCTCACCCCCTACTGATTGGGGCCACTCCGGGTAGTATGCCTCTACTTAATCCTTGAGAAATACAAAAAACTATTAAAAAAAAGTAAATAGGCTTTTATGGAAGTGAGTGAAATCGCGAGCAACAATTAGTTGTCAATATGTCATCTAACGTAAAGAATCTAGCGTGATATATTGAAATTTAAAAGTTAAATCCAATTTCAAATTGGCAATAGGCTCGCCCCCTATTACATGGGACCTAAACATACCGGCGAACTGTGGGTGTACATTAGTACGCCTCTGCCTAACTCTTCGGGGAATACGGGCGTGATGGTATGTTATGTTAAATCCAATTTCACTTAATTCTTCAGTCATCAAGACCTGTTCCATTACTATAACAAGGTGCTAGGTATATCCGAGATGATAATATTTATCGAAGTTTCATTTATGATATATATCATAAACACTTATTGGTTATATTTTTTTTGTAACTTTGATGGGTGCCCACGCGCACGCCTACAGCATTTTTATAAATGTTAACATAACATTCTTGATTTACCGATCTCCTGTTTCATGGGCGAAATATTTTTGAATTTATTTTTGTTAATTTATCAAGTTTATAAATAGATAAACAAAAAAAATATATTTTACCTCTTCTTTTAAAAACTTCATGGTTGCATTGTTATTATATGATCGAAATGTAACGAGTTTCAGCTTCTATAAGATAAATAATATCGCACTAAACATAAAAAAATCATAAAATCACTATTCCAAAAATGATCGCCTGAAGCCCTATTTTTTTAATAATAAAACACTATCACTACATAATATAAAACAAAGTCGTTTCCCACTGTCTGTCCCTATGTATGCTTAGATCTTTAAAACTACACAACGGATTTTGATGTGATGATGTTTCAATCAAAGTTACAATAGAGTGATTCAAGAGGAAGGAAAACCTTCCGCTTGAATCACTCTATCTGTTATACATATTACGTTTAATATATGCATAATATAGTAGAAAAACACTGATCATTTTAGAGGTTTCTAATTGCATGTCGTAAATAAACACTCAATTTTTTTGCGCTTACATTGCAAACGCTGCCTGGCTGGACCCTACGAGATAAATCAAAATAATGTACTACAGTATTGTACATCTTAATAAGGTCTACAAAAAAGTCTGCGATGGTATATGATAGACATATACCATCGCAGACGTCTTAGGAATAACCCACAAAACATTTTTTATCCTTTACTTTTTACGAGAAATAAAAGCTGTGAACATTGTATATAAAGACATTCTGTAGTATATTTAGTATCAGCATTGAACCCGTGCGAAGCCGGGGCGGGTCGCTAGTATGTCATAAAATCCAAATAATATTTTATGTTAATAGCTAATGGACTATGAATGTATAAACACAGGCAGGGCCTATTAAATAGGAGTCACCTGTCGCCATCGGTCATTCAAATTATTTCTAACATGCCATAACAATCGTTGGCATGTTTCTCCAGCTTCTTACATAAGGGGTCTTCACGCTGGCACGGTTGGAGGCCGGCCAGACCCCGTGCATTGCCCAAAGAGTAATTTTTTTGACGTCTGGCCGTCGGCCATCTTTGACGCCATCTTTGCGTAAGTTCGTTGACTATTTTGTTGTGCAAAACGTTTAATTGATCTGAAAGATCAGGATTTACCTATGTTCAAAAATACGAGAATTATACTAATAGGTATAATAGGTAGGTAGGTACGTAACTTATAGGTAATTTAACTCCTCGGTATTTTTCGTATGTCTGCAGTTACTAACTGCATGCTTGCTCCGTTTTGGTTACTAACTGCCAGTTAGTAACCAAAACGGAGCAAGCATTTCAAGAACTCATCGAATTATGTATGTGCAAGCAACACAAGAATTTAAGAAAATAAAATAAGGTATTAGAATTAAATTCTCTCACTCTTATAGTACCTTTCCGACTAGCGAAGGTTGGCAGTCAATGTAGCATAATATTCGTTTCTGTCTCTAGCGAGGCTAAACAGCACTGGCTATCCCCGTCCACTCCCTGATGTCACGAAGCCATGACTTCTGCCTCCAACCTTCTGCCTGCGATTCTTCCCATCATATTAAGTTGCAGCAACTCGTATCTTTTATGTCTTATTACATGTCGTTATTATTAGAATTATTGTAATAAAACAATTTTACGAATTTTATCGCGTTATATTTAGATCTATCAGAATTAAAATTGCGTATTTGGATTTTAATTTTTTAACTTTAGTATTATAAACAATCCAAATTTCAATAGAGAAGACAGCTGGTTCTAACCACTTGGTATCCATTTATAGATTCCACCCAAGCCCAAAACTGCAAGACCAAACGATACAGTAAGCTCGTTCTGCGTATCGGTAATAATTAAAGGCCGAAATGGTTAAGTAGCTAACGACCGATTATCGTAACAAATCATGAACATCTTCATCTGACATTTCGGATCCTTTAGAGCATCCATGGTCATGGATAGACTAAGTTGTTGGACGACTTAATGTTACAATTTACTTACAAGCCGTAAGTAAATTCGTGTTCCGCCGTGCCGTGCCGTGTTCATGATTTGTTACGATAATCGGTCGTTAGCTACTTTCAAGATACCATTCGTCCAAGATCGGCTTGGAAACAAATCCTATATAAAAAGCGTTTCACGTCCAGTCAGAAGATTTTTGCTCGATCTGTTCTAGTTTCTTCCCTGTCATTGAGAGTGTTGTTTCTAAACACTTTTTTCATTCCCCCTGACATTGGCACGTGTCCAATATAATTTATTCAACGGTAATGTCTTTCAAAATATCACCATTGCAGTGTGCAACCAAAGTCCGTTCATATAGCTTGATTATTTATAAACATTCGCAAAACCGCCTTCAAATACTATAAGAAACCCCTATAAACGAATTTTACTCTCTTCTAGGTTCCTATCCTACCATTTCGTAAATCTTTCCAATACTTCACTGGAAATAAATTTTGGCTTTGATACAGTGTTATTTGGGTTTTTTATGAAATTCTCAGTCATAATAGTAGATTTGTGCCCGGATAATGGCAATAAGCTCGGCCCCAAATACATGGACCCTAAACATACCGGCGAACTGTAGGTGTACCGTAGCACTTAATTAGATTTGATAAACCATAAGTCCTCGCAAAAGAAAACCGATTCCCACCCAGGATGATTCGTGAGGCTATTGAAATTTAAAAACCCCCAAATTTCCATAGAGAAGATGGCCGGGTTTTACCTGCTGCTTGGAACCTTAATATATAATCTATTAAATCTAAATCCAAGCCCAAAACTGCAAGACCTAAGGATATGGTTAGTTCATTCTGCGTTTATCGGATCGCTAACAATTAATAAAAATGTAAGGTGTAAATAAGTAAATGTTAGTAATTTTAACATTGAGACGTCCAACACCTGCTTCTACCGGTAAACATGCAGTATCCGAAACGTCGGGAATAAAATAATATCAATAAACGCGATAAAATCCGTAAAAAGTAGTTTCATTCCAATGTCTACAGCGTAAGGTTCAGAGATCAATATATTTTTTTTACGTGGGAGAGCCATGCTTCACACGGCCTCACAGAAAACCGGCGTGAAACAACGCTTGCGTTGTGTTTCGCAGAGTGAGTGAGGTTACCGGAGCCCAAACCCTTTTAAAAGGCGGGCAACGCACTCGTGACTCCTCTGATATTGTGGGTGTCCATGGGGCGGCGGTTATCGCTTACTATCAGGTGATCCGTCTGCTCGTTTGCCCCCCTATCCCATAAAAACACGAAAATTCACGCCGAAAAAAACTGTTTACAGTTGATAGATACTTAGTACCGCGTGATTTTTTGTGACGATGTAATGCGCAGTGTCCAGTCTTTAGCATCATAGCTGAGTGACCGACACATACACATGTAATCTTTTTTTGTCTAAGTAGTTCCCACTCCAAACAGACTTGTATAACATTTGGCAAGGGGTAAATTGACGTTCTTATAATTATTTCAGTAACCTCGAACCACTGCACCGACATTCCAACGTTATCACGATTCAATAAATACACTTAAGAACCCATTTGTACCTAATAAAAGTATTGGGCCATCTGTTCCGTGCGTATTCTATATTGCGGTGTAAATGTGGGTCTTAACCCCTTCCGATGACGTTAAAATAGATTTGAGAATACGAACAGGAATAGATTTGAAGCGAGCCCTTTAGTTTGTGGTATTTCCTAATAGAATATTTCATCTTTTAATGTATTTTACTAGTTAATATTGGTTTCAAAAGGTGAATATCGGTCTTCTATACTTTCTTGATACCTTTTCTCTAATTGCGAGTGCTGATTTCTTCACTGTTTTTTAAGACATAAACAATTTGGGATTCGTAAATAAATTTTGAAAGCTGGAGGTGCTGTCTTCTTTATTCTAAGCTAGATAACTATGAATGATATACAACAATACCGCTCTTATTTCCAATCTATGTATGCTTTCCCGTGTCGTGCTGATTTAAATTAATTATTGTCAAGTTAAAAATGTGTGATGTCGTGCTTGTTCTAACCGATGTTTCTCTATTGTTGCAGCGATGCACATGGTGGCGTGACACCGGGTTGACGTGAATCAATCCGCGAGATGTCGCAGCCGCCAGGGCGTGGTCGCGCGCGGCCCCCGGGTCCCGCCTCACCCCTCAACTACCGTCCCCCCTCGCCATGGGCTCCAAGCCCGCCTCCGCTCATCTCAGGACCCAGGCACTCCACAGCCATTGTAACACCACCGCCAGTCCATCCATCCCCAAAACCGTTTCGACCTCTGCACTCTCCTCACAATTTACGACAGCATTCGCCATCGCCTAGTTCTCATTTTTCCATCTCTCCCTACCCAATGTCGCCTATATTGGGACAAAGTCCTGAATACTATTACTCGTCGCCTTACGAGCCGGTTCGGGAGTATGATTATGCGGGAGTGCCGCTGGAGCCGCCTCCACCGCCGCGGCCAATGATATATGAGGAGGATGAAGAGGAACGAGGTCCCTCTACAGCGGAGATCATAGCTCAGCAGTCACAGGAAGGCTACGTGGATGAAAAGCTAGCAGAGTATCAGGCGACGATTCAATTATTGCAAGGTGAGTGGGAGGATATTTATCGTGGTTGAAGCGTATCTTATTCTTAGTTAACGATTTAATCCAAGAAAGTTTCCAGGATTGTCTATTGCGAAAATTTAGAAAATAAACGCTAAACGAGGTTACGGTGCTGCATAACAAAAGAAGTTCATAATAAAACTGAAAATGATGATATTTTTATGTTCTTTTAACGTTCTGAGCATTGTTGGCCTTTATGATTCATTATTCCTTAAGACTGATGTAATTATATCAAGTTTTAAACTTGAAGCATGATATGACCGATGTTGTGCATTTGTGACTCATTATTATAAATAGAGCATAGGATAAGAATGTCATAGAACTTAGCTAACTGTGTGATCCAGATTATTTTTTTGTTAATTGAAAATATCATTAAACTGTCAAATTATCACAAGGAGAATTAATTGGAATGTTAAACTACTCATAGGTTTGACAGGTATTAATTGCCATTTAATTCTAAATTATGCCAAACAAAGTGGCATCTGGAATAATATTATTGAGAAAAACCAGTGTCATAAGATTTGGAACGTAAATTAGGTCTTGGTTCGCGTTTCCGATTTGCTCAAAAACCCCAAAGGCGTCAGTCGATTTCATCGTTATGCTTTGAACAGGTGGGTTTATGCAACATGGAATAATTTTAGAACTAGTTCCTAATTCTGGAACAATACGGATATTCGAGAGCGTGTGATTCAAAGCTTAACAATGTCTGGTCTAGGAAGTTGGAATGCTCGAACGTGATGGATGTTTCGTGACGTGTTATGGTATTTTTACCTCCCATGTCAGTGAAACGATTGCTTTCGAAATAAGAATTGAAATGAAGGTGTTTCTTTTCTTGTTCGATATCTACTATTCTTAACGTTTCTTATTTCTTATCGTTATCATCATCATAATCATGAACCCATTTATTGTCCAACTGCTGAGTACAGGTCTCCTCTCCGAATAAGATGGAGTAGGTTATTAGTCCACTATGCGAGCCGACTTGCGCGTCAGCAGACTACATACCATGACTATAGGGCCAAGAAAAGCGGTTTTTAGTCAATACGAGTTCAACATATCCTACTCCCTCAACGGGTGGCAGAGGATCTATGAGGATTTTCCCTACAGTATCGTATAAGCAGGTGCTTATACGATACTGTAGAGAAAATCCTCATAGATCCTTAGGCCCAGCTAAGTATAGGTATACTTAGCTGGGCCTACCACATGGCAGTGCAACAGTCATTACTGAACTATTACTGCTTTATACTATAGTTCTACCATTCTAATTATGATGCTATTGAGGTTTATCACATTTATTTTGATGTAAAATTTGAAACACTAAATTGTTTCTACATTTTATAATGCCATATTGATTTGTTTTGACGTTAACAAACCGGAAATAGCTGCAATTTTCTTTTTGTTTACTTCTGGACTTTCTCTCACGTTCTTGTACATTTCATCACATCGCAAAAATTTCACTGGTTGCTGCCAAATTGCAGGCAACAAACAAATTGCATACACATAAACAAACAGATTGGGCTATATTTACTGTTTTATCAGATTTTGTGACGGTAGTTATCTCGTTACGGTTTGAATCATTGCACGTTGGGTTGGGATGGAGACAAGGACATATATGTGTGATTATTTTGTGAGATATTGATCTCATTTCGCATTAATTAGGCTTAATATGGTATCATTAAGAACTCAAGTTATGGCTTCAATTCTGACGAACACATCGTGAGAGTTTTGATGATATTATCCTGAAACCAAATTACTTTCAGTTTTCAGGTATTTTGGAGAACACCCAAATTATTTTATTAACGAGGAAATTATTTTACGGTATGATCGGTGCAATAACTAAGGTGTGCCACTGGTTGAAGATTAGACTCTCGCAAGGAACAAATATTTGTGAAAGGGAAAAATCCTAGTGTTCGAAACAATTTATTATCAAGAAAAATAGGCTGCAAAATGTTTAGTAATACGACAATAAATGCATACTAAGTAGTTAACATTATTGAATGTTAACATTGATAGCCATAACATTTTAAAAAAATTGTATTATTTCCCTTTATTGAACCAAAATTAAATGGGACACAGTACACACAAAATTTTCATATAGCGAAATCTTTTATCATAATTTAATATTTTCTTCCACGTAAGTGCCATTAATGTTTCGCCAATACGTCTTGTTGCGCGATCATGTGGAAAATTGAACACTCACAAATTACTTTCATGTACGTCACTACGCCCACGGTCGTACACCCGTGGTAGGGGCTCTTGATGGTTTCTCATGGCCTAAGATAATGTATTATGACGTGAAAAAGTCGAAAGCTCTAACTCATTGAAGATTTTCATTGGCGATAAATTTCTGTCAACCCTATTTGGTACTAAATTGAATTTTTGATTCTCGTTTTCCGGTCACTGTATTGAACTCGAAAAGATAAAAGTTGTATTTCGATAAAGGAAGACATCTCTTATTAAAAGACAAGACAAAACAAATATAAATAATAATACATAATACATGATTATAGTTTCAGTACATCATGTGTGACGTCAGAAAAGGCCCTTACCTGAGCACTATGCTGATTTTCTGACAGGGCCCTCCATGAGACGGTGGAGGGCACTGTCTGGAGAGCCCTCCCTGGGATCTTTTACTAACGGAAGGAATGCTTTAGTTAATTTTTTATTAAGGTTATTATTGTTTCCATGGAAACATCAATTACCTATATTTTTATTTTCGATCAATTTAATTCAGCTGGTTATGGCCTCGCATATCAGTAACCTATCAAATTTCTTCGGTTCCTTTTATAAGCAACAGTCACGCTATGTTTTGGGATATGTTCGGCGTTTCCCCCTTCATTCAAAGATTGATTGCTGTTTGTATTTACCATTAATGTATTATATAACATTTTGTTTACATTGTATCATAGGTGGGTTAGTTACAGCATGACAAGTGAATTTGTCAAGGATTTTAAATACAGCCTATAAAGATACAGAAGTAATAAAATATATTCATACATACATAAAAATCAATCCATTATATTGTCCTTATGCTGGGCTCATGTCTCCTCTCAGAATCAGAGGGATTAGGCTATATTCCACCACGCTAGCCTAATGCGGGATGGCAGACTTTACACGCCATCAAAAATATCTCCAAGAAGGCATGAAGTTTCCTCACGATGTTTTCCGTTGATTTTTAACTTTGAAGGCTAGGGCGTCGGATTTGCGGTATATGGTTGACGGTTCGAAACCCACCCATTGCACTACCGACGCGCGACGTGAAGCCACTCGTAACACAAGTATTTAGAATTTTACAAACCGGTCCATCAGTTTCGGAGCCTATTCAATACAATCAAACAAATCCTCTTTATAATATTAGAACAGATGAGCGACCCACATTGCTAGTTAGCTTTACTTTTTTTTAAATTTATTATTAATACGCACATGACTTCGAAAAGTCAGAGGTAGTTTTGTACTCGAGACCTTTGACTTGGCAGTACAATGGTCATAATATCACTAGGCTATCAGGGCTCTTCTCTAATATATAAAATTGTAAAAAAGCTGTCTGTAACATTGAACATATTTAAAAAAACACACGTGGGTTAGGGTTTATACTTAAACGTATCGGATCCCAAAAATGTGATATTTAAAATTCTTGTCTGTTTGTTACGGATTGGCGCAAAAACTACTGAATAGATTTTAATTTTGTTATCACTGTTAGAAAGCATGTGCTCCAACTTAAAAACTGGTATACATCTTATCTCAAATAATTAAACGGAACCTGAGATACAGCAGCTCTCTTATGTATAGAGACCCATACAAAGAAGAGATCATCACTGTTGGATTTTGAGCTTCAAGTGAGCGAAGCCGCGGGCAGAAGATAGTTAATAATTATATGCGATGACAATGTATATGTATTTTGCAGACAGAACTAAATCGTTCATGTTCTAGTACCTAGTTAGCTAGTGAAGTTATAGAGTTTGGTGGTATGCCAAAAGCGATAATTTCTGAGGCGGTACAGTGCATGGACACCACGTCAATCACTATTGGGGACATGTGTGCTACCGTCAATTATGATGCAGCTTCGCTAAATAGTTTCAGTTGCTTCGTGTACTGTAGACACATGCGTCAACTTACGCCCCGTTTCAATTTCTGAAGCATATTTTTTTTATGGGATTGGGGGACAAACGAGCATACGGATCACCTGATGGTAAGCGATTACCGCTGTCCATCGACACTCGTAACACCAGAGGAGTTGCGAGTTCGTGCCCGGCTTTTAAATGTTTGGGCCTCCGGTATCACTCTCTATCTATCTCTCACTCACTCGGCGAAACACAACGTAAGTGTTGTTTCGCAGATGACGTGTTATTGTCATCAGTTTCCGATTGAAAGAGAAGGATGCCGCTCTACAGATTGAATAACGCTATCCCATTCTCACAACCTCAAAAAGATTGGGATAACACATCGTAATACTAAGGATTATTTCAAGTCTTGTTTTTTTTTGACATTTGAGGCTAAGCATATCGGAATTAATTTTAAGATCGATATGTACATGCTTGATATCATAACATTAAAAATATGTTTTTAATTTCGCGCTATCTATTTTAAAATCTTCTCTATTCGATGAACTGAAAAAATAAAAAAATAAATAAATTAACAGTAAATTTGTGATCAAGTACCATAGTTATGGCAAGTCGACTTTCGTGAATGGAGACATTCTGCAAATTTATCAAAACAAAATACATTTGAATCCCCACAGACCTCCTTTTAAAAAATCATTCCAGACGAAACCCAACCTTAACATACAATTAGGGACACTTGCACCAACTTCTTAAATGTGTTTAAATTGTATTTAAACATGATTTTCGATTGTCATTTTGTATTACAATTCAATTTAAACATATTTCAGAAGTTGGTGGAAGTGGAAGACTACGAATTAGAAGTGGAAGACTACGAATTAATTTTTCAAATCGGACCAGTAGTTCCTGAGATTAGTGCGTTCAAGCAAACAAACAAACAAACTCTTCAGCTTTATATATTAGTAATAGATGTAACGTGCACTTGCATGTACCTGTGAGATCACCCACCTTGCGTGATCCGCGAGCGAATGACGAACGCTTCCCGTGTTACAACATTTCTATTCTAATTTACGTATCGTTTAGTGTTGGTCTACTTTAGGTGTGTTGGCAAGGTCGCAATCGGATGTTATATTCTTCTAGGTTTGTTACTAAGCTTAGTTTTATTTCCTGGCAAGATGCTTCATTACTTATGGTTAAAGTATGAAGGTTGTAACTATGGAGTATATTATGGTTGAATTTCTAGCAACGGGCGACCACTAGTTGATATGATTTAGCTGATTTAGCAGTAGGTTACAAGTCTTAGTTTTATTTGACATAAATGACCTATTCTTCAGCTCATTATCTTTCTTTGTCTTTGTCTTTGACATCATCACCATAATAAGCTTGATCGTCTTTCATATTTGGCACACAATTTTCTTTAAGCTGTCATCCTGGCAATGGACTTTATCATGATCAAAACAAGTTGTCTGATGTAACAATGGCATTGCCTGTCTCTTTCATAACCATCATACGTTATTTTAAACTGCAGTACAGGAAGTCTGAACATTGATCATTGGCCTTACAGAAAACTGATTCATGAGAGATGCTTCTGTACTTAATTAAAGGATGTGTGCCAAATGCTTATGAGCTTCACATAATTGCCATAATTTTATGTAACGAGTTGCGTTTAATATCCTGATGCTTTAGGTTTAGGTTTACAAATGTTGTGAAAAGATATTTGGTTAATACAATTTTTTTTTTCAATATGGACTACTAGGTATTACCTTTTGAACGTCATTTTAACATTATAGACAGCCCCCAAAACTTCCTCACGATCTTATTCTCCCTTGCCCTTCCTACTATCGGACGACAAGAAGTACAAAAAAGTGACATCAATTTATGGTGGACATCCCGAAATCGCGAACGAAACGCTTTTAAGTACCATGCCTACCGCCGAAATGTGGAATGCTCTTCCCGAGTGGGTCTTTCCCGATAGATATAATGTAGGTGTCTTTAAATCACGAGTGAATCGTTTCTTCTAGGCAAGCGCGTTCCATTGTAAATTGCAGTGTGGCTTACTGGCGGTTAAGCGTAATTCGCATATCAAGAATGAAAAGCAGTTTATTAAAAACGCTACCAACCTCAATTTGAATTGGTTCAGATAAATAAGTAAAAGAAACACAATCAAATATATTGTATCAAGCAGAAGAAAAAGAAGTATGCAAGAATCGTAGCAAGTGGCGGTCTATAGTTGCTACCTATCCCTGTGGGAGAAGGTCGTGAGTGTATGTATGTCTGCATCAGAGTTTATCGATTTCAACAAAAATAGCTAATACTGTTCATCTTTTGCCCATGCCCGCTTAATATTCCCAAATATTACTGAATTCTTTAAAATTTTATTGCTTATTGGGGTACTGAGAAGATTTATTTGGATCATTTCCTCGTCTGGCAGGAGTGACGGCGCCGGCGCCCCTCAATTTTAAACGCCGCGCCACCCTCTGTCTCCTGGCTGACGGCCAGCTCGTCTCCTCCTCCATATCTTCATTCAGTGCTTACAAAGTTTCATCGGAAATTATTGCAACTGATAGTACTTGTTGTATCAATCGAAGTATATACAATAGTGTGAGTATCTGAGTATCAATATGTGAGGAAGGCTATAGGCTATATATCATCACGCTACGCGGACGAAGTTGCGGGCTGAAGCTAGTTTGTTATAAATTCGCGAATACCATCATAAATTATGCTCATGCGCAATTTGGTTTCAAATATATCCGTCTCAGCATCTCTTACAGCTGATTCGAGTCTAGTCTTATCGTCATCCACCCCCGCACTAATCCCACTGACGTCATCAGTTAATCGCTTATAAGACACGCCGAAAGTGTTAGAATATTCGAGGTCGATGCACGACTTGATATTAGTGTTTCGATTAATTTCTATTATTATATGTTTTACCTATCGTACGGTGTATTTCTAGTTGCTATGTCTATGTGATTAGCTTGTTTGTCTTCGTCGTCTAGCAGAAATTGGCTGAGATCTGCGGATTCACTCGTGTCATTATTTTTAATATATCTGATAATATTAGCGTAGCTCAGGAACGTATTCATCGCAGTTTTTAGGTCGCCAATAAATATTATTATAATAATAAATCCCTTATTTTCAGGCTTCTTTGGCTCATAGATTTTTAAAAGCGGCGGTAGCCTAATGGCTAGGTCGTCGGACTTTCAATCATGTTGTTGCCGGTTCGAAAGCCACCTATTGCACTACCGACGTGAACCCACTCGTAACACAAGCATTTAGCTTAGCACGAGGGGTTAACAAGAATACTAGTAATTGCTCGTAAGCTTTTATATAAAAAAAAGATACATACATACCTTACAAACTAATATTTATATTACTGTAATAATTATGTCAATGACTGTCGTTGTTTTAGTAATATAGAATTTTTTGTTACTGACGTCTTCATTAATGCATTTTAATCTTTCATCAATGCAATGCTTTTAGGTCCATTGTCGTATTGCAGTTAAAAATGAGGGCAAGTAAATTAGTGCCAAAATCCAGCACAAACTGTGGCACATTGTGGCTGGTTAGTTCTATTTCAGACATCTCGTCACATGTTGTAAATGTGGGTTGTGAAGTTTAGTTTAAATAGATATTAGTTAATTACCATTTCCTTACGAGTATTCAAAGATAGTCACATATTTCTTACGGTTTGGTCCAAAAGACGATACAGTTTTAGTTGAATAACGTATCTAACTTAAGGCCCACTTGCACCAAATTCTTAAATGTGTTTATGTCATATTTAAACACAATTTTTCATAGAAATTTCGTGTTTAAATACAATTTAAACACATTTCAGAATTTGGTGCAAGTGGGCCTAAGAGTCATTGCTAATGTAATAAAGAATCCCATAGACCCAATATACTGCCGTGGTAATCGAGGGGGCAGTAAGCCACCCGGTGGTCACCTTTGACTTACTGCTCTCTCGATTACCACGGCAGTATAGGGCTCAAAAGGAAGACATAAATTATGTTTGTAGTCGGCATGCGACCTACCTTACCGTCTTACCGAAGATTTTGACGACCTCTGTGGTATAGTGGTTCGAGTACCAGACTGCTGACCATGAGGTCGTGGGTTCGATTCCCACAGAACACAAAAAATTATGTGATGAATATAAGTGTTTGTGTTTGTCTGGGTGTTTCTTATGTATTATAAGTATGTATTTACAAAAAAAAAAGTATATAAGTATTATATCCATTATCTAGTACCCATATTACAAGCTCTGCTTAGTTTGGGACTAGATGGTGCTGTGTAAAAATGTCCTAGAAAATATTTTATTTATTTATTTATTATTTTCCGCACAAAGTGTTAGAATATGATTCTTCACGATCATCGGTAGTAAGACCTCTTGGGTTTGACTGGTTGGCGACCACCTATTATCGTGGTCGTTTGTCGTAAAGCATCTTGGTAAACTTATAAATAATCAAAAAGAGTTTTTTTAATTGAAGGATTTCATTAAAAAAACTTATTCTTGCAATTTTACTAGAAATTGTTTGTCGTACCCAGGCATGAAACAAATATTTATTTCTATACCATCATGGTTAAGTTCAAAATTTTGAAAATTCTGTGGTATTGCCATATTTTCCATATGGTGGTTCGTCAAAATCTATTAATTGCTTTTAGTATATCACACGAGGAGAACCAAGAAATCTCTCACAATATTTGTCGTGCTTGTTATGAATTTCGTCACGACTATAAAGCGGAGGCATTCCAAGATTTCAACAATGTTTGGCTAACATTAGTCACATGTCATTACTAGTTATTTCTGCGTGACCTAAATGAATCTGTGGCTATGAATGAACGACTTCCAAGAACTCTCCAATGTTTATAATTGGAATTTGCCAAAGGTCTGTCGGGTCATGTGTATCTGGCAAAAGTTATATTATATTTAGGGAGGTGATACAATTGGTACAATCTATTATTCACGATTATGTCAGTTAGGTGAGCTCTAAAAATAAGTGTTTGTGGCGTTTCAAGCTTCTAAATGCATTCGTAATGTTTTGGAAGATGGCAACAATGTGTGTTACGTCGTACTTTGTTCATTACTTTTGTAAAATTAATTTTAACTAGAAAAACGGGCTAGTGCGAGTCAGACTCGCGCATTGAGACTTCTGTACAAACATGCCGCTACCGTTGAAATATGAGGCATAGATGGCCGTATTTTTGTATTGCATCATTTGTTATTATTTTCAATTTAATTTAATCCACGCGTTCTTAATATAAAGGACCTTGACAGTCAGATTTTTTTTGTGAGATATAACTACAAACTAAGGAATTATAGAGTAATTGAATAGTGTTAGTTACTTTTCTATTAAAACATAGTATAATATTGTAAGTCGGAGGGTTGGATTCGAAATTAAAAACGTACCTACGACTTTTTAGTCTATGGTCATGTCACTGCAGTATACACGCTATGTCTTTCAGTTAATAAAATCAATTGCCTTTCATCTTGTACTAAAAGACACAACAAGGTATAAATCTCAGCAATATGGGCCTGTAGGCGTTTATAACTACGCTGCACTAATAAATAAAGTCGTGAAGATATGCCCCACTAATGTTTGCGCAGTAAACTTTCAAATTAAATGCTTTAGCGCGTGAGAGCCAGTTCCGCAGTTTCTGCGGATTTAGCAGTCTGTATTCCGTAGGGGATTTTAAGGCCCGGTATGCTTCAGCAACTTCTATGGTATTATATAGGTGTCCATATGCATTATTGTTTTTATTGTTGAAGTTGTCAATCGAGTAAACAACATCATAAAGTTATTTAGTGAAGGAAAAATTCGACGAAAGTGCGAAAGGCGCGCGAATGGGGCTCGTGGCTAAGAAATAACAATTTGATCTACTGATGTGCAAGGTTAAGCTGCACTCGCTACGGTCAGTGGGTGGATGGGTAACCATTCTGAGCACATCGAGTCCCCTCCGTGCCTCGAAGAGCACGAAAAGCCTTCACTTTCAGTTGTCATACGAACATCTTTAACAATTGTTAGTGGTAGTCAGAAGCCCAAAAAAGCCTGACAACCAGTCTATCCTCCGAATATCGTTTGCCCAGAAATTGGGTTGCTGAGGCCGATGGCAGTCGTGTAAACTTCAGCCGCATCTGGTTAGACTGGAAGTCGACCCCATCATATTTGGGAAAAGCCTCGCAAGATGATGATGTAGTAGAAATCGAGCCTTTGTCAAAAACCCGGGAGAAATCCAAATTCAGTCACCTAAACCCCAATAACACTTTTCTTTGCCTAGGAATCAAACCAAGGATCCTCCTCCTCCTGCTCCATTTAACCAATCAAGCCGTCTATTAGCGAGTGATAAATGCAGTTGCATGTTCGAACTAAACACTATTTCTGTATTCAAAATAATCACCAATTATATAAAATCATCTCGTTAGGATATCCACAACCCATCTAACACCTCTATAATTCTTCCAAGCGACTTTAACACTTAATTCGAAATCCACAGAGCATAAATTTGTATACACGCGACATCTTAAGCTCTCTGCACACGTTCAGTTGAATTTATGTCTACTTATAGATGAGGATATTTTATAAATAAAGTTATTTATATAGAAAAGTACCGTCAGCAACGTCGCCTACGCATATGAGTCTATTTATAAGAATTACTATAATGTTGGTATTCAGATCGTGTTGTCATGTCTCTGTGATTATGTCTAAGCTTCGATATTATTTATTTTTCAATAGCCAACAATAATAATTATCTAGATATAAAGGTAAAAACTAGTACGTTAGATTGCACGTTGGGACCAATCTCTGGCACTAATGATTGGTTTCTGAAAATATTATACATTCTATGGAAACATTTGCCTGAGAGATTGCTAGGCTGACGTTGTCGGTCTGAGTGCAGACCAGTGTAGCAGAGGGATAATCAATTTGCGACTTTAGTTTATACTAACATTTGCCCGCAGCTTCGCTCACATGAAGCTATATTAAGAGTAAAAATGAAAACCCAACATTTATGATCTCTTCTTTATATGGGTCTGTATACATCAGAGAGGTTCAATTAATTGAGATAAGAAGTTTACCAGTTTTTTAGTTGGAGCATATACTAGTTTTTGCGCCAACCCGTAACAAAAAACAGACAAGAATTTAAAAAATCACATTTACCCACTTGTTTTTTTTTATTTATCTTCAATGTCCAGACCCAGCTTTTTCACAATTTTATAATAGTAGAGATATTAAGAAGATTAAGCTTTTACAAGTGTTTATGAAACGTTATGATTCTAGTTGCACGGTTCCAAAAGGTTGATCCTATGGAGAAGAATCCGGCAAGAAACTCCATGGACACTCTTTTAAAATAAATGATGTTACAATCTTCACAGGTACAATATTGGGATAACAAAATGTGTGGACGTTGAAGGCTGTCCAAGTTTGACCGAAGGTTCACATTATTTCACATTATTTGAGAACCGAATGTCATTTAAGATGATAAATAAATAAAAGCACACAATCAAAGCATGAAATGAAGCCTAATGGCTAGGGCGTCGGACTTGCGATCATGGGGTTGCCGGTTCGAAACCCACCCATTGCACTACCGACGTGAACCCACTCGTAACACAAGCATTTAGCTTAGCACGAGGGGTTAAAAAGAATACTAGTAATGTGCGACCCACATTGCTGGTAAGCTTTTTCAAAAAGCGACAAATGAAAATTGAGTACCTTTCCTTTTTGAAGTCGGTTGAAAATGAACGTATCTATACGAGTGTAAAGATCGCAATATTTCGCAAGCATTTATATTCAGACAGCCGCCTACGACTCTGCCTACGGAATACATACTAACCCATTTTTCACGGCCCAATCTTACAAGTTGTATATGTTAGTGAAACGTTTTGTTTTTTTCTTTTATTTTCAAACCTATTGAGAATTCCTAGAAGATTTTATCATTGGTTTACGTAGAAGCTGCTGCTGACTAGTGTAATGGAGGTTTGAAAATCTCACCAATATTAGCGCACTCGCCTAAGCACGAACAACTATCGAATTCGTATCGTAAACTAATGAGTTTTTTTCTGCTACAAATCTCATACATACATACATAATTTCACATCTGTCTCCCATTGGGGTAGGCAGAGACTACACTTGCTACGATCCTGGCACACCACTTTCGCTTCATCTACGTTCATTAAGCTCCTCATACAAATTATTCTCGATTTCGATACGAATACGTTTTCGAAAGTGTTCGTGTTCATACAGATCTTGAGATACCTACATAATAACATACCATCACGTCTGTATTTCCCGAAGGGTATATCAGAAGTGTACCTACTAATCAGTTTTGCGCATTCAACAATTAAAATTTCAATCACACTCATTGTTTCCTTTTCTGTCAGCCGAACTATTCCTCTTAAGACTTTCCCCCACACTTTCAAAAAGAGTGTGACAAGATTTTTACAGGGCCGGCAACGCGCTAGTGATACCCCTAGGGTGCAAGCGTCCATAGGCTACGGTAACCGCTTACCATCGGACGGACCGTATGCTTGTTTACGACGTTAGTGATATGAAGAAAAACAATTAATCTCTTCTTTTTCTCTACTATTATAAAATTGTAAAATAGCTGTGTTTGTTACGGGTTGGAGCAAAAACATACATACATAAAGTCACACCTCTTTCCCGTCAGGGTAGGCAGAGACCACAGACTTCCACTTGCTATGATTCTGACATACCTCTTTAGCTTAGCTTCCACTAGCTTCTGCCCACGACTTCGTCCGCGTAGCCTGATGATATATAGCCTATAGCATTCCTCAATAAATGGGCTATCTAACGCTGAAAGAATTTTTCAAATCGGACCAGTAGTTCCTGAGATTAGCGCGTTCAAGTAAACAAACAAACAAGATCTTCAGCTTTATATATTCCTAGCTTCTGCCCGCGACTTCGTCCGCGTAGCGTAATGATATATAGCCTATAGCCTTCCTCACTAAATGGGCTATCTAACACTGAAATAATTTTTCAAATCCGACCAGTAGTTCCTGAGATTAGCGCGTTCAAGTAAACAAACAAACTAACAAACTCTTCAGCTTTATATATTAGTAGTATAGATTATACGATAAGATATCGCCTACCCACGGTAAAAGAATTAGCTTAAAATAGGTACTAAAAAATCAGAAACAATACCCTAAAGAAAATTAACTCGCTGAGCTAACTGGGTTCACCGCCCTTCCCCCTCATGACTGCCTTGCACATCATAAATGCGCGCGCGGTACTTGATCATTATTTTGCTGCGATGTTATTTTAAAACTGCGATATCTCCTAAGATATTCATTGAAATCCAATGATGTAAAGGGCACTTTTGTTTTAAATTAAATACTTCTGATGAAAAACGTATTAATTTGGATAAGGATTAATATCATGTTTATAAAAACACCTTCGCAAATAATGCATTTCGAATTTTAGAACAAAGTTAGCATAAAAAAGGTTATAGTGAGCCAACCTTAAAAGATAGACATATGCTGTCGCGGACTTTTTTTTAGAACTTTTAAAGAGGAACAATTCTGTCATAATTATATGATTTTTGCGAAACTTTAACCGTTTACGCAGCGCACGCATCGGAAGCTCTCAAAAGGAAAAAAAAACCCCGATTTTGAAACATTTTTCATTGGTGCTCCGCTCCTATTGGCCTTAGCGTGATGATATATAGCCTATAGCCTTACTCGATAAATGAGCTATCTATCACTGAAAGAATTTTTCAAATCGAACCAGTAGTTCCTGAGATTAGCGCGTTCAAGCAAACAAACAAACAAACAAACAAACAAACAAACTCTTCAGCTTTATATATTAGTAATAGAAGTATAGATTACTAGCTTCCGCCCGCGACTTCGTCCGCGTGGAATAGTTACTTAGTCTTAGCGGGATGATAGCCTATAGCCTTCCTCAATAAATGGACTATCTAACAACGAAAGATTTTTTCTAATCGGACCAATAGTTCCAGAGATTATCGCGTTCAAGCAAACTTGGCAGGTGGCACTTGACAGGTGGTAAGAAGATGATGATCCCCTTCAGCGGCTTGTAGTATGTTTTGATTGAAGCTCACTTCAAGATATAGCCAATATTGTTAGTTGATAATTGAGTATCCGAGCGGAACTTTAGTAAATTATGTCACGGGAACAGGAATAATAAAAGAACGCTAAATGAGGATATGTCCTTTAGAGCGTTTGTTGGGTCCGAGCGGACCCAAGCTCGCTCCGCTCGGATACAAAACAAACGCTCTAAAGGCTGATGAATAACGTATTTATTTGGATAAGGATTAATATAACATAACATAACATACCATCACGCCTGTATTCCCCGAAGGGTTAGGCAGAGGCGTACTAAAGTACACCCACAGTTTGCCGGTATGTTTAGGTCCCATGTAATAGGGGGCGAGCCTATTGCCATTAACCGGGCACAAATTCCTTACTTCGAGCTGCTAATGGGAATTTCATAGAAAAAACCCAATAACACTTTGTTCGACCTGGGAATCGAACCCAGGACCTCTAGCGTAACAGTCGCGCTCAGGACCACTTGGCTAATGAGGATTAATGTCATGTTTATAAAAACACCTTCGCAAATAATGCATTTGGAATTTTAGAACAAAGTTAGCATAAAAAAGGTTATAGTGAACCAACCTTAAAAGATAGACATATGCTGTCGCGGACTTTTTTTTAGAACTTTTAAAGAGGAACAATTCTGTCATATATAATTTTTGCGAAACTTTAACCGTTTACGCAGAGCACGCATCGGAAACTCTCAAAAGGAAAAATACCCGATTTTGAAACATTCTTCATTGATGCTCCGCTCCTATTGGTCTTAGCGTGATGATATATAGCCTATAGCCTTCCTCGATAAATGAGCTATCTAACACTGAAAGAATTTTTCAAATCGAACCAGTAGTTCCTGAGATTAGCGCGTTCAAGCAAACAAACAAACAAACAAACAAACTCTTCAGCTTTATATATTAGTATAGATAGAAGAGCGTCGATTTAGGGTACCTACTCTTGACCGAGCCATTTTTTAGAACATCAAAACGAGCAGAAACTACTGAATAAAGTTTCATTTTGTTATCACTGTTAGAAAGTATATAACTCCAACTTAAGATCTGGTGAACTTCTTATCTCAATTAATCTCAGCTTGACCTCTCTGATGTATACATACCCATACATATATACATACATACATAGCTTCAGGCGAGATTAAAAAATAATTGATTGAATTTCAATTGATTAATACCCAACACTATGTAGGTGCTAATGTAAATTCATAGTTCGCCGGAATCTTTAGATTTCATGCAATAGGGGGGAAGCTAACTTCCATTATCTGGGCACAAGTCCAAACTAGAGCTGCAACTTACTGCAACTTAGAAGCGGCGGTAGCCTAATGGCTAGGGCGCCTTGCAATTATGTTGTTACCGGTTCGAAACCCACCCATTGTACTACCGACGTAAACCCACTCGTAACACAAGCATTTTAGCTTAGCACGAGGGGTTAACAAGAATAAGCTTTTTTTTTACAAAAAAAAACAAGAAAACTAAGAATTTCATAGAAAAACCACAATAATACTTCTCAACCTGGGAATCAAACCCAGGACCTTAAGCGTGGCCGTCGTGTTTCACTATTGTGAAGTTACAACATCACTACCTTTACTTACCACATAGTATAAAACAAAGTTGCTATGCACGTCAGTCTGTTTTTAGAGAATGTGTATAGTGCATGCATATTATTAGTACGATGCACCCATGCGAAGAGGGAGCGGGTGTTACAATACCTAGTTTAAAATTCACATAAGTATTTTAAATGTAGAAGTATTTTGTCCATTTGCCTGTAACCATTTTACATCAACCGCTACACTTTTCTATAAAGTAGGCTGCCTTTCGTATAAAAAGATCTCGGATGGGAGTGAAATCGCGTGCGAGTTAGCACAATGTATCATGCTACACAGAAAAATTATAAACTAAATATTTTAAACTAAAATTGTAATTATAACATTGTATAATTGTATATAGTCTAAGTCTAATGGTACTAAACGTGACTAAGCTAGTCGTCCTGGGTTCGATTCCCAAGGCAAGAAAAGTCAATGTAAATTTATAGTTATTGGAAATATACTTAAGCTCAACATGCATTCAAATTGTGTAACTTTTCAGCCACAGAGAGACTTTTGTATCTGCGTTCACATATTCTCTCAAAATACGTGTGCCGTAAACCAGGGGCCCAATTCTGCTGTTTCAATTGAATCAGAATGGTCGTTCAATTGTACTAAATGACATAAAACACAGATTTCGTAGACAAAACCGTCAAAAATCAACAATTCTGAAGCCATGACAATTTTGACACTGTCTAACGGGCCCTGGCCGTAAGCAACACATCACTACACGAATCCATTCCAAATTCAAATGGTTCGGCTATAGACAATATAGATCCAAGTGATTCTGTTTGAGTGTTTGTTCGTGAAACAGAGCTGGCCTCAACCTTACTTCACTGACGAAAATAAACCATCACACGTCCGTTGCTAATCTGTCGCTAATTCTTTGGTTTGGTCTTGCCAAATGTATTATTAGAACGATAACCTGTCTCTCGCAGCACCTGATAGGTTCACTTTCGTTATCTGAAGGATTTTTGTATTCATAATGCCTCATTAATCTAGTGGTCTAGTGCGCTAGAGGTCCTGAGTTCGATTTCCAGGTCGAGCAGTCTTATTGGCGTTTTCTATGAAAGTCTCAGTAGCAGCTCGGAATTTGGAATTTATGCCCGGTTAATAGCAATAAGCTCGCCTATTACATGGGACCTAAATATACAAGCGAACTGTGGGTGTACCATAGTACACCTTTGCCTAACCCTTCGACTATAAAACTTATAAACGACTTTCCAAGCATTATCTATGTTAAGATTATAAAGTGATTTTAGTAAAGGAAAAAATCGACTGGTATGGCGGGTGGGACTTGCGGTGGCTTAGTGGTCATAGTGTCTTGTGTGTCTAACCAGAAGACGCAGGTTCGAATCCTGCCCGATACTCGAATTTTTCCTTCACAAAAATAACATAAATAGAGCTGATTAACAAAAAATAGGAATTTAAATTTATTAAATTAATTTTATGATCGACAGAGCGTTCTATATTTGTTTCCGACAGCCCGATACGCCTTTCAAATTCTAACACTCGTTTTGCCGGAAAGGGACAGAGCAACTCCTCTCGATTCACCCCAAAACAGTTAGCCTATTTGAATTATTTGTTCTTAAACGAAAAACTTTTATTTACTGACACTTCACTAAGCCTTCTTTGTAATAAATCCAACACAAGTCAACTACCTGGGGCCCTAGTCTGCTATTTCAATTGACTCAGAATGACCGTCCAATGGCACTAAATGACATAAGAAATGACAGATTTCATAGAGAAAACTGTCAAAAATCAACCAATAAGACGTCAATGAATCACAATTCTGACACAACTGAATAGTAGACTCGGCACCCTGGGAATTGAAACCGGGACTGGATAGTTAACTATACTTGATAATAAGATAGTTACTTTTTGTATACCACTAAGAAGACAAACAAGCATACGGCCCGCCTGATGGTAAGTGGTTACCGTAGCCTATGCACGCTTTCAACACCAGGGGAAAGACTCTCGCGTTGCCGACCTTGAAAAAATCTCGTCACACCCTTTTTGAGAAGGTGGATTAAATATTGAAGAATAGCTGGGCTGGCAGCATAGGAAACAATAAGTGTGGTGCTCAAACATTTTTTTGAAAATTCGCGCGCTTTTGGCAATTCAAAAGTAGGTATTACCTGTATTACTGGTCTAATAAATAAAACATTTGTCTTTGACTTTGAAACACCACCAGTCTCAACTACTAACACATCGCTTCCTCGCGGATCTCTGTGTTACTATAACTAATTTGAGGTTAACTATTTAAACACACATTCAAAGATCATATATACCGAATATATTTGTCCACACATAACATAACATACCATCACGCCTGTATTCCCCGAAGGGTTAGGCAGAGGCGTACTAATGTACACCCACAGTTCGCCGGTATGTTTAGGTCCCATGTAATAGGGGGCGAGCCTATTGCCATTAACCGGGCACAAATTCCAAACTCCGAGCTGCCACTGGGAATTTCATAGAAAAACCCAATAACACATTGCTCGACCTGGGAATCGAACCCAGGACCTCTAGCGTAGCAGTCGCGCTCAGGACCGCTTGGC
Source organism: Acronicta leporina (assembly GCA_947256265.1). NCBI lineage: Eukaryota > Metazoa > Arthropoda > Insecta > Lepidoptera > Noctuidae > Acronicta > Acronicta leporina. The sequence goes on along the minus strand of OX366518.1, from coordinate 1,583,576 downwards.
TGATGAGGCAGATATTTGTCCACACGTGCGATTAATATAAATTTATGTCACGTTAGCAGGTTATTTTATGACTACTGCGATCATATTGTGAAACTGGTTCTTCGTTCATTCTTCATATTCTTTGCTAACCTAAACTTTTAAAATCAATGGACTGTTTTACAAATTCAAGGCCTAATATACAAAAACAAACTCTTTAAAGTTATTAAAAGTCAGATATGTCCTGCCTCAATAGCCAAGTGGTCCTGACCGCGACTGCTACGCTAGAGGTCCTGGGTTCGATTCCCAGGTCGAGCAAAGTGTTATTTGGTTTTTCTATGAAATTCCCAGTAGCAGCTCGGAGTTAGGAATTTGTGCCCGGTTAATGGCAATAGGCTCGCCCCCTATTCCATGGGACCTAAACATACCGGCGAACTGTGGGTGTACATTAGTACGCCTCTGCCTAATCCTTCGGGGAATACAGGCGTGATGGTATGTTATGTTATGTCCTGCTGATGGTCGCGTTGTGTGTCACGTCGTGTTGTGGTCTAATATGGTTGAGTCGAACCACAGCCGATACACAAGTCATGCTCAGTTCTTACTTGCTGTAGCATTCCTTTTCTTTATTTAATGAAGAAATCTTACACATCAAGCTGCATAATTCTCAGTAACTATTTAAAACAAAGTTGTAAAGCTTAATATTGTAGATACATGATTTTTCTAAAAGGAGTATTTATAGCTATGGAGTTTCTTTTCGGCTCGTCTCCGTAATACCCACTATTTGGAACCCTGCACCTAGTTTTGAATTCAAAAGTACCTATTTTAGAGGTGGTCTTGAAATAAAACATTTTGACTTTGAAACATGCCGCATATTATGTACATAAACCCTTCGACTCCCAGCTCCCCTTTGACCAGATTGTCGGTCCATCTCGTCGGAGGCTATCATACCATATTGCCCCAACGATCATCTGTTCTACAAGCATGTCTAGTTCTATTCTAAACTCTATGTGGGATACATTGGAAAAAAATCTGACAGCTGTCACTTATCTACGCATTTACACGGAGTTTCATGACTAACAAAATGTCAATAGCCACTAAGCTGTCGTGATGAGGTCAATGTCCCTGTTCTCAGTTATTCTAAAATAGCACTTTCATAGGAAACTGGGAGAATGCGGTCACACACAGCGATGACTGACGACGGGCGACGGTCAAAACTCTTGGTCGATTTTATTACGTTTGTTTCACAATGAATGGGGCGTTTACCCTGATGAGTGTCTGAATACTTACATGGTTTTTGCCATGGCAGGAAACAAGTAGGTATTCTTCACCTGTGACAGGTTGTTACGTCATTGGCACCCTTCGACGTCATAGTTTGATTATGATACGAATATCTGTAAATAAATTAGGTGGGCAAGCAACTTGCTTTTATATTAGTGGAATTTTTTATTAGTAATTTTAACTGGCTCATTAGCCTAGTGGTCCTGAGCGCTCCTGCTACGCTAGAGGTCCTGAGTTCGATCCCTAGGTCCAGCAGTGTTATTTGGTTTTTATATGAAATTCCCAGTAGCAGCTTGAAGTTTGGGATTTGTGCCCGGTTAATGGCCATAGGCTCCCATTACATGGGACATAAACATACCGGGGAACTGTGGGTGTCTGTAGGTAAACTTCTGCCTAATCCTTCGGGTAATACAGGCGTGATGGTATGCTATGTTATAAAATTAGACCATAGTCTCTAAATAAGAATTGATTACATAAATAGTCGCGTCGCGTCGTCTTTTCCTTACAAAAATGCGTTCAATGCAGCGCTAGCTCGAGAATCTTTATTTCCCAGCGGTACAATGTCAGGACATAAGTATCTAGATATAATTTGCAAGGTCCAGGTCAACTCGTTTACATATAAACGCACGACAAACCCTTTTACGAGCTGGTTAGCCTTGGCAAAACGCAGGTTGATGTCATCCGTACAGGAATCCTACATGCAAGACATTATATGGCATTTTATAGTTCAGCCAACAGTCCATCTTAGATTGAGAAAGGTATTTTAACAAAACCTTTTTGGAAGGCACATAAGACTAGTGATTTCTTAGAGCTTTCATAGCAATACATGTAGGAGGACTAAAAAGTAGTAGCCTAATGGCTAGGACGTCGGAGATCGTGTGGTTGCCCGTTCGAAACCTAAGCATTGCACTAGCGGCATGAACCCACTCGTAACACAAGCATTTAGCTTATCACGAGGGGTTAACAAGAATACTAGTAACGTGCGACCCATATTGCGAAAAGATTTTTTAAACAGAAAACAAAACAGTGCACTAGCCAATCTTTCAAACTTGTTTGTCGTGGCTTACAATTCATGACATGAAATTACATAACGCCATAGGAACTAATAACATGACTACAGTATCATCAGAAAATGAACAATACATACTTACACAATTTCTGTGATAAATAACAATAATTTTACTATGTACACGTATTTTTTCAATGAGAAGATGGATCGCCTGATGGCACCCCCAACACCAGAGGAGTCTCAAGTGCGTTGCACGCCTTTTAAAAGGGTTTGAGCCTCCGGTGTCATCACACACTCGACGTAACATAACGCAAGCGCTGTTTCACGTCGGTTTTCTGTGAGGCCGCGGTATCACTCCGGTCGAGCTGACCCATTCGTGCCTAAGCATGGCTCTCCCACTGTAAATGTAAACGGTTATGTGTGAAAGTAATCTTTGACACGCAAGTCGTGTCCTCTGTATGAATTGGTTAAAACGAGTCAACCCTCATAGCAATACATACCTATATATAATGATTGCTCACCTCTTTAATTTAGGAGCAATGTGCCCTTGAGTGTTCAATTATATTAAAAAATCAATACAATCCACTTTTTTTAAAGCTTGCTTAAAATGCGGGTCGCACGTTACTAGTATTCTTGTTAACCGCTCGTGCTAAGCTAAATGCTTGTGTTACGAGTCGGTTCACGTAGGTAGTGCAATGGGCGGGTTTTGAATCGGCAACCACATGATCGCAAGTCCAACGCCCTAACCATTATGCTACAGTCGCTTTATAAATACGAATGTATCTGTTTGTTATCTTTTCATGCTTTGATTTCGATATATACTTATATCTAATACTAGCTTCTGCCCGCGGCTTCGCCCCCGTGGAATTCGGTCTGTCATCACATCCCACGGGAACGGGATAAAAAGTATCCTATGTCCGTCTCCTGGTTCTAAGCTCCCTCTCCACCATTTTCCATTTTCAGCCAAATCGGTTCAGCCGTTCTTAGGTTATAAATGGTGTAACTAACACGACTTTCTTTTATATATATAGATTTGATTCAAGCAGGATGAATGCCATACGCAAACTGATTAGGTAGAGTACTTATCGTTAACATATTATATTATCGTTATTTGCCGTAGCAAATGTAAGAACTATGTGGGTATTGACTGTAACTTTCAATAGATTAAAACTAAATTATAGGGGGGTATTAAACGGTATTAGTAGACTAATGTATTGTGATTAGGTTATCGCATGAAAATTAGCACTGCAGTACATGTACCTGCTGAATTTTTATTAGTTTGCGCATGCAACACTGAGGTCAACAAACTATAATATTAATAAATAAATAAATAGTTTATTATAAAAAGAGTTCAATACATTTTACTAATACTATCTTACAATTAAATTGAGCATGGTTTCATATATATGCCTGAACTAGGTGGAACCTGTGTTTCAGGCTAGGAAGAGCAAATCTTTTACAAATTAACAATTACAAATAAACTTAAATGAAAGTATCCTAAGTATTAATAGAGATAATTTACAACAAACCTGAGCTTGATATTGATAGCTACTTGGCTAATAATTCTTTTTTAATTCTCTTTCATGTACAATACAGGGTCGAAACTTTCAGCGGGGCAGTAGAGGGGAAGTATCTACCTTATTCGTTGCAGCTACACGAAAATGTACGGGAAAAGTTTTTTGCAATTTGTGACTTTTTGAGTACTCCAACAATAGTTGGTCCCATAGAAGTTTTTGATCAGTATTAGAAACAGGATCGATTGGCATCAAACAATGTTTTTGTGCAAAATGGCTATTTTCTTGCTAACTGTAATTTTTTTTATAAATCTGTGAACGGTGATCAGAATTCCATAAAAAATATGGATAGTCTCCTAAGACCATTTTCGTGTAGCTGCAACGGATAAGGCACTTCCCCTTACTGCCCCGCTGAAAGTTTCCACCCTGTATATGTCTTTAAAAATGTTTTAATGTTACTTCTTTTGTTCAAGTTCAAGTTCTTTATTTGCATTCATGTGTTACAAAGATGTTACAAAATATTGATCAGTTTCAACATGAATCCCGGTAAGGGTACAGCAATATAGTTAGTTAAAAGATAGGTACTTAATATTTTAATACATACATTCGTTTTCTAATTAATCTAATTGGTACATACAGTTCTGTTAAAATTTTAACTGAGCTTGAATATCAGCAGGAGTCTAGCTGGTTACAACAAAACGAGCGACTTGACTCAGACAGTTCATCTTTTTGTGTGTTTTAGCATTTTCCACGATAAGATTATAAAGTTATTTTAGTGAAGGAAAAATTCGACTTGCGGGCAGGATTCGAACCTGCGTCTTCTGGTTAGATACATCTAATAGTTAGGTCAGTTCGACCATAGAGTCTGGTGACCATTCTTAACACATCGAGACCCCTTCGTGCCTCGGAGAACACGTCTATCCTCCGAATATGGGTATTGACTAGAAATTGGGTTGAGGTGGTCTGATGGCAGTCGCTTCGTGTTAGATGCATCTGGTTAGTCAAAGTCAAAGTCAAAGTATTTATTGCTTCCATGTGTACATAATCTGGAAGCCAACTCCAATATACTTAGTTGGGAAAATAAGGTTCAGAATGTGATATCCGGTGACAGCGACCCTGACTAAATTTATTTCCTGTCGTAAGACCTTGACGGCTAGAAAATCCATTTCGTTTTGAAAACCTCATTGTGTTCATTATATATTATACTAGCTTCTGCCCGCGACTTCGTCCGCGTAGCGTGATGATATATAGCCTTATAGCCTTCCTCAATAAATGGGCTATCCAACACTGAAATAATTTTTCAAATCGGACCAGTAGTTCCTGAGTTTAGCGCGTTCAAGCAAACAAACAAACAAACTCTTCAGCTTTATATATTAGTATAGATTATAGGTGTAAGTGTATGAAGGCTTGTAATTCTATATTATTAACAGCGAGATAATGTTTATAAAAATCAAAATATTTTGACCAGTGTTCAGCTTTTTATAAATCTCCTAGATATAATCTGAAATCCATCAATGCGTCGTTAATTCAGCGCAGACTAAACGTCTCGCTTTAACATAAAACATTACACTCCAGAGTTCATTGTGGTCGGTTAAAAATAACTCTTGCTTATCCATACGTTATGTGGGTAACTAAATAAAGTACATTATGACTTTAGTTCATTTGTATTCGCCTTTAGCCTAGTGGTCCTGAGCGTGATTGCTACACAAACGTCCTGGGTCCGATTCCTGGGACAAATGTGCTTTTTGGGATTTGTAGCCGATCAATGACAACAGGCTCGCCCTCTATTAGGTACATGGGACCTAACCATACCTACCTACCTACCGGTGAACTGTGGCATGAGTACGCCTCTGCCTAACCCTTCGGGGAATATCGGCATGGTGTGTGTATTCATTGTACCGTCCATAACATCATGCCTGTATTCCCCGTAGGGTTAGGCAGAGGCGTAATTATAATAACATTTTTCTTCTCTTCTTTTGTAATTACATAGTGGATAAGTCGTAGGTACCTTGTAAATACATATTTTTACAAGGTACCTACGACTATACTAAGACTAGAAAATAAAATACTGTGCGACAACGTTTAAAAAAACATAGTTTATGAGGTGTTGTTGATACCATGGCCTCACAGAAAACAGGCGTGAAACAACACATACGTTGTGTTTCGCCGAGTGAGTGAGGATACCGGGCCCAAACCCTTTTAAACGGCGAGCAACGCACTTGCGTCTCCTCTGGTGTTGCGGGTGTCCATGGGCTGCGGTTATCGCTTACCATCAGGTGATCAGTCTGCTCGTTTGCCTCCCTATCACATAAAAAAAAACAGCGAGTGAGTGAGTGAATTAATGACTGTGATACTTCGATGTTATATCATTGAAGATGTAGGTACTTAACTTGTTATACGCAGAAACTCACGCTAGTTTAGAGAACTGGATCAACGGAAACAAACATATCTTGATTACTAATTACCTTGTTGAAACAAACTCACCACACATTTCCAGTAAATCCTGCCTATTCCCTACGTATCGGTCGCTCGTTTCCAGACGAACGTGACTGTTAGCCGTCTCAAAATCACGCGTCGTTCTGAAATGAAATACCTGCTTGCAACTAAGTTTAAAATTATAGATTATGTAATTATTTGTTTACTTTTTTGTAGACGAAATTATACGTGGGAGGACATATCATAGCTGCACATATCATATCATAAACTGCCTCATAAGCCAAGTGGCCCTGAGCGCGACTGCTACGCTAGAGGTCCTGGGTTCGACTTGGGTTTTTCTATGAAATTCCCAGTAGCAGCTCGGAGTTTGGAATTTGTGCCCGGTTAATGGCAATAGGCTCGCCCCCTATTACATGGGACCTAAACATACCGGCGAACTGTCGGTGTACATTAGTACGCCTCTGCCTAACCCTTCGGGGAATACAGGCGTGATGGATGTTGGTAGGACATATCATCCTCATTCTCCAAGCTTTTTGCCAACTATATTGGGGTTGGCTTCTAAACTAACCAGATGCGGCTGAATATCACACTTCGTTACCGATTTTTTATAGCAAACGAGCAGATGGATCGCCTGATGGTAAGAGATCACCGCCCGACACCCGCAATACCAGAGGAGTCACAAGTGCATTGAAGGTATTTTCACGTGGGAGAGCCATGCTTCGGCACGAATGGGCCAGCTCGACCGGAGTGATACCACGGCCTCACAGAAAACCGGCGTGAAACAACGCTTGCGTTGTGTTTCGCCGAGTGAGTTGAGGTTACCGGAGGCCCTTTTAAAGGCGGGCAGCGCACTTGCGACTCCTCTGGTATTGCGGGTGTCCATGGGCGGCGGTTATCGCTTACCATCAGGTGATCCGTTTGCTAGTTTGCCCCCCTATCCCATTAAAAAAAAAACGGGAGTACCTACGCTCTTTCCTCGAAGGTTTGGAGGTCATATTGGTCCAGAAATACCGCAGGCGAAGACAGTTCATTCCACAGTTTTGTTGTGCGAGGCAGAAAGTTTCTAGAGAAATGCACAGTTGTGGACTGCCAGCCATCAAGATGATGGGGATGGAACTGTTGTCGCGTATTTCGTTTTGTTATTCGGAGGATAGACTGGTTGTCAGGCTTTTTTGGGCTTCTGACTACCACTAACAAATGTCATAGATGTGTAGGTAGGGGAGTGTATAGGGGAGCAAACAAGCCGACGGGTCACCTGATGGTAAGCGCTAACCGTCGTCCATGGCCACCCGCAGCACTAGATGAGTCACAAGTGCGTTGCCCGCTTTTTAAAAGGCTTTGGGCCTCCGGTAACCTCACGCACTCGGCGAACCACAACGCAAGCGTTGCTTCACGCCGGTTTTCTATGAGGCCGTGGCTAGCATGGCTCTCTCACGTTTTTTTTACTTTATGTTATGAGTATAATTGAAATAAAACTAGGTACTATTTACGGATTTTATCGCATTGTATTGACATTAATTCCCTACAAGTATACCTTGGTACATTATTTGGTCGTGTACTTATACTTTGTATAGCTTCAAAGATCTAAAAGCTAAGTCTACAGAACATGTTGCTTGACCTAGCTCTAACAATACCAGCTCAGATTTCTAACGTACCTTTCTCGTCAGACCGGTTCGGCTATCTGCATTGTCTAGGTCTGGACGCACCGCTTATACGTAGGCGTTAAGATATGTCCGTCCTTTATTGTAAATATAAAGAACGGTGGGATGTGGATCGTTTTAAAACGGTTAAATTTGGATGGATACTTATTAGAACCCTTTAAATGTTAAAAATATTCCGATACTTACCTGAAATAATGCGAATGTTAGACACTGAATTAAAACTACTTTTTACGGATTTTATCAAGTTGTCAGACGTCCAACTCCTCAGTCTACTCGTGACCATGGATGCTGTAAACTCTTTGTTCGATTTGAGAATCGAACGCTGGATCTGTCACTTACCTTATACATGTAAATGATTTCTCTCGTTTTTACTCATACTTTAACATACGTACAGTATGATGATTTAACTAGTGAAAGTCTCTCATTACCAAGGTTCCTAGGAACGCGAAGCTCTTAGAATAATTCATGTATCAGGTGACTTAATAGAATTGCCTTTCCGGTTCCTATAAGGTGCGTTGATCTTACACTGGTCTGCTTTACTTCACAGAATCTGGCACATAACGCATAATTTCCCAACCTTTATATTGCAATGACCTACTAAATACTCAAAAAAATAAGCCAAAAATGATCACAGCGATCCTAGCGCCAACTAAAAAACATGAATGAATGTAACAATTAAAATTATATTTATAGCAGAACTAGAATAAGATTGATAAATATGTAAACTATAAAGAAAGAAAATTTGACACGCCTAGGTGTCAAAGTACCACATTACTGTCTTCGGTAAACAGACCCAGAAGACTGGCCGAACATTGCCACGTTGAATGGCAATTCTAATTCTTTAACTTCAGACACACCTTCAACATGACCAGAGGGTCATGCGAAGAGTCGATATGTCCCTTAGAAGATTGGCAGCGCCAGCAGACCCGAGCTTGGAAGACGAGATGAAGCAAAGTTATCGTCGCAAATTGCGTTCTAGATATACCAAAGGTCTTTATTTTTGCGGGAGGATTTTTTAATCGGGGATTACATCGAGGAGTGTCGGATTTTTACTCTATAAAACCACCACGGCGCGCAGCCACGATCAGCATAAGAAGGGGCACTGTGCCCCTATTAAAAGACCACCCTGTGCAACGCCTGTTAGGGGACATTCCTGAAGAGGCACATCCCCAAAGGCGTACCCAATTTCCATGGCTGTTAACTACTTACCAGCATTGATTAATCTTTTTTTTTTTTTAAAAGCTTACTAGTAATGTGGGTCACACATTACTAGTATTCTTGTTAACCCCTCGTGCTAAGCTAAATGCTTGTGTTACGAGTGGGTTTACGTCGGTAGTGCAATGGGTGGGGTTCGAACCGGCAACCACATGATCGCAAGTCCGACGCCCTAGACATTAGGCTACCGCCGCTTCAATTCAATTGTTACAAAAATGATTTTGGGGCCTAGGTCTCTTGATACTTATACTGGAAGAAATCGTGTGATCTATTCTCCACCGAGACCACACGGTGAAACATGGGATAACAGTGAATAAATAAATAAATTACTTGTCTTAATATAATCTGGTTTCAAGTTCCTGCGCGAGCGTTGATCTCGAACCAGCGCGAAAGTTTTATCTGGTTTTGTGTCACCGAATCGGGTCGCCAAGTATTGTACTTGAATGAGTACAGCACTTGTTTGTCCTCTGGTGTCGGGTCCATGTCCATGTCCATGGGCGGCGGTTATCGCTTACCATCAGGTGATCCGTTTGCTCGTTTGCCCCCCAATCCCATAAAAAAAAAAATAGTTTGTTGCCAATGTTTGCATAGGAAAAGAGGTAAAATGTACAGGGTATAAGTAACTAATATAATACAAAAATCTTGACTGACCTGACTATACTGTTTTTGGCTTGAACGATAGATTTCTGTATTCATTTATGGGTGGTCCCAGTCGTTCAAAGAAAAATATTAATATTAAACGGAACCGGCAACTGGGACCATGGTCCGAGTTAATCGTGACTCGTACCATGGTCCCAGTTGCTGGTTCCGTTCCAGTCGCCGAAAATGTATTATTGGCAAAGTAAGTACCAAGGCTCTTTTTTATAACTGAGTAACTGTTATAAATACTTACTTAACTTAGTGAAATGCTAATTGAGACTACACCTACATACTGTTTTATAGGGCAATATCGTAAGAACTTTGAAAACGTACAACTATTTGAACTCTTAAATACAAACCTTAAATTTCAGAAAGTACAGTTCAAAATACTTTGAAAATTGGATAAGAAAACTTAGTTTAATTTTGCTCAAACTAACATCGTTCTAAAGCTTAAGCGATAAAGTTTAAAATGTTTTGTAGACAGTAGAAGAAAAGTTGTCACAGGAAAAGTTCAAAGACCTCGGGTGCGCTAAGCTGGCGCGCGGCCTACCTACGACGAACTTTTTGCAATTTCTTAATATTTTATTAGTGCATACGGTATGCAGCCAGCATCAAATTAGCTTTAATTTATTATTACCTCTGATATTTACGGAACAATTTCGAGAAAAAGGCATTTTGAAAAGTTGTACTACAATGTAAAGATAAAAAGTAAAAGTCTATCTTTCTTACTAAAATAATTCTCGGAGGATAAGTTTATCCTTCACCTTTATCATCCTCTGTTGGTTTTGTGTCTGTATTAGTAAAAGTTTACTGGAAAAGTACTACCTAAGTGAAGTTGTTGAAAGATACCTAATAAATTCTATGCTTTGTACAGAGCTTTTCATACCTAAGAAACAATCGAAAATCCAGGTTATTTACGATGTGTTTTTTTTTTGAAAAATGTTAAAGTAAATAATTAACTGATCGACTTCGTACAGGAAACTAAAATGAGTAAAAGAAAGTATGAATTTGTCAAAAGCACAAAGTAGTTTCTTTTTGCACAAAATATTTTCAATTCAAATGATAATTACTACATACCATTATGCCTGTATTCCGCGAACAGTTAGGGAAAGGTGTATTAATACACCCACAGTTCGCCGTTATATTTAGGTTCCATGTAATAGTAGGCGAGCCTATAACCGGGCACAAATCCAAACTTCCAGCTGCTACTGAGAATGTTATTGAATAACAATATACTTTGCTTGACCTGGGAATCGAACACAGGACCTCTAGCATAGCAGTCGCGCTTGGGACCACTAGACGAATGAGGCATTACACTTTAATTATATCTATATTATGGGTCCTTTTTAGTATTTATTCGGCGTAATGAATCCGCACCTGCTGTATAAAATCTCAATTGCAAATACTTAGCACATACTATGCATATATGTAGTTTTATTTATATCGGTTAACTTAGCATCATTGAGGTCTAATAATAGCTATCGGCCATGAATATTACAAACGGGATATGTTACGAGATTACAATAATTTGTTTCCAATAAATATGACGCAGTTCATGAATAAAATAATTATATAAACAGTCACGTCATTGCTTTGATATTTTAATTAGTTGTCAATTACAGAAATGATTTATGTACATACACACACTTTCATAACAACACAATACCAACTTAACTAATGTCATAGAATACCTAGAAATATAATTTACAACAGCGACACAGGTTCACTTTCTACTGGCTGAACCCTGATTATAATAGGTCTGACGTAGTTTAAGGGATAGAATCTCTATCTATACTAAAATATAAAGCTGAAGAGTTTGTTTGTTTCTTTGTTTGCTTGCTTGAACGCGCTAATCTCAGGACCTACTAGTCCGATTTAAAAAATTCTTTCAGTGTCAGTTAGCCCATTTATTGAGGAAGGCTATAGGCTATATATCATCATGCTAATACTAAGTAACTATTCCACGTGGACGAAGTCGCGGGCGGAAGCTGTTTTATATAATTGTCGCCGAATTATTATTTAAATGTACAATGTTAACAGTGCAATATGTTCTGGTTTTTTATAATTTTTTTTTATTTTACAAAAGATTGAACTACGGTAAATCTTAAAACTCGGCAGGGTTAAAGTTTGAAATGTATCACCGCAGCTCATGGACACCCGCAACACCAGAGGAGTCACAAGTGCGTTGCCCGCTTTTTAAAAGTGTTTACTCACTCGGCGAAACATTGTGTTTCACGCCGGTTTTCTGGGAGGCCGTGGTATCACTCCGGTCGAGCCGGCCCATTCGTGCCGAAGCATGGCTATTGTTATTTTTTTATTTTTACCAACATATAAGTATATTACATTATATCATAAACCATTCTATAAATCTTAGGTTTTACCTCAGTAGATAAATGTTCAATAATAAAATAATAATCTTCTCTTTTATTTTAATCTTATTCTTTATTATAATATTCTCTATCGTAAAAATAAAAAGTACCAACTGTCTTTGTATTTCATTCTCTATACTTAGCTTTAATTAGAGAGTAAACTTAACGATTGTAGAGAGAAAGTGGCCTATTAACGAGAACAAGAGCTTGCTTGCTTGCTTGTTAATGTGCGGTACAGTCGCGAATCAAACCCACCAGAAATCTTATTATCATTTTTTTCTAATATTAGGCTAGTTGACTGACTAATTTTATGGTTTTATAAAAAAAAAATATCTACCATAAATAGAGCCGAACAAAAAAAACATTATCGGCTCGAAATTAAGAATGGTCTAACTAAGCATTTGTATTTTTTGCTAGACAGAGAGCGTAGTATATAGCACGTTGTGACGTCAAACCGTGTGTGCGCCATACAAATTCTCTACTGACATTTGTTTATTTGGAAAGAGACAGGGCGTCTCCTCTAATGTAAATCTCCACCGAAATCTTTAAACTAGTTAAAATATTTAAATTATTTTTTTCAGAATGTATTTATGATACATATCATTTTTCAATAGGACTTTACCGTTAATATCAATAAAAAAAATATATAAATAAAAAATCTTTTCGCATCGAACTCGACCTGCGTATAGAGGGCCTATTCCTAAAATATAAAATACTAGCTTCCGCCCGCGACTTCGTCCGCGTGGAATAGTTACTTAGACTTAGCGGGATGATAGCCTATAGCCTTCCTCAATAAATGGACTATCTAACACCGAAATATTTTTTCTAATCGGACCAATAGTTCCTGAGATTATCACGTTTAAGCAAACTTGGCAGGTGGCAGGAAGCTGAAGGGGATCCTCATCTCCTTACAGGTGGTAAGAAGATAATGATCCCCTTCAGCGGCTTGTAGTATGTTTTGATTGAAGCTCACCTCAAGATATAGCCAATATTGTTAGTTGATAATTGAGTATTGAGTATCCGAGCGGAACAAACGCTCTAAAATTTCCGACCTGAGTAAGATAAGAAACACCGAAACAATCTCTGAGAATCATGGTCTCCTTTAAAGTCTCGAGATAGTAACTTAGCATTACATTTTTGTGAGTGTCTGTAATATGACAGAAGTCCTCAAACTTTTTTATCTTGTCGACCATTTACCATATCTTTCGGTTTTGAGTAGAACTTATTCAATTTTAATTATTTGTAAAATTAAAACACAACCATTTAGATTTCAAGAACCCCAATTTTCTTTCCAGTGATATGTAGATAGTTCCCTTTTAGGTCGTTGTCGACCCCTGGGGTTGATATAGACTACTTTGGGTATCGCTAAGCTATGAGATAATCTGAATAATTAGATACTTTATAAGGCACTTAATCTCAAATGTATCAGTATTTATGACTATGATGACTAGGCGGGTAGTAATGGGGTTTTTGCACCAACCAAAAATACCGTATGGTATTTATTTATGGGCATTTATGCTTTATATTTCTTGGCTTACTAACTTCTCCTTATGTGGCCTTACGCCTCTGCCTAACTCTTCGGGGAATACAGCCGTGGTGGTATGTTGTGTAATAAAAAAAGATGTAAAAAATATGAGTAAGCCGCAATTAAGTACTCCTTCAACGCTCAAGTGGAACTAACACATTCACTAGTCACAGTGAACCAATTTGACAATTAGGATGCCAACAAATGGGTCACAGTCTGCTGCGTTGGAGGTCGCCTATCAAGGGCAGGGAACTTTGGCCCTTTGGCATCTGACAGGGACGCGAGATTGACGCGCTATTACGTGCGAAAGAGACGGGTGACAGATTGTATCAGCTGATTTTAGTCAGCGGGAAGTTAGAAACTTATAACGGAATTCGGTTATGGATGGCGATCTTGAACACCCCTTTCGACGATAGCATCATTGGGTTAATATAAATGTTTGAAAGCACAGTTAGGAAATTAGAAAGTCCGATGCAGGGAGATTGTAGCGTAGAGATATGTTTCAGGGCTTTTAGGTCTGCCTTCCAACATCGCCCATGATACATCTGACCTAAAAGACACACGCTTGGAGAACTTTAATTTAATAAGGGATGGGGCATCCACCCCGAACACACCACAAATGTACTGTGGGAGTACAGTAGGTAGTACAGGACTATTGTGAAATATAATATAACATACCATCACGCCTGTATTCTCCGAAGGGTTAGGCAGAGGCGTACTAATGTACACCCACAGTTCACCGGTATGTTTAGGTCCCATGTAACAGGCGGCGCGCCTATTGCCATTAAACGGGCACACATTCCAAACTCCGAGCTGCTACTGAGAATTTTACAGAAAAACCCAATCACACTTTGCTCGACCTGGGAATCGAACCCAAGATCTCTAGCGTAGCAATCGCGCTCAGGGCCACTAGGCTAATACGGCAGTTCGATATCACGGTGTTCTTTTACGACCCTTCTAGGTAGAATAGAGGATTGCAAAAGGATATCTTCAACTTGATAAGGGAAGCTTGTAAGAAGAATAAAAGCTGAAAGCATCAGGGATGAAGCCTGACGTAGTAAAGAAAATGTTATCAATTTTCTTCAAAACCTCATTCAATAATCACCTGAAACAAACAAACAAATAGAAAACAAATAACTTACAGACATTAGAACCAAAAATAGAGAGGATGATAAAAATAATTTTATAATTTTACTAGCTTATGCCCGCGGCTTCGCTCCCTTGAAGCTCAAAAACCAACAGTAATGATCTCTTCTATGTATGGGTCTCTCTATCTCAGGTTCCGTTTTATTATTTGAGATAAGAAGTATACCAGTTTTTAAGCTGGAGCACATACTTTCAGTGACAAGTGTAGCACAAACAGTGATAACAAAATTAATCTATTCTTTAGTTTTTGCGCCAACCCGTAACAAACAGACAAAACCTATTTTTTTTAATATCTTCAATGTACAGACACAGCTTTTTTACAATTTTATAATCATAGAGAAGGAGAATAACCGTATATAATTTTAATAACCGAATTTTCAATACAAACGTAATACCAAAATAAATCGTAATTCAAACACAATGTAATCAAAGTGTGTTATTATTCGGATTCCAATACCATATTTTAATCTAGTCCATATTACTAGGTTCCCGCTCTACCATTTCATCCAAAATACTTCACTGGAAATAAATTTTTATAAGTGAATGAAATTCTTGATAACTTTACCAAGTTTGGAACGATTTTCCGGTCGTTTATTTCCAGTGAAGTAGAACCACACGGTAGGAACCTAGATTACCGTATTTCAATCCAAATAATAACACAATTTAATATAATGTTGTTTGGATTACGATTTATATTGGTATTACGTTTCTGTAAGCAATTCAAACTCTGCTGGCCGCTTAATCTTCTCTAGATAATATTATATTATAAAATTGTAAAAAAGCTGTGTCTGGACATTGAAGATATTAAAAAAAAAGACAAGTAGGTTAGGGTATATAAACATCTCCGAACCCAAAAAGGTGATTTTTAAAATTCTTGTCTGTTTGTTACGGGTTGGCGCAAAAACTACTGAATAGATTTTAATTTTGTTATCACTGTTAGAAAGTATGTGCTCCAAATTAAAAACTGGTATACTTTTTATCTCAAATAATTAAACGGAACCTTAGATACAGCTTGACCTCTCTAATGTATAGAGACCCACACAAAGAAGAGGTCATCACTGTTGGTTTTTGAGCTTCAAGTGAGCGAAGCCGCGGGCATAGGCTAGTTACTTATAATCAAGTAATTCGTCTGTATTAAATCGCTGCAAAATTCAGTTCAAGATGCCTAATGAATGTAATATTTAAGTCAAGTTTATCCCACAAACCTTTTGACATTAAACTGCGGAGAATTCGAAACTGTCTCGGTGACTTAGAAAAGCTGCCTTGGGCAGGCTCTCATAAATTTAATGCCAATAACTGCCGTACGCTATAGAACGTAGCTTGCAATCGCAGTTAGCTTTTATTTGAGAGTTATCTATACTAAAATTATAAAGAGGAAAGATTTGTATGTAAGTATGTTTGTAACGAATTGGCTCAAAAAGAACTAGACCGATTTAAAAAAATATTTCACCATTTTGATTGCTATACTATTCCAGATTAACATAAGCTATAGAATATTTTGAAAAAAGCTTTCGCGAGTGAAGCCGGGGCGGGCCGCTAGTTACATATATTTTTGATTGATGAAATTAGTTTAATTTTAGTAATGTTAAAAATGAAAGTAACACATAACGCATGCCCGAGAAACCTCGTATATTTTTGATTGATGAAATTAGTTTAATTTTAGTAATGTTAAATATGAAAGTAACACATAACGCATGCCCGAGAAACCTCGAAATAGACACCAAAATCAATTAATTTAGAAAAATAAAGTCAGCCATTTTGGTATAATTTTCAAAATCAGCACACCGCGAAACCATGAAGTCGACACTCATATCAATTTGTTTAGAAAAACTAGTAAGTATGCCAATGAACCCGAACGATAAGTAATATCCAAACTATGTAGGATAGAGCCGTCAAGAACGTCTAAGAAGCGAACACATAACGCTTTTTCTTTACATGACGTTTTCTATCAGTTAACTCCTACCGCAAGCGGTTCGTACGAATTGATCTTACAAATGTTGTTATTAATGGGTTTCGCCTACTATTAATCTATGTTCCTATTTCAAAATTTCTTCCAAAATACATCACGGGATATAGTTGTAAGTGAATGTAATTTTTCATAACTTTACGAACTTTCGACCGATTTTCCGTTTGTTTATTTTCAGTGATTACCTAAAAGTAGGGAAAATGGTTATGTAGGAATTTAGGTTAACGGTATCCGAATCCCAATAATAGCACAATTTGATTAAACTCATACGCCTAGTGGTCCTGAGGGCGACTGCTACGCTGGAGGTCTTGGGTTCGATTCTCAGGTCGAGCAAAGTGTTACTGGGTTTTTATATGAAATTGGCAGTAGCAGACGGATCAGCTGATGGTAAGCGATTACAGCCACCAATGGACAACCGCAACACCAGAAAAGTCGCAAGTGCGTTGCCCGCCTTTTAAAAGGTTTGGGCCTCCGGTATCCACTCACTCGATGAAAAACAATACTTAGTTGTTTCACGCCGGTTTTCTGTGAGGCCGTGGTCTCACTCCAGTCGAGCCGGCCCATTAGTGCCGAAGCATGGCTCTCCCACGAAGAAAATCAAGAACATTTCTCAGTTAATTCGTTTAAACCTTTGACCACGTTACATAGTAAGCTTCACCGATACGATCGCGACACGACAACGTCGGTGTCCCGTTTCATACGAACATGGGGTTCCGTGACTGCGCCACATAAGCAGAGTTCAACGGACCACCTAAAAGAACATGGCTCCCACTACTTGAAATACTACGGTAATACTACTACTGCACGTAGTGGATGTTAGTTTTCTAATGTCGGTGAATATTGTACACTAATAATATTATAAATTTACATTTATTCTTTATTCATCCCACGGAGTTTTGACCTACATAAAAAAATCCTTGGACGACCCAATCAGTATGCTTGCTTTGTCCCAATATATAATTTAAATTATTTAAGTCCCGCTTCGTCCTATTTTATGTTCCTACTACTGCCCATGTTGTTTTTGTAAATGCGAAACTTTCTTTTTTGTACAGTCAGCAAAAAATGGGTTACGTATGATTAAATATTTAACATCAAACAATTATTTAAAACTCTGTTTTCTCCGCTATAGAAAATTTACTCGTATTATTTTTTTATAACACTCTTTAGCCACTCTTTGTAAGTTACATGGTAAGGCAGGGTAGGACCTACTATTGTACACAATGTACACCCACAGTTTGTAGGTCCTATGTAATAGGGGCCGAGCCTATTGTTGGGAATTTCATAAGAACACACATAACACCTCTCGACCTGGGAATTGAATCCAGGACCTATATGCGTGGCAGTTGCGCTTAGGATCACTAGACTAAAGAGGCAGTATTATATAATTATGTTTTCAAAATATACTTTTCGAAATATATAAGCTATGTAAGGTGTCACATACAATGGTATTACTTTTCCAAATTCCGTGGGAATTTCCCAAAATCCCACCTTAATGTACGATGTTATAAAATTTGCGAATTTCATGGAAAAATATCATAAAATTATAAAAACAGTTTTTTTACCTCTGAAAAATATATGTATCAGTTTTGGTTAAAAGATTTATATCTTATGCAGCTATACAAAGTTCATCAAAATAAAGGCATGTTATCATTTTCATACAGAAGCAGTTAAATTATAAGTTGACAATATCTAAAATATCTTACATAATTATTGATGAAGTAATCGCTTTACGTCATCTTTATTATCGTCTAGAGATAACACAATGATAGGTACGTACCTACACTATAATTAGACATAAAATAGTTTATTTACAAGACATAGTAACCCAGTTTTATGTACTGTGCTGTGTCATTATTTTCCTGTTTATTGTGAACCTGTTCAAATTGTGGAGATAAATATATGTTAGTTTCAGTAAGTTCATTTCCGCTTCAATGTGATTTTTTATTCTTTTCTGGATTTCTAAAACCTCTCATGATTTGAAAGCACCCCAAAGCTCCCTGTCATCGTCTAGTCGATGTCTACAACCACACGTGGAATCGCATAGCGCATGCGCAAACTCAAACCTCCAACTTAACGTCTAGTATCGAGCGAGCCTCCGTGCGGAGAGGTCATGTCGCAATGTCGGACGGCCGCGACTCCCCGTCGCAAAGCGGTCTTCGGGACCGTGTCCATTTCTTTGAGAAAGTATGGAGTGGACAATCTAGTAATGACACAGTGGATGCAACTACTGATGTAAGCGAAATAGAGAGACGTATAGAGCAGCGCAAGCGGCGTCCAGAGTCGCCGAAAATCGAAGTTAAACTTAAACATACCCGTGATACGGAATCACCTACAAAGACTTTTGAATCTTCTTTCCCCAACTTGAAGCTGAGACATGTGGAGCCCGCAGAGGAGCTCGAAAAGTTCGAGCGGCAGGTCGAGGAGGGCGACCTGGCTGCCGGCGTCCACTTCGTCAAATTCGAGCGGGTTGTTAAGAGGACTGTCACCGAAACCCGGAGTGAGGAGCGGGCGGAATCGCCCCAGCATGAGTGGTACACGGAGTATAAGCAACAAACCTGGCAATCTGGACCCAGGAAGGAATACCTGAGGAGCAAATCGGAATATGATTCACACATCGCAGAAATACGCGGTAAGTTAAAGCTCTGGCACAGTAACTAATGTATTTTGCCGAAAAAACTATATTCGTATATTTTTCAGAAAATCTTTTTTTCTTCGTTATCTCTATTATTTATTATTACGACTCTTGGTACTGCATTTTACCCAATTTTGATATAGGAGAAGGTCTTATTATGTTCTTGAACAACCAGCAAATGTCAGAAGTACACTTTGGCCTTGACAATCGACGGTTGTAAACAACTTAATTTGGTATTCTAATTTTAGTTTGGCTTGTTTGTGAACAAAATTGATAGATTCTTTACTTATGACTGTTTTAGGTGTAAATGACATCATTGCTAACGATTCGTAACTTGTTAATTAAATAATTTTTCATACAGACTTGGCCAATTAAAATTTCTTAATTGCTATTTTGATTAGATAAGATAATGCTAAATTTTCAAGTGCCCTTTGTATTATAATCTTAGTAGGTAGTTGTTTCATAGTGGATTTGGTTAGTCATACTGAATACAAATGTTTTACCAAATAGTTATTTTCTTATTAGGGATCGAAGTATCTTCTCTATCATCTATTCATCACTGGCCAAACCAATTTTATTTGGTTGAATGGTATTATTTTCTCACTCATTCACTATTATAATACCTTCTCTATTTCTATTAATCTATCCTTGAACATATAATACCGGTTTTTCTGTGTCCTTTTTTATAGTTTGACAAATAGGATCACTATTCTATTTAAACTAATATTTAACCACTAGATTCTAATCAGAATGTCAAATAGCCATTATATCCTTTTAGCTGATAAATATTTTATATGTGGTCTGCGTGACTGTAATACCGAGTAGCAGTATAAATTCTATCGTATTTCGTAATAAATATTCGAGTCATTGCGATCTTTATTGGTATCGATTCATAGGTCATCTAAAAGTTGTTTGTCATGAGTATTTCTGATACTATCACGCAGACTTTTATTGCGTCACTTTTCTTCCAAGCTCGAACATTATTAGGCAATGAAATACTGGCATTTTTGCAGCAACAGCACCGAAAATCTTAACTGAAACTATGTAGGTAGAGTTTCAAAAGATTGCTTTCTAGTAAATTTTGCCATCCTGCATATCTTTAAAGTAGATGTCATTTGTATGATCGTCAACCCTATCGCCACTTGCTGGATATAGCAACTGATATTTTGTTCTTGTTAGGTACTTCTATAGTCAGTCTTGTTAGCTTCTTACTCATCTGTGGATTTAGATGCGTGAATAAGTAATTTGTCTTGCTTAAAAAGAAAAAAACAATGCACTTAAAGATAGTGTATTGTGTTGTGACAGTGAATCACCCTTGCGAAGACGACTTAGAAGCTAATTGTGTGTCTCGGCAAACGTTTTAGTGAAACTAATTAGGTGTGTATAATGGAAGTTCAAGGTTGTAACGTCGGAGTTACAAAGTTGGAAGACTTAAGACGTGTTAAATTCAGTGTATATACATACCTTTTTCCTGAAGAGGCCTTTTGTAATAGGGGTTATTGTATTGTACAACATTGTTGGTTGGTTTTGTTTTTGCAGAAATTCAGATACAAATATGTTTTTTTATTGTTTCTCACTGATGGGCAAAGATATTCTATTTCTTTTTCTAAGCCTCTCAAACTTGCGCGACATTTGTCATGCTTGCCCCGCAGACATATCGAGATCGTCGTCCAACCTTCAGCTCGGGCGACCTCGAGAGCGTGTGGAGCTGTCCACTATCAAGCGTCCAGTCGGCTACATAATAATCTACTAATATCCAACCAGTTTCCTTCCATAATTACGAGTAAAAATTATCCGTATCCCGCTACAGCACAGAGAGAATTCATAAAAAAACAAACTGGTCTGACACTCCTTATACCTACATTACTTGCTGCGCTTCCTTTATCCGTAGGATGGCGCATTTCTGGTTTTACAAGACGTCTTGTGCATTGCCTACGCAATCTTTAGAATAGAAACCTGATTTTTGCAGTATGATGTTACTTGTATCAGTTACATGTTCGCGTTGTACTTATTTAAATAATATTAAGTATATATTATAAGTATTTAGAGATTATATTGTCTTGTCATTGATCGAGTTAGAACAGACTGGTGTTATTCTAGGGTGTATTCACTTACTAAAATTGGGAAGTGTTTTTTCGTGAAATAGCAATTTCAACGTTGAGATTAACACCTACATTATTATAATATTGGTTTGAAAATACTACATTCGTAACGCTATACAATACTATAGATAAAATTGATTTTGAATTTAGCTAATTATATACATACTAGCTTCTGCCCGCGACGCCGTCCGCGTAGCGTGATGATATATAGCCTATAGCCTTCCTCAATAAATGGGCTATCTAACACTGAAAGAATTTTTCAAATCGGACCAGTAGTTCCTGAGATTAGTTCCTATAAATTATGGGCCAATAAAGTCTACGGTCCAATATAACTATGCGCTAGTGCTACTTATGTAGTTGCTGGCATTTAGAGACTGCGGTTGCCGCTTACCTTCAGGTGCTCCGTATGCTTGTGATCTCATTACAATAAAAGAAGACTGAGGTAGGTAACGGGCTCACTGAAGCCACGGATCACCAGAATGAGTTAGGTTACGCAGATTTCCAGCGAAATCGGGAAAATCCAACCTCATCAATAACCAGTGATGAACCGTTTCTAATATGTAGCATAAGCATAGGCTATTTCTGCCAAAACTAGTCCTTCACTTTTCCAATTGTAATAATAGCTTGTTGCCTGTCAAACAGACAGACTTTCGCCTGTGACCTGATATTTACTGCATCGTTTAGTCCAGTTTCTCTTTCATTAAATTCGTCTCGGATTATATTGCAATTAGCTATACTTTGGATACATCAATCTTCATTGTTCGCGGTGTATTGTCTTATTCTAAGAATATTTATCTTACTTGTAAGTGTAGAACGTCATAAAGAGATGTATTTTTTATGCGAAATGTGTCTTTGAGTTGAAGATTTTGATAAATTGGTAAATTAATAACTTTAGTATTTTTTTATTATCTACTATTACACGGGACTTAAGCAAACTGTGGGTACACATTAGTACACCTCTGCCTAACCCTTTGGGAATACAGGTTGATTATATTATGTCCTATTTCAGGTCAACTTTGTAGTGAAATCATAAAAACTAATCAGTCAACTAGCCTATTGTCTTGTCATTTATTTTTTACAAGTTTTTATAAGTATTATAAAAATCACCACTGCAAAAGCTCTTGCAGACGCACAGTAATATCGACTGTACTTTCCCTAATTAACCGTAATTTTAACTGTGGGAGAGATGAGCCATGCTTCGGCAAGGATGGGCCGGCTCGACCGGAGTGATAACCACGGCCTCACAGAAAGCCGGCGTGAAACAACGCTTACGTTGTGTTTCGCCGAGTGAGGATACCGGAGGCCCAAACCCTTTTAGAAGGCCTGCAACGCACCTGTGACCCCTCTGGTATTACGGTTTCCATGGCCGGCGGTAATCGCTTACTATTAGGCGATCTGTCTGCTCCTTTGACCCCTATACCATAAATAAAAGAACCACCGAGCACCTTGATTGTGACAATGTGAACAACCTGTTGCTTATCCATTTCTTCAATCGTTATTCACGATGTGGTTGTTACTTGTTGCTTCTGCATTTTCTACGTTCAAGGTTTACTATTGTGGCATACAGCTGATACACTTTATTTTTCTTTCATACTAACCTTCACACTCGCCTCTTTTCACTCGACTACGAAAAAAGGAAGGGTAATGAGTTCTATGGATATTTGATCCTAGCTCAAAAACTATTCATCAGATTTTAACAAATGAGGTGTCGATTGATTCGGCTTTACAGTAATATGGTTATCTATAATAATATTATAAAGAGGAAAGATGTATGTGTGTATGTATATCTATACTCTATACTAATATTTAAAGCTGAAGAGTTTGTTTGTTTGCTTGAACGCGCTAATCTCAGGAACTACTGGTCCGATTTGAAAAATTATTTTAGTGTTAGATAGCCCATTTACTGAGGAAGGCTATAGGCTATATATCATCACGCTACGCGGACGACGTCGCGGGGAGAAGCTAGTAACAAATAAAATTAAATGTTTCTTCAATTTCAAAAATTCTTTCACCATTTGAATGCTACATTGTTCCAGATTAACATAGGCTATAGAATATTTTGAAAGAATTAGGGATTTCTCCAACCGTGCGAAGCCGGGGCGTGCCGTCAGTGGGCTATAAATATTTGAGATAATAAACCAATATGGCAAAAAAGGGAACCAAAAAATAATTCATTGATGCTTTGCGCTCTATTTTTAATGTGACACATATAATTATTTACCAATTACATTGTCGATATTTTCCATATCTAAGAAGATATATAATTTATTCCAATCAATTTGGAATTTCAGTATTAGTGTGGTAGAGATTAAATTCCTTTGCGATGCGTTGGTTCCAAATCTACTGTTTTATCTTATCTTACAGTTTTTTTATGGATTAGCAAAGCGATAAGTATTGCACTTGCCATCTAATTGTTTCGGTCTTGGCCGCAAACATTCTTATTGATATGAATTTCTGCAACAAAATGTGTGCAAATAACCCATAATAAAACTTTGCAGGTAAATCTGTGGTTTTGAGTTTAATTATGCATTTTTATTTATACAACCTGTAACAGAATATTTATTTATTTTATTTGGAATAACAAACAATTACATAATAATAATATACAAACAGTGAAACTTAAAACTAACAATTATGTAATCCACTACGTTATCCACAGTATACAATGTAATAATATGCGCTAAAAAGAAAAACAAAATATAAGAAGTCAGTTGAAAACTCTTTCGCCTGACATGGAACCTGACCTAGAACTCCATCATCACAGCAACATCCCTATGACTACCTCGTATCATTTTTATGCTTAAAAATAACACGAAGCAATCACAAAGATGTTGCTATGATTGACTTAAAATAATAATGTATGCCTAAGTGCTAACAATAAATTTATTAAAGTTATAAAAAAATTGATCAAGTTATAAAAAAAAAAAAAAATACAAAGCGTCTCATACCTATTAGTAATCATGGAGGTGATGAAAAGTCAAAATTATTGACCATAAGATAGGGAGAAAAGATCTATACCACTAAAGTTAAGCGCAAGATCTGAAAGTAGTTTTTTCAGAATCAACAGTGCTTTTAATATGCGGTTAATTTCCCCGAAAAAAACCATCTGTGGCTCGAGATAAGGAAAATTGGAACCTTTTTACACAAATTGTTATTGTGTGCGTGTATTGATCTGACTGTAGTGTGTGTTTTTTTTTCAATTTTCACGTTAAGACTATAAAGTTATTTTAGTTCCTAAAGGTAAAATTCGACTCGAAGGCAGGATTCGAACCTGCGTCTTCTGGTTAGATACACCAAACGATATGTGGTTCTTTCCTCAAAAGGCCATTTCAGATATTGCCCTGCATATTTTATCTAAGTATATTATAATACCTCCTTAAGTAATTTATTCAATGTTTCCGAGAAAATCTCCGATAAAATGGTTGCGCATGACTGAATAAGTTCGTGACATCACAAACCATGTGTAATCGCGTATTATAATTGGTGTGATGTCATTCACACAGTAAATTAGCACGGAGCTGAATAACAACTACCGCTGCTAGAAATTTTGTGTGAAGCATCCGCCCGGTATATTTAAAAGCCAATTTGTTGACGAGTTAACTTTTTAAATTGAACGAAACGAAGATGGACACTGTGCAGTCCTATAGAGGGCTTAAGGAATTGATAAAAAGGTCATGCGTTCAAATGATTGATGTCAACGTATTTAAAATATAACTGATTCATTACCCTGGTGATGAAATTCTCAGTAGCAGCTCGGAGTTTGAGATTTGTTTGGAAATAAGCTCGACCCCTATTACATGGGACCTAAACAATTAAACATACCTGCGAACTGTGGGTGCACATTAGTACGCCTCTACATAACCCCTCGTGGAATACAGGCGTGATGGTATGTACCTATATAAACATTTGATTCAAATCAGTTTCCATTCCTTTGCACTACGCAGTTACGCACATGCACACAACTACCTATATATAATTATGTAGAAGTTTCACATTCATTTGAAGGACAACAGCAAAGCAAAGTTGAATGTCAACAAAACATTGTGAAGCCAAGATAATATGTTCTATATATATCTTCCGTTAATTACTGCCTACTGATTACAAATGCTAATGGTAAGTCTAATTAGAGGCGGTCAAAAATAGCCTTATCAGCTTTAATAATTACCCTGCCTTATGAGAATTCCTGTGGTGACGGAATGAAGCATCTTATTACGTCATAGCACGTGTATGTTTTGGTTAGAGAAAATTTGGTTACAAATAGGTATACCTACATATATTTACGATTACACTCCTGGCAAAGACCTCCCCCTAGGGTTGCCAGATTTGCTGGCGTCGAATCCGGGACATAAAAACAAAACCGTAAGATTTTTTAAGGATTTTTTTATTAACATTTTGCGTATTTTATTTTTTTCGGCCATTTTGTCCCACATTTTAATTGTTGTCTCTGACTTAAAGTTTTTGAAAATTCCGGGACATTTTTCTGAATTCCGGGACATAATGCTTTCATTCCGGGACAATCCAGGTAGGTCCCAGCCGCCTGGCAACCTTACCTCCCGCTCATGTCTCCATCTCGATCCTGTGCGTAAAGGATAACATTTTCACGCTGTTTTTTGATCTGCCAAGACGTCAGTTATCGGTCTCAAGGCACCACTTAGTAGTAATTTTAGTACCTTTACCTTAGATAATAGTAGATATCTAAAACTAATTGAATTGTACTTTATAAACATTCTGAAAAATAGGACTCTATTTTCTGATATCAATAAACATTTCACGCAGTTCAATTCAATTAAGTTAATTGAACCTTATTGAAGTTTATCTATTAAATTTATTTGACTAGCTTGAAAAGTTAGTGGTTATGTAGCGTTTAATCGAGAGTAATTTCCTTTAACTGTTTATTAGATGAGTTAGTTTTGCTGAATTATTCATCGTCCTTTAAAAATACTTCTAGTTTTATACAAAAATGCATTATTTACTATCCCAATGGAAAGGTATAAAATCCATAAATATAAAATTGAATAGCCTATTTGTATGTACGCGCATAACTTCCGAACGACTGCACCGAATTGTATTATTTATTTTTTCGTCGTGTTCGTTATTGTCAGGAAAAGCTTTTTTAAAATATATTTTTTTTATACCGGCAATGTCGAAAAAAATTACGGAGGCGGAACTGCGCACAGGCCGCTATCTGAAATTTTTCAATATTTCAGGGTTAGTCTTATTTGAAAGTTGTTATTTTTAGCTACTGGAAGGTTAAAATTTTATAAAGAATCACCTGTATATGAGTATTACCTTTGCATTGAACTGCACCTGAAGTGTGCGCGCGCGCATCGCGGTTTTGAGATTTAGTTCACGGTTTAAACTAGCTTTACAATGTCATTTGTGGGTAGGTACCTATATGCTGATAATTGAGGTTATCAAATTATTTAAATTTAGAACTTTTAAAATTAAACTCAAATCATCTTGTTTTTCCGACTAACTTCCAATCTACCCTGAGCTAGGATTAAGTATATTTATGATATAATCATGTCAGAAAACCGGCGCTCTCATATCCTCGTCCCACGCTGCGTATGCACATAAAATATGCACATTTTCTGCTTTTATTTTGTTTAGAGTTCCAATGTAGCTGGCCTTGCATTTGGATTAGTTGCTTTTTTCAATATTATTTTTGAATATGGAAGTGGTTACTGGAGTTTTGAAAAATAACGATTTTATGGATTACTCTCTCTGTAGTCTAAAATATAGTACCTTAAAATATGTTTTTGGATCAATTAGTTTAAACCATTTTTTACCGATTTTTTGACAATTCGATGTTGTAAGTATATTGACAAGATCATACAGATTTAATACTAACCTTTTTTTAAATCTCTCTCGCTTGTTTTGATACGTTTTCAGTTTTTAAGATAATTGTACTTAACTCAATCAACAGCCCTGGATATTGCATATCCAGTCTTAGGATTAATCTATCTGATTTACTAATTTCTGAAGCTTACGCGAATATTAGACTTATTGAAATAAAACAACTCTACGGATTCTATCGCGTTATATTAGTACAAATCAAATCCAAAATAGGAATTTCATTATTTTGTACTAATATTACGCGATAGAATCCTATCGCGTAATATTATCCCGTAAAGTTGATTTATTTCAATAAAACTATTTCCTTCTCAAATTGAATTCAAATCCTTTCAAAAGTTTAGACATGAAAAGGTAACAAAAGACAGACAGACTTACCAGCTCATTAATAATACTAATATGGAAAAGTGCGTAATTAAGAGTGTCGGCTTACAGCTTGTCAAGTGAATATGTAATATGTCTATGAAGAATTTTATCTAAGGGCCTGTGCACACCACGCTTTTATTCTGCAAACGTCTACAGGCTGCGTCTGACTTGCGTGCGTATCGCTACAAACGTTAAAAAACGTGGTGTGCATAGGCCCTAAATAGCGGTGTAACTGTGTGTGTGAATAACTAGTGATACTGAATCTTTTATTTTCTTAATTAAAAACGTTGCCCCACACTAAAATCTTCTTTTTTAATCTTTGTCCCACACTAGGGTTTTCGTCTTATATCGTGGGTGCTTTTACAAACACAAAATCTCACCTACACAAACTCCCAGACCCGGAACAACTAGATAGTACACCCACAACATGTGACACAAAAGCCGATTGCTCAGCCATTACCCCAAACGTGTCGTCTAAAAAGTAACCACCATTTACCGGCTCTAAAACACAAGTGGTCACTCACGTAGCCACAAAATCACCATCACATGTAATGTCCCATTTAGGCCTGGAGACGGGTGTTGCCTAGTGAGGCGTATCACGTAACGCTCAACCACAACTATCGGTGCATTGGCTCCGCTCACGGACGCTCACGACTGTAAACTTGAACATGTGATATGGTGTGACGTTTATGTACCGCAGTTCCATGCGAATACAGGATGATATTCTGTATTTCTGATATTCTGAGGTAGAGGGAGAACAAAGAAAAGATGGATGGATTGTGTTAAGGCGATATGATGGGAAAGGGAGTGAATGGTGAGATGACGGCTGATAGGGATTAATGGAAGAAAAGGACATGCTGCGCCGATCCCAAATAGATTGGGACATGGGCAGGGAGAAGAAGAAGAAGCAGAAGATTCTGTACTTTACTTTTTGACGTGGGAGAGCCATGCTTCGGCACGAATGGGCCGGCTCGACCGGAGTGATACACCGGCCTCACAGAAAACCGTCGTGAAACAACGCTTGCGTTGTGTTTCGCCGAGTGAATGAGGTTATCGGAGGCCCAAACCCTTTTTCAGTATTCAGTATTCATTCATTTATTTTAAAAGGCGGGCAACGCACTTGTGACTCCTCTGGTGTAGCGGGTATCCATGGGCGGCGGTTATCGCTTACCATCAGATGATCCGTCTGCTCGTTTGCTCCCACTATTTCCACTATATTACGTGGTCTTGCATGCTACGTTCAATATAAGAAGCCTTCTCTAATTTTGAATATTCCATTTCAAATCCGCACCAGAAAATTATGTCGTGGTAGTACATATTAAAAGTCTTTGCTTTGGCCAAACAATGGTACAGGATAATAAATATGTATATGATAATATTGTTAAAAATGCAAATAACCAAGCGCTTACTTCGTGCTCAGGATATGAATAGACATCTAATGAGCTATTGTCAAAAGATCTAAGTAAAGAGACTGCAATTTAGGCTAATGTGCCTATGTTTATAGTGTAACTAGGTTTGCTCATGAGACTAGCCAGTTTCCACCATTGCAGTCTACTGAATTTAGCTGTCCCGACAGCTGCGCAGGTAAAATGGCAAATTGAAGTCAATTGACGACACGTTTCGTGAATCGGCTGAGCGATCGGCTTCAGCACCACGTGTTGTGGGTTCACAATCTCACATACAGGAGTAAAGGAAGTTGTTCCTGGCCAGACCAGGAACAACAACCGTTTGTGTATGTGAGAATTTGTGTTTGTAAAAGCACCCACGATACAGGACAAAACCCTAGTATGGGGCAAAGATAGAACTATATATCACCTATTATGTACCTACTTCATTTTTATTTGCCATCGTGATAATGAGTTGAATTTAATTCTGCGTTACTTCTTAGGTCTGCATCAAGTAGCCGGGAATATAACAATAGTAAACATAATTATACTATTTTTAGCTTTATTGCTTGTCAGCCGAGAGTAGTAACTTAAGCACTTTATTGTCTTCACTAATTAAGTTGTATTTAATGGTTAGTAGGATGGCTCGATTGGCTCAGTGTTTGAAAAATCGCCTGATGTGCTTAGAGCCACGGCATCGATACCCGCACGAAACAAATTGATAAATTTGACTGTACATTTAAGACTGAGAGCTTTTCTCGACGTAACAGTTCAACAATTTAGTTTACCCGTGACCATGGATGCTGTAAAGGATCCGGAACGTCGGGAATTAAATAATATCCATACAACGCGACAAAATTCTTAAAAAGTGGATTTACTTATCAATCATACTACAACTCGATCTGCCAGTAGGCTAGGAGTACGCATGCGTTAATGAAGTGATGTCATCCTGCGCGTGATTAACCAACTAGTGGTTATCACATGACCTTTATATCATTTATACCGACAGTAAAAATCAAGGTGATCTGTCTTTGGGGAAAATACATTATATTATTGGAATGTTGAAGATTCTGAGTGGAGAATGGATATTATTATAACACACGTGTATTGAGTTTTTGTCCCATAAGATGTGGGGTAAGCGCCTCAAATCATGTATTTAAATATACTTAAAAAAATCTGAAACAATATTAAAAAGTGGGACTAACAGAAAGTAAAATCGATCAATCCAATGACTCATACCATTGTCTACTGTGTTTTTACCACCATCGCCACCCCAAAACCTATGTGGAGGTTGTAAATAATAAATTACCTAATAGTGTATGGTTTACACTTCTAATTATAGTGCGTGTTTATATAATAACGACTGAATTTTATTCTGTCCCATACTATCCAGCATGTCCAAGTAAAAATAACTTTATATTCAAGATCACGAAGTACATTTTTTTATGGGATAGGGGGGCAAACGAGCAGACGGTCACCTGATTGTAAGCGATTACCGCCGCCCGTGGACACCCGCAACACCAGAAGAGTCGCAAGTGAGTTACCCGCGTTTTAAAAGGGTTTGGGCCTCCGGTATCCTCACTCACTCGGCGAAACACAACTTAAGTGTTGTTTCTTGTCGGTTTTCTGTGAGGCCGTTGTATCACTCCAGTCGAGCCGGCCCATTCGTGCCGAAGCATGGCTCTACCACGATTTTAAAACAACCTTCACCCAAAAAAAATCGCCCGTTTTACTGCCTAATATTTTTGCGTACTATCGAAAAATACTAAAACACAATTATCTTATCACATGAATAAATTCAAGTCCCGTATGTTTGTAAAAACCATTGAAACATATCACTTTTTCACAACAAAACAATTTTGTGTTAGCCCATGTCCTTGTACCAGTTACAATACCGCGGGTATATCTAAACATATGTATAGAACAGTAAGATATAGTACATGAATTATATTAGATTATATCATTCATGTACTATATTGTTTTACTATATTATATAGGTGACTAGCTTCTGCCCGCGACTTCGTGCGCGTAGCGTAATGATATATAGCCTATAGCCTTCCTCAATAAATGGGCTATCTAACACTGAAAGAATTATTCAAATCGGACCAGTAGTTCCTGATATTAGCTCGTTCAAGAAATCAAACAAACAAACTCTTCAGCTATAGATAATTGTGTAGTGTACAAGTATCTAGTACAGATGCCCATAATTCAGTCAATGCACCATCGAATCTATCTTCTGACGTTGTAAGAAAGCACCTCAATACATTTCTCCATCAATCAATATCTACATAAGCTAACAACGTGGGTGATATTGAAATGAAATGAAATGAAATGAAATGAAATGAAATGAAATGAAATGCTTTTATTTGCACGAAACATGGTAAATAATGTTGGTCGGAAAGTTACAGTCCTGCATGTTCCGCCAGCCATCTGGCATACAAAATTTTAATGTGAATTTATCATAATTAATTACATAAATTATATTAAGTACTCAATTATTCAATGTCAATTCTGAAAGTATTAACCATTTTCATTATAATCAGTAATGTAATGTCACAAGTAATAACAAATATGGTATCTATACATTAAAACATTTTACACAATTACTTCACATCCCAAAATTCTTTCATGTCATAAAAACAGTGTTCTGCTAACCAAGTGTGAAGTTGCACTTTAAATAATTTCAATGGGAGTTCTCTAATTGCCTTTGGTATCTTATTAAACACTTTTACTGTTATTATGTTGCAATTCCGTTGACATAGGGTTGTTTTACATTGTGGCAAACTTAATCTAGTGGGGTCCCTACTTGCAGATTGGAAATGTTTATATTTATCGAATTTTTCAAACATATCCGGATTAACCTTTACAAAAATTCCAACCTGCATAATAAACAGCCCGGTCAGGGTCAAAATTTTTAGTTTTTTGAATAACGGCCTACAAGAATCAAGTGGATGAGCGTTGCATATTGCTCTTATACACTTTTTCTGTACTAAGAACACCTTTATAACGTCTGTCGAGTTTCCCCAGAGTA
This sequence comes from Acronicta leporina, assembly GCA_947256265.1. Taxonomy (NCBI): domain Eukaryota; kingdom Metazoa; phylum Arthropoda; class Insecta; order Lepidoptera; family Noctuidae; genus Acronicta; species Acronicta leporina. The sequence continues at coordinate 1,551,473 of OX366518.1, read as the reverse complement.
AAAGACCGTACCGTAGAACCGATGCAACATAGCCGTGGTAGGCTATGAGTGCAGATTTTTCGTTTACCGTGCGCCTAAGTCGCTTTAATGCAAAAACGAAGCTATTTAATTTTGAACAAACACAACTGATGTGAGCCTTCCAGTTGCAATGTTGATCTATATTAATGCCTAGAAATTTGTAGGTATTTGTTATTTCTATCTTTTGCCCTCTACACACTACGTCATACTTACTTTCTATTGAATTATAATTGCGAAAATTTATACATTTAGTCTTAGAAATATTTGCCTTTAAATTGTTTTTAACTAACCAGTTGATTACCGAGTCGGCTGCTAAATTTATTAAATGACCATGGTTGTTTTGCAATGTCATATTTTTGTTTTCAGTAACTACAACTGACACGTCATCTGCAAAAAGAATGCAGTTGTGATCAATGGCTAGCGGCAAATCATTTATGTACAGCAGGAACAGTAACGGGCCCAAAATACTCCCCTGTGGTACGCCGCAGCCATTTGTTTTAAAAGTCGATCTGTACTGCTTTGATACCTTCAGTTCATTCAGTGAAGCTATTTCTACACATTGTCTGCGATTAGATAAGTAGCTTGTGATCCATTCTAGTGTTGGTCCTCTAATTCCATAGTTTTCACATTTAAGAATGAGCATTTTGTGGTTGACAAAATCAAAAGCCTTGCTCATGTCAAAGAATAACACTGATACAGGAGATCGTTTGTCGATTTGATCAACTACTTTTTTGACAAGAGTGTAAGCCGCCAAGGTCGTGGACTTTCCCTTCTGAAAGCCATTTTGTTCCTCTTTAATAACTTTGAATTTTAATAAATAATCACTAAGGCGATAGTGCATCATCTTTTCCAGGATTTTCGCCAAGATAGGGATTAATGTAATGGGACGATAATTATTTACGTTCATTTTATCGTCTTTCTTATGAAGAGGCTTTACATATTATTACACTTGTAGGCCTTACATAGACAGAAATCGTCGGACATTTTCCAGATGACTGCTTGTAAATGTCGAGGTAAATCGCTAATAAATACATTGGTTTGACAGCGAAACTAGTGTGTCGGTAGAAATCGACAAGAAATTGTAGGAATGATATCTAAGTAGGTGTAATATTTCAAGCGTGCTGGACGATCTAACTCAGAGATTCCCAAACTATTTTATCTTGTCGACCACGGCTTATTTTTCAGTTTTGGGATAGATTTGTATCTCCTTTGATTTTCTCTCCCTTGACAACAATGCTTAGTTGAATAAAGCGTATTTTCCGATGACCTAAAATGATGGTAAATTTGGCCAAAAGCAATGTTTGTGTGCAGCACAAGTATAGGAGAAATCCGAAAATAGTAATTTGATGTTACAAAGTTACTTTTGCAGTTGGGGAAATAACTCATTAGCATAGTGGTCTTAAACGCGACTACTACGCCAGAGTTCCTGGGTTCGATTCCTAGGTCGAGCAAAGTGTAATTGGGTTTTCCTAGCAGGCGTGATGTAACATTTTAACAAAGTAAAGTTTGTCCTTAGAGCAATATTTGGTCCTTTCATAGCTTATAAACTTTCAGTAATGTCAGTGGTATTGGTGCAAGTATCCAGTTTGTACGGAAACCTCGGTGCGAAGTCAGACTCGCACTTGCCTGTTTTTTTTTTAATTCGTCGCCCAATTAGTTACTTCTGTATTTGGCCTCAAGCCATAAATCAACTACGTAACTTAGGACTGATTGCTGGTTGCAAAATATCGGAACCATTCCAATGTTTTATATCTCAATGAATAATTTATTAATGACTAGCCGTGCCCCCAAATTTGTTCAAAATTGGTTGGGCCATTTTTGCATAACGATAGCAAGATGCTTTGCAAGAAGATAAGATAATTTTTGACCAATAGTAAAAAAAAGTTGCCCCTAATTAGAATTTTCTTCTGTATCTGTTGGTGCTCTTACAAACACCAATTCTCCCATACACAAACGCCCAGATCCGGAACACGTATCTACGTACAAATATTTGCTCCGTGTGGGGATCAAACCCATAACAAGGAAGCCGATCGCTCATCCACTACGTCGTCGAATAAAATATATACCTAGATTGGTCGACTCCTTGATGCGCTTACTCTATGTGGGATTAGTATTATTTTATAATTTTATAGTAGCAACATGATTATCAGAGAAAATTAATGTCGGTAGGACGGCTGTTTTCGGTTAGTTAGATTGGGTATTGGGACGGAGGAGAGTCGTTTTAAAAAAAGTTAAAAAAGGTGTTGTGAATTTAAAGGGGAAACAGAATAGTTGTCTACTCAAGGTGTTGAAATTTATCCCACACTACATTCATATGAATATTTTAGTAGGTCATAAATTTGTAAATAGAGGCAGGTTGCCGGTTTACGGTCTGTGCCCACCGTCAATTGGTATGTATGACTCATATTCCTCGCACAGGAAGAAGTACCTGCACTAATGTTATATAGACATCCTATTGTTTGTCAAGTTCGGCTCTGATTACAGAATTGATAACTCAATTGCTAGCAACATTCAAATATAATAGGACCTCCCAAAGGAAACGGCTTGGTGAATCTATCTATACTAATATATAAAGCTGAAGAGTTTGTTTGTTTGTATGTTTGTTTGTTTGTTTGTTTGTTTGCTTGAACGCGCTAATCTCAGGAACTACTGGTCCGATTTGAAAAATTCTTTCAGTGTTAGATAGCCCATTTATTGAGGAAGGCTATAGGCTATATATCATCACGCTACGCGGACGAAGTCGCGGGCAGAAGCTAGTACTAATATATAAAGCTGAAGAGTTTGTTTGTTTGTTTGCTTGAACGCGCTAATCTCAGGAACTAATGGTCCGATTTGAAAAATTCTTTCAGTGTTGGATAGCCCATTTATTGAGGAAGGCTAAGGCTATATATCATCACGCTACGCGGACGAAGTCGCGGGCAGAAGCTAGTGATTTTATATAATACTAGCTTCTGCGTCGGTCCGACTTGGTCATTAACCTTAACAGGATTTGTCAAGAAATTGTACCAGTGAATTATGTAACAACTTTCTTTTTAAAGCGTCCACGGAGTTTCTTGCCGGATTCTTCTCCATAGGATCAACTTTTTGGAACCGTGCAACTAGAATCATAAAGTTTCATTAATGCTTGCAAAAAATAAATCTTCGAAACACATACGAGTATAATAATAGACATTATAATATATATATTATAATATATATAATAATATACATTGTAACAGGCCGTTGTCTATAGGTAAAGAAGAAAGAAAGAAAGATAATTTATTTTCGCTCATAACCGAGCACAAGTTCTTTTTTTTTTTTTGCCAAAGGCCAATGTGTCAGTTAGACACTACAAAAATAACATAAACACAAATAAAAAATAAAATAAAAAAACAAATTATTACATCTGACAACACTGGCAAGTGCCAGCACTGCCAACAAAAATAATAAATACAAAAACAATAACAAACACAAAGGTACAATATAAATCTTGAAGAAAAACTAATATGGAGGGTCTTTATTAGAGCAACAGAAGCTAAAACGACATTTTTTGTCTATCTATAAAAACTATGTATTGCTGGATCAACTCTGGTGCATGTTTAATCTTAATATGCTAACTAGGAGTCGAGTCATAGTCAGTAAATCCTTTTGCGATGTAAGTAAAACCACGGGCAACAGCTTGTTTGATAAATAAAAATATTTGAACTTGAACTTGATTAAGCTGCGTTTGTAGAAGTCTTTACAAGAAAGAGTAAAACAACATACTACCTCTTTTGAGTGAACGAATATATCATTGATCCGACTTCCTACCATTAATAATTCCATCACCTTGGAAACTATATGTAACAAACAAGTTTTGTAGGTAGGAACATATCTTTAAATGTTTATAAATAAAACAGTTTCTTGCCCCATTTACGTGCTAAGATAAGCTGTGAACTAAAAACATTGTGCAATCAACCAATCGAGAGTGCAAGCTGCTCAAAAGTTTATCGAGAATGACTTGGCGTAATTTATCTTAGTTTTCGAGAAAATGTGCATACTTAGAAGACCAAGGGGAAGGAGCCCAATGCGTTGGTCCGACCAAATTCGCTCGACATGCAACTTCCAGCGAAATGGCGTAACATAGTTCAAATCAAATCAAATCAAATGTTTTTTATTTCAAATAAGCTATTTCAAGCGTTTATGAAACGTTGGTTATGATTCTAGTTGCACGGTTCCAAAAGGTCCTATGTAGAAGAATCCGGCAAGAAACTCCATGGACACTCTTTTGAAATAAAATAAGTTACAATCTTCATTGGTACAATATTGCGATAACAGGATGTGTGAACGTTGGAGGATGTCCAAGTTTGACCGAAGTCGACAATATTAAACGAGGATTCACATTATATGAGAACCCGATGTCATTTGTCAGTTAACATAAAACTGTTGCATAGAGATCACGACCTTCAGTAGTGAGGAGATCGACTCAAGGAGGAGGAGGAGCATACTATCACGCCTGTATTTCCAAAGGGTTAGGTAAAGGTGTAAATGTAAGCCAATAGTTTGCTGGTATATTTAGGACGTGAGTGCACAAATACCAAAATTCGAGCAGCTATTCAGGACATCATAGTATTACACTTTGCTCGATTTGGGAATGGAACCCTCTATCGTAACAGACACGATCACGAATAATTAAACTAATAAGCCGTCGAGATAAAATAAAACTTCAGGCCGACGAGACGATGTAGATGCTTTTCCAGACAACTAGCCAGCGAAAGTCACACTACGGTTCGGTTTATATATTTGGGGGAATTTTCTGAACATTTGGCAGAACCATGAGCTTTAAAAAAATATCTGTAAAAGTAGGATGACGATAAGAGTAGTAGCATTCATAAGTAGTAGCACTCACTACGTTATTCAAATAAGTAAGTCAAAGTTAATCCTAGGTTATATAACCCTGGCCGCTCAGCAATTTGATGGTGTAAAAAGGTGTTTTACGTATTTATTTAAAATACAATAGATAAATGAACCACACAGTTAAATTACATAGCGTCCATGACCTTGGGTTCCGCGTCGGCTGTTCGCTGTTTAATAGTTTTTTTACCCATTATAACCCAGACGTGCGTGGGAGTTGATCTATGGGAGATAAAACGGATCAGCATGAGTACATCTAAAAGCCTCGCTATGGTAAATTGCGCGTGTCATAGATAGTTTGTGTACATTTGAAGAAGGTTCCGAATTTACATAATAACACATATTAAATTAAAAGAGTAAAAGAGTGTCCATTGAGATTCTTGTCGGATTCTTCTCCATAGGATCAACTTTTTGGAATCGTAACGTTTCATAAATGCTTGCTGCGGTTTTGTTCTGATATCACTTTTCATAAGCCTAAAATCGTGTGCTAATGAAATTAATTAGACCAATAATTGGTTCGACGATAAAGGAAATAATCTTGACTTTACCTCTTGCTAAATTTTATCTGTTTACCGGTTTAGGCTTGAAAAATTATCAGACAAACAGATAAACAAGGTTACGTTCGGATGGATTTTAATAATATTTGAGAGGATAATGTCAAATATTTTTAAAGTTAAAGAAACATTTCGAAAGCTGTTATTGATGTATTGAAAGCGTTGACTATAGGCTTTAAACCTAGTCAAAGATTGAAAGTCAATAAGTATTTTTTTGATAAAAGTTAAAATAATATAAATTTGTTGATTTTGAAATTTCCTCATGATTTACATTCCGAGGTTTGTGAATATAATTCGCTCGAAGAAACCTACGTCGATAACCAAGAAACGCAATATACGATAAGTTTTGTTATTGATGCAATTAGTAACACTGAAATCAAGGCCAAGCGAATTTGTGGCTTGAAATTGTTTTATGTGTATAAATGAATCCGATCTAATATTAGATTTCAATATGAATTAAATATTTGTAACTGCCTCATTACTCTAGCCGTCCTAAAATGGACTGGTATGTTTAGAGGTTTTAGGTTCCCAGGTCAAGCAAAGTGTTATTCAGGTTTTCTATAAAATAACAATAACAGCTCGGAGTTTGGGATTGGTGCCCGGTTAATGGCAATAGGCTCGCCGCCTATTACATGGGATCTAAACATACCGGCGAACTGTGGGTGTACATTAGTACGCCTCTGCCTAACCATTCGGGGAGTACACGCTTGGTGGTATGATTATAAATTAAAATTTGTTGACCTTTCACAACATATTACTACGATTATCACAAAATCCTTAGATAGCTCAAATTACCTTTAAGAGAGTTTATATTTGCGTAAGTGCTAGAAATCAACAAATCATGGGTACTATTAAGTCTATCATACATTAAACATCATTTCAAGCTTGCCATTTCACTCTGATTCAGGTGTTATCCTTGTCTTCCATTGGGGTGACCTCACTGCTCTTGCGCAAGCAACCGGTCTAACTCTGTATGATGATCAAATGACATTTTATTGCCTTGTTTTTTTGTATGATAGTATAATTCTTCATAGCTCATTTTTGGCAATAAACTGATATTTATTTCGTCTCAAACTGATAAAAGAAGACTACATATAGAATTCTGATAGTTTTATTATTTTGTTATTCATTTTAGTATTTATTATTCAAAGTTGACCACTATTTCACAATTTTTAAAGCCATTTTTAGTGAGGTACTGGTTGAATTATTCCTCAATGCTGTATTCAAAAAACCTACTTGCTTTGATTCAATATTCAAACTTTTCGAAAAAAAAAAAAAAATTATAATAATATAGACATATAATGACTCCTGTAATATTTTCAAATTTTCGATAAAACGGTGTATTTTTTTGTAAATTCAAATTTAACTACTCAAAGTTGTAGTCGGTAGGTTTTTCAATGCTCCAAAGAATCGTTTGCATGTTTTTTGCTAATGGCGCTTACGGAATACTTGAGATGACTTAAAGTATGACGCCACTAAAAATAATGGATGCTCATTAGTGTCAAAATTATACTCAATCTCTTGTGTACAATATAAATATATATAAAAAAAACACAAATTGCATGAAGTTAAAACTATCGAAATCTCTTTTTCTTCTTTTAGGTACTATTATAAAATTTGAAAAAGATGTGTCTGTACATTGAAGATATTAAGAAATAAACAAGAGGGTTAGAGTAGGTATATAAACATTTCCGAACCCAAAAATTTGATTTTTAAAATTCTTGTCTGTTTGTCACGGGTTGGCGAAAAAACTACTGAATAAAAATTATGTTATCACTGTTAGAAAGTACTTATATATATGCTTGCATTAAAAAACTTGTGAACTTCTCATCTTAATTAATTGAACGGATCCTGAGATATAGCTTGACCTCTCTGATGTAGACCCTTACCAAGACGAAATCATCACTCCATCCAGGGATCCATTTTTAATCCTATTATGGCTTCATGTGAGCGAAATCACGGGAAAAAGCTAGTAATTCTATATAATATAATTCTTTATTGCCATAAAATGAGTTACAAGTTAGGTATAGGGAAACCCTGGCTCCAGATCTAGATTTAGAATACTTATCTGTGTTTCAATCATTGTCTTCTTCGCATAAATATATGGTGCATGTTATTTAATTCATGTGAACGAAGCCGCAGGCAAAAGCTAGTGTATATTATTGACACTGAAAATTGCTAGTTATGATTTATCGTGCCTTAAAAACGGTGTTTCTTTATTAAGTGTAGGTAGAACGAATTTGCTTTTCCTATTTAGCTACATGTCTACATGGCTACATGGTTACAAGAATGCCATCACAACTATTTCTAAATCCAAGTTCTAACTAGAAAAACCTGTAATAGATAGATAAAAGCCTACCCATTATATAAATAGCTTTAAACTTACTAAACACGATTCGGAATCAATAATATTGCGTGCGCCCACGCAAGCGTTATCCTTAAAAAATACACCAAGAATAACATCATCGTTACAAAAGAAACCTTTACTTGAAGCGTTTAAGGTTGATTTTGGAGTGATTTCGAAATTTCGACCTTAAAAGTCCAGACGCTCTGTGGCTGGAATTCAAAATGGAAGATAAAAGTGGAATGTTGCGCTATCTGTGCTCTTGCGCATTGTGCATAATGTTGTTTAAGGATAATGCACCTATTTATATAATCTATTGGTGTAATGAAATGTTAACAAGCCATTATAAGTAAGTGTTTACGTTTAAAATGTTGACATAACTTCATTTATATGGTTTTATCGTGATAAATATAGTTTGATAAGCATTTTGGGAGTGCAGGTAGTGTAAATGAATGTGCAGGGACAGAGGGGTAGAGAGAGACCAAAGAAAAGATAGATGAATTGTGTTAAGGCCGATATGATGGGAAAGGGAGTGAATGATGTAACGATGGCTGACAGGGATGAAAGGAAGAAATACATGCTGCGCCGACCCCAAATAAATTGGGACAAGGGTAGGAAGAAGAAGAAGAAGGTATTTTGGGAGTGGTTTATTGGGACAAAGTCAAATTTGTTCAATGTGTAAGAAACTATTCGTTTGAGTGTGACTAAAAAGAGGATATAAAGCAAAATGTATGTATACATTATCTTAAGATATTGAGGAACGTACAAATGTTTAATAGTAGATTTTTATTGAGCAAAAACCTTAGAGTATGTCACCAATGTCCATTGGACATTGGTAACATACTCTAAGGTTTTTGCAATTTTATTATATTTTATTATATTCATTAAGTATATCAAATTATGTACCAATGTCATCAATACATTATTTCTTTACAACACAAGGTGAAGAGGTCATGATTTTTAAGGTTACACTATATTATACCATCACGCCTGTATTCCCCGAAGGGTTAGGCAGAGGCGTACTAATGTACACCCACAGTTCGCCGGTATGTATAGGTCCCATGTAATAGGGGGCGAGCCTATTGCCATTTACCGGGCACAAATTCCAAACTCCGAGCTGCTACTGGGAATTTCATAGAAAAAACCAATATTATATTTCATTATTTTGTGCAGCACTTAGCATATACCTACTGGATTTCTGGGAACATCAAAATTCTTTGTCCAATACAGTACCTTTGCAAGAGATAGCCTCAGAGAATAAAATTTTATGACAACGTAGCGAGGTAATCAGGGTTTTATTTTAGTATTTTTTAACGGCGGCGGTACCCTAATGGCTAGGGTGTCGGACTTGCGATCATGTGGTTGCTGTTGCGAAACACACCCATTGCACTACCGACGTGAACCCACTCGTAACACAAGCATTTAGCTTAGCATTCAGAGGGGTCAACAAGAATACTAGTAATGTAAGACCCTCATTGCTAGTAAGTATTAAAAAAATTGTATCTTGTCCATTACCAGAGACCCCTGTAACACAGGATTCTCCTAGCACAGGGGTCATTGAACATTTTTGTGTACAAGTTATATACTTACTTTAAGTGTCACCTGTATCTGTGTACTTCTTTATGTCAAATAAACTATTTCATTTCAACTATTTCATTTCATTATTTACTAAAACTCATAACCTAAAGCGAACTAGGCAATAATAAAAAAGCAACATGAGCAGTATCTATCTAGGTATACATACATACAAGTCAACCTTGCACATGTATGTATGTTGAATAACTTTATAAACAACTTAAAAAACAAGATGCAACGGAAATGACAATGTGATTCGTTTTGCTCTTATGGCGTGCCTTTGATGACCTGTTTGGTATTGCTATAGGTATTACATTCAACATTTTTGTTTTATAATCTTCAGGAGTACCGATATAGGTCAAATATGACCAAATACTCAGAAGCTACTAAATTTTAAGACTTTTTAGTCTCGTATTGACTCTGCCCCTATAAGTCACAATAACTTTGAAGGCACGAGATTAAAATTTGATAGTTGTCTCTTTGTAGAAAAGCCAGACTAAAGAAATTGGAAGTCGCATCGAAAATGCCTGACATCTATTGGATCATCAAAGTCCGTATGAAGGGTAATCTTAGAATAGAATAATCTTTAATGTACACAATAAGAGAAACCAACATACATACCGATTTTTAAAACTAAGGGTAAAATGGCGGTCTTATCGCTAATAGGGTTATCTACCAGACAACATTTCTTCTTTCTGATCTGAGATCTTAGTCCATTTCAAAAGTGGAGACTCATGGTCGTGTGCATTCTTCTCAATCAAATATGGTCTTTTACAAATCATTTAAGGTCCACGCTCGAGGTTTACCAAAGCATTGGAGAAGAGTATTCTGGGTATAAAACATATAGACCGGGATATGAATAACATCATCTCAACTTATGTAACAGAAGTCACTCGGAAAGTTGACACGCTGAATTTGAACTGGAGATACATCAGTAGCATATCTAGAAAGGAAAGTGTAGTGAGGCAGACTCAAGCGGAGATGAGTGAGGTTGTCCAAAAAAAAACTGGTTCTTATAGGCAGTAGAGATAAAGGAGTGGAAGAAGAGTAGGCAGGCCTCTGTTGTTATGATTTTAATAATATTGGTTATAATATTGCTGTTTTCATCTACGAAGATCCTTACAAAGAGCTAGATTGACCTGATTCCCAGGACAACATGGCGATGTTTTTTATATTGACCTAGTCGAAGAGTCGTGTGTCGTTTATTTTATACAATGTTAATGCGTTACGTAAATGTTCACTTACCTTGATGACCTCATGGCATCTGTCATTCAAATTCTATCTAACAAGCGAAAATAAACTGTATTTGTACCACACATAGTATGTTTTGGAGTGTAAACCATAATATATTCGGATGTCGAGCTGAATTCCAAATTAAAATTTGCAATAACGCAACGAATTGATTATATCAGCGTATAAATAATATGTATTTAGTATTTTTCTGTCATCGTTTATTACATTAACGACTGTACAAACTTAGGTATTTGTTTTAGTTTTCTTGGGTTTCTGCTTCGTGCTTTCTTTTTCTGATGTTTTGTTATAATTCTGCGAATCTGACTATTTTATTACAACAGACTGAAATCCACAGAAAATATGACTGTCTATCCCCCAAGAGTCTGGATGAAACAGATCCAAGAAAAGTATCTCTAATAGAAGTAATATACCTCCATCTAGCCTGTCTAATTATACAAACAGAAGTACGTATACAAATGTAAACCAACAGTTCACTATTGTTTTTAGGTCCCATATGATAGGGGGCGAGTCTATTCCTACTCCGAGCTGCTTTTAATGATTTAGGAAACTCAATAACACTGTAGGAATCGTTTAATCATTTATTTATTTGCTTAATCTGGGAATCGAGTACCTTTTTGTTTTGTAAGGTATAGGAGGAAATCGAGCAGTGGGATCACCTGATGGCAAGCGGTTATCGCCGCCCATAGACACCCACAACACCAGAGGAGTCGCAAGTGCGTTACCCGCCTTTTAAAAGGGTTTGGGTCTCCGGTATCCTTACTCACTTGGCGAAACACAACGTACTTATGTTTATTCACGGCGAATTTATGTGTGGTCACGTTATATACATGTCAAATAGCAACTGTTCTTATGAATAATGTTAGAATGTTATTTTTCTATTGTGTCTTTGTGATCCTCTATGACAATCTTTATTCAACGCGACTTGGGCGTATATGTGAACCTGAACTTGATTGATAAACTACCGTTACATGCGTAGGAGTCATTCTCCGACATGTTTTGCGGATCATTGTCGTTCGTTGCCAACTGAAAACGGGTTTTAGGAGGGACCGGAATTAAATAGTGCGATTTATGATGGTACTTACGGTCGCCAGCACGATATCCAAAACGAATTCTTCAATCGATTTTCAATTTAATAGCAAAACAGTGGAGTTTATTATCCATTGGGGAAATGTTTGTGTTAACTTGATGTATCACCTGTACTTGTAACAAATGATGTTTATGGATATTTCTGTAAATATGTAATCAATGGAACCAAAATTATAGTATAAATCGTAGTTTAACAGGAATTCTTACTTTATATGTAGATTAAAAACTATAATATTGTTGAAGGTTTTAATTTTTAAAACGATACAAACTAAATGCAGGAATTTCAATTAGAGTAATTCATTTAAAGAGTATACACATTATCCTTTCATTACATTAAATCATAGCGAACTTGACACTACCGTATTTCAAAGAAGGAATATAAAATTGGATAATCATTGGACGGAAAAGAGAAAAGATGAAAAGGAAGAATGTTTTTTTAGGAAAGAAAGGAGTTGCGTTATGAAAGATAGAAAAGAAAGAATGCATAAGGAGGTTAATGAACGTAGATGAAGCGAAAGGATCGTAGCAAGAGGAAATCTATAGTCTCTGCCTACCATAATGGGTGTTAGGCTTGAGAATATGTTCAAAGTTCAAAGTTCAAATGTTTTTATTTCAAATAAGCTTTTACAAGCGTTTTTGAAACGTTATGATTCTAGTTGCACGGTTCCAAAAGGTCGATCCTATGGAGAAGAATCCGGCAAGATGTTTAGATGTATATGATTTGAATAGATAATAATATGATAATATAGATGATATTTTTTAAATTAAAGCGTAAGAAGTACCTTATATCTAGCCTGTCGTTAATTGGGAGGGGCTCAGGGCTACCACTAAAGGAACACAGTTTTATGATGATGAATTAATAATACCATGCGACTATTTCATATATCAAGCCTAAGATAAGATTCATATCAAGTTACCAAAACACAATGTTATCTACGTATATCTAATACAAATATTAGCAGATAAAGAGGCGACCTTTCTAAATGAAGCGATTACATAATCTGTCTCCAAGTCTTATCTATTTTATTTGTGGATAAAGGTTAGCGAATATATAACATAAATATATAAATTAGAAGACATAATTTAGTTTGCAGGGGAAAATCTCTGACAAGAATAATAAATTAGTTTTCAAGTATTAGGGCACTTGCACCAACTTCTTAAATGTGTTAAAATTGTATTTAAACTCAATTTTCTATTGTCATTTTGTGTTTAAATTCAATTTAAACATATATCAGAAGTTGGTGCAAGTGGCCCTTAGTTTATGCCAAATTCGTTAAGTTTGCACTGCATTCTCAAACAATCTGACGCTTATCAATAATGTGCTAACATTATTCTGTTCCGGTTTAAAGACTAACGTAGTCAATGAAATTACAGTTGCCTTAATCGTGAGGCCTCCTTTGCGGCCTCACAATAGCAATAGTATTGCTGGCATCTACAGGCTGCGGTTGCCGCTTACCATCGGACTATAGCTGTTATTGTATGATTGTCATCCTATAACAATAAAATAAATCTCTAATTAACTCACGTGTCTTCATTTTGGGACCTCAGTTGTCTACATTATTGTTCAATCTGAAACACAATAATATTAGCACATACCTACATTATTGTTTAGCTATTGTTAGCGAACTCTGTACTGTATATACCATGTCTTTTTTGTTTCTCTGTGTAGGCATGATTGATATTCCTTACTGGTATAAGAATGAATGAAAATTGTGTATTGTCTCCGTCGCGTCGGTTGTGTATGAAGAGTGAAGATTGTAGGCGGAGAGATGGATTTTATTTGCTATTGTACTGTTATGTTCCGTTATTTGAAATTTTGTATAGTAAATTATTATTGTTGTGACGGATTTTCTATCTTATCCTGTGTGGGGCCGAGGCAGCAAGGCCTCAGAGCACTTCGACCCAATGGGATCTTTTGTGCTTCCCCTAGATACCTAATCCTCATCCTCCCCGAGTTCTTCAAACAGCTCTTCCATGAGCTTTATAATGAGGCCTGGGGGTATGAGTCTGTAGTCCTCTGGTCCTGGATAACCCTGCCCCAAGAGGCACATTCGCTTTCTAGCCAGTGCATCGCATGTTCACAGAAGATGTTCCATGCTCTCAATTTCCCTTTTACAGGCCCTGCAGGCTGATGTCTCCGTCAGACCCATCTTTTGAAGGAGAGCGTTAGTCCCGAAATGTCCGGTCAGCGCCCCCATCAAGTGACGGGCCTGTCGCCTGCTTGAGTTCCAAATAGAGAATAATAAGATCTTCTATCTATTTAGCCTGCATTGCCCCACTGCACGAAAGAAGCCTTCCACTCCGTTTCCCATAGTGAGGGCCAGTCCTTCTCAGTAGGGGTTACACTCGTCCATCCTCTTCGGCTTAGTCTGTCGCGCTGCTCGGTTTGACTTCGCCGAAAATGAACAGTATTTTAAAATTTGGTTTATAACATGAAATTTAACAACGAAAAGGACTAGCCTCATCAGCCTAGTTGTCCTGATTGCGACTGCCACGCTGGTACTGGTACTGAGTTTGATTCCCAGGTCGAGCAAACTGTTATTGGGTTTTTCTATGAAATTCTCAGTACCACCTCGGAGCTTGGAATTTGTGCCCGGTTAATGGCAATAGGTTCGCCCCGTATCACTTGGGACCTAAACATATCGGCGAACTGTGGGTGTACATTAGCGTAATGGTATGAAAAGGATTATAACAATATGATAACTCGTAATCACTGGTAAATAAATAGTTAAATAAAAATGATTCGAGCTGTACCAGGTCTAATATTGGTAACCGAGAGCTATAATTGCTGTAAAGGTGACAAATATAATATTTCTGTAAAGACAAAAAAATTTAGTAGACAATATTTTAGAAGGAAACATTGAGGAGCAACATCTAAACATACTCGGAGAATCATGGACTCCGGCCAGTTCCAATATCGAATCAGTCAGTAGATTTGCTTACCCGAGATATTTTGACATAAGTTCCATACAAGTAATGTCAAAATCGTATCTCTAGTAAGCAAATCTATCGACGGATTTATTATAGGGAGTGGCTTCAAATAAAAACGATTATAGACTTAATTAAATAGGACACGACCCATAAAAAGTAATAATTTAGTTTATGGTTAGTCTTAAGTACAGAAGATTTATATTAAATCTTACGGATATATACTACCGATTACTTTGGCGGGGCTAAATTAAATGTTAATAGCAATACGTCAACATCGTCACATCAGGCTACAGAGTGTGCCCTACGACCACTCGTATTCCGTTGCAATAACGTTCATTTTTGCAGTGAAACCGTATAGTTTCATATGTTGTGTGTACTAAGTGAACTCAACAAAATTATCATAAAAAGTCAATTGGATTATAACCGTTTACAAATTGCGTAAAACTGTAATCATAATATCAATTATGATCAAGGCAAAATTAGAAAGAGAACATAACAAAATTCTACTTGGTCAAGGTTGAATAGGTTAAAACTACAAGCCCACCTTCGGTTTTTTCAAAACCATTCGGCACGAATCGGCTCTACCGGAGTGATAGATAGATAGATAGATAGAATATACTTTATTGCACACCAAAATAATGCTAAGTACAAGCTTCCAAGTATTCATCCTAGAATGGTACAATGGGCGGTCTTATCGCTAAAAGCGATCTCTTACAGACAACCTTTGGATGGACTGAAGAGAAAAGAAATCATTAACAACGTAGTCAGGCGTACATAATAGAAACAAGAGACCTATACTTATAATAAAACATGCCTGATACCTCATGCGTGCCTGGTACCTCTGAAACATGCGTGATACCACGGAATAACGAACACTCACAGAAAAACTGCGTGAAACAACGCTTGCTTTGTGTTTCACCGAGCGAGCGAGAATTCTGGAGGCCTAATCCCTTTTAAAAGACCGGCAACGCACTTGCGACTCCTCTGGTGTTGCGGGTGTCCATAAGCGGCGGTAATCTGATACCATCTGCCTATCCTTATGCTCGATTGCCACACTATCTCATAAAAAAATCAATGGACTGTTTGAGACAAAATATATGACTAAATAGTTATGTCCTTCAATAAGGTCCAATCTATCTCTTTAACTACCAAAATTCATCAAATTTGGTTTGGGCGTGAAAACGTAACAAACAAATTGAGTTACTTAACGCATTTATACTTAACTAGCTTCTGCTCGCGACTTCAGAACTTGGTGTAAAAAGTTGCATCAAATACGTATTGAATAGTGACCGCCGATATTTATATATTGGAACTTTGTTTCGCCTTATTTTTTTAGTTGAATGTCAAGGTGATCTCCATAGTAACCTAAATCTTCCAACATAACATACCATCACGCCTGTATTCCCCGAAGGGTTAGGCAGAGGCGTACTAATGTACACCCACAGTTCGCCGATATGTTTAGGTCCCATGTAATAGGGGGCGAGCCTATTGCCATTAACCGGGCACAAATTCCTAACTCCGAGCTGCTACTGGGAATTTCTTAGAAAAACCCAATAACTCTTTGCTCGACCTGGGAATCGAACTCAGGACCTCTAGCGTAGCAGTCGCGCTCAGGACCACTTGGCTAACGAGGCAGTCAAAAATCATCAAACAAACAACAAAATGACAGCGCACGTCAAATATTGACTTATAAAGTAAAATTTTTGCTAAGTACCTTGGGTAACATTATTGTAATTTACGTAGGGATTTGTAATAAAACAAATACAACCGCTGATAATATTTTTAGTGAACGAATTTTTAAAATGAGTTTAATGGTTTACGCGTGAAAGCGTAACAAACAAACAAGACAAGTATAGTTTTGGGTATTCGTTTGGAAGTTTGGATTAAGAATTTATTATTACTGTCACCAGTCACCACCACCAATAGTTAATAGAGTTGTCACCACATTGTCAACTCTCTAAAATTACCAAGAACTGAGCACACATCATCACCTATTCAAGAAGAAGGTTTTATTCATCTGAAAGGTCGCTTTAGGTATTCTGCGAAGTGTCACAACATGAACATAAATATTGCGTGAAGATTTATATACTGTCAAACAAAGACTGTGTTTAAGGTGAACGCACACTTATTTATTTTTACAAAAAGATAGTGCATGGTGGACTTAAATGCCATATGGCATTCTCTATATCAGTCAAACTATGGGTAAAGAAGACATTCATGTATTGGTAGCTACATTAAGAAAAAGTTAATTACAATTACCTAATTTAATTAGTACTTTTTACTGATTACATAAACATACCAACACGCCTGTATTCCCCGAAGGGTTAGGCAGAGGCGTACTAATGTACACCCACAGTTCGCCGGTATGTTTAGGTCCCATGTAATAGGGGGCGAGCCTATTGCCATTAACCGGGCACAAATTCCTAACTCCGAGCTGCTACTGGGAATTTCATAGAAAAACCCAATAACACTTTGCTCGACCTGGGAATCGAACCCAGGACATCTAGCGTAGCAGTCGCACTCAGGACCACTAGACTAATGAAGACTTTTTACTGATTAACTATTAACTAAACCATACTTTTAAATTTTTACACAAATATATTATACTCAATGATTCTTATCAGAGCCGAAACGAGTGAGGAATCCGAATGTGTTAAATTTTAGAATCACTTGTATGAAATTCTATGAAACCTCGCATACTTACCCACATCGAATCGTCGGAAGAATTCGGCAAGTACCCAAATCGTTTGGCGTGGTCGATTCTTTCGGTGTGGACAAGTGTGCGATCACCTTTAGGGCCGTTAATAATCATAAATATTGGTCTTTGACTGCTTGACGACCGCTTCTTATGTATTTACATGCAAGGATGCGACAATTCATGCTTTTTAAGGTAGGCAGAAGCTAAATAATACAGCTTGCTACGATGAAATGAAATCTACGGATAGCTGATAGTGACGATGAAGAACGAATTTTTCCTGTAACAATAATAAATGTTCTGCTGGACCCTAATTGTTGTCTTAATAATGTTTTTTTACCTAGCCAGTACCTAGCTAGGAGACGCAGGTTCGAATCCTACCTGCGAGTCGAAATTTTCCTTCATAAAATAACTTTATAAAATTAGCATGAAAAATGCAAAAAAAAATCACAAAAAGTTAATTTTTTTTTAATAAATCCACCAACGAATTTCATATAATAGTGTATTCAGAAAGAATCATAGGTACTAAAGTCGCTTGAAAAATCGTTTCCAATAAAATACAACATAATCACCAAAATACCGAAACAAGTTTTTGTAACTAAACGCAAATTGGGCTGGTTGCTATAAAAAAACAATGTCCTTGAAATCAAACCTGTTGCAGCACTTTTATATGATTTCTTGTTTTGTCTAAAGGCATGCCAAACTAGCATGAGATATTTTAATTCCAAATGTAGTAAAGACGTCATCTAACTGGGATTTTGTACGAAGCTGACGGCCTGGCAGACGTTCTTTTGCCCTGAATATAAAAACAAACCTAGAACTCGCCCGATTGCAGCGCCATCTTCTGAATCCAATTGTGAATCTAAACCAACCAACCAAAAACACACAAATAATTCTATATAGATCGGTCAGCCCGTTTAGGAGGAGTTCAGTGATAAACGCTCGTAGAAAATAAAGATAAGTATAGCATAAGAATAGGATCATTGAGACTATGAGGTTAAGAACTATTCTTGAGTGAGGAACTCAGGATGAACTGAAGTTATTTTGGACCGACGTCAGTCGTATGTCTATCTGGGTAAAATCACCCAATCATATCCAATAAAACTACTTTTATTAAATCCTGTCGTTTCGGATCCTTTACAGTATCTATGGTCACAGAAAGACATAGGTATTAGCCCCTTGTACGTAACGACGACTCATTAAATGTAACCCAATCATCTTTCATTCCAGTTACTCACCAAAAAAGTCTCAGAAAATTTGGATTTGCCATGATATTACTTGCTCTAATCATAAAAATGTGACAGGCAGTCCTGATAAATGTATGTATCTTCTTTATTAAAATGTTAAAAATTACATTTTTAAAACAAGGCCCCACAAAACCGTTTTCACGGTTTGTCTGTGGGAACAGAAAACAACTTATGCACTAATTATACGGACTTAATTCCTTTTTTTGTTTTCACTATTGAGAAGGTACGGTATTCTTTTGTCCAACGTTCTGTCACCGTAGTAGTTCCCTACTCTGGGGACTTCAAACTTAGCCGCTGTTAGGGACCTGGTGCCATGTTTATGCGACACTAACGAGTAACGCTCCCAACTGCCATGACTGTTTACAAGTAGGAGATATTTATGTTTTAAACTTACAGGTAGTATTTTACAGACTTTGAACAACTTATTATTATCGCCTTTACAGTTCTTTCTCGTTTTTTTATTTACCAAAAATTTTAAAAATTGTCTTTGTTGTGCTTCTAGTTTGTCTAAGTTGGTTTTGAAAGTAAGTCCGAAACAGTCGAGTGCGTAACCTAATATAGGGTCTACCAAGGCTGAATATAGGCATTTAAGGGTGCTACTAGGTACTTTAAAGCTTAGGTGGTAAACGATAAAAAAGGATGTGGAACTTAAAACTATTAATCACCTTCTATTCTAAAAACCATTTCAACCAATTGACAGCAATTTCTTGGCGCTTATAGATACAACTGAATCAACGTAGGTTGATATCCGTGTAGGTAATTATGTAATGAGCGTCAACGACCGTCAAGGGCCATGTAGTCAAGGTTTGTCTGACAAAAAATAAATTGTGCCAGCGTGCCAACACATGATATACAGTAATCTCCAGACACTGTTGTTAATTATACCACTGTGGGGCCAATTACTGCTATGAGTAGCATTAATAATAACGCCTACGATTTTGATGGGTTAAGCAATAAAACTAAGCACTGATTGAATTAATAGTTTATTCCTAAAACAGAGTTTAATTTACTGCTGGTTATTGTATTGATCATCGTAATGATTGAATGTTGAGGAAATTTAGTCTCTGGAGACAGGTCATCACAATCCCTTTTCTTTTCTTTTGGATGACAAGTGATCGCAGTCTATTAAATTATATTATTATCCTTGTACATCAAGCTACATGATTCTCACATTATTACTTAAAATAATATGACTATATCTTGATTATAATGTATTCAATACCATGCTTATGTAAAAAAGTAAGGTTGAGATGATGTCAAGTTGAAGGAAGAGCCTTTAATTCAATAACAAGGTTTACCTGTAATTTACTTTACCATTCATAATAATGTAATTCGCTTTGTATGTTCGTCTATATTTGATTTATTTCTTCTTCATTTTCTTAGCCTTATCCCAAACATAATGTTTTTTAAAATTCTAAATTTTTTTTTCATCTAGCTTCGGTTCTCCTTGTCGGCCTTCTTCCTACTTCTACTCGTGCTTCACTTATTTTGCGGCGTCTATTTTAATCTCCTTCGAGTCCTTCCGGATTATCGTTAGGCTAGTGGTAACGGGTCTTTCTCTTGCTGGAAAGTCAAGGGCTACTAACTAACCTACTTCCTCAAAGTACCGAAGCCGAACCGAAGCCTCTGAGTAGCGAAACAATTGGTGTAATCGTTTTGAAGCTTCCTTGGATGTGGACATTGCGTATTGTCCAGCAGTGTAACACCTGTGGACTAGAGATGTGTAAATGATACTAATTCGACAATTTCCATTATCCATTTAAATATATGGATATCTATTTCATCTTCATCCTTCAGCTGTCATTTACCCATTCCATTGACCTTCTTTCTGACCTGATACAGTTTCTTGTATAATGGAAAGGGTTGTTCAAATTACAAATATACTAAAAATAGTACCGTTGAAAGCTTATTGGGACTCTATCATATGTCATTGGTATGCTGATTAAACTGCAAGTGGAGTGATCTAAACGATTTCGAAAAAAAAAACAGTAGGTCCGTGCAAATAACAATGCATCTAATATGCAATCCCAAGCTATGCAAACGGAAGCTGGATGAAAAGAAAATTTCATAATTTGTGTATAAAATCTAAATAAGATTTCGAATCTTAATAAAATTGATCACAAACACTCAAGTGCAGCGTAATATTAATAAGTTCTGTCAATCCGTTGCGTGCCAAGGTTGCTATTAGATCATCGTCTTGCGGTCGGCTGGTTTACATATATTTTTATTTATTTATTGCGTACATCAGAAGGTCTATTGACATATGAAAGGTCTTTTTATATATAATCAAGATATTAATTAAATTGTTTGACGTAAACATCTTCCTTTATTTGTATCCTTTCATGATTTAGATATTTTTTACAATCTTTCTTTTTGGAAGTTTAACGTTTTTGTTGTCTACTTTTTTCTGGTAGAAGAATCATTGTTTGTATTTTTTTTTTGTATATATAAATGTGTTAAAGTACCTAATAGGATAATTTATCGGCCCAATTACTGGTCCACTGATGGAAGGTCCGTTCATCAGTGCTTCATTTAGCCAGCATGGTGACTTCACATACCGTCAAGAAATGTTTAGGTCATGATATTTTTCCTCTGCCGCTTAAACATGATGGTAAATATGATTTAAATTAGAAACTCAGAGTTAAGGAAGTCAGAATATCCGGTTTCCATTGTCAGGTTATGATTGTGTTAGCTAAAAACAGAATACCTAAAACAAAAAAAATACTTTTCATCTTGAATTCGAGCTAAAATATCGAATTCCACCTTGTAAGTTGTGTATTCGTATCGAAAAATATTTCAACTTTTGCTATCTTCTTTCGCATTTTACTTGAATAATGAAATAACATCTATAACTTAAACTTATTCTAAGTAGAAACACAAGGCTACTTTACCGCTTATATCGACCTTAAGTCACCTGTCACTACCGTGATACAGAAAGACATAGAAATAGCGTCTTCTCGCGCCGTGTTTACATCTGTCGACCTTGGCATCGATTCGTTTTCGTCTGTTAGTAAACGTGCGGACACATCGTACCACTTTTCATTTTCATTTCGCGCTTAAAATATTTTTTTTTATTACGGTTAGTGAGATGTTAACAGTTTATTTATCCAGGGCTGTCTGGATTTTTATTTTCGTTTGTTTAGGGATTTTCAAATCATGTACGAAACCATTGGCGAATATGGAAACATTTTTAGATTTAAAATTATGATTGGCAATAACATACTATAATGCCTGTATTCCTGCAAAGGTTATGCAGAGGCGTACTAATGTGCACCCACAGTTTGCCGGTAGGTACGTTTAGGTCCTATGTAATAGGAGCCTATTGCCATTAACCGGGCATAAATTCCAAACTCCAGGCAGCTACTGAGAATTTCATAGAAAAATCCAATACTTAATACTTATTCGACAGCTGCTCTCAGGAAGTTCAATTAAATGTTGGCAATAATTGATGCTTAGATGTTATTTTTTTAACGCGAATTGGCGTATTCTTCCGAAGTTCCGAGGATCCAATTGTGATCTTCAAACGTTAAAATTGAACATATTTCGCTGGATACCTTTACATAATTTAACTCGACAAACGTAGCGTAGGACGCCCTCCGTCAAGATGGAGTGATGATTTGCGAAAGGTTGTTGGCGGAAGCTGGATGCGACAAGCCGAGGACAGAGTCAAATGGCGCTCATTGGGGGAGGCCTACGTCCAGCAGTGGACCAGTATAGGCTGATGATACGTTGATGATTTTTTTTATATTAACTCCATCCCAAGATGGGTTAGTCCTATCACTTGATCTTCCCATCTCTTCCCCCTTCAGAAAAAATCCATTTCCTTTCATCCTTAGGGGAAGAGATGGGAAGGAGGTTTTAGTATAAAAACACTATCGACAAGGTTTTCATCAGTGTAGGTACTGTTCCATAAATGATTCCTATCATAATCAACCCATTATATGTCCCACTGCTGGGCACGGGTCTCCTCTCACAATGAGAGGGATTATGCTATAGTCCACCACGCTAATACGGGTTGGAAGACTTCACACGCCGATATCGAGAAAATCTCTCAGACATGTAGCTTTCCTCACGATGTTTTCTTTCACAGTCTAAGCGCGTGATAATTAACTATTAATACGCACATAACTTCGAAAAGTCAGGAGTGCGTGCCTTGGGTTTGAAATCGAGACCTTCACAAGGTTATCACTGCTACTTCTCCTACTGCTAATTTCTATCGACTCATATTGTTTATCTTCATTGTGAATACACTCTAACACAATATAATGTACATAGTATTGACTTACCACGTTCACCTTACCTTGTCGAAGCAATACATTACGGTCTGTTAGATGTGAACTTAATGATAGTTTTTCGAAAATTAACCTTGACCACAGACAAAATAATATACCGAAGAAGTTTCATTATAAAAATTACGTATCTTAACGCTTGACTGTATTCCCCGAAGGGATAGACACGTACAGTTCCCCGGTATGTTTTAGGACCCATAGTAATAGAAGGCGCGAGCCCATTGTAAACCCAAATTCAATCACCAAACTACTTACTGAGAATTTCATAGAAAAACACACAAATATCTCTGTTCAATCCAATTTAAAAGTTTATTTATTTCCATTAAGTTTTTAAGAATTTATGAAATGGTGTTTATTAGCACGACCTTATTAGAATATGATCGACCAACCTTAACCTTATAGAGCAACAGAATATTATTAAACAACAATTTTTAGAATTTTCGTCTGTATGTTTGTACGCGTATCACGAATAAACTACTGTATGAAATTGATTGCGGTTTTCACAGTCGTATAATTTAGCTAGAGGTCTATAATTAAAAATATTAGGATTATCACTTTGTATTTATATTATTTATTCCCCGACGTTTCGAACCTTTACAGCATCTATGGTCACACGGGTAGACTGTTAGTTAGAGTTGTTTATTAAATGTTTATTTAAACAATCTTAACCAGTATGTATTAGAGTCGTGTCGACAGGGCCATGGCCGCTATATCTGCCCATAGATAGTGTGGCTATTACTAATGGTCGCAGTAATGGGGGGTGACGTCAGACGGCGCCCGCCACAATGTCAAATGGCTTACGTGACTTTGCGTAAGCACTCCGCATAACTTAACTAAGATAACATTTATTTAACAAATAGCTGTTACCCGCGACATCCGCGTGGTATTAAAAAAGTAGCCTAAGTTACTCCTTGTTACCGTACCGTTACCTAAGTCCCGTGGAAATCCGTCAAGCAATTTTAGATATTAGCCGAAACAAAGAGACTATCTGACAAAAAAAAAAAAGTTGTTTTTGTATATGTACCGTGTATACCTACATCCAAATTAAATTAAAATTTAAAGTTCCATCCAAATTAAATTAGTTAAAAGCGGTTATTTAATATTACAAATAAGCACTCCAATTTTATGTATTTATATAGATGGCATTCATGGCAAGCCTTGAAATTTCTTCCTATCCTCTTCTGGGAATGTTATTTATGTTATTTTCATAAAATTTAAAATATCTAATGATACGCAGCATGAAAACGACGTCCTTTTGTAAACATGAATGAAAATAATTCGTATCGATAATATCGTTGATAAAAATAAAAGAATGCCTTTAGATAAGCATTTGGTTCACCCGAAAAATTATCGTGCACGCGATCACCGACATGAAGTTGATCGTAAAAATATAGGGTTGCTTCAAAGGAATATTGTCGTGTAAACAATAAGGTTATTATAGTTGGCGCAAAATAACTTGAACCAAAATGGCGGATGCGCAGTAGTTGGTTTTTAGTACATTTTACACGCAAATGCACTGCGCAAACTTTCCCCCTCTCCGTTACTTTTGGGTCAAGTTATTTTGCGCGAACTATACGTTGTCATCTTGAGACATGCCTACTCGCTACATCTGGAAATCGAACCCTAAACTACTAATATTAAATTCTAAGTCGACCTCAGGTTACTTTATCGATAATGAGCTCTACGCTGTGACCTGGGCATTCCATGGAGAGATATACACACATCAAAAAAAGTTTGCAATCACTAGCTTAAACTGATATAATTTTTTTAATTGAATTTTATCAAGAAGAAATCTTTGTTGTGTGTTTTCTTTAAATAGAAATACCCTGTTTGAAATTAAAAAATAAAACTACTAAAGAAGAGAAATCATAATTATAATCTACCGTAACAAAAAAGATTTCGATTTTTCAAAGTGATCGCAAACTTTTATTGATGTGTGTAAGCATGAAATAACATAATTTTTTTGACGACAGAGGTGACTCCATGAGCTACGGCTGCTGAACTAGTGGAAGACGAAGATTAGCAGTATTTTTATTAAATGACAACGCCAGCAACATCACTGGTATCACTAGCGCGGTCTCAAAATGACATTGAGACCTCAGATAAAGTCTCATTTGCCCGAAAATTTCACTGGCTACATAGTTAGCCCTTCCAAAAAACACAATAATTTTAGCTAGCATTAGCGGCAGAAATATAAGTTTCAGAAAACTTATTCTGAATAGCTTCTGTCAGCGACTTTGTCCGCGTGGAATAGTTACTTGGTCTTAGCGTAATGATACATAGCCTATAGCCTTCCTCAATAAACGGGCTATCTAACACTGAAAGAATTTTTCAAATCGGAACAGTAGTTCCTGAGTTTAGCGCGTTCAAGCAAACAAACAAACTCTTCAGCGTTATATATTAGTACTAGCTTCTGCCCGCGACTTCGTCCGCGTAGCGTGATAATATATAGCCTATAGCCTTCCTCAATAAATGGGCTATCTAACACTGAAAGAATTTTTCAAATCGAACCAGTAGTTCCTGAGTTTAGCGCGTTCAAGCAAACAAAAAAACTCTTCAGCTTTATATATTAGTATAGATATAGATTTAAATCTGTTTACGAAAGTTATCAACCCTGAATCAATTCAAGATGGGCTACTGGCCGTGTCTGGTTGTACCATGCGTGCGTGCCAAGTCACAAGTGACAGGCTGTTATGCGTGACTGAATTGACGGGAAGCCTCCAGGAACCCCAGGGAAATGCGTTTACGGAAAATTGTTTAGATTTAATATAGAGTTTTTACTACTTTCTGTACTGTTTTGACTTATGTAATGTTTTGTTGATTTTTCTGCATGTTTGTTTTGTTTTAATTTTAACCGACTTCAAAAAGGAGGTTAATTATTAAAGTAGATTTGCACAGTTTTTGTTTATTATATTAGTTTTTACGAGACAAAGTTTTCTTTCAAATATTTCTTCGGGATTGAAGTCTTCTTCCGAGCCCTATCACACCGATGTTGGGGTCGGCTTCAAGTCCTCCAGATAAATATCTAGATGCTGCCAGATTGGTTAAATGTCTTTTTTTATTGTTCTAGTTACGTGTTGATTTCAAAGTCAAAGTCAAAGTCAAATGTTTTATTTCAATTAGACCAGTAATACAGGTACTTTTGAAATGTCAGAATCTAGGTGCGCGGTTCCAAATAGTGCGTCTTATGGAGAAGAACCGGCAAGAAACTCCATAGATACTCCTTTCAACAAAGATTATAACATTGATTTATTTTACAATTTAGTTGTTATAATGTGAGAATCATGCAGCTTGATGTGCTGATAACAATTGAATTTAAAAAACTACGATCAATTTGCCATTTGGTTCGCTCTTGTGATATTTTTCATTAATATTATCTCCTGGGTCCGATGCATAGGTCAAAAACTTTTAAGAACTACGACTCCTGAAAATTATATTATTATGGAGCAGTCATGGGAAGAATAGCCTACTACTCGATTAATGATTATATTAATGATAACAATATTGTCTATAAAACATAGAACATAATAACAAACACATCATACTTTCCAATCACCAACTCCTGTTATTTTAGTAAATATGTACCGAATAAATATCTGTTATTTTATATACCTATATACTTAGCATTATTATATTATTAGTCTCATGTTCCGAATAATAAATAAATAAATGTAGAAGCTTAATTTAAGTATATTTGTTGAATTTTTATATAGATTCTTTTTTTTTATTGTTTAATTGTTTTAATAATTCTAGATATAAGATTAATTTTATTTTGCTGTGCCCTACAGGGTCCACGATTGAACCTAGCTCTAAGCCATTTTATAACACCTTTTATACATTGTGGAATGCAATAAATAATATGAATATGAATATGAACTATAACTAAGCTCTTTAGGTATCCAAAAAATCAAAACTTGTAACTGTGTAACTAAACGAATCCATAACCGTTTCTTTATAAATACACATAACGGTTTTGCCTATACTGTAAGAATCTATCAACATCCTTAGGCC
Organism: Acronicta leporina; assembly: GCA_947256265.1. Lineage (NCBI taxonomy): Eukaryota > Metazoa > Arthropoda > Insecta > Lepidoptera > Noctuidae > Acronicta > Acronicta leporina. The sequence continues at coordinate 1,524,597 of OX366518.1, read as the reverse complement.
TGCAATCTCCAAATATTTGTTCTACAGGGCAGTCTATGAACTCATTAACTATAAATAGAAACCTGTAATTCACTGTTTGTGTATACATTTTGTATATGCTTTGGTGCAGTTAATAACTAAGACAGCAATGGGTTCTGATACTTACAGTGCTTAAGAAAACCGATTCAAAGTCAAATTCAAAATGTTTATCTCAATTAGACCGTGGGAGAGCCATGCTTCGGCACAAATGGGGCGGCCCAACCGTAATGATACCACGGTCTCACAGAAAACCGGCGTGAAACAACACTTGTGTTGTGTTTCACCGAGTGAGTGAGGATACCGAAAGCCCAAACCCTTTTAAATGGTCAGCAACGCACTTGTGACACCTCTGGTGTTGCGGATGTCCATGGGCGGCGGTAATCGCTTTCAGTGTTTTGTTTCATTCGAAACTATTTCTCATGAGAAAATAAAATTCATAATTTTATTTTTTGTGAATTTTTGTGATGTTTTAATAAGAGGAAATATGATAAAATTTGTCAGAATATATACATAGGTGTAATGATATGGTACATAAGTGTTCACGTTAAGGCGGATCGAAACGATCCGTCTTAATACAAATTTCTTATATTCTACCATCTCTGGTGTACAAATTCTTAACCTATTTACTTGTGTCATATCAATTATTAAATTATCTACTAAGAAGTTAGTTAGATCGGTCCAGCCGTTCTTGAGTTATAAATGGCAGGTATAACTAGGCCGAATTATTATATAACAACTATTTATCTAGACATAACAAACAATATATCTAAAATATGTTTACTCTTATCGTGCATATCCTTAGAGCAGTGAACTTGGCAGGCAGAGCTGTCTGCGCTGGAGAGAGTGACTCACTCTATTGTGATGTGGTTAGGTCATACGTTCTGTGCCAAATCTGGCAATCAACTCTCGTTTAGCCGGCTGCCAAAAGCATTTATGGTCGTCTCAGCTATTCTTGTTATGCATTTGATCTTTCTTTTTGGCGTGGTTAAGTACTTAGTTAAGTACTGCTTTTTTTTAATTGTGACGGAACGGAGAATGTTTATGGGTTTAGACTAAGAGGCTCTTTATTATTTTAGGGCGAGTTGAATTTAGGGATGATTTTTTATTTAAACAAATTATCTTTAAGATGGACAATGTGATCTTAAAGTATAGCTATCTACATTTGTAGTCAGCTTTGTTGAATAAAGTGCTCGGTGTATCAAACTGGAAAATGAAAGTTTGATTACTGCCGTTAAACTTTTCCATTTCTCTCCAAATTCAAGTTTGTCTATATTTGAGGATTAGAATACAAGTTTGATAGTACAGTTACTATACAGTTAGATCAGTTTTCTATATTATAGTAATGTTCCAAACGACAAGTCAAGTACCTGCAGCAGAATCTTGATTATGCAAACATTATAAATAGGACTGCTGTTAGGTACGGTTATGATTCAAAGCGATGTATTTGTAATTCTAATAGGGTTACCTATTAGAATTTCGATGGTATTGAAGGATTCGCAATTTACTTTACAGCGATCAATTAATTGTAATTTATTGGTATAGTTTTAATGAGTCTTAAATATTAAATATTTATTTTCTCTTGTTACAGATGAACAGGAAAGAGTACAGAAGAAAACGTTTGTCAATTGGATTAATTCACATTTATCGAAGGTAAGATTTTTTTATATTTCAATTTCATCATGGCAATGTACCTACATTAAGTTCATTCCAACTGTCTCAATGAATATTATCATTGCGTTATCAATCTTGCAATGATGTTTCATGCAACATGATCACTATTTATAATAAGACTTCTAGAGGATTTTATCATTAGGGGCGGGAATAACTGGAGTAGCATTTATGTACTATCGCTATTATCACAGTTGTCTAGTCCACAGTCTACCATTTCTATGGGTTTTATTACCTGAAAATAAAGTTGACTTTAATAGTGGACCGAATTTTAATTCAGAAACAATTTAATTAAAGTGTGTTATTATTTTAGTGTTATAAAGTGTATCGGATTCCGATACCGTTAATCTAGGTTCTTGCTCTACCATCGCATCCAAAATTTTCCCTGGAAATAAATTTAAGCGAATGCAATTCTCGATCACTTTACGTTGAAACGATTTTCTGGTCGTTTATCGTCAGAGATTTTTTATAAAGTTCGAGTAAGCCCTTTCATTCCCAAGGACATTCCTACACAGAGGAGAAAGGTCAGGTCAAAGTTCAAGCTCAGGCGCCTTTTTGGTTAGCCGGAGTGAATTCTTTTAAAGACTCCAACCTAATATAAGTATTAGATACTATTACTTTTTAACTTATTATAATAGTACGATAGCTAACGTAAAGGCTCTTCGGAACGGGAATGTAAAAGACATTCCCGTTCATAATTTCATTTGGAAATGTAAAAGAAAATCGAAAAGTTAAATTAGATTGGTACAATATTCCGCTACGCGAACGCCATTTTTTGTAGCGTACAATATTAGGTCGTGTATTTATAATCTAGTTCGTCCATTATGTCTTTTAGGTCTTGAAATGTGCAGGTGTGAGGCCACTCTGAACATGATGCATATAGGCCATATCTTCCATTGTTACAGAATAAGCTACTGTTATTACAAAGCCTCATAAGTCTAGTCTAGAATGTCGTTAGGCTATAAATGAAAGGGTTTTCAAAGATCTTACATTCGTCTGATAAGCGGACTAATTTCACGTGGGAGAGCCATGCTTCGGCACGAATGGGCCGGCTCGACCGGAGTGATACCACTGCCTCACAGAAAACCGGCGTGAAACAATGCTTGCGTTGAGTTTCGCCGAATGAGTTGAGGCTACCGGAGGCCCAAACCCTTTTAAAGGCGGGCAGCGCACTTGCGACTCCTCTGGTGTTGCGGGTGTCCATGGGCGGCGGTTATCGCTTACCACCAGGTGATCCGTTTGCTCGTTTGCCCCCCTATCCCATAAAAAAAAAAACTAAGCTTTCGAAATTTTGGAATCGTATTTTTGTTAGTTACTCTTATTGGTCTAGTGGTCCTGGGCGTAACTGCAACGCTAGCTAGACAGCACTTGCTACGACCCTGGCACACCACATTCGCTTCATCTCCCTCTCATACAAATTGTTTTAGATTTCGATACGAATACGCTTTCGAAAGTGCTCGTCCTTGGGCTACTGAAGTTCGTATAGAAACAAAATGTATGTAGGTGACTTTATGTAGGTACGCTCGATTTGTCGAATCCTTACGTCATTTGCATACCTACTTTGAAAATTATATTCTACTAGCTTCTGCCCGCGACTTCGTCCGCGTAGCGTGATGATATAGCCTATAGCCTTCCTCAATAAATGGGCTATCTAACACTGAAAGATTTTTTCAAATCGGACCAGTAGTTCAAACAAACTCTTCAGCTTTATATATTAAAAATAGAAAATAGATTCTAGCTTTCATGTCACATGTCTATGCTCGCCCTTATTTATGGGATCTAAACATATCGACCAACTGTATACATTAGTGTTCCTCTGCCTAGCCTTTCGAGGAATACATACGTGATGGTATGTCAACTATGTATTAACTGTGTACCTTTTTCAGCGCATTCCGCCACTGCGTATCGATGACCTTATTTACGACCTGCGCGATGGAACCAAACTGTTGGCGCTGCTTGAAGTGTTGTCTGGGGAGAAGCTGGTGAGTACTCTACCCAATATGGTTTTTTCCTCAAAAGGCCATTTCAGACATTGCCCTGCATTGTCCCACTCACATTATTTGCATTATTTTATGTCTGGACTTTAAAAGAGACCATGATTCTCTGAGTTTGTTTCAGAGTTTCTTCTCAGAGGTCGTCAGGTAGGAAATGCCGAAGCCATCTAGCTATAAAAAAAAAAACAAAACATTGACTTGTAAAAGTGTCTCTAATGATCTACTTACAGAAATAAATATCATTTCATTATTTCATTTCATTTCAATATTTTAATTTATGATACATACAGTTTTAAATGGTCTGGCTTTGAGAGTTTTTTATGTGGCCTAGGCAAATGTTACACTAATCTGGTATCGTAGTGCGACGGGTGGTTTATGGTCGAGCTACACAATGACTGATGCATGCGTGCCGTCAGATGTGACTGGTCTACTCAAAGCCACTACGGTTCTTTATTCAAAAGACCATTTCAGACATTGCCTTGCATTGTAACTCACATAAATATATTTGCTTCTAAGTACCTACTGTTTGGAGTTTAAAAGAGACCATGATTCTCTGAGTTTGTTTCGGCATTTCTTCTCAGAGGTCATCTGTTAGGAAATGCCGGGGCTATTACAAAAATTATATTAAAAACATTGGCTTGTAAAAGTGTCCTTAAAAGGTCTATTTATTTAAAGGATAATTTATCATTTATCAATATAAATATATGTATGTATACAACTTGTCACAGAATAAACGCAAGACCTGAAATTAGTTGGTTCAGAATCGAATAAGTTTTCCCGAAAAAATAATTACAATACTTGAAACTATAGTCCCCTAATCCATCAGCAGCTCGAGTTATGGAAAACTGAAACCAATTCGCACAAATTGTTATTGTGTGCGTGTGTGCGCTGATTTCGTGCAGCCACGAGTTTTGCATATAGTACCAGCTAACTAATTAGTAATTTCTTTGAAAAAATGTGCCTACGTGTCTCAAAACTACTTCAGGCTTTCGTTATTATAATTATGATTCAATATTCTAGTTTATGTTTGAGGTATTGTGCTTATCCGCCTCGCCGCCAGGCCGACCGGAAGCCAAATCGGAAGTACCAATTTACTTCCGATTTTTAGCAATAAAAAAATTCTTGTACAAAAACTATGAATGCTACATCAAAATAATAACTACCGTTATCAAGCTGAATAAATAACGGATCTAATTATATACCAATTAGGAGGTATAATTTTCATTAAAATATTTTAAAAAATATGTAATCGTGAAAAAAAGTGATGAAATCTGATATACCCCGAAAATAAATATTTTTTAAAAAAAAATCTTTTTTTTTATATCCATATAAATTATATTAAAATAAACTAGATTTAATATCATTTCTAAAAATACTAGAAGCATTAAACTTATTTTATACCATCAATAAGAAAAAAAATCGCGAAATTCGCGAAAATATCTACTACCTGCCATTTTTATTGCGGCCGTGTGCGCTCACACTCACTCAGTTGATTATCGACATCACAATGACTCATTGAAACCAGTTTGAAAGATAAACATAATTTCATTACGAACTATTGTTCCATTTAAACACAATTGCGGGCCAAAGTAAACAAAAACTTTTTGTAAAAAAAAATAACAATGGGCCCCCATTACTTACATTGTCATCGCGAACAATAACTTTTTGTCCGGCCAAATACTGCATTCCTTTACATTCTAAAACCACTTAAATTCAACAACACATTGTAGCCTAGTTCTTCACGAACATTTTGATGTATAATAAGCGTCAAATGAAACAATCACAACACAGCACAAGAATAATTTACGACGTCGGCACCCATGTCACTTGACAACCACTCAATGTCGCGGACTAATGAAACTTCAAAAAATTTTTTAGGATGACATTTCATTCGTATAGTGTTGGAACAAAGTTTAAACGTTCATTCATTTCATAGACAACAACGCTGTGTAAAAATTTTTATCGATAAAACGCTTTAGTCGATTTTTGAGGTACTTTTTCGACTGAGTGCCGCGTCACTCAGGGAGTGGGTCAACGTATACCCAGTGGCGTTTGGGCGGTTATTCAATTACACTATCTATACTCCATTATGCATGAGCTATCAAGGATAATGCATCTGTGAAATGATTTTCAGAATCGAGTCTGTAGTTCCAGAAGTTATATCCTACAAAGAAACGATCAAAATAACAATGTTTCGATACTAACGTTACCATTATCAGTGTCAATAATTGATGTTTTTCTACCAACAGCCCATGGAGCGCGGCCGAGTCCTTCGACGACCGCACTTCCTTTCGAACACTAACACTGCCCTACGCTTCCTGGCTGGCAAGAGGATCAAGCTCGTGAACATCAACGCCGCCGACCTGGTAGATGGCCGGCCGGCGGTCGTGCTCGGCCTGATCTGGACCATCATCCTATACTTCCAGGTAGGAACGCGCTCTTCTTGGCTACCGTTTCAAGAGAGAGCCACCATAGTATCCATAAATTGATTTACTTTCCCCGTGAAAATAAATCATTTCATAATTATATTCTATAACATAGCGGGATACGGAAAAATATGAAAGAAAAACAGAAGTCCATATACACAATTGTGCCATTTTTCAAGACTGAAACGATCTTTGTGACACTGCAAGTTTCAGAATTCAATAAGAAACATCATGATCATAGAATACCTCAGTACCTATAAATAACTCAGAATTATCTTAGTCAGGGAAGCGATATAAATACCTACTTGATAAAAATGGTTGCTTTTGCAATCAAACCTAAAGCTCACAAAGGAAATACAATCTTAAGCATTATTCTAAATTCACTACAATTTTCAGTATCTACCAGTACTACCTTTGCGAATAAGAAATATTAATAAATATTATTGTATTTCTAGAATTTGTATTAGATAGCAAAGGTATGTATAATATGTTTTAAAAATGTAGTACTTACTTATTTACATTAGAAAAAATTAAGTCGAAATTGATAACAATCTTGAAATCGATCCTGATATTAAATAACAGCGAAAACAGAAAATGATTAAATTGCTTTCTCTAAGTATTGTATTACCGGTAGACATTCAAAATCTCTAATTGAAATGGAAAGTAAATCTATGTCGTCATTCTTAAATTTCACTATTGTGGCTCACTGCTCACCATTGACTCAGCACCGTGTGGCAACCGAAATAGATTCCAATTAGGATAGAACTTCCACAGTAATGCGTAGGTAGAATTCAATAGCTCTACACTTTCAAAAAGTCTTACTGCAATTATAAATCTAATAGGATCATCAAAGTGGATACTATCTAAATCGATGATCTCATCTTATTTATTTTTCTTATTATCATAATGTTAATCATTAACATCTTAGTCGTTTACTACTTCGGGTATATTTAGCTAATTAATAACAGTCTGCTTCAATAAATCAGCTCTTGATCAATAAGTACTTATCTCCCATAATTATTTGATTTAATTTCATCTTCCATACATTTTCATTCATGGTATGGATGTAAATTTACTTGCAAAATTGTTACTATGTTTTGGAAAATGAACAGCCAATAGCAGACTATTAGAATAATTAATCAGTATATAGATAGTGCTCTAAATTTTAGTTTAAATAGTATTTGTTCTTTATCAACTACTTGTAAAGATATTTCTGTTCTGTCTCTTATAACTGAAGTAGTTGCACTAACTTGTAATCTAATACTACTTTGGATATTATATACATATATTCAATACCTACCATTAAAATGAGGATAAACTATATTATTTAAAGTTTAATCAGATTTCTCAGTAAATTGTTCAATTTTTTTTTAAGAATTTAATGAATATTTATCTAAATATGATTAGTTTGAACCTCAGTCTGTTCTCATTTTAATTGGCTTGAACTAATTTTGTTTGCGCAAGCTTCGCTCAATGTATTGGACCCACAGGATAGAGGACAGAAGGTGGGTAATGGCATCACAGCTTCTAAAGTACCTAGTCAGATCTCTTGGCATATTTCTCGTTTAAAAATATAAGTACCTGTTCTATAGTTTGTATATCCACCGAAATCATTTTTGCTGCATTATTGAAAGTTTTATCTATATAATTATCTAGCTTATTATAAGCTAAAAGCTTTGCTTACTCTGTGAACAGGTTTCTTTTATTATATTATAGCTATCAAACCTTATTTAATATATTTATAGTTCGTTGAAAATTTTATCATACCTATTATATTAAGTATGTATTTAATCGTTATATTTTAACGTTTTAAAATTATTTTCTGAAGCCAGAGACCAATGACTACACAGTACTGCTATTGGTTGACCAAATTGGTATAATTGGATCAAAGTCACAGAGATCACCATTAGACCTCGCAAATCACATCACATTTTAGTTATATTTGCAGTAATGTTTATAAATCACTTACCTATACCTAGATTAAGAGTGGGAGTAAATATTTTTTTTTAGTTATATAGTTTTGCAGATTATTTAATGAATTTTGCGACTGGCGTCGTTGCTTTAGTATAAATTTTATTAATGTTGCATTTTCTGGATATTAACGACATTCATAGTTTCTATCAGAGAAACTCCCATGGAATTGATAATATTAATATTTGCATTGCATTCAATGGATGATTTGAATTGGGATCAAAACGACATCCCTATTCTGTTAATCTTAAGTCTAATTAAGTTTTGTTAAAGAACTTCTTTGAAACATTGCCAGCATTAGAAGCGCCAGTTAATTTATTAATTTATGTAAATCGACAAATTGTTTTGCATCGGCAGCCATTAAATCATATTTCATCAAAACCGGTTGCTTGTTCGAAGTCATATCACGCATTTTTTTCATCTTAGAGCAGGTCAGCGTTCAACCAAAGATCTAGAATGAGGATGTTGTTTAGTAAACTGTTCTTTTTCGCATCTTGTTTGATATAGGAAATCCTCATTACCCGAATATAATCACATTAAGTATTTTGTTCTTTGGTTACTTCAGTCTTGATTTATGTTTATAATAACTTAATACATATTACAGATACTAGAATCACATATAATAACTTCTAAAGTATGTCTCTCTATCCGGGATAACGTCCATCTTTCTACCACGTATCTTCATATTCAGCTTGATTGAATGAAAAACCTGATTTATCAAATCGAGACTTATTTTATTTAATCAATAAACTTATGCATAGGTACATCTGATGAAAGGCTTGAATGGGTCTACCATTCAAGCCTTTCGATATTTTTTAACTTATTACTTATCTTCCATGCAAAAAAGCATATCTCTAATATGCTCTGTTTCCCAATGAGTGAAATATCTAAGGTTTTATCTAAAATCTTCAAAGTATTGAATATAATAAAGTCAGTTCTCGTAATTTTCCTATTTTGTTTTTTATCACACTCTCCAGTTTTCTCTTCTAATTATTTAATTGCTGTATAATCATCAGATTGAGGAGAACAGCCGGGCTCTAGAGTACCTGGGAGGGTCTCGCTGTGCGTCTGTCATGTCGCATGAGTCGGGGGCGGCCACCCCGACTCAGCGCGCCGAGGACAAGTGGAAGCAAGGCGCCAAGAAAACCTTACTCCAGTGGGTCGCCAACGCGCTACCGAAGTAAGTATTGGGGGATTTGAGGAGGTTCTTTTCTGTTCTCAAAAGTGACTTTGAACTATCAAATTATATTGGTTTCTTACTTTGGAGAACAGAGACGAATAATTCGATTAAAGTCGTTTTATTGTGACACTGTAAATCGACTTTATGTATGTATGTATGTATGTTCGATCGGTTTATTATACTGGGTCTCTATCTAAGGAAAATTATTAGATATAAATTATAATTGTTAACGCGGGAGAGCCACGCTTCGGCACGAATAGGCTCGGCCTCACAGAAAACTGGCATGAAACAACGCTTACGTTGGGTTTCGCTGAGTTAGAGAGGATACCGGAGGCTCAAATCGTTTTAAAAGGCGGACAACGCACTTGCGACTCCTCTAGTGTTGCGGGTGTCCATGGGCGGTGGTAATCGCTTACCTCAAGTGATCCATCTGTTCGTTCCCATAAAAAAATAAAGGCTCTGGCCCTCCACTAATGGAAAGTTTACTAAAATTCCTTTAGTGGAGGGCCAGGGCCATTTATGATTAGTGAAATAACTTGACGTATCTAATGTAGGTAAGTGAACAATGCCAATCAGAGGTCATAATATGCATGATTCATCAGTTTTATGTTTCGAAAGTAGAAAATATACAAAGGGGATACCGATGCAACTTAACTGATTTATAGTAGTTAAAAGCTAATTAAGCGACATTAAGGACACTGATTCATTATACAGTAAAGTTAAAGTTATAAATAAAAGGTATGGTGTCTAATGATATCTTTATTGTCTCTAAGTACTACGTTTAAACTCATCGCTGATTTCCTATTAATCCATCATAACAATTAGTAAATTAAATTTAATGACTATTTTACATACCTACATTCAGAAACTTTACAACTTGAGACTGAAATAGTGAATCATTACGCCGTTCAATTTCGTTTGAATTAAAATAAAATAATTCTAAATAAAAACCATTTTTAAATACCAGCTTCTATAAGTGGAAAACAGCATATTTGAATGCGTATCTATACAAAATTTCTTGTCTCTGCTGTTAACCGGTGAAGAGTCTTTATCTGAAGCTAATCCTGAATATCAATTCAGGTCATATTTATCATAAAAATGCAATGTACTTGGAGCCGAATCAACATGTGAAACACAATTCCATAGGATAGGAGGAAGTGGTTCTAACTCAGCTTATCGTATCCAAACAAACAAACATAGACACGTTGCAAGCTCATTAAAAGCTGCCGACAAACTGCCCTGCAGTTTGGCAGATGTAAATATATACAAAGCCTGTAAATATTTTTCTTATTTAAAAAAAAATAGCTTTAAAATCAATCCTCACGACACGAAACGAAGATGGATGGTTCTTGTGGTTCTTGTCGTACTCATAGTTAATGAATGAATATCATAGTATCATAGTACTGCAGATGAAATTGACGTCATAGCGTCAGTCGCAATGATGACTGTAATAGTTATTAATTTGATCATTAATTTAGCCAAACGTTGCCAAATGCCTCGAAGGAATCCGTTGGCCTAATTTTAGTGCAGTTATTACGTATAATTTGACCTCCTTATTGATGGCAGATGCAATCAATTATTTCTGAAAATTCATCGTTCTGGGTAGTTGATATTTATATACAGACCATTCACCCCTGTATATCCCGAAAGGTAAGGCAGATACATACTAATATATACCCACAGTTCGCCGGTATGTTTAGGTCCTGGCATTCAAACGTTGAAAGAAATTTTGAAATCGGCCTAGTAGATTTTAGTTTATTCGTTACATACACACATACACACACCTATTTCCTCTTTATAATGTTAGTATAGATTTACGCACACAATATTTATTTTAGAACAATACATAGGTACTTTTCCTTCGATTTATTGAACGTTTCCAATTTCCCTCCAGGGACTCAAACATCCAAGTAACAGACTTCGGACCATCATGGCGCGATGGTATCGCGTTCCTCGCCATCATCGACGCCATCAAAGCAAACCTGATCAACCTGGCAGAGATGAAGAGGAAGACCAATCGACAACGTTTGGAACACGCATTCGACGTCGCAGAGACCGCTCTCGGTATTGCAAGGCTGTTGGATGCCGAGGATGTGGATGTGGACAAACCGGATGAAAGGTCCATTATGACATATGTAGCCCAGTTCCTGCATAAATATCCTGAACCCAAAGTAAGTGAATAATATAAAATAGTTTCATTACTATTCCAAATTCTTCGAAACGATTTCTTTGAGTGGCGGTCTCTGACCAGTCTTTATCTCAACAGCATGTTCTAAAACATAAATATATATATAAGATATTTTAAAATTAAACTCAAGGGTCGTCACCACATTTACATAATAGTTATCATGACTGATATACTTATAATGTCAACAAGAACGTGATTGGAATGAATCATTGATCAATAATTCATTAGCTCTAAGCATTGTTCTGATTAGATCTGCTTTAAACTTTGTTTTAACAAGTGTTCGTATTTAACTCACTATGGTTTTGTTTTTTCAACAGACGACAGGACCGGATGCCGTAGCGGCAGTGCAAGAGGAGTACGAATCTCTTAGAATGTGGCTGACGGAACGCGTCACCACAGTTCAAAGGCAATACGACTCGCGAACGCTCTCGCGACACTACGAAGACTACGTGCGGGCCGAGAACGACCGGCTCGCACGAGAACCTATCTACCAGAAACTAGAGAAACTCATGTACACGCAAAGCCTTGTAGCGATTGCGCCAAAGTCCTGGCGTGAACTAGTCTCCTTATGGATAGAATTAGAAAGACTGCACAGAAGATGGTTGTGGCTCTTAGACTCTGACCTCCCCGGAGACTTCAAAAACGTCGGCGAGTGGTTAGCAAGGGCCGAATATCTTTTATACTTTGACGAAATCCCCACTAGCTTAGACGAAAGGACCGCTGCCATAATCAGCGAGAAATTAGAGGAACACAGCGGTTTCTTCGCAGGACTACCGGAAGTTATTGACAGATTCGAGGCGGCATTAAGATCACCGGACGCCGCCAGAATCCCAGGCGAAAGACTTCAAGACATGAAAGAGCGGCTTGAGACTGTGAGTCGAAGAGCGCCACAGAGGAAAGCCAGATTAAAGTACTTGGAGCACAAATGCTGTATTGTCGCCTTCACAGAACTGACGAAAGCCAAGCTTGCCGCGTGGACCGGCAAGTACGGTCGCATCGATCACGTACGTGCCTTATTAGAAGATTATGATAATTTCGTGACTAAGAATAAGATTTTCCAGGAATTTGATAGAGCTTACGTTGATATTAAGCAAGTAGCGGAAGAATATAAGAGGGTTTGTGAAGTAGATAGGACTGAAGCTAGGGATATTGATACGTTTTTGAAAGATGTTTCCGAAACGTGGAGGCGCGTAGCTTCAGACGTGAGGTGTGCGAGGAGTGTGCTAGAAGAAGTGATCGCTCACTGGGAGCGGTGGAACACCTTAGCTGACGACTTTACCACTTGGCTAGACAAAGCGCAGCATATGCTGCGAGTGTCCGAAGATGAGAGACTCGAGTTCTTCCACGACTTGACGGTCTGGAAAGAGAAGCATCAACTGTTGGGTGATGCAGCAGGGTTCCTGGCTGCGACATCATCTGAAGAAATCAGTCAGGAAGTGAAGAGGAAGTATGTGGAGATCACTGAGCGCTGGGAACGTGTTTGGGAAGAAGCTGAAAGGTGAGTTAAAGAATAATTTTTGTTTCCGTTTAAGTACCTGATTTGCGTAAACTTTGTGTTATTTTTTATCACTGATTAATGCGAATCTGTTCTCAGAACTGGATCTATTCGAATTTATAAATATCAAAGTAGATACTTAAATTAATGTTATCAATATGTGAGTAAAAAAATAAGCCATCGTTAAATTAATAGTTGAAGATGATAATAACAGCTCAGTAGCCTGTAATACCTGTAATACCTGATCACCCTGTTGGTTGGCTTTCATTATCTATTAATTAAATGTGTTAAAATATAATTTTACATATATGGCTCTATGTGTATATGATATGGTATTATTCTGTACTAAAACCATGCGTGATAATTTTTAATAATACTAGTAGGTACGGAGGGTAACGAACTTTTTGAAACAAAAATTAACTTATGTTCTTCTCCGAAGCCTATTCTAAATTGAAAAATGATCATAATATAAGAAGTTAAGATGTAGTCTCAGTGTTACAAAATGCTACTCATTAGATTTCAGCTGCAAGCGGAAAAATGATATTCGATTAAGTAAGAAAAAGTAAGAAATAATATGTATAAATAAGATACTTTAAGACAAAGGTCGTAGTGCATTCGCAGATTCTATTAAAATTTAGGCAGATGTTAACCTCTCGGAAATGTGTAGTTAAACTTGGATTAATTATCTCTCGATTTAAGGTATGTCCGCGGTGGTGACGCTCTGCGCAACCGTCGTGAGCTGGCCTCGGGGGTCAATGCATTAGACTCTTGGTTGGCCGCGGCTGAAAACCTCCTGAACAGACAACCCAGGGCCAACACCGTGGATATACAGGCCTACATTGACCACCTGCTGCAGCTCAACTCGGAGATAGAACACCACGAGGAGCTGTTCAAGACTATTAGCAGGTTAGTTTTGCTTATTTTATCCCAGGATAATGTAAAAGATGGTGTGATATTGGAAATATAAGAGCTTAAAATGTGGAGGACAAAATATTAGAGAAGAATGCTCAATTGGTCGTCGGGCATGGAAAAAGGATGCCTGAGGATGATGTATCATATAACAACAGATGCAGGAGCAATTAAGACGAAAAATGTGTATAGAGCTGGAATAAGTAACAATATTGTTAGAGGATTACATAAAGCGTGACAAACTTAATCAGTCTCCATTAAACAGACCCTTACTTTTCACTTTCTTACACGTATCTTTCACGTTTTAAACTATTAGTATCTTTTTCTAGAACCTTCCAAAACGCGATTGCCGAGATGCCCCGCGACGAGGTAGAAGCCAACATGACGAAGCTCAAGCAACAGAAGGAGGCGTTGGTCCGCGTGAGAGCTACAGTGCCAGTCAAGCTGCATCAATACCGACAGCTGCTGGTTCAGCATGAGTCACTGGAGAGCGGACAGAAGGAGATAGGATCCTGGCTGGACAAGGCCGAGGAAGCACTGAGGACTGGAGGAGAAACCAGACGGTAAAATTTGTGGATAAGGAGAATTCTCCCTATCCAAAGTGATTTTTTTTCGGACAAGCGGGTGTTTTGCCTGGTGGGCCATGGCCCTACGTTTGATGTCGGGCTTCTTTACATATTCAACTCGCGTAGTAAATGTTACTGCTATGAATGATGTGGTTTAATCTCTTTTGCAGTGAAATAATCTCAGAGCGCTACGAAGTCCATCGCACGTTCTTCTCGAGGACCACATACTACCGCTCCATGCTGGAGAGCAAGAACAAGGTATTCCAGAACATCGTGAAGTCAGCCGACACTGACAGGAGTGCTGACGTCACAGAGCAAGTCAGACTGATGCGGGACCTCAATGAGAGGTGAGACTACCTGTGTAGCTACATTATAAAATGGCCCGTAGGTTATTGTGGTATTGTCGACAGTGATACGATTTGTTAGGTTACGAGTAACGTTGTTTTAATTGTTTTCAAGAAGGAAGAGATTATCAACGGCGACGCCATTGATTAATTTAAACCGTTTAAATTTCTCATTAGTTTCAGTGATAGTTTTAATAAAAGTGTTTCTCCACTCATGTTAGTAAGAATGATAAGAGGTCTACCCAGTAAGCAAGCTGATTTCGACTAACTACTCAAACTGGGTCCAGCTGGGAATATAACCCAACTCACGGAAGCTGTTTTTATAGTCCAACCTAGGTGCTGAATAAACATAATTTTCTCCAACAGGTTCGCTCACGTATCATCGGAGGCCACTCGTCGCGAGGCCGATCTCCAGCATCTCGTCCGCGCCTGGGATGATTTTGATGCCAAGAAGCGTGCCGTCGACGAGTGGGCCTCGCGTGCTGAGGCCTTGCTGGCTGACAACAGAGTGGATTCGAAGCAGGCGGTCGACTTCCACAAGAGATTCTTCCAAGGAGCTGATGAGAGAGCTGTTTCGGAACTAGTCAGATCCGGACGAGAGCTAATTGAGGTTAATAACTTATTTTTCAATTTTTCTCTAGATTATTTTATAGCGATATAATTACTTTGCAGTCTATTATGCCAACACCATAACGCCTTAGTTTCTCTGGAAAAATCATATCTCCTGCTACAATGAAAGATAACACGACACGAACCACAATTTAAGCATTCTAGTTAGATTTTGTCAGGCTTTTGTTGGACGTTATATTAAGTTTCTTAAATAGAACGGACATTATATCGATGGAGGCAGACTTTGATAATGTTTGTATGGCGGAGTCATATCAAATCGTACAATCTTTGAACCGTTTTGGGCTAAACTCTGTTCATCGTACTTGTCTCATAACTTTGAGTGCTCTATCATTCAAATCAAACAAACCATCAAGTAGGTATAATCGATTCCAGAATTTACCCTTTCTCCCATTTCAGTTGGTGAGTGAAGAGGATCGTCCTAGGGTCGTCGCAGCAGTGGAGCAGCTGCAACAACGCTGGCGTTCTCTATTAGACAAGGCGCCGCCACACCTCATGCGCCTCGAGTTTCGCCTCGACGAGGCCGTTTTCATGCACTGCATCAAAGACATTGAGAAAGAGATCGTATATGAAGAACAGGTATGTTTATTGGTTGGGATCTCGCGTACGTACTACGTATAATTAAAATCTATATATCTTTAGCAGACATCTGTTGTGGTTATAGATGGATTATATATAATATAACCCATTATTAAACAAAATTAGTGAAATAAGTTAAAATTAACATTGATTACCTAATCACGAAATCTCAGATATTGAAAAGCTTACAAACTTGAAATTTGGCCCTTATCGGTGACAGACATCTGCACGAACACTTTGCTTGCGCTAATCAAACTACAACATTCATACAAATCTACTACATTCTCAGGCCTACAACCAAAGTGACGATGCGGATGGCATCCTCATTCGAAACGAGGAGTACTTCCGTAACCAGGGCAAGATCATGCAAGTGGAGCACTGTCTCCAAAACCTCCACAAGATCGCCTCCAGTTACACCCAACAGACTTCGGACACCACCTTGGAGGAATCCGTTAGGAAATGTGAACAGATGTGGGAGTCTACCGTACAAAGGGTAGAGCATTTCAGACAACAGTTGCAAAGGATTCCTGCAAAGTGGGACGCCTACAGAGACAAGTTCAGGGAAATGGAGAGGTGGATGGACCATGTGGACAAGACTATGGACAGCATCGTGAGAGAAGTGGACTCGGCTGAGGCGTTTGAGAGAGAGAAGACTATCTTCCAGGTATGCACAGAATATATTTTTTTAAATGGCGATTCTTTATTTAATGATTTCCAATTTCAATATAATGTTATTCTAGTTTGTTATTATATTGTCATAAATATTAACAGTTCCATATTTTCCTCTTGTGCTTTCTTTGGATACAAATAGTTGAGGGAATTAATGGTAAATATTATTAATCAAAATTTTAATGTAAATTCATGAAAAAAATTAAGGCCCTAGTAATTAGGCAAGCATGTTTTAAGAAATATATTCGATTTTTACTTCTAGAATATTTGCCGCGAAGCTGACAAGAAACGTGAAGACATGAAATGGCTAGTACAAACACTAGATATGCTCACAAACCACTGCTCAGAGGGAGAAGCTCAAGAAGAACAAATCAAACTAGAAAACCTCATCGCGAGGTACAAGAACCTAATACCGACCATCGAGATCACAATGATAAAGACTGAGACCTACACAAGATGCTACACGTACCGCAGAGAGGTCCATGAGGTAATTTGTGTACTGGAGAGTGCTAAAGAGCAAGCCATGATTGTACCAGAACCTCAATCACTCCAACACGTCGAGCAGTTAGTCCTTGAACAACAGGCTGCGGTCCAGAAGCTGGATCGTCACCGGCCTTCAGTCATGTCCATGCTGCAAAGAGGCAAGGACCTCATCAAGGACGCCAACGCACCCGCTTTTGTCAGGGAGGACGTTAGGAACCTAGAGACTGGCTGGAACACCGCCTACGAGACTTCCACCGACCGTCTACATAAATTACGTGACACACAGAAGGTCTGGTCGAACTACGAGTATCAAAAAGACGAGCTTTTATCAGACCTCGACAAGTATGAGAGTTATGTCGTTCACCCAGGCCTTGAACTTGGAGTAACCAATATTGGCCGTGAACTCCAAGAAACAAAGATTATAAAGACTGATATTGAAAAGGCCAAGTCTGAAAAACTGCCTCAGCTACAACAAGCGTACTCTGAACTGCGTACACTTACAGCGGACAAGCCTAAACCTGTCATTGAAAAAGATCTGGAAACTATAGAACGTAAGTTAGTGAGGGTACAAGATGAAGTCGACTCTAAAGTTGTTCATTTAGAGAAGTTCAACGAGGAATGGGTCAAAATTGAACACAAGTTGGAACACGTCAGAGAATGGATTAAGAAAGAAAGTCCAGTATTGATCCAACAAATACGTTCAGAGAACATCACGCCAGAAGAAAGGGTAGTGAAGTCACAGGCCTTACAAAAGATTATTACTGAAAAACTCGAGACAATTCGAGGTGTTGCTGACCAAGGTACTAAGTTGGCAGTAGAACACCGAGTCCAAGACGCTAACAGGTTAAAAGGTGAAGTTGCTTTATTAGAAAAAATGATGGCTGATCTCCAGAGATCTACCGAACATCAAACTAAGGTGGTCGAACACGACTTAGCTACCTATCAGAAGTATCAGAAGGGGGTTTCTGAAATTAAACCATGGATTGAAGAAGCCGAATTGAAATTGGGCAATGTGCCAAAACCCACAACTTTACCAGAAGCGCAACAATTGCAACAGCAATCTAGAGCTCTGATAACCGACTGTGATAAACAACTGATGAACTTGCAAATTTTGTCCAGTGTCAGTCATCAACTGTCAGGAAAGACAAGTGCCCCAGATGAAGTAGATGCCATCCATTCACGGTGGGCAGTGGTTCATGATTTGGCTGACCAGTGGAACAACAAACTAGACAAACTCGTCACTAATTGGGAGAACTTTGAACGTGAAGCTGAGAAACTAGAAACTTGGATTGAGAATGGCGAAAAGCTACTGAGCAGCAGAAGCGTGTCTGTTGACTCACCACAGGTCGAGAAACTAGACAGAGAGTTGAATAAACTCAAGTCCTTTGGAAACGAAATTTCCCAACAGCAAGCCAAAATTATAAGTCTATCACAAACATGTGATAATATCTGCCATAACATACAACCCGAAGGTGCCACCTTACTTAAGAACAAGGTGTCTGATATTAAACAACGTACGAATGATCTGGCTGAGACGGTCAGGTCCAGAGTCAATGAGCTCTCCGACAAGATCATCGTTAGACAGGAGTTCATGACTAAACTGCACAACTTCGATAACTGGATCACTGACTTCAGGAGAAAGACTGAGAGTTATGATCAGATTGGCGCCGACAAAGTAGAACCTACACTACAGTCAATGCATGTTCTTTTACAAGAACATGCAGCTAAAGCACCTGAGTTCACTGATATTTACAATGAAATCAAAAACATGACCCTTGCTTCACATCCTGACGAGTCACGTTCATTAAGTGAAACCTATTCCAATATTGCCGAGCATTATCAAATCATTGAAAGCAACATACAACAGAACAAAGGAGTCCTACAGAAGTGGTCGGACCTATTGAATTGGTATGAAGAATCGAAACAACAACTGAACCACATACAGTACCAGATCGAAGGACCAAAACTTACACCTGAAAGTTACGAAATTTTAAGACAAGAACTTGTAAATGTGATCACCAAAATACCCGAATGGAAGAGTAATGTAGCTCTATTAGATGGACCATCCAGAGTTAAGGTCACTGATCAAAATACCGGTCGTATCATGTCTCCTACCAGTATAGTTAAGGAGATCGAGATGAAGGCAGAAGGTTTACTAAACCAAGTAACCAACAAGCGAGATTTAGTGCAAAAGGTCGGCGCCAGGTGGGATAAATTTAATGTACAACACAACGCTCTATCTGAAGTTTTACATAATGTACAAACCGTTCTTAACGATATGGCTCAGAAACCCGTACCTTTAACGGAAGCCACAATCCAGGATATGACTGAACAATTGGATAAAATAGACGCAGAAATGAAAGAAAAGCAATCTATTCGGAAAGAACTTAGAGAAGAAGGTCTTCACTTGATGAGGGAAGACCAACCAAACATGGGTACGATTCAGAATGCCCTATCTACCGCTGACAATAACTGGGACCAAGTTGTGAATGCTGTTCGCGACACCAAAAACAAATACATCTTACTGTCTTCAACACTCCATGAGTTGAAGAACTTCACAGTAGCCTTTGATAGGGAAATGGGCAGGGCTGAGCAGCTTTACAACGATTGCAAAGATGCTCCTAACGATTACATCCAAACTGGTCAAGCTTTGGAAAAGGCAAAGAAATCTTATGAAATTCTTAAGAGATCTAAAGGCTTATTAGACCAGATGGATGTCATTAAACAATCAGTACTTAAACAAGCATCGACATTAGGGGGATTTGACACAAGCCCACTAGAAGAGGCTTTTTTGACATCTCAAACACATTGGGAGAAAGTGAATGATGCTGTCATCAAGAGAATACAAGACTTAGAATCTCAACTGATTGTTTGGAGACAGATTGACGATACAAAGAATCAAGTAATTACTTGGCTCAGCGAAACTGGCCAAAACTTAGCTAATGCTTGTGACAATTTAGAAATCAGGTTCGGACAAAGTCATCTTACTAAGTACAAAGAAGAACTACCTATATACACGGGTCTTAAGAACAGTATCAAGGCAAAATGTGAACAAATTACAAACTTGAATAAGAGTATCCCAGTTGGTCAGGTGTCCTCGATCATTGACTACTTAGACAAGGAGTTTGCCGCTCTTCAGTCGCTTGCTGATAACTTAGATAGTGCAGTATCGTCTCTGGGAACCAAGGAAAATAAATTAAAGGACCACATTAAACGCCTTTCAGATAATGTTAGCAAAATCCGCGATGATATTATCAAGTGCGATGACATGACCGGCGATAATGCAAAGATTCTTGATCGTCTGAAGAAGTGTCAGGCCTGCAAAGCTGAGCTGCAGAATTTGAGTGATGAAATTGATAACTTGTCAGAAAATGTCTCAGAAATGAACGATAACTACCCCGGCTTCTATGAATCATTAGTACCAAAAGAATTAAGCACTTTACAAAAACGATTTGAAAGTGTTTTGGTACACGCAAACAAAACCGAAATCACTTTGTTAACGTTCTTGCAAAAACTTTTTACTGATAAGTTAGCTATGTTCAATAGAAATCTGAAGATATTAGACGATAAAACAAGATGGTGCATGCCTGATGTCACCAGTGATAAATACAACTTAGAAGTCAAGAGCGCTGCACTCGTAGAGGTAGAAAATGGTATTGCTGACTGTAAAAATAAAGTGACAGAGTTAAAAGAAGCTCGTGATATATTAAAAGTAGTCGCAGAGCCTGCTTGTGCTCAAGAAGCAGCACAACAAACTGAAAAAGCCCAGAAAAACCTGGATGTTCTTAATGCTAACTGTGAGGAAATTAAAAACAGACTTAAAGAAAATATCGACGCCTGGCAAGAGTATGAAGTACTATTAGAAAACATCTCGGAGTGGCTGAAAGACAAAGAGAACAAAGTAAGACAAGAAGCCGCGAACTTACTTAATCTGGACGAAATTGACGCCAGAATTGCTGAGGTCGAAAAACTCAATCAAGAAACAAAGGACTATGGTGGAGAGATTAGCAAACTTACAGAAATTGGAGAAAAGATCTTATCTCGTAACCCAGATTCTCGCGTTTTACAACACATTAATCATTTGGTGTCTAGATACCAGACTGTAGGAAAGTTTATGGATAGCCACCTTAATAGACTTAAAGACTTGAAAGACAATAAAGGAAAATATGATAAATCTATTGCTGAATTCAAAAACTGGCTTCAGGATGCCAACAACAAGATCAAGGACCTTGCTGTCATGAGCAAACACGCTAAACCATCGGCGGCTGACCTTGCACAAGTAAAGAAACTTAATGAAAATAAAGATATTGGTCAGAGACTTCTCAATAACTCCATTGAATCTGGTGAAGCTCTATTCAGTGGGATCACGCCTGAATGTCGTGAGCAGGTGAGAAATGAACTAAGAGCTCTCAGAGATTATTTTGAAGATTCGGTGGATTCACTCAATAATGTAATTAAAGACATCGAAACGACAATCAACAAGAGATCATCATTTGATGATACATTTAATCAAGTTCAAAAATGGATCAGTGATAAAGAAAAAGAACTTGGCGAGTTTAAGCTCTGCCCCACATTACCTGAAAAGAAGGCTCAGCTTCATGCTAACAAGATTTTGCACCAAGAGGTTGAATTACATCAATCCATGCTGTCACAATTAACTGAAAAGATCAAGCTTATGCCTGATGAAGAAGCCGAAAAAAGCCTTTCTAAAACGATTGAGAGATACAGAGATATGTCTAAAGAACTCGAGAAAAGAATCGCGACATGTGAATCTCACGTTGCTATTCACGAGAAATACGTACAAATGTTTGAAGACGTTCGAGATCGCCTTAACCACATTGTTGCTGAGAACAGCATGCTAAATTACGGAGCGGTAACCCAGAAAGATGATGTAGATGCTAAGATAGCTGCCATCGAAAAAGTGACATTGAAAGCGAAAGATATCCAGAATGCTCTTGGTGGTCTGAAGTCACAATTAGATAACGTAATAGAATCTACAAGCCCCAACGGACATCCAGTACTCATCAGCGAGTATGAACAGCTTAAAGTAACATGGGACCAATTAGCAACACAATGCAAAGATCAAGATAAGAAACTTAAGGATACGCTGAAACAATGGACTGAAAGTCAGAAGACATTAGATGAGCTTGAAGAATGGTTGAAGGTTAAAGAAAATCAAGTAAGAGATCAGAGCCTTAAGAGCAATTTGGAGGCTAAGATTGCTCACTTACAGAAGGTTAAAGAGATTTTAGGCGAACTTAATTCAAGGAGCGCTGATTTTGCTGCGTTGACAGATACTAAGCAAAATGTAGCAACTGAATCTGAACTAACAAATAAAACATCTAAATTGGCAACAAGATACCACACACTTAACAATCTTGTGAATGAGATTATCTCGAAGTATGAAGTTTTCGTATCAGAGCACCAGACATTTGAAAATGAATATAACAACATGGAAAATTGGCTCATGGGTATGCTCGGTGAGCTCCAAGATCTGAATGAAATCGTTGGAGACTATGCTGTCTTGCAAGAAAAGCAAAACAAAGCTAAAGAACTGTATGAGACTAGGAACAAGAAGACTCCGGTGTTTGAAGAATTTTTAAGTTTAGGTGAAAAACTCTACACTCATACTAGTCCTGACGGTAGAGAAGTAATCCGTCAAAAGATTCGTAAAATAAGAACACTATGGGACAGTTTCGGAGACAGTTTCCAAGAAACTGTCAACAAGTTAGATCAATGTCTCCTGCAATTCTCCGACTTTAGCCTCGCTCAAGAACAACTAACGAAATGGCTCAAAGATGTGGAAAGAGCCATGCAGCGCCACACTGAACTGAAGGCTTCGCTTGAAGAGAAAAAAGCGCAATTGCAAAACCATAAGATAATGCATCAAGAGATTATGACTCATCAACAACTGGTTGAATCCGTTTGTGATAAAGCTCAACAGCTTGTTGATCAGACACATGATGCTTCTTTGAACGTGTATTTGCAATCTATTAAACAGCTGTTCCAAAATATTGTGACAAAATCTCAAAATCTTCAAGATAATTTGGAAGACTGTGTGAAGAGACATGAAGACCTAGTTCGTCTAATTCAACAGTACAAAGAATGGCTTGGGTCGCAGTCTGAGAAACTCCTGGACATTGAAAATGCAACCGGTGAAAAACCTGAAATAATAAGGAAATTGCAGTCTGCCATAGCTTTGAAGGATATTGAAAAGATTGGTTCAACAAAATTAGATGAAATAAGAGCAGTCTTCTCAAATGTTAGTAAAAGTACTTCAGAAGCTGGCAATAATGCTATTAAAGCTGAAATAGACAACTTACATGACCAGCTCCGCAATGCTGTTGAAAATATCAGTACTTCAGAACAGAAACTTAAGCACACATTAGAAATTTGGAACAAGTTCGATTCTTCAATAGAATCTATTACTGAATGGCTTAAAGATATGGAATCAAAATGCCGAGATCAAAGCCTATGCTCTACTTTAAAAGACAAAGAAGCTCAATTACAAAGGTATGTTGATCTTCGAAACAATATTAACGCTAAAGAGAAGGAAATTGATGCATTCGTAGATGAATCACATAGTCTTATCCAACTTAGCGGCACCGAACGTCTTAAGCCTCTTGTTACTCAAGTCAGTAGCCGTTATCAGCAGTTACATCTCATCTCCAAGGAAATTGTAAACCACTGGTCAGAACTTGTAGCTGATCATAGAAAATATGCGCAGTTACGTAATGAATTCGATGCATGGCTCAAGCCATTGGAAGAGCAACTATCGCAGATTGTGACTAAAGAAGACAAGCTAAGTATTGAAAGTAAAGGCAACAAACTTCAAGTGTTCTTGATGGAAAGAGAAAATGGAGAACACAAGATTGGAATACTAAACACAGCTGGTGACAAAGTATTACCTGAAACAGCTGCAAACGGCAGAGAAAACATTCGCGCTGAAATAAGGGCTCTTAGAGAGAGATGGGATAAATTAAACGATACTATCCTTCAACAACAGAAAGAATACGAGTCTCAAACATTGCAATGGTCAAGCTACCAAGATGTTCTACAGCAGACATTGTCTTGGTTAGATGAAAAGGAGAAAATTGTAGACGCTGAGGAGAAGGCTGTGCTTAACTCAGCTCAAGAAATCAAGTCTAAATTGTTAAAGAATAAGACATTGCTACAAGAAATTTATTCACACAAGCGAGTCATAGAAACAGTCACTGAAAAGGCAAAGATTGTATCTGCCACCCTTCATTCAGGAAAAGAAGAAAGTGACGAAATGACTGCTATAATTAAATCGGTGTGGGACAGATATAACGCTCTAACAAACAGGTTGACTGGTATCATTGATAAACACGAAAGCACATTTGATATCTACCAACAATTCGCTGATCAGCAGAAGTCCCTGCAAGATTATCAGAAGCACCTTTGGGATCGCCTTCATCTGCTATCAGATTTCAGTGGCAACAAAGCTGCATTACAAAGCAAATTGGCTAAGATCCAAGAACTATTAGATGCAATTCCAACTGGAAACAATAAATTAAAGATGCTATCAGACCTTATTGAGAAAAATAATGCTAAACTCTCTCCTAGAGGCAAAGATGGTATGGCCAGAGAGTTGAGTCTTCTCCGAGCCGATTTGGAAAAATTCACTGCTACTGTTCATGATGTGAAACGTGGAATAGAAGACAAGATACAACAATGGATCGAATTTGATAGTGCTAATGATCGTCTCCAACACTGGTTGAGTGACACCGAGATGAGCTTGAAGACCTACACTCCTAAAGCAACCTTGGAAGAGAAAGTTGATCAACTGAACAAATATCAGGTAAGAATGTTTTCAAGGTTAATTTCTATTATCCTCTTTATTTCTTAACTCTTTATTTACATAATTAATTTTGAACAGGATTTAAGTAGAACGATTGATAATCACGAAAATGATTTGAGTGCAGTCATAACTTTGGGCGAAGCCTTGGATCAAGTAAGAATTGATGAAAGAAATATACATCTTTTATCGTCAGCACCGTAGGAAATAGCCTAATTTTCAGTAGTATCTAATTCACGGACATAATATTAATATAATCCTAACATTAAAAGTATATTTTATATTTACATACTCGGATGTTGTGTATGGTCTCCAGTACTTCAAGTTCTGATTTTAATTCTATTTATATTTTTACTAATATAGAGGCGTTGGTTATTGGTAATTCTAATGCTGACAAACGTTTAAAAGGTCTAACTATCTCAATGGTGGAACTAATGGTAGTTGTCGTAGTTCAGTTTAAACATAATCTTTGTTTATAATTTCTTCATCAAACTAATTGTAATTAATTTACAGGCTATCTTGGCTAACCTGAAGAAGACGGAGAATGATGTTGACAAATTGACCGATGAATTCAGTGATCTTATTGAAAACTGTAACGATACTAGGATCACGATGAATCTGCAACAAATGACATCACGATTCCAATCAGTACAGTCGACTGCCAAGGAGCTTGTTAAAAAATGTGAACAAGCTGTCAATGATCATAACTCTTATCAAGAAAAGTACAATCAAGCCAGTGATTGGTTAAAGGCAGCGCAACATAAATTCGATGAATGTAAAGAAAACTTATCTAACAGTCCTGAAGGCATAAGTGCTAAGCGAGAAAGCCTTAACGACTTACTAAGTCAAAGACGTAACGCTACACTTCTTGTCAATAATACATTTGAACTTGGAGAGAAACTGTATCCCTCTACATCACCTGAGGGCAAAGAAATTATCGAACAACAACTCCACGACATCCAACAAGCTATTGATAACTTGTACGATAACATCACTAAAGCCGAGAGAGACCTTGATTCAGAACTTAACAAATGGTCTTCGTTTGAAGATAACCTTAAGACCGTACAACAGTGGTTAACTACCGCTGAAAAGAATCTCCCCAAAGAGATTGAACTCAAGGCCACTTTAGACGAGAAGCGTAATCAACTAAACGTATACAGAACTTTCTTACAAGACGCTATCACACATCAACAGGACATAGCAGATTTGGAATCTCGCGCTCAAACTCTACCTGATGTTAGTAAAGATATATCTAAAGAAATTAACCAACTTAAGCAAAGACACGATAATATTTTGGCTAGAGCAAAATCATTCGTTGAACAATACGAAGCTATTGTAAATAATCACCAACAATACACTAAGGCCGTGAAGGATTTGGAAGAATGGGTTGAAGCTACACATAACACAGCCCAATTGTGGGGTGACGTAAACCTTGAACGTGTTGCGTTAAGCAGCAACTGCGAGAAACTCAAGTCTCTACAAATGAACCTCCCCGAAGAGAAGAACCGTATTGACAAAATACGTTTACTGGGAGAAAAGGTTCTGCCAGGAACTATAAGTAACGGACAAGCCAATATCAGAAACCAAATTGACGCCTCCCATCAAGAATGGGAAGGTCTTGTATCCTTCATTAATAAGACTATCGAGTCAATGGAAAACAAGATTCAACAGTGGAATGAATATGAAAACATGAAGGATCAATGTTTGGCATGGATCAGAAATACAGACAACCAAATCCATGCTGTTGATCTCAAAGCAACTTTACCAGAGAAACAAGAACAATTCAACAAGTTCCAGGAGCTTCAAGGTGAAGTGCGTGCTAAAGAACTTGAAATTGATAACATTACTGAGAAGGCTCAGCACTTACACACTGGCGTGTTTGGACCACGTGCATCACAGATATCAGACCTGTCAGTAAAGTATCAAAGTCTCTCTCAAAAGGTCAAAGATCTGACGAATAGATGGCAACAGTATGTCAAGACTCATCAAGAATTTGCTAGTAATGTCACAGAATGCTCACAATGGATAGAAGAGTTGAGAGACAAACTAGACTTTTGCGCTGATTTGAGCTCTTGCTCCCAGGACGACCTGGAAACTAAATTAGTATTGATTCAAAACTTGTTACTTACTAAGGATGAAGGTTTCACTAAGGTCCAGTCACTTGTTGAATTGGCGCAAAACGTTATGGCTAATACTGCACCCGCAGGCCACGATGCTATCAATAATTCTTTAGTTGCCTTACAAGAGCAATGGTCTGCGTTATTGTCTCGAATGATTGAAACTAAAAATATGCTAGACGACTCAGTGACCAAATGGGCTGGATTCCTTGAGCAGATACAGCTCATCGAAAAGAGTAACACGTATCTCGAGAACATGTTAGCTGAACTAACACCACATGAGACATCTATGTCTGATAAGAGAGCACAGCTTGAAAAACTTAAAGAAGTAGAAGAAAAAGCTCGCTGTGATCGTTTAGAAGTAGATACGCTCAAGGCTAAAGCAGCTGAAATGATTGCAAGTGGTCAACAAAACCAGGCAGCATCTAAAGCTCAAGAAACTTTAAGCAAATTTGATAATCTTTATGACAAAATCAAGAAATTGCTTGCTGATCGCGAAGAACAATACAAAGACCACAGACTTTACAAAGAAGGTCATGATGAGTTGATCCTGTGGTTAAGTAGAGCTCGAGAAAAGGTGCCTTCATTAAAATCAAAACCATTGGGCGATAAACTGGCAATTGAAAATTCTGTAGCGCCCCTTGATGCTTTGATCAACAAACAAGCTCAAGGAGAATTGTTGTTAGAGCATCTGCAACATACAGGCGAAGTTGTCCTGGCCAGTACATCACCTGAAGGCCAGGCAATCATTAAGAATGAAATGAAGGCATTGAAAGAAAGTTTTGACGATCTATTCAATGAAATCAAACAACAGAAGAGTCAATTGGAAGATACAGTAAACCAGTGGCGAGAATACAAAGATGAGTACGAGAGACTATCTGATTGGTTGCAACAAAAAGAGATACTTATCAAAAACCAAAAACTTACCCTACTGGGAACTGCTAAAGAAAAGGGTGGTCAAGTCAATGAAGTAAAGGAAATAGTCGATCAACTGAACAAGGGTAAAGCGGACATTGATAAATTCAACGCTTCAGCTGCAGGCCTTCTAGCTTCGCACTTAGACACCTACGTCAATAACCAATTACGTCACCTTAACTCCAGGTATCAAGTACTAGTAAACATGGCTAATGATGTACTCAAAAAGGTTGAAACCAACTACGAACAGCATCAAACCTATGATGACAACTATGTGAAGACCAAAAAATGGATCAATGACGCCTGGGAAATAACTCGTAGTGGCAGCGAAGCTGGAAGCAATAGTAGCAAGGAAGCCCTACAGAAGCGTCTAGAACAGATCGAGGACTTGCTTAAACGTCGCGAAGAAGGTCAAAATCTAGTTCATGCAACAGTCAACAGCGGTGAAAAAGTTCTTAGAAATACAAGGTCTGATGGCAAAGATAAGATAAATACCGAACTCAAAGAATTGCAAAATGAGTGGGATCGCCTTGTGAAGAAAATGAGCACGGCTAAAGTTCACCTGGAGACAGCCATGCTTCAATGGGCTGACTACAGTTCAAGTTATTCACAACTCCAACAATGGATATCCGACAGAGAAGCAAAACTCCAAGAAGTGTGTGAACAGAAAGTTGCCAAATCCAAAAAGGGCCAAGACCGTCTTGCTGGACTTACGGCTGGTCTTAGTCTGCCCGAGAGGAAAGCCACACTCCGTCAAACAAACAATATTGTGCAAGATATCGTTTCGTTTGAACCCATGATTCAGTCTGTAACTTCTAAGGCTTCAGAACTTATGCAACAGGCTCCGGCGTCTGAGATCACCAGCAAATACGAAACTCTATCTAAACAAGCTAAGGACTTGTATGAGAAACAGAGAGAGACTGTAGAACAACATCAAGCATTCATTGATGCTGGTGCAGACTTCGTCCAATGGATTAGAGCTGC
This sequence comes from Acronicta leporina, assembly GCA_947256265.1. Taxonomy (NCBI): domain Eukaryota; kingdom Metazoa; phylum Arthropoda; class Insecta; order Lepidoptera; family Noctuidae; genus Acronicta; species Acronicta leporina. The sequence continues at coordinate 1,495,645 of OX366518.1, read as the reverse complement.
CAAAGAGAGGTTAGGAAAGTGTTCTGATGCAACAGGTGATAAGGAATCGTTGAGTAGTAAGATTTCGCAACTCAAAGTTCTGGAAAGTGAACTGCCCGACGGTCAAGCTAAGCTGCAAAAGGCTCTGGAACAGGGCGAGATATCCTGCGGCTTGGCTGATGATGAAGACAGAGAGGATATTGAAGAAGAAGTAGCTCTAATGCAAGAGGAATACGATACTTATGTGTAAGTGTATTTTTTATTAAGGATTTCAATATAATTATATTCTATCATGGTTATGTTTTTGGTTTCTAAAATTTTTCTACATATAATTCAATTGTATTCTAACAGTGAACAGCTAAACAACACCAAAGCTCTGATTGAAGGAGGTATCGTTAAGTGGACAGAATACGAAGAGCAATACAAGGAAGCCTTAGATTGGTTGTCGAAGACTGAAAAATTAGTGCAATCCTTCAACAAACTACAAAATAATTTGGAACAGAAAAAGGTCGTTCTTGAGGAGTTCCAGGTAAATATATTTTTCTTGTCATCGTCAATGTTTTTCTTTTAAACAAAATAGGTATATTAAATCCTTTCCATATCACAGTACCTATCATTACCTTAATTCATACTAAATCCATGTATTTATTTGAATATTATGAGAATTGATTTATTTATTAGCTTACGAACAAGTGTATCTATATTACAGCATTAATTATATTATACTTATATATATATATTTCTTTTCCACTTTCCACCAGGCAAAGGAAATTCTATAAAGCCATAATGCAAAATAATTTTTATGAATGCGAAGCATGTATTCAGATTAAATGGAAAATTTAATAATTTACCTCGTTTAAAATTTAAATTTCTGTTGTTAAAAACCGGGGTCTACCATATTTAAACAATATTATTCCTCCAGGGACACCTTCAGATGCTATTCGACTGGCAGGCAGAGCTAGACAAACTGAACGTCCACGCTCAGACTTTACTGGAAACATGTGCAGACACCAGGATCTCTAATGGCATTACCCAGCTTACTACCAAGTACAATGCCTTGCTGTCATTGGCCAAGGAAGTTATGAAGAGACTTGAACTCCACTACCAGGTAAAATTTGGTTGTATTTAGCTTTTGTTAGAAATTATTTTCATTTAGGATGATTTACATTGAGTTCTAGCAGCTAGCAGTCGCACTTGGGTATGATTCTTAAGTAGTGCAAACTATTATTGGGTTTTTCTATGAAATTCATAGTAGCAGCTCGGAGCTTGGGATTTGTGCCCAGTTAATGGCAATATTCGCCCCCTATTACATGGGACCTAAATATACCGGCGAACTATGGGTATACAGTACGCTTCTGCCTAACCCTTCAGAGAATACAGGCGTGGTATGTTTATGTCATAATCTCAGTCTTTCTAAGTTGATGTATTGTTATTTAAATGACATGAAAGCGTTAGTGTATTATTATTGGATAAATAAAAAATTATAAATCAATTTTCAAGCTTGAATATTAGAAAGAATGCCATTGAGAAACAAATATTTCAAATAATATGACATAATATAATTTCTTTCAGGAACACCAACAACATAATGCTCTGTATGGTGAATGCCAAGACTGGCTTGACAGGACCCGAGAGAAACTTAACCAATGTGCTGAAATACCTAACAACCTACCCGAAGTTAATAGCAAACTGAACACAGTGAAACTGCTCCGTCAATCCTTGGAGCAAGGTCAGAACAAACTAAGATACCTTCTAGAACTCAAAGAGAAGGTTATCATGAACACTGAACAGACGGGGGCAGTGAAGATACAGGAAGACACTGATAATCTGAAGCAGGAGTTTGATAAATTGATAGCAGATCTGCAGGAAGTCAGGAATAAGTTAACGAATAGAGCATCACAGTTTGATGACATTTCTAAGGTAAGTAATATTAATCGTATGAACATTTAGGTATATTCTGTTAAACGTGCATCCAGCAAAAAAATATACTTACGCAATTATTTATCTTATTCCAGATTCACAAACTTCTAGTAGAATGGTTGGACGATATCGACCAAAAGATCCAATCAGATGACTCTCTACTACAAGATCTATCAGAGAAGAAGGCTAAATTAGAGAAATTCAAGACATTTAATAGAGACATTGATTCCCACAATGATTTAGTCAAGAAGTTGAATGAAAAACTGCGGGAAGATTCGTCTCTTAAATCTAAGGGTATAGAGGATACGCTAAAGCGGTATGATGGCATCAGAAAGACTGTCAATGAAATGATTGCTGTAAGTGTCTTTGATCATAAAATGTCAGTAGATAAAGTTAAAATTACCGATTACTTTGACAATGATCGTTTGCCTAATTTGTTTTGTTTTTATGATACCAAACCGAATTCCATATAACAATTTCATTACAATTTTTATTCTAGAAACTGGAAGACTACGTGAACTCCCACATTCAATACAAAGAATCGTACGACAATTTCTATGACTGGATTAGAAATTGCAAAATCGAAATTCAGCAGTGTTCCGACTCCCACGGTGAGAAGGATTCCGTCCAAAAGAAACTGCAGAAAGTTACCAAAATCATTGAATCCTTACCAAAAGGTGAAGCATTATTACAAAAGGCTATAAGTCTCAGTAATGGCGTACTTGAAACTACGGGCAATGAAGGAAAAGACAACATTAACCAAGAAATAAAGCAATTGAAGATTGAATGGGAGAATCTACAGCAAATTTGTAAAGACACCAAGAAGTTATTGGAGAAATGTTTGTCCGCGTGGACGGACTACTTGGAGACTTCGGAGAAGATGACTAAGTGGGTAAAGGAATTTGATAACAAGTTGAAGACCGTACAGAAGGTCGACAAAATAACACCTGAACATCTTGATAAGTGTCGCGTAAGTATTTACTTTAATAAATTACTAATTAAATTAAACTTATAGTAAAGTAACTTATAATTATACTTGTGTAATTTTACAGGAACTTCTGTCTGAAGCTTTAGGGCACAAACATGTCTTAGAAGAGCTTAACGACAGATGCGAGAACCTGATGGAACAGAGTGCTTGCGCCTGGGTCCGCGATAAGACAGTTAACCTTCAAACAGAATACACAACTTTACTCACTAAGATCCAGGGTCTAGTTTCCAATGGCGAGAAGAATCTCTCAGACCATACTGAGTTTATTAAAGCAAAGGAAGATCTCCAGCAATGGTTAGAGACGGCTCATGGCACAGTCCAAGATTCCATTGGAGTTGGTGATATAGAAACCACGAAAGACAAACTGGAGACAGTCAAACTAGTTAGCAACAGAATGACTGAAGGTCATCACTTACTCGTCGTCCTTCAAGAAGCATTTAAGAAGGCTCTCAATAACACTCCACCTGAAGAACAAGATGGCCTCCGCAACGACGTCAAAGTCTTACAGGAGAGCTGGGACCAACTGAAGATAGATCTTAATTCCATCACTGCTCAACTCAAAGCTGCTATTGGTAAATGGGAGGACTTTGAAGACTCTAAAAAGAAGATGGATCAATGGATAAAGGACACCGAACAAAACTTGGACAAGGTTCCACAAACTGGTGGAGAATTAGGAGAAATGAAGACTCTGCTAGAAAAATACAAGCACATTGAAGACGAGATTGACAACAAAAAACCAGAATTGGATAGGCTTAAGAGCGAAGCCGCAGAACTTAGTTCATGGGCCAAGAAGCCGGCTATCAAAGAGTCAGTTACAGAAATCGAAAAGAAATGCAAAGCATTACGCGCTAAATGCGCCGCTAAGAAAGCCGAACTCGAATCAGAGATCAAGGACTATAATAATTACCACCAGTCTCTACAAGATACAGAGAAATGGCTGCTCCAGATCTCCTTCCAGCTTATGGCTCACAACTCTTTGTACATCGCCAACAGAGAGCAGACTGAGGAGCAATTAGCTCAACACGCAGTACTTCTTGACGATATCCAGAAATACAGATCAACATTAGACGAATTAGAAGGTAAAGGACAAGCTCAGATTGAACGCTACGAATCTACCACCCCATCAATCCGAGAGACTGTTGGCAAACAGCTGAAGAATGTCAATGACAGTCACAAGAGTTTGTTAGCTACTGCTCTTCAGATCGAGCGTCGTCTCAGAGAAGGGCTTGCGAAGTTCAAGGAGTATGAGGATACGCTGGAGAGTATTCTGAACAACTTGGACGAAATGGAGCCAGCTATTACAGAGCTCGATGTGCCAGTTGATGGACTTTCTCATGGACGTGAACTGCTGGATAAGGCTAGGGTGAGTATTTAAATGCTTACTGGTTAAATATAATAAAATTCTATATTCAGTCATTTACCGTAGGAGAACCATGCTTCTTCACGTATGGCACTTCATGGCTCGACCAGAGTGATACCATGGCCTCACAGAAAATCGACGTGAAACAACGCTCACAATGATATTTCTAACAGGGTCTCCACAATCGCCTTCAAACCGAGAAGAGTCGCCTCTCTGCAGCCGTAGCGGCATGCTCGGCGGCCGCAGCTTCTGTATCCCGCCCATCTTCTCCGGCTGATACGGCACCTCTGCCTATCCCACCAAGAGAGCTCCACGTACGCGCCCGCCTCGAGGACCTCATAGACCAGGTACTGAAAGCTTCCACCAACATACTGGCTTCTGAAGTGTTGACGTCGTTTTGAACTGACAGGACGAGCTGTGTCAGTTGTGTGGCCATTGAATGTTATCGGACGAATCGTGTTGCATTGAGAAATTGTCTTTTTGTCTGAACTATTTCTAAAGATTTTATAGGATTAAATATAATAAATAATAATAATATGTGCCTCAGTGGAGTTATGCTTTTGTAACGTATAGTAAGTAGCTCTAAGGTAAACAAAAGAGATCCATTATAAGAATATATTAAGTAAGTAAAAATAAAAATTATAGTACACCACTTACAACGGTACACGTACAACGGTAGACTAATTAAGAAGAATATAATAGAAAGATATTTCATCTTCGTAGAAAACAAGTATTACAGTTTATTGGCGTGTCATGATAATATGAAAATTACTAAGAATTGCACTGATTCTAATTGATCGATTCGATTCGACTCTATTTCTATCTGCTCATGACTTGTTGACGCCAACAGATAGACATAGAGGTCTCTCTCTATTAAAGATAAAGCGAGCTATTATAGACAAAAATCAAATACAATGCAATGCGATCGTCTTTGCTTACAGAAACTGAATGATCTGCAAATAATTTATAATAAATCTATGCTTATAAGTTTGCCAGGTCGACAAAACGAACAGAACCAACGTTTCAATGTAAGATAAGATCTCCTTATATAATAATAATCATTATACAAAATAGTTAACAATTTTGTAGATAGCCAGTAGTTAGACCAATAATATGTAAAGGCTTTATCGTTGGCAATGTAACTTTTGCGCACCTGGTTTTGTCTGAGTCGAGATTATTCTGAAATTATTCTTAACGTTTCGACTAAGTTTATGTGTATATCGTAATAAGTAATACATTATGCATTATATTGATTTATAATACAAAACGTATTAATTATTCGCATAGCAATGTCAGTTAGTACGTTAGTAAGTTACAAATTGCTATATAAATTTCAGGCGCAATAAAGGTATTCCTATATTATGGAGAGTACAGTCTAAAAATAATAATTATCTACTTTAAGTAATTCTCCCAAAATAAAACATTCCACTCTATCATACTTTCTGACATCATTATCATGAACATCTTGTGCCATCTTCATAATGAAGTTTCAATAGGCAACATTTCTGACATTGACACTAAAATGGAGGAAAATCATAAACAGCGTCAACCAAATTTTAAATGCTCATGAATAATCACGAATCAGACAATGAGAAAATGGCACTGTTTGTATAAAGTACAACAGGCACGTATAACATGAATCACTTAGCTACATGACACTTAATATCACCAGAACAAATTTGAATCGAATGCTTCTGCTAGGACACGTTCGTACCAAGAAATGACAGAGAAAATATTAAGAATAATATTGCAATATAAAAATAAATCACTAAACGTATGACTAACGTTCTAGTTGTGAAAATGCCGAGATAAATCACAGTTGTAGATAATTTATACACTCCTTATTGAATTAGATAGTAGAATCACTCTGGTCTTAAAATTGCCCAGACTGTATAAGTAAGTAATAAAGATGGAAATAATTTTATATACTTAAACTTAATATTTTTTGTTATAAGAAGAAAAGATTTCTTTTTAAATAATTTAAAATTGGTCAGGAAAGTGCAGCAAACCTCGTTAGTAAAAATTTCGCCAATAATGTTTCGAAAGTAAATTCATATTTTAATTTTCAGTCCAATTATACTAATATTTCTTGGACTAGCATTATATCAATGACTTGGCTGACTAAATAAATTTAGATTCAAAATCTGCAGCATATTATTTTGGATTTTGACTCAAGCTATAACTAAATGCTTAAAATTAATCTCGTGTCTGGAATTTGTCTGTATATTTTCTCTGCCTACCCAATAACAAATTAATAACTACATATATACTAACATGCACTGTGTGTTTTGATGTCTGTGTGTCACGCATGGTTTGTTTGTAGAAACATGTGACTGAAGTAGAGAGCGCGCCGCGCATTGACATAATACTTAAACATCTCGAGGCACCAGAGTTTGGGCAAAAGCTTTCGACTTTCGAAACCAAGGTAAGGAGATGCTTGTTTCAGTTAATATTAACAATTTGCATTTTAGACCCTTTTGTCCAGTCAAATGGTAGTCAATATTAGTCATTTCACGTTGAATATACAAGTTTCAATATGAACATAAATCCTTTGTCTTCTTATAATGTATGCGTTATCTTACTTTAAATACTTAGGTATATTTTGTCAAAGAATAACGGTAGTTATTCATACATTTTCAAAATCACTTGAAGCTTATCACTCCCATAAAAAATATTCACAGAAAATATACCTCTTCACCATTGTTTTAAACACGTTCATAATAGCGTTTCTGTGTAATTTGCACCTTTTAATGGTGAAATACCATAATGATTTTGATTTCCTCTATCCGAGGAAATTCCAATTCTTCAGATAAACTTAGTAACATATAATCTATGTACAGGTACAAAGTCACTTGGAGGAGTTAGGAGATGCCGTCCATGGCATGGAAGAGGCCATGAAGCAAGTCTTAGAGATCCAGGAATGGATCGCGATCCATACTGCGCTCGCCCGCGACTGGCTTGCCAACCCATCTAAGTTGAGGCCTGAGGCCGCCAAGCAAGACATGGCTGCGATGAATGATGCGCTGGCTTCTCTTAGTGAGAAGAGGAACAGACTGCTTACTGAAATACCTACTGAAGGTTAGTACATAGTTTTAAGTACCTTTAGTATGTCCGGTTAATTTTGACCAGAAAAAAAATCTATATTGACGAATTTATAGTGTAATCATAAACCATGACTTATCATCATACAGGACTTGAAGACGAGATAAACCTTGAAGAAGAATTAGACAACCTAGAACAAGTTATACTTAAGGCAATCGAAAGAGAGAAGGGAAATCAAGCTATCATTGACGCCTTCCGCAACAAGTGCCAAGAAATTCACGACTGGTTTGACTCCACTCTTAAGAAGATGTGTCTGGCTGATAAGGGCTCTGGTCTACCGTGTCCACAGAAGCTCAGCGCCCTTAAAGAACTGTCCTCTGAATTTGGTCAAGCTGGCAAAAACAAGGTGGACAGTATCAAGGCGGTTGGATCACAAGTTATCAACATCGTCAGTAATTTAGAGTCTCAACAAGTGGAAGAGCAAGTAAGTTGTAGTTTAATATATTAAAACAATAAAACATTTACCATGGACATTAAGTTACCCATTAAACCAACTGGCCAAACCGCACATTATATTACTATGCTGGTACTGTTTTAAATTTAAGTAATGGTATACAGACTATTTTAGATAGGTAATGATAAGATGTAAACCATTGGGATAACTAAGTATTTATTTATTTACAGATGAAATCAGTTGAGCGAAGATACAACGACATTGCTAAGCGCATCCAACGCAAGTTACAAATGCTTGAAATCACCTACAAAGCTATCGATGGCACTAAGAGTGAAGTCAATGCCCAGAATGAATGGATGCAGAAAGAAATCGACAACATCCTCCACCCTGAACCTCTTGGTTACGAAAGCAAATCGGTCAAAGAACGACAGAAAAAAGTCGCAAATCTTCTCAAGGAAACGGACGGTAAGAAGACAGTCATCGACTCCTTGGAAAAGAAAGTAAGCAATATCCAAGCAGAACTGGAACCTTCTGAACAGATGCAATTAGAGTCAGAATTATCTGAACTGTCTTCCAAACAAAAGCAACTGGCTTCACTTATCAAACAAGAAATTGAGAGATTAGGTACAAGTGCCGAAGACAGGAAGAAACTGGAGAATGATATCGAAAAGGCTAAGAACTGGCTTAAAGCTAAACTTGCTGATATTAAGAAACTTGGTGGCCCAGTACCACTTGAAGCTGCTAAAGTTGAAAAAGAAATTGCAGTACATAAGAAACACCAGACCGAATTATCAGATTTCCACAATGATACACTGACTGAAGTAATGCGTCAAGGCAATTCTGTATCAAAGGATTGTTCTCCCGAAGACAGGGCTAAGCTACAAGCTATTCTTGAAAATTTGAACAAGTCCTACACATCTGCAAAGGTCGACATAGATGACAAACTTGCAGCTCTGAACAAACGCTTACAAGGGAGAAACGAATTTGAATCTGAAGTTGCTAAGTGCCAGAGCTGGTTAAATGAGGCTGAAGTAGCTGCTACTCCTGAACTACGTACTACCAGCCTTCAACTGTTGGAAGAACAACTCGCCAAGTTCGAAAAACTTAGCAAAGAAGCTGAAGATGTCGAAAAGAACATCGGAAAAATTAAGGACAAATCGAAAGATATCATGGACTCACTGTCTGATTCAAATAAATTACAGCTAAAGGAACAAGTCAATGTTTTGTCTGATAGATTTGCTAGAATTAAAGCTATTATTAATGATAAGAAGGGCATTCTACTCAAACACATCAAGGAGTACAAGGATGCTGCAGCCAAGATTGCTGCTGCGCTTGAATTCTTGAACGAAATCCAAAACAAATTGAAGGCTTTAAACAAACCTATAGGAAGCAAGGTAGAGGACGTTCAGCCAATCATACAAGCGTATGAATCTATCTTAGCTGATCTAAAGAAGAACAAGGCAATGCTCAACGAACTTCAAGGCGGTAACTTACACGACCTTCAGGATATACTGACGCAACAAGATGATCTCATGAGTACAATTGAAGACCAGATATCCAAACTCAAACAGCTACTGCTGCTGAGGGAACAATTCTTTGCATTAGTGAAAGAAATTGAAGAATTCATCTCCAAATACACGGACCTTACCTCTGATATTGAGAAATCCAATGATTCCTTAGAAGATAAGATTAAGCGTTATGATGACATCATCCTAAAAATCCAAGGATGTGAAGCTTTACTTGCTGCAGCAACAGACAAAGGGCAACAAATCGCCGCTGAAGGCACTGTAATTGACAGAAACAATATAACAGAACTTCTGCAGTCATTGAAACAACAACTTTTGACATTGAGAAGAACTGTTGAAGCCAAACGTCAGGAACACGAGAGAGCCGCTGCAGAACATAAGAAACTCGGCGCTGATCTCTCAGACATCCTACAATGGCTGCACGACAACGAAGCTGCTGTACATTCACGACCACTTCTAAACAGAGATGTCGCTAGCGTCGACAAGAAACTCACAGAACACGCAACACTTGTTAAGAACATCCAGTCGTATCTAGACAAACTTACGAAAATAACTGATTTAATAAAGAATGACGATGGAGTTCCCAGCACCTTACTTGAAATGATGTCTGAAGGAAATTCCCTGAAGACATCGTTACCAGCAGAGTTAGCGAACAGAGAAAAATACTTACAAGATAACAAGAAATACAGACAGCAATACCTACAACTTGTGGAGAAGCTGAACATTTGGGTCAACGAAGCGACCATACGCCTGGATATGGGTAAAAATGGCACTGATTTTGAGAATATAGAATCTGATCTGGAAGAACACAAATCCTTCTTTAATACTTCCGAACCTTCAATGAAAGATCTTGTTGGAAAGCGGATGCAAGACATTGTAGACAAGATCTGGCCTTCTCTGGCAGCTTCTGAACAGGAGGAACTGTCCAAGGACCACCAGAAACACAACCAGCTGCTGAAGAACACTCTCAACTCTGCAAAATCTCGTCAAGCCCAATTGGAACAAGATTTGGAGATCTGGAAGGACTTCTGCCAACTCGTGGACAAGATTAAGGCAATTTTGGACAAAAACGACATCCAGGAGGAGTCTGTGACGTCAGTGGACACGCTGAGGCTGCATCTCGAGAAACTGAATCATGCCAAGAATGACCTTGAGGTGAGTGGAGTTATCATAATAACATCAGACTTGTCTAGTAGTACACATTATTTAATTAGCAATGTAAATGGAACTTAAGGCTTATATCCTCTGGGTATGACTAAATAGGTATTTGGACTATTAGTCAAAAACAGAGGCGTGCATAATGTATGAATATTCAACATTACTTACACTACCTCAGCTCTACAAAGCGCAATTGCTATGCAAGTCTGAATACAAATGTCGTTGTTTTAGTTAAATCGCATATTATCCTTTATGAGTCGGCTGGCTGATTACCCACTTTATTTGAGTAAATACTGATTGTCAAGTTTGTCGTCGAAATCAGATTTTGTGTGTCATCGATTATCAGTAAATATTGAAATAGTATTTATGTAGGTGTGTTATTCATATTTTCAGTATTTCAATGTAATTGAATCTCCAACTAATTTTCGTATTGGGAAACAAATTTTTATTAACTTTTTGTGATTTTTTGCATTTTTTATGCTAATTTTTATAAAGTTATTTAGTGAAGGAAAAATTCGACTCGCAGGCAGGATTCGAACCTGCGTCTTCTGGCTGGGTACGCCAGACGCTCTGACCTCTAAGCCACCGCGAGTCCCACCTGCCATGTCGAAATTTGCCTTCACATTCTGAACTTACGTCTTAAAGGTGACGTCAGTAACATCTATTGAAAGGCAAGTTACTTTTGCCTCTCAACCGACATGACTTACCTTACGGTTAGTTCTATGTCGTACGATGCTACCATACCTAATAACTAACTTTTTGTGATTTTTTGCATTTTTTATGCTAATTTTTATAAAGTTATTTAGTGAAGGAAAAATTCGACTCGCAGGCAGGATTCGAACCTGCGTCTTCTGGCTGGGTACGCCAGACGCTCTGACCTCTAAGCCACCGCGAGTCCCACCTGCCATGTCGAAATTTGCCTTCACATTCTGAACTTACGTCTTAAAGGTGACGTCAGTAACATCTATTGAAAGGCAAGTTACTTTTGCCTCTCAACCGACATGACTTACCTTACGGTTAGTTCTATGTCGTACGATGCTACCATACCTAATAACTAACTTTTTGTGATTTTTTGCATTTTTTTATGCTAATTTTTATAAAGTTATTTAGTGAAGGAAAAATTCGACTCGCAGGCAGGATTCGAACCTGCGTCTTCTGGCTGGGTACGCCAGACGCTCTGACCTCTAAGCCACCGCGAGTCCCACCTGCCATGTCGAAATTTGCCTTCACATTCTGAACTTACGTCTTAAAGGTGACGTCAGTAACATCTATTGAAAGGCAAGTTACTTTTGCCTCTCAACCGACATGACTTACCTTACGGTTAGTTCTATGTCGTACGATGCTACCATACCTAATAACTAACTTTTTGTGATTTTTTGCATTTTTTATGCTAATTTTTATAAAGTTATTTAGTGAAGGAAAAATTCGACTCGCAGGCAGGATTCGAACCTGCGTCTTCTGGCTGGGTACGCCAGACGCTCTGACCTCTAAGCCACCGCGAGTCCCACCTGCCATGTCGAAATTTGCCTTCACATTCTGAACTTACGTCTTAAAGGTGACGTCAGTAACATCTATTGAAAGGCAAGTTACTTTTGCCTCTCAACCGACATGACTTACCTTACGGTTAGTTCTATGTCGTACGATGCTACCATACCTAATAACTAACTTTTTGTGATTTTTTGCATTTTTTATGCTAATTTTTATAAAGTTATTTAGTGAAGGAAAAATTCGACTCGCAGGCAGGATTCGAACCTGCGTCTTCTGGCTGGGTACGCCAGACGCTCTGACCTCTAAGCCACCGCGAGTCCCACCTGCCATGTCGAAATTTGCCTTCACATTCTGAACTTACGTCTTAAAGGTGACGTCAGTAACATCTATTGAAAGGCAAGTTACTTTTGCCTCTCAACCGACATGACTTACCTTACGGTTAGTTCTATGTCGTACGATGCTACCATACCTAATAACTAACTTTTTGTGATTTTTTGCATTTTTTATGCTAATTTTTATAAAGTTATTTAGTGAAGGAAAAATTCGACTCGCAGGCAGGATTCGAACCTGCGTCTTCTGGCTGGGTACGCCAGACGCTCTGACCTCTAAGCCACCGCGAGTCCCACCTGCCATGTCGAAATTTGCCTTCACATTCTGAACTTACGTCTTAAAGGTGACGTCAGTAACATCTATTGAAAGGCAAGTTACTTTTGCCTCTCAACCGACATGACTTACCTTACGGTTAGTTCTATGTCGTACGATGCTACCATACCTAATAACTAACTTTTTGTGATTTTTTGCATTTTTTATGCTAATTTTTATAAAGTTATTTAGTGAAGGAAAAATTCGACTCGCAGGCAGGATTCGAACCTGCGTCTTCTGGCTGGGTACGCCAGACGCTCTGACCTCTAAGCCACCGCGAGTCCCACCTGCCATGTCGAAATTTGCCTTCACATTCTGAACTTACGTCTTAAAGGTGACGTCAGTAACATCTATTGAAAGGCAAGTTACTTTTGCCTCTCAACCGACATGACTTACCTTACGGTTAGTTCTATGTCGTACGATGCTACCATACCTAATAACTAACTTTTTGTGATTTTTTGCATTTTTTATGCTAATTTTATATTTTTTTTTTTAAAAAAATGCAAAAAAAAAAAATGCAAAAAATCACAAAAAGTTAGTTATTAGGTATGGTAGCATCGTACGACATAGAACTAACCGTAAGGTAAGTCATGTCGGTTGAGAGGCAAAAGTAACTTGCCTTTCAATAGATGTTACTGACGTCACCTTTAAGACGTAAGTTCAGAATGTGAAGGCAAATTTCGACATGGCAGGTGGGACTCGCGGTGGCTTAGAGGTCAGAGCGTCTGGCGTACCCAGCCAGAAGACGCAGGTTCGAATCCTGCCTGCGAGTCGAATTTTTCCTTCACTAAATAACTTTATAAAAATTAGCATAAAAAATGCAAAAAATCACAAAAAGTTAGTTATTAGGTATGGTAGCATCGTACGACATAGAACTAACCGTAAGGTAAGTCATGTCGGTTGAGAGGCAAAAGTAACTTGCCTTTCAATAGATGTTACTGACGTCACCTTTAAGACGTAAGTTCAGAATGTGAAGGCAAATTTCGACATGGCAGGTGGGACTCGCGGTGGCTTAGAGGTCAGAGCGTCTGGCGTACCCAGCCAGAAGACGCAGGTTCGAATCCTGCCTGCGAGTCGAATTTTTCCTTCACTAAATAACTTTATAAAAATTAGCATAAAAAATGCAAAAAATCACAAAAAGTTAGTTATTAGGTATGGTAGCATCGTACGACATAGAACTAACCGTAAGGTAAGTCATGTCGGTTGAGAGGCAAAAGTAACTTGCCTTTCAATAGATGTTACTGACGTCACCTTTAAGACGTAAGTTCAGAATGTGAAGGCAAATTTCGACATGGCAGGTGGGACTCGCGGTGGCTTAGAGGTCAGAGCGTCTGGCGTACCCAGCCAGAAGACGCAGGTTCGAATCCTGCCTGCGAGTCGAATTTTTCCTTCACTAAATAACTTTATAAAAATTAGCATAAAAAATGCAAAAAATCACAAAAAGTTAGTTATTAGGTATGGTAGCATCGTACGACATAGAACTAACCGTAAGGTAAGTCATGTCGGTTGAGAGGCAAAAGTAACTTGCCTTTCAATAGATGTTACTGACGTCACCTTTAAGACGTAAGTTCAGAATGTGAAGGCAAATTTCGACATGGCAGGTGGGACTCGCGGTGGCTTAGAGGTCAGAGCGTCTGGCGTACCCAGCCAGAAGACGCAGGTTCGAATCCTGCCTGCGAGTCGAATTTTTCCTTCACTAAATAACTTTATAAAAATTAGCATAAAAAATGCAAAAAATCACAAAAAGTTAGTTATTAGGTATGGTAGCATCGTACGACATAGAACTAACCGTAAGGTAAGTCATGTCGGTTGAGAGGCAAAAGTAACTTGCCTTTCAATAGATGTTACTGACGTCACCTTTAAGACGTAAGTTCAGAATGTGAAGGCAAATTTCGACATGGCAGGTGGGACTCGCGGTGGCTTAGAGGTCAGAGCGTCTGGCGTACCCAGCCAGAAGACGCAGGTTCGAATCCTGCCTGCGAGTCGAATTTTTCCTTCACTAAATAACTTTATAAAAATTAGCATAAAAAATGCAAAAAATCACAAAAAGTTAGTTATTAGGTATGGTAGCATCGTACGACATAGAACTAACCGTAAGGTAAGTCATGTCGGTTGAGAGGCAAAAGTAACTTGCCTTTCAATAGATGTTACTGACGTCACCTTTAAGACGTAAGTTCAGAATGTGAAGGCAAATTTCGACATGGCAGGTGGGACTCGCGGTGGCTTAGAGGTCAGAGCGTCTGGCGTACCCAGCCAGAAGACGCAGGTTCGAATCCTGCCTGCGAGTCGAATTTTTCCTTCACTAAATAACTTTATAAAAATTAGCATAAAAAATGCAAAAAATCACAAAAAGTTAGTTATTAGGTATGGTAGCATCGTACGACATAGAACTAACCGTAAGGTAAGTCATGTCGGTTGAGAGGCAAAAGTAACTTGCCTTTCAATAGATGTTACTGACGTCACCTTTAAGACGTAAGTTCAGAATGTGAAGGCAAATTTCGACATGGCAGGTGGGACTCGCGGTGGCTTAGAGGTCAGAGCGTCTGGCGTACCCAGCCAGAAGACGCAGGTTCGAATCCTGCCTGCGAGTCGAATTTTTCCTTCACTAAATAACTTTATAAAAATTAGCATAAAAAATGCAAAAAATCACAAAAAGTTAGTTATTAGGTATGGTAGCATCGTACGACATAGAACTAACCGTAAGGTAAGTCATGTCGGTTGAGAGGCAAAAGTAACTTGCCTTTCAATAGATGTTACTGACGTCACCTTTAAGACGTAAGTTCAGAATGTGAAGGCAAATTTCGACATGGCAGGTGGGACTCGCGGTGGCTTAGAGGTCAGAGCGTCTGGCGTACCCAGCCAGAAGACGCAGGTTCGAATCCTGCCTGCGAGTCGAATTTTTCCTTCACTAAATAAATTTTTATTACTTTTAACTTCATGGTGCTAATTTTAGACCGGTATGTCTCACATGAGCGTGAATAAAACGTTCAAATTCGATCAATTTAGATTATGAACGCATTCCCAAGTGGTCTTGTGAGTCACTGACTGAAATTTTTGGTTAGGGGGCTTCCACACTTCTTTAGAATTACTGTACAACAAAGTTTCGTATTGATTTTATTGTGCACTCTTATCTGGGAAGTCCCTAAAACTATATCTACTCAATGTACTTCGAAAGGACTACGTATTGTAGGTTGTTTGAGTACGACACACGTTTTCAGATAAGCGCATATAGCATTATTGTAATTTATTACAATGTTCTCCATAATTGGTTCATTCGGTCAACGCTACATCAGGCAACGGATGTTAAAGAACAATATCTCACGTAAAGTATTAACAATGCTAAATAAAAAAAACTATTTACGAATAGTGCGGTACTGAAGTGTACCGACTCGCCACTTAATGAATAAATTCCATACTAATTGAGGTATTATAATTTCAAATAGAGCCAGAACGGCTTGAATATAATGTAATGATGCCGGTCTTCAGTTTTTGCGGGATATCATTGTTTATTTTTTTTATGTAAATAGCGTGTGCAAGAAGTTTGCAAATATTAATTCGTGCTATCTTTATCTGACTTGTCATAGATAATATAGATATAAAAAAATAGAGTTTAAATAATACAGAAAATTCTAACGGCGAATTTTAATTGTATTTAGTTTTTAACAGCACTAATTCGGCTTATTTATTTATTTATTTAAATAGTATACAGGATTAAGGATGGACATATTGGAATTGAACTTAAAAATGAGGTTGAATACTGTTTAAAACAATATATATAATTATATACAACTAGCTTTTGCACGCGACTTCGTCTGCGTGAACTTCAGAATTGGGTCCGACCTAAATAAAAAGTTAAATTATAATTTTATTCAGATCCGCTCAGCCGTTCTGGCGTGAAAGAGTAACAAACAGCCATCCATCTATCTTCACAAGCTTTCGCATTTATATTATTAGAAGGTACGATAGGATACACAATAACAATAAAATAAACTATTAAAAATATATAATGTATACATAATATATAGCTATATGAGTTAGGTATAGTAATGGAATTAAGAATTCACAGGCTAGTCCAGTCGGTGTTTACAATTTTAAAACAATTAATTTAAAAAAATACCTAGGTATTGGTGTCAAGTCGGTATAAAAAACGTGATACCGTTAAAGTTATTCTTTTTTATCGAAAAACTAATGACTCAAGGAAAAAGTAAGACAGGGTAATTAAACAATGATTCAACGATATAAATTTCCAAGAAACAATTTAAAATATTTGCAGTTTCAAGTACTCAAAACATGTTTGTATAACTTCTCATTTGTTGTAGTGTGCAAAAAGAAATATTCTATCTTTTTATCGTAAGATAAATTTGGGTACAGTCATATTATGTACCCCGCCCTTATCAATTATGTCATAATAACAAGTATGTTACAGCTGATATCCTGGTACATCGATAAGATGATAAACTATACAATTGAAGATAAATACATAATTTTATTGTCATGTCACTATTTGGAACACATTTAACGCACAAAAACTTTTAGTTTTAGTTTTTACTTTTTACAGAATAGTCCAAGTTCAAGTTCAAATAGTTTTATTTCAAACAAACGTTTATGAAACGTTATGATCCTGCCAAAAGGTTGATCCTATGGAGAAGAAACATATAAATATAAAAAAATAGTTTTAATTATAATAAATGTACCTTTTAATAAATACATTGTAATCAACATAATTCATACATAAAATATTTCATACATTTGGATCAAACACGGATTAAGCAGAGTTGTAGATTTTTTTTGAGGTGCAAGGGAAGTTGCGGGCGTCAGCTAGTATCGCATTAAATAGACAAGATTGTAATCTGCATTTTTTTATCAATAAATAAACAAATACAATGTTTAGAAATATAAAATACACAAAGCAAAAGTTTAATAATAATAAATATTTTATTTTCCAAATAACTTAGCACATTTTTTTTTTTATAAAAAGCTTACTAGCAATGTGGGTCACACATTACTAGTATTCTTGTTAACCCCTCGTGCTAAGCTAAAATGCTTGTGTTACGAGTGGGTTCACGTCGGTAGGGCAATGGGTGGGGTTCGAACCGGCAACCACATGATCGCAAGTCCGACGCCCTAGCCTCTTAAAATCTAGATCTCTTAAGGCATAATTTTAACGGAGAGACTTTAAATCTGAAACCGTCACAGTAAGTAGCTATACATAACTCATAAATTCTCCTTTCTTACCTAATTTGGCTAGAAACCTTCTAGCTTTATGCAACCCGTGTTATACCACACTTGGTCGCTCTTATTTTTAGTTTACGACTAGGTTAATGCACTTGATTCCAAGGCCCATTGTTGTGGATTTAAGGCAATGTTGCTGAACAGACTGCTGCGAATATAACCAACTGCGAAATGCAAAAGTTTTCAGATATTTAGTTATTTTAGTAAAAGTAAAAAATAACTTTATAATCTTGGCATGGAAAATGCAAAAAAAATACAAAAACATAGTTTTCAGATATTGTTTTACGAGATTTAAGATGTTGAAGTTTTAAGATGAATCAAAGAAATTGATGCAAACATTTTCAGTATGAATATTTATTTATGTCTATTCTTTTTATGATACTTAATTATTATTTTAAAATTTTATTATTATTATTATTCAGCCATTGTCGTCCCACTGCAGGGCAAAGGCCTCCCTTCCCTCTTTCCATTCGTCACGGCGCAACGCTATTTTGGGCCAATCCTTCCAGAAGGAGTCAAGCTATTTTAAAATACATAATGATAATAGTTTTCCATCCCATTTAGTTTCTTTTTATTTATCTATGTTTCTTATTTCACTCACACTTTAACGTCATACGCTTGACATATTCGGGTTTTACTAAATCAGAACTGTTTCCTTGGAAAATTTTAAAAAAATATAACACAGTCGATGCTGACGTTCGGTCATTGCAAACAATCAGTAATAAATTCATAACATGAACTTGACTCATATGGGAAGCTATAAAAATATATGGAAGGACAAGGACAGAATTCTTTAAAATAAGTTTCATGTACTTTTGTGTCGTAATAAATTGTATGTATTAGAAGAATATTATTAATGACTAAATGCAAAAATACAGTCAATGAAAGAAGAATCTTAATTTCATGGTCATTTGCAATTTTTGAAATCATAAGTACCCGATGAAAATTTTAAAACGTTATAAAAATGCTAATGGAACTTAGGCTTAATTTTTCTGAGAAGTGTTTCATGAACTTATTGCATTAGAAAAAAAATATTATTTTGAAACTATATTTGTATATTAACCGGACAAGTGCGAACCGGACTCGCTTCCGTACAAACTTACAACTTGCATCAATATAATTACTTGCACCAATTTTATTAACAGTGCTGAAATTCATAAGCTGTATAAAGACCGAACCGACAAAATACGAAGCTTAAAAGGTCGTATTATTTGCATTGACTTAGAAGCTTAATTTTTTTCCAGCGTCAAGAAACCGTAGACTGAAATATTTTTCTTTCACAATTTCATGTTGATACTCCACGCGTTCCTGAGAAACATTTGGTTGATCCCTAAAAGGATCAATCTTCGAAAGGATCCTTTTAGGGTTCCTTTTTCCTTTTGAAGTACGGAATCCTAAAAATTAATGACGTCATAGTATAGGAATCTGAATTTGCAGTAATACTTAATATGCCATCATCCCCCAAATTCTGAAAATTTCAATGGACAATTATTGTGATTTGTAATTTTAAATGTGGGATAATTAATCGGAGCACATAATTATTAACCATTACTGAGTTATTTTCTTATCGGGACTTGTCACAAAGTGCCGAACTCCTAATGGACGATTGCACAACACTTATGATTTCACCGTCTTCGCCTTAACTGAGTGATGTCACGGAGCGAGCCCGACCGCGCGCTCGCCAGTCTGTGACTGCATAGCACCGCAATGAGAACTGTACACAAACATACAACTTATTGCCTTGCTTTCATATCGTGCAAGTGTTATAACCACGTGCCCACTTAGTTCACAAACAAATTTTAGCATTTCAATATTATTTTTAATTCTAGTCAGTAAGTAGTTATTAAAAATTCCGCGAAAAAGGAAGGTAAGTTTGTGATATAGCCCTTAATAATAATATTGTTAATTTGCACATTGTTTTGTTGTTGTTTTCCAAGTGTCAAGTTCAAGGTCACGGTTGGTCGGCTCCGTGTTTTCACTTTCCTAACTTCATGCTAATTTGTATACCAACTTTTATGATGACTTTGATATGATTCTACGCTGTAAGGTTTAAGTCTTGTGTATAAAGTGTTTAAGTTTTTTTGTGATCTTGAAACGTGATCTCACGGCCATTATCGTTTGCACGGTGAGTTTAAACACCAACGCACTTGAGGCCTTTTTCAGTGAAAACATCGGACTGTTAAGTTAAAATATTATCACTTATTTCCTCTTATTAAACCAATACGACGACATAGTAATTATTTCTAAATGTCTTGTGTTTCTCTTCCTAGACTGCCTTTAATTTTTTTAATTTAACGAATCCGAAAATCCACTTTGTACTTTAGAGGTACCTACTTACTTTAGGTTTAGTAAATTGAAAACTCGTTTCAACAGATCCAAGGCGACTCTCTGAGAAAGATATTCCGTGAAGGACGTGAAACCATAAAAATAAATGTGTACATCATGGTCTCGTTAAACACAAGGTGACCTTGAATGTCAAGGCCGCATTATCGATTCGACACGTTATGTAATTTATCGGTTGTCAGTACCATGGAAAACACGCTACTTTTATGCCGATTTTTTTTCTTGTCTACGAAATAAAGACAAGACAAACACCATTGCAGACATTGTCATACATTATGCATTTTAATTAATAATTAGTACTGCATATTTTCCTTGAAAATATTTTTTATAGATTATTTTAACGCAGATTTAAGGCCCCAACTCACGAGACTATCCCATAATTGGTAAGGTCGACTGACTCATTTGTGAATATTATCCCACGTTTTGGCCCAACGGCCATGGAACACAGAGTTAATATTTTAAACGTCGCTCATGACGTCATTACTTTAAATTCAAGGGAAGTGACTACTTCAATGACCGCCTTATCATAATGACTTGCAAGAACCCTGTTAATGTTAAAATTCTATAATTATGTAGAATTTTTGCATGGATTTACTAGGGTACCCCCAACTTTTATCGTGGGTGTTCTACCAGTTTCGAAGCTTTAATCCATGTTATTCGTATGTAGGCCTGCTCCTCGGCAAATAATTTTGTGGTATTAAAAAAAAACAAAAGCCCTATTTGTAGTCCCTTAATAAAACAGGTAATAAAATAGGTCATGTAATTGGGTACTTATAGTAAAATGAAGTTCTCAAAATTCTTATAAAGTACATTCAATGTATAAACTAAAATAACTGGTATAAGATTGAAATGCAAAAGAATTTAATATAAACAGCATATTATCGTTCATTTGCATTCTTTGCAAATTCATTTAGCGAGCATGAGAGGTCAATAACCCCGTGCAATGCAGAATTCATACAATCGAATCGTTGTATCATAAATGATGTATGAAATAGGACGGAGTTGCCAGCATCCTGATACCAATACGAACTATAACAGTGAAAGTTAAAAGTGAAGTTACTTTCACAACATCTTGAAATGCAATAAGTATTTTTTGCGCTGTTAACTTTCATAATACTTGCTTCCACGCAAAGGTTGTCTAAAAGACATCGCCGAATTACAATGGACTACAATAATTGTAGGTATTACTGCATTTAATACAACAGCTGTGCTATTAAAAATTTAAAATAGTTTTAGCTCTATGGTGGAAGGAATTTCGAAATAAAAATTGTATTAAGTAGCTAAATAATAATTTGTAAGTCCTTGTTCATAGTACATACTTAAAAAATGTGACGATACTAGGTCTGTATATTTAGATACAGCACAGCAATTGTACAGGTGATGAAACAATTGAATTTTAATAACCTAACCAAAAGATCAATAAGTTTTCCACTCCGCCCCCAAAGCGACTCTGACTAGTTTTCCTTATAATATAATTTATGAACATAGAGATAATATATTTTTGGAAATTTCTTTCAAAATCATACATTAGGCGGTTAACCTAGAGAGGAGGTAGATTTTAACCATTCGTACCTATATAATTCTCCGATGATAATTAATATAGTCAAGCGGTTAATTATTGCTGTCGTAGGTTTAAATTTCATTAAGATGCTAGCTTAGCATTCAGTTCAGGATACATTTTCGATACCTCTTCAGCTCTTTCCCATCTACAGGCTCTTGACAGTTTTCCCATTGAAGAGCCTAAGATCTCTTGACTTGCTACCTCGCTCACATACCTCGTCGTTAAAGTACTCATTCATTATCTTAGTATATCTTTTGGCGTTTCTTCTTTAAGGTCATCAGTTAGGAAATTCCGGCGTCACCTCGTACTAGAAATATTTAAAAGTGACTTGTTGAAGTATATTTTTAAAAGGTCTATTTACAGATGTCAATGTAATTTATTATTAGTTAGTCTGCATCCTGTTTTAAACTGCCATAAATTAAGAAAAGCTATGTTTTTTCGCTAAAGAAATTGCAACTCTTATCAAACCTGCTCTCGCGAATATATATCGCCACATAACAATGTTCTATATTTTCATAATCTAATCTTAGTTTTAATCAGTATAATGTAAATATAGCAACGTAGAATGTAGGCTGCGCAGGCGCTGCAGTCTTGTGGCTAACGTTTTTTCTCATTGGCTATAAATAGACACAATGAGTCGAGGTGTCAAGGACGGGCACCTTGGTCACTTAGACAGTATGTTCAAGACTTAAACTCCAATTTAAAATACTATTTTTGGTGTACATTTTCTACTTAATATATTTATTATATGTATCGTCAATATTTATCTTGTGAAATAGTGTAGATACTCGTACATCTCAAGTTTCAACTCAAGCATTCGTCAAAGTAAAAAAAATTACATAATCTTGGCCTTACCAAACATAAATTCGGGCTTCTGAAATCGTCTATCCAAAGAATTAAGAAAGTCATTTTAAATTACATATTTGTTAAGTACCTACTTAGTACTTGAGCCCATGTTTTAGATCCCCAACGCGTGTTCTTTCTTCCTGTCTCCTCAAAAGATTGTCTGGAAGATATCGCCTTAATAGGACTTGATTGATAAACCACCCATTGTATTTAAATTAACCTTTGTTTCATTTCTTTTTGGTAATATGTGTTTTTAATGTGCAATACCTACGGATTGTCGAATGTACTTTCATTAGTGCGCCACTGCCTATACTTTCTGGGCATACAGGCGTGATTTCGGATGTCGTTATTCTGTGGTACGCAATACTACAATATGAAGCTATATTTTTTTAATATAATAGCCTGACTGCCTTGATATTGAGCTGCGTGTTTCATTATTAGTAGGAAACAATATCTGAGTGGCATAGCATGTCTGTTATCAAGTATCGCTTATCAGTCATCAGTATTCAGCTCTGATAACATTGTAAACACATGTGGTTTGTCGCTTTTACGTCGGGATCGAGACTGTTCAAGCGATCACTTTCTATTTTACATTACCAACTAGTTAACTGAAAGTTAAAGTTTAAATGCCTAAGTTCAATCAAAGTGCTTTCCGGATCTGGGTCTCTTATAAACATGACAGAATAACAGAGAATCAATGTGGCTTATTAGATCCGATTACGAAGATTGCTAGTTATTATTCATTTTTACATAAGTCGTTTCTTTCCCGCATCTTGACAGGAAGCTTTGTACCTATTTATATCTGTCTTCCCACAAGTGAAATACCCAATGAGCCGTAGAACTGCGAAGCAATGTTTGTTTCTGTAACACTTGAAGCTTCTTCCATCAGGAAAATTACAATCTTTATGTACAGCAAATTGAATCAAGACCATAATATATATAATGAATACTGCAACGGATGCAATTTGAACTGTCGACTCTCAATTGCAAGTCAATGCCTTCAGTCTATTGTTATTTGACGCCCACATTAAACTGAATGCCATAGTATTTTCCATAACTTTTCAAAGCACAAAGAGAACTCTCCGTGCCCGAGAGAGCACGTTAATCTTGGTTGTATAATAATGATTAGTTGTAGCTAGAAACCCAATGTCTGATGAGCAGTTTATCCATAATCAGTGTTAAATACTTAGAAGTAGGACAGAAATCTGATGGTTGTCGCTTCGTATACCGATAGTTAGACTAGTGAAACTGAAAGCCGATCTCTTTTATTAGAGGAAAGGTTAGGGAAAACAGCAAATAATTCAGGATTCCGGTTGAGTTAGAAATTCAAAGATAAATCCTAAAAACGTTCGTTGATCAACACAGTCGAAAGGAAAAAAGTATTTACATTAATTGATGTTTTAAAATATTAAATGTAAAAGAATAATTCAAGTGACTCCTGCGTAATCTAGAAACTTGAAGCATACCACAGAAGTAGATAAGCACTATAAGTACAGGCCTTGTATAATACAAAGCCTGAGTGATGGAAGTTACCAGACATAGTCACCAACAGAAGCCAGTCATACATTGTAATAAGCCGTCTTTATACTGAGTTGAAACAAAAAAAAAATATAAGCAATGTTTATTGTCAACAAGGTGATAACATAGTAGAAGCCTTGCATTTTGCATTTTAAAAACAATATGACGTCAGATCCGGTGGCCATAGCATTCACAATGAGACCATTATTCCTGGTCATTTAAAGGCGTAGGACAAGGTCATAGAACATAGTTGCAATACAGTAACAAACGTCGCTAAAAAGTTTTAGCAATAAAGTCACTTTGACACTTCCGAAGTGCCCAAGTGAAACAATAATTTTATTGACTCTGAAAAGTTAGAAGCGTATAAAATATACCAACGACGATTTTTATTTTTACAGTAGTAGTTTCCTTACTTGGTAACTACTGTTGAAAGTCAAGAAATATTTTTTTTATCAACAACACAACACAGATTACATTTACCGAAAAAAGCATTTATAGAGCTTACAAACATTTTTGTTTATGGAATTAAATCACAACTACTTCGCGGATCAGGTGAATATTTTAAAAAAAAATTCTGGTCTTATGTCCAGAAGTCGTAGCTCGTAATATCACCAAGATAAAGAAGACTGAAATATTAACTGGTAGGTATTGTATTTTTAACGTCATTATGCTGAGATAGGGAGCCTCATGCGGGGGTTACAGCAATTATTTGATTTAATGAAATAAAATGTTATTATTTGTCTGGTCTGAAAAATTGAATGTTATTTCTTTTCTTTCTTTGTAATTATTGGCATTTATCTGGTTTTCTAGTTGAAGACTGCGTTCTAGCTGTACTAGCATGTACGGCACTAATTACACTAAACTTCTTTACTTTCTTTTCATAATGCATTTAGGTTCGGAACCCGTTCGTAAGTATGAAAGGTAAATTACAATTTATATTGGGTAATCAGCCAGTCGTGTATGTAACCAACGATTTCTTGATGTCAGTGTATAACAGTATAAAATGCTCATGTATCCGTTTCTGATCGGCAACTTCCTGAATGAAGCCATCAATCTGTCATTTGAAATCATTGAAGTCAAGTTCTTTCAAAGAAAATTGACGTCTAATATTGAGGAAAAATGGCGAGTTTTGGCTGCACATAGTACTATATTATCTAGTTCCACTCGGAGTAGGTCTATATTTTTTAAATAGGTTGATGAAAGAGACTGTAGTTAATAGCTTCATTTTTTTTTGTTAAAAATACCGTGTCTATTTTCTCGTAAAAATCCTTGTCCTACTTCATCTTACCATCAAATAGAATTTTTGGTTTTAGGGATTTCGCTCATACTAACAAGCACTCCAAATCCTTATTTACGAGAATATAGATAAAAAAATACTATTTTGCCCTGAGAAATAGAAACGACTCTTCTTATCATTGGCCTATTTATAGTGATTTATTGCTGGACATAGGATTCTCAGATTAGTACCACTGAATACGATTCTTGGTGTATCTCATTGACAAACTGCAACCAAATATGGCTTTATTCAGGAATTTTAATGTCAAGAAAGAAGTTTGATCAAAACGTTTGGATCGAAAATGAGATCTATTTATGTTTTCCTCTTTCTTTTGTCTCCAACTGACCTGGTATGCCCTATATCTTCAGAATCAACAGCCGCTCTTGGACGTGGTCCGGGAGCGGGCGCGCGAGCTCTGCTCTGGCGCTGATGCTGCCAGTGGAGAGAGAGTCGAGCAGTGGACCCGGGAACTCGCCGACAGATGGAACGTGGCATGCGAAGGTATGTAAATGGTGGTGAATACTATTAAGTAAATTTACAATAAAATTAAAAATATTATGGTGTTTATTAGTTTTCTTTTTAAAATGTAATATTTACAAAGACAACATCTTTCTCGTTAAAGATGTGAATGCTCTTTATGTAATAAGACCTGCAGATCAACTACTGCAGTGTGTAAATAAATCAGTTTGATACCATATCTACAAAGGAAGAAGGACAAATAGTTACTACTACCTGTTCAACTTTGAAGCGGCGGTAGCCTAATGGCTAGGGCGTCGGACTTGCGATCATGTGGTTGGCGGTTCGAAACCCACCCATTGCACTACCGACGTGAACCCACTCGTAACACAAGCATTTAGCTTAGCACGAGGGGTTATCAAGAATACTAGTATTGTGTGACCCACAATGCTACTAAGCTTTCAAAAAAAAAAAACTTGGACAGGTAGTAGTAACTCTTTGTCCTTCATCCACTTGTTCTTCCACCACTTCTTCATACTTACACTGCTTGGACAGTCCAAGTATAAAAATGTTTCAATACCAGCTAGTTTCAACTTGATGAACAAAAAGCTATAGATCTACTCCGTCAGAATCATTTCCCTATCGTCTTCGGTAGAAACATCATCATAAACAAACTGATGCTTTACTAATGATCTCAAATTTAATTTAAACTTTAAATTTTCTTTCCCACTCAAAGGTCTCGCCAAGCGTGCTGCGATAGCAGACCAGCAACTCAATCGCTGGAACCAGCTGCTAGACGTGCAGAGGAGCCTAGCAGCTGCCATCACTGCCGCATCTGACCGCTTGAGGCAGCTAGACGCCAACCCAAGCACTCGCCGACGAGCAGTTGATACCAGACACGCCTTGCAAGTGAGTTGATATCATCATCATCATATCAGCCTATACCTAGCCTAGTCCACTGCTGGACGTAGGCCTCCCTCAATGTGCGCCATTTCGCCCTGTCTTTGGCTGAGTTGATATAATACTCGCTAATTTTAGATCAGCATATTAATCTTTTTAGTCAAACGATTGACTGGTTATTGTTTTGTCTTGGTTTCACCTGTGACTTGACTGACTTACTGCCACTTTCAGTCATGACTTTCAGACAATCACTGATCTACATATTACTCGAATAGAGGAAAGTATTATGGTGGTCCGTGCAGACAATGTATTTTAGACTTTATTGTTGCTTGTTAAACAGACGTATAACAAAACATTTCATACATGTTAGAGAGATAGTAATTAGACTTCAGATCCTAATTGTAGCAATGCAAGTCAAGCTATAGAAATCAATATTTATGCAAATAATGTAAAATATTGTTGGCAAAACGAAAGTACGACTGCAGTCATCGCAATTTCTTCTTAATACGAGTATAAAGCTTTATTAACATTATGAATATTGTAATTTGAAGTCTATAATGTTTCTTAGTTAAAACGTAATCACATTATGGGCACAATGAGGTATTATCGCAAAGAATACTTGGAAATATTTCTGAATCAGTCAAATATAATTATTTTATTTCAGTCATTTATTTAAACTATGAAAAAACTTATTTTGAAAAATGATATAGCAGACAAATAAGAGACTAAGCTATTTGAATATCCATTCAATTAAAAACTAACATTACATTTACCTACTCCTCATGATAATGATCGTGAACCCTTTGCTTCCCTCTTCAACTCCTAACTGGCATTTTTTTGCCACGGCATGAAATATATTGCGTTACTGTTTATGCTAGCTCCATGATTAAGTAAAAATTTAAAGTTTAAAAAACAATTCAAAAACTAAATTAATTCCTCGGACTAAGTAGTAAGTATGTGTGCAATAAAAGCTTTTCTTTCGTCCCAGGAACTCCAAAGCGAAGTGTCGAGTCTCGAAGACACCCGAGACGAGTTACTGGAACACGTTGACTTCGTAGTCAACATACTGAAGCCTCACTCCAAAGACGCCGCCAATGACACCGAGAGGAACGTCAAAGAGCTCGTAGAAGCTTACGAGAAGTAAGTTGTGTGTCTCTGTATTTCTAACCGTGTGTATTTGTGCCTCTCTAACTATTGAAGACAAGCTATCCAATTGACAGAGAAAGGTGAAGTTTGCTATAGGTAGAAAGCAGGTAAGAGATATTTATTGGTTTAAAGCTCACTTGCATTTATATTGAAGATTCTAAATTCAGTTATTGTCAGGACAATGAAACGTGGACTATAAGACCGGATAAGGCTACAAATGAAGTTAATGATGAGATGTCGGCTAATAGAGATGCATGGAAGAAAAAGACAAAGACAGAACCAAAAGTAAAGTCAAAGTCCTTTATTGCTTAGGTAATGTATAAATATACATAGGTCTTTAATATCGGTGAGTAGCAATATGGTAAAGTAGGTTCTTATTGAGTAAATTGTGACAAGGGCAAGAAGATGATGTCACAGAAGTATGTTAACTTGTCTCTCCTTCTTGACCACAAAGAAAAGGATTCAAGAAGAAATAATTTTCCTTCCAGTAACATAAAGATCATTCTCTATAGAATGATCTTAGAATAAAATTAACTAACTTCTACTTTATAAATGTTAAAGAATATTTTTTGTTTTGCATTTTTTTTTAAATTAAATAAGCTTCTCCTTTTTTATGTTACCGTCAGAAATGGCTAATTTCTCGTCAATTTATGACATTAGTTGTAGTCTATTTAGTATCTTATACTGTTTGTTGTTTAGTTTCCTGAAATTTATTCACGCAATATTATGGTGCATAGATAAAAGAAAGATAGTTTCTATCAGA
The DNA here is from genome assembly GCA_947256265.1 of Acronicta leporina. Taxonomy (NCBI): domain Eukaryota; kingdom Metazoa; phylum Arthropoda; class Insecta; order Lepidoptera; family Noctuidae; genus Acronicta; species Acronicta leporina. The sequence goes on along the minus strand of OX366518.1, from coordinate 1,467,047 downwards.
AATTGTAGGTGGCATGTTGACATTAAACTCAGAATAAAGGCATTTTTTTTTTTAAAAAAGCTTACTAGCAATGCGGGTCGCACATTACTAGTATTCTTGTTAACCCCTCGTGCTAAGCTAGATTGCTTGTGTTACGATTGGGTTCACGTCGTTAGTGCAATGGGTGGGGTTCGAACCGGCAACCACATGATCGCAAGTCCGACGCCCTAGCCATTAGGCTACCGCCGCTTTTAAATATTAATTACACTTGGAGAATCATAACATATCAAAAACTAAAAAACTTCTACTCTACTGCAAATAAGTCTCAAAATTTAACTCAAATATAAACGCAATGAGCTTTAAACTAATGCATTATGCTACAGAATTCTTTTTCAGCATTACATCATCAAAGGTAAGTAATTTTATACATTCATCTGTGATTTTTTATTCTAATCTGTGTGTCCACGTTAGGTGCCAAAACCAACAGTAAATGCATTAAACGTTGTTTATAGACGCGTGCAAAATTTATGGTTAAACTGTGACTCCGTAATATAAGATTCGCGAGAAAGCCTTAAAAGCAAACCTATTAGTAACCTTGGGGTACAAATAGACGTCATAGTCAAAACTGTAGAATGCAGTGGCATCCCAAACCTGTAGGTACGAACGTAGGAGTGTCCAATCCGAAATAAAATTCCATAACGGAACGCCGTTTTTCTTATCATGTATGTTATAACTAATTCACCCATTCAATCAAACCAGCAGGACATAATCATTACATAGTATAAAAGAAAGTCCCTTCCCGCTGTCTGTCTGTCCCTATGTTTGCTTAGATCTTTAAAACTACGCAACGGATTTTGATGCGGTTTTTTTAATAGATACTGATTTAAAAAAAGATTTTAAGCCATTTAACATAACCCTACGACTTTTAGGAAAGCGGCGCTAATATAGTAAAAAGATAATAAGTTACGAAATTGCTCTCTCCCAATTTTGAGAGACAATAATATGCGAATAATTTTACTATAATTGATGAATTAAACATTATATTGCCAAGTTACCTACATTGAGTTGAGATTATCAAGACTAGTAATAACACTAGTTGCTTATGTGTTAGCTTAATTGGCTGTTGATCGATTAACGAGCCAGTTGAAGAAATATATTAAATTATGACGCTGGTAGGCTTTGAACGCTTATAGGATTACCCATCGATATTATCTATTGAACTAACAGGTATTAACGTGCTTTATGTACCTTGATGCTTGACGTTTCAACCACTGCACTTGACTGTTGCACTGATCGTGGTCACAAGCAGTGAGTTAAGAGTCTGTTTATGACCACTATATAGTAGTATCATGCAACACGATGGTTTAAAAGTTAGGTTATTACTAAAGTTAGAATGTATAGATAAGTGGAATTATCAGAGATTAACAGAAATACATTATTTATGTGCGAGAGCCATGCTTCGGCACGAATGGGCCGGCTCGACTGGAGTGATACCACGGCCTCACAGAAAACCGGCGTGAAACAACGCTTGCGTTGTGTTTCGCCGAGTGAGTGACGTTACCGGAGGCCCAAACCCTTTTAAAAGGCGGGCAACGCACTCGTGACTCCTCTGATGTTGCGGGTGTTCATGGGCGGCGGTTATCGCTTACCATCAGGTGACGCGTATGCTTGTTTGCCCCCCGATCCCATAAAAAAACAATTATAATAAGACGGTAAAAGCTTATAGCGCAATTAGTATGCTACTCTCTTCAATACAATAAATAATTTTAGTACAAATTATATCGAAGTTTACTCAAACGGGTTATGTCTATATTCAGCTCCGTTTTACTTGACGCTTTTGTCCGACAAATTGGACATAAGGGACCTTTTGAACGAAGACACGTTTCTCAACGGTTAAGTGCAGATACCGCTATGTGGGAGCCGTAAAATTCCTTATACGTAAGCATGTCTTTGAGGATTGGAAAGGTAAGACGGTTTTTGAAACAATAGCAAGAATATTGACAGGTTGGGGTACCGCTTTACCTTTACCTGATTCAATAGTTGATTAGTATCAAAACTTTTATATAGCTCGGCAGAAAATGTATATAGCACCGCTGTCTGAAAAAGTAATGTTACTTATTTTAACATCGCCATCTCTAGCTATTTCAATGGCTTTCAAAGAAATTTCAGAATATTTTGTTCTCATAACAAGATGTAAATATGTAGGTCAGTAGCGTTATTATGTAATGCAAACAAAAATATATTTAACTTGCTCTAAAAAGTTTTCATAACGTGTTTTTTTTCATAAGCTGTGGTTTTTTTACTGAACCTTATCGCGGAAACTGGGCCAATTTTCTGTTGAACCTGCCAATGAATTCCGGAAGAAGTCTTCTGGCATGGCATCAACTAGCTGACAGCCTGGCGCTCCTGTGTTCAAAACAAAAATATTTGTATATTCTTCAAAAGACACACTTTTGATTTTCAACCTTCCTGCTCCATCTCAAGGTTTAGGATCGCTTGCTTTAATATCATCATCTACTGAAATAGCTTGTAGGAAAACTGTTGGCGTCTAACATTCTGGTTCGTTAGTTTTTTGTTTGGCAACTCTTTTTGAAATTAGTTTCTTGTGTTAAAATTTTGATGGATAACTTTGGCATCGATTAGTCGCGTAACTAGGTTTGCACGTTCTTCTTATTAACATTATAGGCAACATTTATTATAGAAAGAATAGCATTAATTTGGCACAGTTTAGGAAAAATATTTTAGATTCCCAAAAAACGAGCCTATCTTAGTATATCTAAACTTAGATAAGTAGACTCATGCTACTTTATACAATGCCATTGTGCAAATAAATCATGTTAATTTTATATCTATCTTACTATACTACTACTACTACTACTACTACTACTACTACTACTACTACTACTATTATTCAACAGTTAGATTTACGAATTAAATAATTAAATTGATTATTTAATGTTAGTGTGCATGTACACTGTGCATTCCAAATTACACACAGCAAGTAACGAAGCCATATTTAAAAACAAGAATCTTTATAATCATCACTTTCAGATCAAAGTTCAGTATTATTTTACTAAACATCGATGAGCATGATCGCCAAATTGTATCGCAAAATTATACTTACCGCTCATACACGCTAAAAGAAACGTTATTACCTGACAGTTGAGGCGACAATAAAAGCATAACAAAGTTGCCCAAAATCCTCAAGGATTTGCCAAATTCTTTCTGGTGATAGCGAAAATAATTTCAAGCGAAATTAAACTTTCACCTCTTTAATTTAAAGAAGATTGTTGATGATAATCTTATTGGTGGAGCTGATACGTAATTGGTGATAGGTACGTATATGGGACAGTCAAGGGCAATAGTACATTATTCGAGTTCATATAAATTGGCAACAAACAACAGCCGGGTGCCTTTACAACGCATTTAGGTATACAAGATCCACTCAATAAATGTCCCACTGCTGGGCACGGGTCTCCTTTCACAATGAGAGGGATTAGGCTATAGTCCACCATGCTAGCCTAATGTGGGTTGGTAGACTTCATACGCCGTCAAGAAAGTCTCTCAGGCATGCAAGTTTCCTCACGATGTTTTCCTTCACCGTATTAATACGCACATAACTTCGAAAAGTTAGAGGCGCGTGCCTTGGATTTGAACTCAAGACCTTTGACTTGACAGTCCAATGGTCATATCACTAGGCTATCACTGCTTTTCTTTTTTCAATAAGTTATGGTGGAAAGAAAAAATAAAGTACCATGAAAAAACAAATATTAGTTGTACAGCAGGATCGTTAATATAATGTAATCCTGTTTTCAGCTAACATACAAAATTATCTTATCCGATGCAGGATTATCCAACATTATTTTGTTAACAGTACCTAATATAGCGATGACTATTATGATTTATATGCAAAATATTATCGTATACGAGATACTATTACATGCATTGAAATTAATTTAGACACGGACAAAAATATAATATTTATTATTTTACTTATCTTGTGTATCGTATATCGTATATAACTGCCTCATTAACCTAGTGGTCCTGAGCGCGACTGCTACGCTAGAGGTCCGGGGTTTGATTACCAGGTCGAGCGAAGTGTTATTGGGTTTTCTATGAAATTCCCAGTAGCAGCTCGAAGTTTGGAATTTGTGCCCGGTTGATGGCAATAGGCTCGCCCCCTATTACATGGGACCTAAACATACCGGTGAACTGTGGGTGTAGTACGCCTCTGCCTAACCCTTCGGGGAATATAGGCGTGATGGTATGTTATATTGCGTCTCGTATAATCTTGTAGCTCGTCGTTATACAACGTATTACTGAATAAGCGCAAGACATCAAACACCTTAATTAATTTAAATATCGAGTCATTATTATAATAACTAAACCCTAAAGTCATTTTGAGATACGTTGGCATTTTTTTTTTCAAATACGTTTTATCGTGGGAGAGCCATGCTTCGGCACGACAGACAGCAGAAAACCAGCGTGAAACAACACTTACGTTGTGTTTCGCCGAGTGAGTGAGGATACCGGAGGCCCAAACCCTTTTAAAAGGCGGGCAACGCACTTGTGACTCCTCTGGTGTGGCGGGTGTCCATGGGCGGCGGTTATCGCTTACCATCACCTGATGGTAGAGGTAACGAGCAGACGGATCACCTGATACGTCTGCTCGTTTGCCCCACTATCCCATAAAAAAGCAGCCAAAGCCAAAACTGGTGGTTGTACTACAGTCGTACCCATAACGACCATGATATCGGCGCACACGCACACAATAACAACTTGTGCAAATAAGTTTTAATTTTCCTTAAGTCGAGCTATTTATGGATTAGCTATAGTATAGCCCATGGACACTCGCAACACCAGAGGAGACGCAAGTGCGATCCCCGCCTTTTAAAAGGGTTTGGGCCTCCAGTAACCTCACTCACTCGGCGAAACATAACGCACGCGTTGTTTCACCGTCACGCCAGTTTTCTGTGAGGTCTTGGTATCAATCCAATCGAGCCGGCCCATTCGTGCCGAAGCATGCTCTCCCACGTGAATCGTTTTCGGAAAAATTAACTACTGTAGTTAATCGATTCTGAACAAACTTCTTTCAGATCTTGCGCTTATTCGGTTGTTATTTATAGTTCATAGCGTGAAAGAATTCTAGAAAAACGTATGAAATTTAAATGAAAAACTTGCATGTTCCCAAGGAATACACATAAATAGTAGAAAATACTCAAGTAGCTAATTATAATTCCTTAAAAATGTCTCTGAAATAATACATATGAAAAATGTAGAACATTCTAGAAACGTAAATCTTAAATGTCGCCAAAGCGTTCATTCATCATGTCATTTTTATTGAAACAATTTTCTTTTTTATAATAATACTAGCTTCTGCCCGCAACTTCGTCCGCGTAGCGTGATGATATATAGCCTATAGCCTTCCTCGATAAATAGGCTATCTAACACTGAAAGAATTTTTCAAATCGGACCAGTAGATTAGCGCGTTCAAGCAAACAAACAAACAAACTCTTCAGCTTTATATATTAAGTAAGTATAGATTACATCTTTAAAATCCCGACTTACTCTTTCACACACTGGTCGTCGAGATTTGAAATTTAGGGGACGTATTTGTTTTGATGGATAGTGGTGTATTGCGGAAGTCAAATTCAACCCTTTAAGGGGGTGAAAACTTTTATATGAATATCCTTTATTGTTGAACATTTTTTAAGGGATCAAATAAATAATTTATTACTAGATAGTTATTTTAATAGTAAAGGAAATATTCGTCTCGCAGGCTGGATTCGAACCTGCGTCTTCTGGTTAGATACACCAGACAATATGACCACAAAGCCAGCGCGAGTCCCACCTGCCAGTATCTAACCAGAAGACACAGGTTCGAATCCTGCCTGCGTGTCGAATTTTCCTTCACTAAAATATCTTTATAATCTTAGCATGGAAAATGCAAAATAATCACAAAAAGATTACCTTAGAGATGTACCTTATAGTCCTTCTGGGGTGCAAGTAATACCACGGTCAACAGCTTTTTATATAGAAGCGAAAGACCCCAATTACTCGCTCTCTGATGACCCAGAAAGTTGTACCTAAAACAAAATATTAAATCCACCAAGATTCTTTATATCAACATCATGTAATAAAACAATATATTATATTGCTACAAACAACTATAGCAAGAGCCCCAGACAAATTAAAAATAAAATAGATTTTTACTATCGCAAATAAAATAAAACCATGTCACCATGAAAACATGTTTCTTGCATCAATACCAATAATATCTCGCCGATTTTACGTGAAAGAATTTTAGCGGGAATTGAGAAAATATTACATAGAAATAAGTCAGCTAAAAATTAGTACAGTCAACAGCACTTCAAATTACCAGCCCCAATGGATAATAAACTCTATTATTTGGAAATTAAATTGAAAATCAATTGAAGAAACTTGACAGTTTTGGATACCACGGTGTGCTGTCGACAGTACATACAACACATCAAAAATGTTATTGAACGTAATAAAAAAAAAATAACAGAAAATTGTAAAACCCACTGGCCCCTTACAAAAATTCGCGTTACGCAATCAATGACACAGGATCTTAAAATGATTTTGCTTCTGCAAAAATAATCTCACAAATACTATAGACTTTATCTGTCAACGAATAGAGTACATTTTCCGTATTCACACGTTACATATTTAACTATGACTTCACCGCTTGCTAAGACATCTCCGAGAATATTAAAATAACCCTTAGATTTAAGTAAAGTGACGTCATAAGCTTATTTAGTAGCTGCGGCGATTAGTAACTGTCTAATCTTACCTTTTACTGTCCATGATACATTCCATACATTATTTTAAAGTAACGTAATTTCTAAAAATAGCGTGTATAGAACTTTATTGAGCTGGAAATCACTATGAACGCAAGGAGCGTTCATAGTGATTTCCAAACCTCACAGATAGAATAATATTTACTCAGGATAATATTTAAATACAAACAATACAATATCTTTATTGCACTCCATATGTCATAGTAAGGTGTTACATAATGTATAGTAGGTACAATATGGACCCTGTAGGGCACGGCAACGTAGGGGAGAGAAGGATGCTATTTTTTTATTTTAGTATTTATGTTCCAGTTTCTGTTTAAACTTATTACGAACATTTTAAGCCAGTTTTTCACATGACTTTGACCTTGCTACTACAAATAACGAGATTTACTGAGCATAGCGGCATGATGGATGGAGTGAACAGCTTACAACCTTGATACGCCTGCTCCATGTGACTTTGTTAGTTGATGTCATAGTTTAAATTGTGTCTAGACGGAGATTTCTGCAGTTATTGGTACGAAATCGGAAAAAAATGCAGTGTCTGAATTTCATTCATTGCATAGTTTGCATTATGAATATATTTAAACACACAAATAGTGACATTTTAAGCGTTATTTTCATATATTTTTGTATTTTTTTAGCAATTAACGTTAACTCAGAATGTGAAGGCAAATTTCGACTTGGCGGCTGGGACTACTAACCAGAAGACGCAGGTTCGAATCCTGCCCGCAAGTCAATTTTTTCCTTCACTAATATAACGTTTTTTTTAGTTCACTTATCATCCTGCATCATGTTCAGATACTCATCCTAGAAGAGATTTTTTTCGGCTACTAAGGCAAATACAAGTTTTTTTTTTTTTTTTTACATTGAACACAAGATGCTCATTAATATTCATCTTTCAAGGTTTAGTAGTTCAAGTTATTTAGTATAACATCAAGCTGTCCATTCTTTGCATTCTACGCATCAGCAAAATCACAAGTGTCACACATAAGGTGTATTTTTATCGCGCAAGCCAAGTATAGCAAAAACAACAAACTGCTTTTATAAACAGTAAAATATAAGGCGTGACAAGTCCAAAGACCGTGGCCTACTAAAACACTTCAATAAATAAGAATTTATTGCAAATTGAATCGGATCTCCTTCCAGATGCGACCTAATAGCTATAAGAGAGCTGGAATAAATTGAATATTGCAATTTACCACATGAAGCGAGATAACGTCATCCACAAACCTACTTTCTTAATAATAGAAGCAATATAAGTACCTACTTGGTTGATCATAGTGACATTGCTTAGAACTTTTTCGTTAATATTTGACCCGGTTGTTGTGCCCGGTTAATGGCAATAGGCTCGCCCCCTATTACATGGGACCTAAACATATCGGTGAACTGTGGGTGTACATAAAGTATGCCTCTGCCTTCGGGGAATACAAAAATTAAAAATCAAATATTTTGTAGCAAAATTGCCTGATGCCCATTTTTCTGTTCAGTAAAGCATGCATTTATCCTTGATATTACAACGTTATGGGAAAAAACAACTGTTTACTCATACTGTCAGACACAGGCGTCCCCTTCCAACGGCCACGCCAGTCTGTCTTGAATATATAATGCTATAATGACCGCATTTGGCTGGCTTACACGGTTTTATGACCATGTAATAACTGCCCTAGACTGAGAAATTGCCCTGTAAATGTACTTGAGAGACAGCTAGACATGATATTTTTATTTTATTAATGTTATTTCATTTTTATATTATGACTAGCTTCTGCCCGCGACTTCGTCTGCGTGGAATAGTTACTTGGTCTTAGCGTGATGATAGCCTTCCTCAATAAATGGGCTATCTAACACTGAAATAATTTTTCAAATCGGACCTGTAGGTGCTGAGATAAGCGCGTTCAAGCAAACAAACAAACTCTTCAGCTTTATATATTAGTATATAGATTTAGAGAAACACATCTAGTACCTAGTTGTTTTGTCGCAATTATAACAACAGGTGTTCGGCAAATCGACACGTCTAATCTTTCGTACTAGTGCTTACTTGAATCCTTACAATTATTCAAGGTTGATTAACCAAAGCACTGTTTTTTTTCTTATCTTTCTATCTTCCTACAAGTAGTATTGAAAAATTAAGTTTGTCGTAGCGGCTGAGCGATCGGCTTCTGCGCCACTTGTAGTGGCTTCGATCCCCATACGGAGCAAATATTTGTATGATCTTCAGATTGTTCCGGGTCTGGGCGTTTGTGTTGGAGAATTTGTGTTTGTAAAAGCAAGCAACGCTTTTTAAAATAATAATAAATTTTATTCGCATTCAAGATGATAAAATTAATCAGACCAAAGTTTATTGTACATAATACTTGTTTAGTTGGTGTATTTACATCTGTAAACCCCATAAAAAGTATAAGGTCCGCTTTCCCATAAACCACAGAGCTGCCCAGTCGACTCAGTCGAATGCACATTGAAGCCATTAACCGTACCTACCCTCTGCTCAAGTTATGGTCCGTCGAGCGCGCGTGCCAATCTCCCGACACCACTCCCGCCAACACAGTTTGGCAACATTGCCATTAGCTGGGTCATTGACTTGTTATCACCATATTTATCAACCATATAATGGCAGAACTGCGTTATTTATTTAAGGAATTATTGTGTGTGTATCGTCAGATAATAACAGAACAGAGTTTCTTGCCGGTTCTTCTCGGTAGTTTTAACAATTATAAAGTACCTGTAATATTAGTGTAATAAAAAAAAACTATGAAAACGATGGGGCACAACAAGAACAAGGGGACTTAAACCATACATTTCCAGTATAAGTAGTATTGCCCCCCAGAGAATTATTTTACCATCGCATGTTTTCAGTTTGAAAATCCAATGAGTAGAGCTATATTTTTAACTAGCTTCCGCCCGCGACTTCGTCCGCGTAGAATAGTTACTTAGTCTTAGGATTTATAGCCTTCCTTAATAAACAGGCTATCTAACACTGAAAGAATTTTTCAAATCGGTCCAGTAGTTACTGAGATTAGCGCGTTCAAGTAAACAAACAAACAAACTCTTCAGCTTTATATATTACTAGCTTCTGCCCGCGACTTCGTCCGCGTATCGTGATGATATATAGCCTATAGCCTTCCTCAATAAATGGGCTATCTAACACTGAAAGAATTTTTCAAATCGGACCAGTAGTTCCTGAGATTAGCGCTTTCAAGTAAACTAACAAACAAACTCTTCAGCTTTATATATTAGTATATATAGAAGTATAGATATTAATTTATATAAGTATAGATATTTTTTATTAAAGGTTCTGGCGGACCGAATTGACCGTACAAATGTAATACCAATATTAATCGAAATTCAAAGAGAATTCAATTAAACTTTGTAATTATTCGGATACCATTAATCTTAGGTACCTATTCAACAATTCCTTCTCAAAATACTATTTCACTCTATAAAATTGTGTAAGGTGAATTTAATTTTTCGACCGATTTTCCGGTCGTTTATTTTCAGTGAATAAGTACCTAGTAGAGAAAGTGGTTGGGTAGAAAAATAATGACACAATTTAATTAATTAATCTTTTTGTATTTTTTTTTCATTTTCCATACAAACACAATTTAATTAAATTGTGCTAGAATTATAATTTAATTTGTTATTACGTTTTTATGGGTATTTCAGCGTCCACCGGACCCCTAAATAGAATAAATAAATATTTTTCGACATTTTACACAGCACCAAGTCCCAAACTAAGCAGAGCATGTACTATGGGTACTACACTCTGGATATAATACATATAAACTTTTTTTTGTAAATACATACTTAAGTACCTACATAAGATAAACCAGACGAACACAAACACTTATATTCATCACATAAATATTTATGTCCCGTGGGAATCGAACCCACGACCTCGTGTTTAGCAGTCCGGTACTCGAACCACAAAACCTTTATTAGTATACATTATAAATTAAATACCTTGTACAGTACCTAACCAATACTTTTTTTGTAATTACAACAAATAAAATTATAATATTTATAATTTAACCAGTGAGATCGAAACGGATAATTAAAATAAAATAAATAACATTTAATCAACCGCAAGTGAACTTGACACCTCAGTTCAAACAGGAAATTTAACACAACGATTACACTGCCGAACGTTTTGTTGGTTAAATTTAACTACAGAATAAAATGTAGGCGAGGTAGGTACTGTAACAATGTGCCGTCAAGCTTCCTGTTCAGGAAATAGCGATGACATAACTCTTTCAATACATAGTAATAGGTAGATACATACATAGAGCATGTATTGGCGTAGGTAATTCCACTTCTTCTCTACTATTGAGAAATCGTAAAAAACAAGGGAGTTAGGGTATATATAAAGCATGGCCGGCAGCGCACTTGTGTCTCCTCTGGTGTTGCAGGTGTCCATGGGCGGCGGTGATCGCTTACCATCAGGCGATCCGTCTGCTCGTTTGCCTGCTATCACATAAAAAAAAAAATGGCCGAAACCAAAAAATGTGATTGCTAAAAATCAACGGATCTTGAGATACAGCTTGACCTCTCTGATGTATACCTACAGATTACTGATTACTTATATAATATTTGGGATAAATTTTTAATCCTAATATAGGTAGCTTCTTGTGAACGAAGCCGCGGGCAAAAGCTATTAGGCTACTATTATCAAAACGGTTAGTCAGATGTAATACACAGTTCATCGGTCATAAATCGGGAAATCTTAACTCTAGGACTTACACAAACGGTCGAATCGGGTTGCTTAACCCTTCGACAACTAAAGAAAGACGTGATGTAATATTTAATTCAAAACTCCCAGATGAACATGATTTTTATTTTCTACTGCGCGAACTTCGTACTTGCCATTTTGCTGCAATGTTTCGTTGCAGAAAAATGACATTTTCAATGCAAAACGGAATGAAGGAATCAATATTTGGTATTGAGCGAGTCTGTGGCTAGACATGTGTTTTAAAAAATACGTTCATTTGTCTCGTGGGGTAGAGGAGTGGGGAGGCTTCATGCATTATGCACCCTCAAAGGCAGCCATCACCATATCGTGTTGATACGTGTTCGGGGGAAAACCCTTTGCTGAGTAACCTTGAAATTTTCCACCTGTATTGAGTAAGGGTAAAAATATATCGCACGTGTTTTATAAAAAAAAATTGTCTTTGAAATGTTGTTCTTATCAAGCTCCAGAAGCTTTAACTTTAGCTTTTACTAGAAACATAATTTTTCGTTCTCCGCACTTTCAGACTAGAATAGAATCAATCGGAGAACAAGAATTGCGACCGAAACGCCCTACGTCATGCCCTTTTGCACGCCAATATCGTACTTACGCGACATAGTACAAAGTTCAATTTTCCCTGAAACTAAAGCCAGACAATCGACGGGGCATGGGGGAGACGTGTAATCGTTATTCAAACTGGCAGACTAGTATTTCCGAGCTTACAGCGCATGCGGGCGATCGCAGCGCTTAATAGGTCACGGCCTCACAGTCTGCACTGGAAGCCGGCTAAAGGGATATACTTAGAACGATACGCCATTTTAAAAAAAAGAAAATATATTCGCACCATTATTAAAGTTAATACGTCGCTATGAAAGTGTGCCTCTGTGAAATTGTGTGTTGCGAAACGAGTGCCCAAGACAATCGCACGGTCCCCTTCCGCGAACCAGAAACTTGCGGACCGGTCCGAAAATAAGCGAGTAAGCGACGCACATCGTTTTTACAGTATCGAAACGCATTTTTATGCTATAAGGAGACTGGGACGTGCCTACGTCGCCGCGCGGCTGCGACATTTTACGATTTTGATTTGAATTATGTGATACAAATGTGACTGTGCCTACGTGTACCGGTGCGCCATGACTCACCGACACAATAGTGATTCTGCGGACTGGGAACACTCTCCCACGGGATCTTTTATATTATAACTGTGTATGTATTTCTAATTCAAAGTGACTACATTGTGTAAACACTGGTTCAGAATAAAACCGGGCCAGCGCGGCCGGCCGTGCCGCCTGCGTGTTCTGACGGTCATCATTCACTGCGATTACTCTTGCGTTACAGTGTCGGCCGCTTCCGTTTTGTAAGCCATGTTCATCGCGCGTTCGACACTAATGAACACAATTTTGTTAGCATATGGCAACCGGCCGGCCGAAGGTCGCGTGGCTCGCGTCACCCTAGCATAAGGTAAACGCGGTCGGGCGTGTGCGTGCAAAACGTAAACACTAGCCGGCAAATGCACCAAAAAAACTCGCGCGCTATGATGTCACCGTGCAAACATTAGAACGTGGAATTTAAAATTAGATGCGTCCAGCGAATCTATCGAGAACGGTTCATTGAGCGACGGGCGGGCGAGGCGAGTGGAGCGCCGCGAGCGAACGAGCACGAACGACGAGGTAGCGCACCGGCGCCGCGGCGACCTTGCACCGTCACGGGCGCAGCGTCACGCCGCGCCGTCGGATTATTTTCGTCGCGTTTTGGCACCTACACCTCACTCGCGCTCCCTAAACCACAATCCCGTGCTGTACGTTGGGAACTGCACGCATTAATATTGCTTTTATTTTTCAGATTGCGACAGACTCTTGCGGCGCGGCTCGCTGAGATCGACGACATTGTGTCCGAATTCGATCGCGTGTCGGAGAGAATCGACGAGCTCCGGCAGCAAATAGAAGTGTTAACAGCAAAAGTTAGAACTTTCTACGTGTTTGGAGAGGACGAAGCGGATAACGTGCGCGCGCTGAACAAGGAAGTTTCGGATTTGGTGGAGCGCACAAAGAATTTCACTGAGGAGAGCAGGAAGCGCTACGGAGGATCGGCACCTGCGGATATTGCCCAGGAGCTGTCTTCCTTAGAATTATCTTCTGAGGCATTAGCAGCAGCCATGGAAGAAAAGGAGAGGGAATGGAAACGTGCGCGGACCGCTCGCTCCGAATATGCAAGTGATGTGGAGGACGTGCAGGCGTGGGTGCGCGCCGCTGAACTCATTGCGAGGGACCGCACACTGGCACCTGAGCAATACAAAGAGCGTCTAGGGGTGACCAGATCCGAAGTGCCAAACGTGGCTGACCGCGTTGAGAGGTTGACGCGGAATGCACGTGCAATAGTTGAGGGCAGCCGCGACGCTGGAGAGAGACAATTAGTACAGTCTACAGTGACTGCGCTGTCCGAACAGTTCGCAGCAGTGTGTAGTGAGTTAGAAGCGCGGCAAGCCGCCGTGGAAGACGCCTGCGACGCGGTCGCACGATTCCTCACACTACTTGAGAAAGTTCTACTTTGGGTTGAAACACAGCGTGCGTTCCTTGCGCGGCCACTCCCTTTGGCCGACTTGCAGGAGGCACAACAGAAACAGACTGAATATGGGGTACGGGAATCTATACAAGCAGCAACAAAATAATTCCTAGTGAATGTTTACTAAAATTTATTTATTTTTGCAGAACGCGCTCAAGAGCTGTAAGCAGCAAGCCAAGAATTTAGCGGATATGGCTAAGGAAATAGAGGCAATCGAAAGGGTAACGAGCCCTGGAGATTTGCCTTCTAGGCTAGAAGCAGCAGAGAATGCGACTGTCGATGTCGAAAAGAAATTAGCGAAGACAGTCAGTACTACTGATTATAAATACACAGGGTTGTAAGCACACTCGATCCGCTAAATAATGTTTTTATATTTTTTCAGAACGGTCTACTACAGGAACTAGCTGAAGAATGGGAGCGATGTGAAAAAAAATTAAAGGACGTCGGGCACTGGCTCGATGCGACCGCGAGAACACTAGAGACACCCCAGAATGCAAAGAAACCGCTCAGGGATCGCCTCGCCTTGAGAGAGAAACTGATAAACGATATATCCACGCAAAAGACAAAGATCTCATATGCAGTGGAAAAACTCAACGTGAGTTATCAGTGGCGCATTGGATGTGTAATTTTACAGGAGCGGTGAAGCGCTTAAGTGGTGACTCGTGATAATGGATTTTATATCGGTAGGTGCACTTCGGTCCGGACGGCGTGGCGGCGCAGTCAGTGGGGCCGGAGGGCGTGGAGGCGGCGGCGCGCGAGCTGGCGGCGGCGCTGGACGCGCTGGCGCAGCAGACGGCGGCGCAGGCCGCGCAGCTGTCGCGCGCGCTGGCGCAGGTGGACGCCTACTGCGCCGACGTGGCCGAGCTGCGCGCGCAGCTGCTGCAGGCCGAGCAGCAGCTGCGCCACGCCGCGCAGCCCAACTACAGCCCGCGCGAGCCCGAGCGCGCGCACCGCCAGCAACAGGTAAGCACCGTCACATACGGCTCGACCCGCACTGATCCCCGCGAGTAGGTGGCTAGCGAGTATTCTAGTTTTGTTTATCCGACCTGGAGGCTCTCAGGGCGACCGGGCAGGTGGCGGGCACGCTTCATCTCACCTCGCGGGCGCTCCGGCGCCCGTTTCGACGCTCGATCATCTTTTATTTATCTTTTGTTTTCTTTTTGTCACCCTCCTCCTCACCCTCCCCGCTACTAACACGTCGAACTGATATCCTCCGCTAGGAGTATCGAGAGCGCGTCAAGTCGCTCCAGAGCAAGATTCAGGCGCGTAATGAACGAGTTAAGCTACTAGTGCAGCGCGGCAGTCCCGACGCCGAGCCGCTGCGAGACTCGTAGACCGCGATCTAACCGCGTTTAGTTTTTAAGTTAATTCCTTGTCATCTCGTCCCTGTAATTTTTATAAGCATAATAATACGAAACGTTAAAATATACGAGACGCATCGCAGCCACCGTCGTTTCCTTTCGCTCAACCTCTCATCACGTCCGTTCGCTCGTCTGAGAGACACCCTTGTAAATTATGTGTTTGTCCGTACTTGCGTATCAGGAGGTCGCCCGGCGAATCGAAGAGCTGACCGGAGCGATCTACACGCTGGACCCGTACTTCGTGATGCCGGCGACCGACGAGCACGCCACCACTCTGTCCATGCTCGTGTCGAGCGCGGCGCACGCGCGCAGCAACAGGCGCGCGCGCTCGCCCGAGCGGCGAGAGCGCGCGCGCCTGGCCCCGCCCGCCGCCGCGCCCGCCCGGGCCCGCTCGCCCTGCTGGGCGCCGGGCGGCATCACCTACGCCGAGATAGTCAAGGGCTCCGGCTCTCGCTCTAGCTCCAGAGGCTCCCGCGCGTGCAGCGCACACCCCGATGAGCACGACCAGGACCGAACACCGCCCTCCCCGCCCGAATTGGATAACGCCCGGTACGAAACCGTGGAAGTGCTCGAGGAACCGTGTGTGCTCAGTGAGAGAGTTGATGATGACGCAGTGTCGCAAAGTGAAGCCCGTGTTTGCGAGTCTATCAGTGTCAGTGAGCCTTATGGCGGTGACGTGAATGTTTACTATGATGACTTTGTACCGCGCCCGGAACCGGAGTTGGTTCCTGAATATTATGCGGAACTCCCAGTAGAGTACCGGGAGATGCCCATCGATGTGCCCGCACCCGTGCATCTGGAATCACCTGAATCCTTAAGGAACGTGCCCGATCAACCATTGACGGAACCACATCCAGTAGAATCAGAGAGAGTTCCCAGTCCAATACTGAAACAACGCTCGCACGAACTATCTTATGCAGAAATATTAGCACTCGGGCTACGCAAGCAGCCCCGTACTCATAGCGTTACATCCTTACCAAAACCACAGGTGGCACATGTTGAGCTGGTTAAGGAGATCGTAGTAGAATGCGTTGAGAGATCTCCACCGATTCTGCAACATGAATCGAAAGTTGAGAAGATTGAGCCGCCGAGGTTCAAACCAGAAAGACCTGACAAAACGGTTAGGGTAGACAGGTCTGACAAGTCCGAACGTCCACCTCTTAGAAGCAGGTCAAGAGACATGCTTAGACAGAGGCGTGGGCCGGAGAAAAGACCCACAAAAGCGCATGATATTCAAGCGATGAAAAAGAAAAAGACCATGAAAAAAGTAATTGAAGTCCAAGACTTTGATGAGCCTGAACAGGCAGTTGAAGTTGAATTAACACATATAAGGGATACCCCAATCACACCGCTGGCTGTAGAGCAATCCGTAGAGACTTCTAGTAAAGAAGTAGTCAAAAAGTTACAACACAGTGCTACAGTTGTAGAGACTATTACTGAAATTATCACAGAGGACTCTCAGCCTGAAATGAACGAGGATGTCGAACCAAAAAAACCAAAGAAGAAGCAAAAGTCTAAGAAACCTAAATCATCTGAAGACGAAATACAAAAAGCTCTCAAAGAAATAGAAGAATTAGACAGAAGTAAAAAGAAGAAATCGAAAGAGTCTCGTGATAAGAGTAAAGACAGTATCACTGAGAGAACAACAGTTCACCATCTAAATGAACTTGAAGATGATACGAAAACGGTACACGCTAAAGAAATAGATGTAAACAACCAAACTAAATCTAAGAAAAAGAAAGGACACAAAGAATCGCCTACTAAATCAAGTGATATAAATACGGAATTTAATATTGTTGAGTCTACGACTCCACTTGAAATTATAAAGAAAGAAACTAAACCGAAGAAAAAGAAGAGTCAAAAGCAATCTGCCTTAGATAAGCCTGAGAAAACAGAGCATTGTTCGATTGATAGCATTACTGACGTCACCCGTATTGTTGACTCTGCTAAGAGTAAACAAACAAAGCCTGTTTCGCCAGTTCTTTTAGAACATATTACTCAATCAGAAGTTATAGGTGATAAAGAACAGGCGCCATCATCCCTTGAGCAGCCCATACAAAAAGAGATTAACATTTTAGATGAAACTTCAAAAGAAAGTTCTGCTGGGGTTACTTCTAAAATAATCTCTAATGTAACACATGATATCCAATTCAAAGAAGAATTAATAGTGACGGAAGCTTCTTCTGTGGATATCAAATGGGAACAGCATGTTGATTATGACAATAAAAAAATACTAGGTGATACAGAAATACTGTCACAGCATGTTAGTGAAGAACATCATGCGGAAAAAGAAACACCTGACAATCTAAAATTAACCTCAGTAACAGATGTAGTATCATCGTTAACTGAACCAAAAGATGTTGAACATAAGCAAGATATTGAAGCAAGTACTAAAACTAAAGAAATTGAATTACTAGCAGTTCAAGATCACACTTTTAAACAGGAAGAGTTAATACAAGCAGAAGAAATAAATAAAATTTCTAAAAATACAAAGAAATATCATAAAAATAAACCAAAAGCTGATGGAGAGTTTACTTCAGAATTGATTGCCAGCGAATCTAAACAGAAACAGCCGTTACCTATACTCATAGAAAAAACACAACAAGACGACCATTCAGAACAAATAGAGATAGTGAAATCAAAGCAATTAAAAGTAGACGAAATACAATCTGAACAAGTAGAACTGGAATCAATGAAATCAGAGCATGTTCAGCTAGAATGTGTTCAACAGGAACCACTGCAATTCGTACAAGAGCAACCTGAGCCGGAACAGGCAGAATTGGTGTTTTTGGAATCAATAGAAACAAATCAGGGTCAAGTAACTCATCAACAAGGTATGATTCAGAACGAACACTTACTGTTGGATCCTCTTAAAGAGACTTCTAAACAACTTGGTCATATGCTGTCAGAACCGGTACAAGTTGACCAAGTTCTCTTACAGCCTTCCAAAATAATGGATAGTGTCAAAACAGATGAGCCTTTAATTAAAATAAAGAAAAAGAAGAAACAAAAGAAACAGGAAAAGACGCCAGAACCTATAGTTCTTGAAGCTACAGAAACTGTCGAAATAATTGACGAAGATGTAAAGGCTATAGAGCCCGTCGTAGAAGAAAAACCAAACATAGTAGAGCAAGTTGAAGAACAAAAGCCATTGAAGAAAAAGAAATCGAAGAAGACTAAACGTGGAGATGTTAAAGAGGATATAACACAAAAGACAGAAAATGTACAAAAAGAAATTGTATCTATCACTGAAGAAAGTGAAATAGTTTCTCAAGGAATTGAAGAATCTAAACCACAAGAGGATTCAAAACAATCTAAAAAGAAATCAAAATCAAAACCAGAAATGAATGTAAAAGTAATGTCTGTTGAACCTGAATTGCCTGTACCTGAACCAACAATGGAAGAAATAAAAACTGATGAATATCCATTCGAAGAAGTAAAGTCAAATAAAAAGAGAAGATCTAAAAAACAAAAAATTGACGACGATGATATTGATAAGGCTTTAAAGGAAATTGAAAGAACCGAAGGTTCTAAAAAGAAACCAAAGGAAAAGGCTCAGAAACTGAAAGGAAAACAAGAACAACCAAAATCAGTTATTATTGAGTCTAAAGTACCTAAACATCAAGTTGGAACAAAAGAACACTTGGAATTAATCTCGAAGAAAACTGATGACGATACTTCACCTGATGATGAAGACATTGAAAATATTCAACCAATTGAACATATCGATTGGAATGCTATGATCGAAGAAGAAGAGGGTGTAACTGAAACTACTTTTGAACCCATTAGTCAGCCTGATTCTGACCAAACTATAGAAGAAACAGCACACGTGGCTAATCAAGTAACCATACTACAAGAAACGACAAATATGTTATTAGAAATGGAACGTAATATTGAATCTTCAATAGAAAAAACTGTTCTTTCTGAGAAACCTTCTGAAGTTATTTCTGATAGTTTTAGTGATAAAAAGATAGAGAACTTAGAAGAACCCACCCCGGTCGCAACTACCGATAATGAACAAAATAACAATGATAAATTCTTCTCACCCGATGATTTGAAAGAAGGCTCTTTCAACATTGTTGAAGAGATAACTCATTATGAACCTATAACTCAAGATGTTGAAACCCGTACTATTTATTTGATAACACACGAAGAGAAGAAATTACCCCCTATCAGAACTGTTAAAATATTTAGCAGTAAGAGTAACTCGTTGGAAGAACCTCAACCTATTGAAGATGATGTAGTTTTAAGTGAAGAAACGATGACTAACAAAATCACTGATGAAAAGTCTTCCATTAATGTTAGTGATAATGTTGTAGATAGTAAGGTTATTACAGATCATTTAATAGTACAAGAAAATATATTAGATTCTGTCAGTAATCTTACTAAAACAAAAGTTGCAAAACCAGTTGAAACTACAATTAAATATGAATCTGAACAAGCTTCTGGCCAATCATCAGATATTGCACAGGATAATATTCTTACCAGTGTATCCACGGAAAAACTGGGGCTGTTAACAACACAAATTGTTACGAACGTTGTTACTTCTACTTCTGAAGTAGTAATAAAAGATACTATCGAAAAACCTGGTGAACATGTTGGAGAAATCGATTTGGCACATGACTTCGCACATGAACAGACATCAAAACGCATACAAGAACAGACTGAAACTGAAATCATCAATCCTCAAAGTTCAGAAATTGTATCAAATGAAACTGAAGAAAACATAAGTGAAATACTTGAGGAAGCTATTTTTGGCTCAGTTCAAGATCGTAGCAGAACCCCAGCTGAAAAGAAAACTAAAGACAAACCTTTTGATATACCTTATCAAGAGTTAGTTAATGAAGTCAAGTCATACTCACAGAATTTTGATACTTATACTTTAGATTATGATTATACTCAATTAATGTTAGGCCAACAAGATTCTAACATTTTCCACGATAATAACGTTATACAAGAAGACATTCAATTGGTTGATAGTTCTGACGTAGCAGAACTTCAAGAAACAAATATTGATTCTAATGGAATCGTATCTAAACCGGAACCTAATAAAGTCTCTCCAGTGAGAGAAGAAGTACCGCGGGTCGACTATCAAGAAGTAAAGGACGCTGAATTATTACTTGGTACTCAAGTTTCTCAACCAGTCTTTGAAGCGTCTCCAGGAACACCTCAAAACCTTACCAAAGAAGACACATCAAGAAGTCATATTACAATAAAAGATGTAAACGAAAAAGCAATCGTTGACACAAAAGTAGAATCCAATATTGATGCAGAAACTAATCTAAAAAAGAAGCAGCCTGTTACTTCTGTATTAGAAATCCAAGAAATCAAACCAGTTAATGATAAAATTTTAGCTAAACCTTCAGAATCCCTACTTTCGTGTTTAGTAAATGAGGAAGGTCCTAGAACAAGTTACCATGAAATAAAGGATGCTGAAGTTATTTTAGCGAGTCTTGCTTCTAATGAACCAGCTGAAATATTAATAATCGCAAGTAAAGAAACAGTTTCACCTTTGCGTGTCTCTGAAACTGTTTACAAAACTGATGATTCAAGTGAGGCTTATACAGAACAAGATATTCCTACAGTTAAAAATACTGATAGAGTTTCGCCTGTCAAAGAAGAAGCACCGAGTGTTAGCTACCAAGAAATCAAAGATGCTGAAATAATTTTAGCGTCTCACATAAAACCTAGAGAAGAAACTAAGGCCATAAGTATTGAACCTAAGACTCCAGATACCATAGTGAGTCAACTACCAGACGAAATGAAAGAATCGCAAGTGAGTAAACCTGTTTACGCTGAAGAAAGTCTTCTACAGGCTCCAGGTATACCTTCAAATGTAGCATGTAAAACTGTCATTGAACATACTGCTGATTTAATAACGTCTGAGAGCACGGTATTAAAACACGTCGATAAACTAATAGTACACACGGTTTCTGAAGAGGAGCCTATTCATATTGAAGGAAGTAAATCTGAAATTGAGATACTACCAAAATGTGATTTTAAAATAGGATTCTTACGCGAAGAGACGCCTCGCCATAGCTATCACGAGATTTTTGATGCCGAGAAACGGCTAGCCATGGCACGCAAGACTGATAAAGCTGAAATAGTGGAGGCTGTCACTAAACGAGTAGCTGAGGGCAAATTACCATCAATTGAGACAGAGCTAGAGGTTACAAAAACCGTAGATGTGTCTCCTAAAATAAATAAAACTATTGTGACACCAATACCCCCAACTGAAATTGTCGGTAATGAGCCACTTATCCTATGTTATCAAGACATATCTGAAGCTGAAAAGCTATTAGCTACTCAAGTCGGGAACATAGTGAGTAACACTACCGAAGAAATCACAAAAACAGTTACTGAGGATTGTAAAAATATGTTACCACAAAACATAGTTTGTGATGGTGTATCCGTTGATAAACAAAAGATGTCTGAACCATTGATACTTGAACCACCTCGGGTCAGCTATCACGAAATTTCTGATGCGGAATGTCTATGGGCTAAAATTGTAACGAAGTCTGGAGAAACAAGTACGGAACTAAGAGATGTAAAAGAAGAACGGTTTATTCAAGAAGAAAGTAATAAAGAACAAACAACAGCCGTTAATGTCGCCATCGACACAATACCGACAACAGATCTAAGGGTTGGAAACCATGTAACTCATAATGATAGTCATGGTGAAATTGAAAATCCAGTTATTACAAATGTTCCACTAGATGTTCCGGAACCAGAACCAACAATACAAACTATCTACGAATTGCCAAGATTTAGTTATCATGAAATAAATGATGCTGAAAGCTTACTTGCATCGACACGAGTTTCTCTTCAAGAACCTGACATACCTGTTGATTTCAGTCCACTAGTAGAAACTGCATCAAATAGTTTAGTTGAATCAGTCGTAGAAAAAGATACTGGCGTGACTGAAAACTTTGGAGAAAAACAAAAGTCACCAATTAAAGAAATTATATTTGATTCGCTGCATCACAGTTATCAGGATATTCAAGACGCTGAACGTGTTCTGGCGTCTATTAAATTAAGTGAAGTTTCCGATAATGAGTCACAAAAACTAACGGAAATAAAATCATTGGACTGTAATATTACTCATGAAACAACAAAAGAATCAATACTTCAGAGTGTAACTGTTAAACAAAGAAATGAAACGGAATCGACAAAAGTCATGGAATTTAATAAAAATGAAAATACTGCCACTGAACCGGTTGAAGATAAACAGCAAATAGAAGACCTCATTTCACCGCGTGAAAAAACACGTTTAGAAAATATTGAACTTTCGTTTGAAGTTGATGATCTTAGTAATACCCCTGTATCGGTAGTTTACGGTAATGTTGAGGTCGCCACACCTATGGTGGAAGTTAAATCTTCAGTTTATGATTACCAACATAAACAAGGTCCGATAGCTGAGATTTCAGAAAATAAAGATAAATTAGGCGAAAGTATAGTTGATGACATTCCTCCAAAAGAACTTTTACCCATTCAAGATGAACGAATATCATTTGAAGATGATACATTTGATATAATCGATCATGCTGAGGTGACAGAAATAATTGCTGATGCGCAAAATAGTAATCCTCAGAGAACAGAACCAAGAATTTCTGATACTGAGTCTGAAATGATTCCAAAGACTGTTACCGATATAATTACAGAAATTCCATCAGCAACCACTGATATTCCATCGGAACATCAGCGTTCTATAACTCCCGAAACTAAAGATGACCTTACCTTAGTCGAAGATCTAATCTCAGAAGCTCTGTCGGAACCTGATTTACCAGCTATTACCAAAACTAAACCAGCTTATGAAACTTTCGTAATTGATGATATCAATGAAAGTCTTGTGCCAGTGGTATTCGGTGATATTAAGGACATTGAAAATTCTATTAAATACACTAAACAAGAACTGTTGTTAACAACTGAGGATCCTAAACCCAAACAACCTAGTAGTAGTGTGGAAAAAGAAATCGTCGAGGAAGCCACGGTAGTTGAGGGAATTTCTTCTCCTTTGGAAGATATCGAAATAGTTGAAACAACTGAAGATTTTACTATTCCTCATACAAGTGAATTTATAGATGTGGGTCCCACAACAGATCTGGAGCTCGTTGCCAAGCCCAACACTATCTCGGCGGAGTTTATACAACCTAACATTTTAGAATCGGTGATAAAATTGCCTGAATCAGATTTAAATAAAAAACTAGATATGGGTACGCTTGAACCTGCGGACACAAATGCGGAAACTGTAGCTCCAATTGATATTAGGGAAACACAACTAACCAAAACAGAACCTGTTAGCCGTGTAGAGAAATCTCCCATACATAGCTTGCATGATCTCCTTCCCGAAATTGATTCCATCCCTGAATTTAAGCCCTCTTATTCGAACACTGTATTGTATTCTAAATTGTCTGCTGATGCACCTGAGTTTACACCCTCTTACATGTATCAGACTATTACTACAATGTCTGAGAGTAGCTCTGAGGTAGTTGGCGATGCACCTGCACAAATTAATATGGACGAAAAAATTATTGAAGTCCTGAAAGATGAGGCACCAACAACACCACAAATATCCTATTCATCAGTACTGCAAACTAAGAAGGACAAATCAGAAACCGTAGCACAAACCCCAGCCACTCGTACTACAAGCTCTGTTGATAAAGTTATTTCGGATGCAGAAGTCCCAGCTGGAGAAACGTATGAAGAGCCTGTTGAAAGTAAACAAAAGAAAAGTAAAAAGAAAAAGAAAAAGGAAAGAGATGATAAAAAGGAAGTATCAGCTGCAAAACCACCCGAAATTGTACCTACACTACAGACTCCATTATCTGTACTTGAAGAATCTCAAGTATTACCAGAACCAATTAATGTGTGGGTCAAAGCTGCTGAAGAAGGAAAATCCTACGCGGATGTCTTGGCCGAAGGCTTGACTCACGAACATAAAGAGCTTATACAGTTCATTGCGGAAAAACCAAAAGAAAGGGAAATAATGCAATTTCGGCCAGAAAAACCTGAAGAAACTGAAAAAATTGTTAAAAAAACAGTAACAAGAATTCATGAAGGAGAGGCTAAAGAGATAATCTCAGAAAGCGATGACAATACTGGATCTTGGGCTAAGATAGTCGCTAAACGCTCTTCTCCAGAGAGAATACAGAAAGCTGAAACAGCAGACCCAGAGCCAGCACATGTTGTTATTAAACCACATCCTCCAGTGATTCTTGTGGATGAATCTGCCTACGAACATCATAAATCTGAAGTAGACGTCGATGCAGAAGGATTCATCACTGTTGATAGGAGTAGAAGGTCTAGATCGAAATCTAGAGATGCTCGGTCACAATCAAGTGTATCACAAAAACGAGAAACACGTGAAAAGTCGGAGAACAGATTTGAACCATTGACTACTACACTTAAACCAGATGACGCTGATTCCACACAGAGCCCTTCAGAAGACGAAAAACCGACTAAAAAAACAAGCAGAAAGAGTCGTTGTTCAAAATCTCGAGAAAAAGAAGTTAAACCTAAAATTAATGTGGTGGCTCTTAGCACATCTGATGAAGATAAACAACCTCCAAAGAAAGATAAAAAGAAACGATCGTCCAAGTCAAAAGATAAAGGTATCAAATCAGTGGATGAAAAGCCAGAATTGCCTAAAGAAGTTAAAATAAAAGATTCACCAATGGTGAAAGAGGAAGATGAATCAGTCATTAGTCCAATAGTTCAATCAGAGCCTAAAAAGAAAAGTAAAAAGAATAAGAGAGATAAGAAACCAACCGAAGTAACTGAGGGTGCAGAGAGTTCAACTCCTGTAGAGCGAATCACTTCTTCTGAACAAGAAATGCCAACAGAACCTAAACTCCCAATAGTACCACAGCAAAAGAATATTGATACTCCTAGTTCAACGCCCGAATCTATTCAAACACCCATAAAAGATAGAGTTTTCTCTGAAGCTCAGTTCTGGAAAATGGATCCTAGCATGGACTTATCTGAAATTATATCTGTAGAAATACAGCATACACCCACAGAAACATTTAATATTGAAATTAAAGATGAGAAGGTACCAGTTGTCGATAGCTCTATGCAATCTGACAATCTTTCTAAAAGCGCTAAGTCAATTGAATCTGCTACTCAACTGATCACAGAAGAAATATCAGCTATTGAATCTCAGAGACAGGAGCTTGAGTACACAATTGCAGATGATCAATCGCTCGAGAGTAAAATGGCTGACTTACAACGAGAAATTGAGGAAATGCTATTGCCTGAAAACGATTCTTCGTTGCTTAGCGATGATTCACCTAAAGAACTGACTGATACTCAAAGTTCCATTGAATATCAGTATGACGAATTACTAGACAATATGACTCCATCATTGGCGACTCCTGAACCTGATAGCTTAGAGCCTAAGACTGCTGAGGAACCAGCAGTACCTGCAGTACTTTTACAAGGTAAACGACCTAAGCATTATGAAGAACTAGACGATAAACACATTAGCATGAGCATGATTGACTCATTACTAGATGATACTGAACCCTTGTCAATGTCTGAAACTCACTCCTTAGAACACTCTGAAGACTTTCAAGTTACTCAAGAAGAGGAAACTCCTAGAGATTTTAATAAACTGGATACACAATTAATTACTAATATTACTCTGCCTGAAAAACCTATTGTTGTATCGAAAGAAGTTGACGGTTTGATTAAACAAACAAACGTTGATCAAAACACAACTGCTTCTGAAATTAAAGAAATACCTGCTGATGCTAAAGTTGATAAAACAACAGGCGGATCAGCTTCTTCACCAGAAACCATTAAACCCGTTTATGAAAAAGAAAGTATTCAACCACATGTGTCAGAAAACTATAATGTAAACAGTGAAATCTCAGACAAAACAACAAAACAAATAACTGAATTCATTCAGTCAGAGAAAAACCATGAAATTTTCATACCAAATGTGGCTCAAAAAACTACGACGGGAAATGAAATTATGGGGGACAACAAAATTGCTACTGAAGTGGTTTCCTTTATTGAAGCAGAAAAAATACAAGATAAACCAGCTCTACCAAATGAATCAAAATCGAAGAATGTATCAAAACACACTACAGAAATCAGCACTGTCAAGGAAACTGATAAACACGATGTTGCATCTGATATCCCACTTTCTAACATTGATACCACTACTAACAATTTCACAAACCTTAAAGCGGATAGTTTCTGGACGGACAAACACAATATTGATGATGCGGAGTTACTCTTAATAAAACGTAAATCTGTAGAACAACCTAGTTCACCTTTAGATACTCATAAACCAAATATTGACGAAGGCATTAGCGTCGAAGAAAATATTATCAATGACAATTCTTTCTGGCCCGAAAAACACATATACCACGACGCTGAATGTCAATATTTTCTTTCATTGGCCAATAAAATTAAAACACCCACTGTTGACACCACAGAAATTAAAATTAAAGACCAAAATGATAAGGATCGAGATCAGGGTGGTAGCTCTGGTCACTCTTCTGAAGGTGAAGATCCTAAAGAATCATATGGTTCTCCTTATGATCCCGATTACATATCCATGGATCTTCCCGGTGGTATATGTAGTTGGAAAGACAAATCGTCGTACTTGAGCGTTGAAACTCCAGTAGTTGATGACGTTGTGGACAAACCTGTCTCTAGGGAGGATATACTAACCACCCTACCTATAGCACCAGCCCCATCCTCATCCAAACAGGAGCCGGAGCAGACACCCCGGAGGACAGCAAAGGTGACTGACCCACAGTCGTATTGTACGATTTTTAAATATATTATTTATGTTTGGCATGATATAATTACTAAATTCTTAATTTCACAAATTTTGAAGCTCTGTATTGTGATGTATTTAGCCAAGCCGCAGCTCGTCTTGTAGTGCCATATTTTGGCGTGCACTGTAAATTTTTACAGTAGTATAGGACGCATTTGATTAGTCGTTAATTTTGTATAGTGTGGTTATAAATCTAGTCAACTCTAGTCAGATTTGATTTTTCCTAGTCTTTGTCAATCATCATATTTTTTATAGTAATAAACTTTAAAATAACGTGAATTGTTTTATTTACACGTGTAAATGAATTATAGTTTTATTAAATAGGGATCAGTTGAATACCCCCGTCAAAATTTGGCAACTACGAGACGATAGACTGTCGCCGCTTAAAAATAAGAAAATTATTTATAGAGTATATTTGGGCTTTGAAAGTCGATGAAAATGAAACGCAGAACAAGCAAGACTGCAAAAATCTGCAGTATTAATAATTTAAACAAAGAACTTTGACAGTCTGCAATTAAATTTAAAAGTTTTGCTAAGGTCAGTCATATTTTTTGCTATATTTTGAATTTCAGTAGTTTAGTTTGCAAAACCCATCAAACCAAAACTTTATTGAATGGAGTTTCAAGTTATTTTACCTGTTGTGTTTTTTTTATGAAAAGTATTATTAGCTTCCACGCATTCTAATTTTAACCAGAATTTATCGTGGATTAGCCTCATTACAAGTGTTCTGTGCCGAATTCATTCCAAACACATAACTGAATGAAAACGTGAATACCTCACGCTTCAATACACTGCTATTGACAACAGAACTAACATGAATGTTTGTAAAAGGGGACTTAATTGTTTTCTACTATCGAGTATACAAAATTCTAAAAACTTTGCTCTTTAAATTTGCTGGCGATTATGCTAATTTTTAACTAAAAAATCAAACAATTAAATCCTTTGTATCTACAAAATTTTCCCAAATTGAATCAAAATTACTTTGTTAGAATGTTTGTTTTCAAAACATGACTGTTAAGTATTACTTAAATTCTATAATTTACGCGTTTACGGTACAGGACACTTGGTCCAGACTGACCAGATTTTTTAATCAATAGCCCGTAACCTTCCTTGTCTGCAGACTTATATTGTTCGTTCGCATGTCATGCCAACATTGATGTTATGAACTAATTTAGTTTTTATATTTTTTGTTGTATTGTGTTCCTAACCTTTAGTCCATTGAATGACTACATGGACTGTTTTTCCCTTTAAAATATTTCAGATGATATGGAATCTAAAGTTTTGACAATTAAAGACACAGATTCATTTGGAGACTTAAATGATGAAACAACTTTCAGTTGTTTAATTGAACTTTTATTTCTATTCCAAAGTAAATTTTAACGGAAATATACGATAGCAATTTTACTTCTGAGCTCATTACCCAAAATACAAGCCATACTTATTTTAGAGCTTTATTCGTAATGAATGCCTACATTCATTTCCACAAGTATGCGAACCCGTAATTTATATTTTGGCCGTTATCCAAAACTATTGGTCCAGATATGTGTTTAATCATGATTTACATCCCACGTGAAATTGTAATGTATGGTCGTTTAACATTTTAAATTTCTACAGGGTGCATCCGTTGATTGAGAAATTTATTGTTATTGTATCTGTAATGACACCTGAACTGTTTTTATGTTACAATTTGCTTGGATAAATTGTGTCTTTAATTGTATGATAAAAAAAGTAATGAGATGTCACCAAAACCTTAAATTCCATATCGCTGTTGTACAAAAGTGTGACTTGCTAATAAAAGTGTGTGTTCTCAGGACGAATTATCTAACGATATAGAAACTCTGCTAGAAGAAATAAGAGATGTACAAACGCGCTTATCGGACCTGCCTGACGAGAGTCTGGAAGCCATGGAGGAAGGTCTCCGGGTAAGTGTTCGCTGTATATACGCCATTGATCAAAAATAACAGGCCCAAACTCCTACTGACGTAGATGCCGTTAAATTTAGATTTGCTATCTTGCAACACATATTGGTATATACCAGAAGTCTAATGAATCTTCATACAAAATTGCCCGAATTTCTGCCTTATAAACAAAACTAGAATTCAGTTGAGTTAAAAAAAAGCGCAATGTATCATCAGCTGTTTATTTTGCGAAAATCGTAGGAGGTGATTCAGGAAAGTAGTTTACTGTGACTCTCGTAAAAGATACACAGTAATGTAGTTTTTTTGTTTTTCAAGTACTTATTTGTTAAGTTTCCAATACTAGATACTTATTTATCTGAACATAGAGTTTTAGATAAGCCTGATGTGCCCTAAATGCTGGGCAAATGACTACCCTTCATATTCCATCTATCTCGATCTTATACAATTGCATCCAATCTGAATTATAACTATTAAAGTATTCACTAGCTCTTTTACGATTCGCAACGATGCCTATCTGTTCTTCACTTTTGAACTAAGTAACATTTGTTTTTAGATATTAAGTAATGTCCAGAAAATGTATGATTATTTTGTAAAGTTGCTAAGTATAGGTTTAGTATTTTAACTTTGTTATGATGACGTTAAATTAGAGCGTATATTACCAATAGGTGCAACATTTTATCACCGCCAGACATTAAGGTTCTGTCATCTCCCACAATTGCAATTCGCCCAATGGTGCGGCCTTGGCATTGAGTTAGTCCATATATTGTGATGTTTCACCAAATGATGTCACCTGCACGTTACGACATAGAGTTAATAATAATGTTAGTGTTTGGCTTCTCGCAGGGCACTAGTAAGTGAACGAACGCAGTGCAGTCGATACGAATAAGAATTAATCGAATGAAAATTATTTTACGATGGAATCGATTTAATCGATTGTTTTTCGTGAAGTGTTATAAGTGATAGTGGCTTTATTTTTTAACAGGTATTTGTTTTGGATAATAATAATCGAGTAGGTACACTTAGGTTGGTATAATAAATATTTTCTGATACATTAAGTAATGGTAACTGAATGGGTTCTGTTTTGTTTTGAAAACTATAATAATCAGTACCTTAAAATTTAGATTAATAGAAGAGGAAGAAAGCATCGGGAACAAGGCTCTCCTCATTACCGAGACGGAAACAGTGTATTTATCCCTCGTAAGGATATTTTAATTGCAATTCTCCTTAGACTTTATCAAGTGCATAGTCTCAGGGGATGTTATTTGATGACGATTGATTTCCACTTCATTCAGAAATATCTCTGTAATAGGTAGGTACTTGAAGTGATTCAAACAAGTTCAAATTATTTTATTTCAAATAAACTTTTATGAGCGTTTACTAAACGTAATGATTCTAGATGCACGGTTCCAAAAGATGCTCCTATGGAGAAGAGTCCATCAAAAAACTCTATAGGCACTCTTTTAAAATAAAATATGTTACAATCTTCAATGGTACAATATTGCGATAACAAGTTGTAAGGACGTTGAAGGATGTCTAAGTTTCACCGAAGTTGACAATAATAAACGAAGTTTAACATTATTTGAGAGCCCGATGTCATTTCAAGCGACAAATGAAACTAGAACGTACACACATTTACAGGTTCTGTTGTGATACTGTACTTACATTGTACTATTCCGGCCATTTCAACCACAGTCCATTTTACAATGTACCTTGTATTGAATCCTCTTTGGGTTGGGTATTGTGATCCAATCAACTGTAACCGTTTAATTTATTGTTGACTAATCAGTCTCTTTACTGCGGTAGACTTGACTTGAATGGAATGACTAATTTGTCTGACTTTTGACCTGCAAACATTTGCCTTCAATTTGTTCGGCTTGATGTTAGAATAACTAGTTTGGCATTTGGTCTCTCGGCTTATGACTTTTTTGTAGTACACGTCTTGTTTACCTTCCCACGCAAGTTGTTAGAATATAGTAAGTGAGATTGGAATTTACAATTACAATCTACGTGCAATCAATGTTATTGAGGGACAGAGTATCTTTTCTAAAATTGATAAAACCGAACATAATATTGTTTGGATTTGGAATACTTTGACTATCTGCCGATCACAGAGAGTTTTTGAGATATATTATATACAAAGCTTTAGTTCAACTACTTAAATAGGTACTTACTAAAATTAAAAACTGTATTGTTTTATTTCTGTAATGTGCTGTTTATAGTACTTAAAGATATATATAGTAGTATTATCTAAACTAATTGCAACAAACTTTCTATATTTATATATTATAGACTAGCTTTTGCACGCGACTTCGTCCGCGTAGATATTTGAATTAAAACCAATGAGTAATTCTGATATATGAGCTATATTATTGGAAAGCTTCACTAAAATCCATAGAGTAGTTCTTCGTAAAATAGTAACAAACATCCATACATCCTCACAAACTTTCACGTTTATAATATTAGTAGGTAGGATATGTTTTCTTAATACGTACATTTCGTAAAAAATAATTCATGTATTCAAAATAATTACTAAGATCAAAATGATCAAAGTACATTGAAAATTCATTGAAGTATTTCCAAAAGCTAAAAAATCAGCTGATTCGTTCTATTTAGCCATGACGCCATAGAGCCGGTCACTTCTAAATACAACATTACGAGTTACGTGTCTGCAAAGATCATGGATCATATATTCTTGTTATTTATAATGAGAAGGTAAACAAATTTATATGATACTTAGAAATTTTATTTAATCATTAATATAGGTACAATACATATGCTAGAAATATTCAAGTAACTAGGCCAAAGTGCTAATAATAAAACTATGGAACCAGTACGATATCAGCGGTGGTACTATTCATAGTAGGTATCTATATTGGGTATTAGGGGATCACCACCCATAGCTATTATACTTTAAACTTCTGAATATAACGTTTCTTTTGTTTGAACCATCAAGACGGAATATGGCCGGTTCACCTGAAATTTCTAAGCGTGAACGTCTTCAACTTCAAATGAATAACTTTGACTGGGCCATTAAACTAATATTATATATTCTGTAATTACGTAATATCTCGTAAAATTAACGACGTTTACTTTGTGTTCTAATAGAAAATAGAACACACAGAAGTAAAGTGAATCATTTCAAGCGTATTTCTTGCAATTTGCAGTGATGCATAGGTCTGACTTTCAAATGTCCTGGCTGTAGGGTTGAGTCATCGTATATTTTTTTTAGAATTATGACTTTATAACTGATTTGATGCTTTTTTTTTATTGAGCTGAGAATTATCATAAACAGTTTAATATTTTTGTACGAATTAGAGATGGCCTTTAAAAGGTCAATAATTTAAATGATCATACATTCCATCACGCCTGCTATTTCCAGAAGAGTTAGGCAGAGGTGTACTAAATGTACACCCACAGTTTGTTAGTTTCATGTAATAGAAGGCGAGCCTATTGCCAGTAACCGAACACAATTTCAAACTTCGAGCTGCTATTCAGAATTTCATAGACAAACCCAATAACACTTTGCTCGACCTGGGAATCAAATCGAACGAAAGACCTCTAGCGTAGCAGTCGCGCTATGGACCACTAGACTAATGAGGCAGTTTAATTTAAATTCTCAGAATACAATATTATACTATATTGTCTGCTCTGTGAGAACTGTCTAATATATATTTTGTAAACTTCTAGGAGATATCTGCCTATACTATACATATCTTTAAGGCTATGATCTAGTTCATGCTCTACCCGTCCCTTAGAGTCAATCAGACACACATGTTTGTATGAAAATTGTATTCATCTATGACATAAGTTGTATGAGTAACTACATGTTTTCCAGCTCACATCACAGTTATATTTAGATTTTTACCAAGAAAACAATGTCGCCATGTTTATTTTTGTTTTATCTCTATTCAATTAGTGTGTGTAATGCACTTTGCCGTGATAAAATGTTGCCTCAAAATATTTACGCCTTATCTGCTTTGCAAATAACCTATCTACATTTTAATGTTTCATAATCCCAAAGATCATTTACGAACTGCTCGTTCCCTTCAAATTTTTCATTTATCTTCGCTAACGCCCAGTTGGTGCCACCTGCCGCCACTTTCAGGGTTTCTAAACATAATATCTTTATTTT
Organism: Acronicta leporina; assembly: GCA_947256265.1. Classification (NCBI taxonomy): domain Eukaryota; kingdom Metazoa; phylum Arthropoda; class Insecta; order Lepidoptera; family Noctuidae; genus Acronicta; species Acronicta leporina. Next base: position 1,433,765 of record OX366518.1, on the reverse strand, counting down.
GAACACACAATCATTATCTTCGGTAATAAAAACGACCATTACTTTGCCTGAACAGCGTGTAGGTCACGTACCTATCTGATAATTTTCAATTCACAAAGTAACAAGTTTAATCACTCGACTTTTAAATAATAATCGTGATGAATTCTAAATACTGTTGTTTAACTTACTTGCATACTTAATCCTTCCAGGAGGGTATAACAGTTCTAGTAAAGTGCGAAGAAGCAGCAGATATCTTGGAGACGAAGATCATGGAGTATCGGCAGGAGCAGGAGGTGCAGTCTCTGCTGAAGGAGCTGGTGGTAATGAAAGCCAGGATTGTAAAGTTACTGACGCAGGCGCGCGAAGGCATTAACATCATCCAGGTAAGAAAGGTAACTTAAATCAAAATATATTTTTGTTAATGGTACTAACGGTTTGTAAATATTGTATTTGTATTTACGCACTAAGCTCTTATATATTTTATATAAATATAAATAGCACTAACATTATAATCAATTTAATATAAAAACAATTATTTAAGAATAGAATCTACTTTTACTTTACATGCTATTCTAGATTGGATTCGATTTTAATGAACTGATAGCCGAAAATGTTGTAGAAAGTTATATATTGTAACTGCATGCAGCCTAACTTTATTGACCTACCTTCAGCAACATAGATGGTTTCCTATACATAGGTATATTTGGCATTCTAACTAATACAGTATAACTAAAAAATAAGAGTAAATCTTAGAATCAAATGGGTTTTCTATTATGTAAAACAAAACCGTACAATTAAGTCAATAACGATAAAATTTAAAATTTCAGGACGCCAAAGTGGAGATGGCTCGTCAAGCTAAAGAAGTTGAAGAACAAAAACAGAAAATTGCCAAGCTGGACAGGTGGCTTGAAGCCATTAACAACGGTCTCAAGGAATCCACCTTACAGTCTCAAGTTTTGACAGAAGACGATATTGTAAGATATATTGAAGTTTACGAACGGTACATTAGAGAGTATGAAGAGTATGAGATTATACTGAAGTCGATAACTGTGATAAGTCAAGATGAATCTAGTCAGTCTTTGAGGGTGAAATTGAATGCAATGCATAAGGCGTTAGAAGAAACTAAGCATCTAGTCATTATTGAGATAGAAAGGTTAAGGCAAGTACTGCTACACATGAGATCAGCACCAGAAGTCGCTGAAGATGACATTTCGCAAACAGATAGGACAATCGACTCAACGTCGATGCCAGAAGAAGTCGTGACACCAAGAGAGAGTGAAACCATCAAGGAAGAAAAAATGCAATCAAAAAAAGTGGCAGAAAAACAATCATCAGAAGAGAGCGTTAAAGCTACAACAGTACAAGAGAGTAAACCGAGTCATGAGAACCCCGAACCAGTCCAAATCCAAATTGTTAAAGAAACTGTAACAATTGATACTCAAACAGGCAAAAGTCTCATGTCAGAGCCGCCATCTATGGCTGACAAGTCCGTAATATGCCAACCTGAAGTCATAACCACTCACGACGTGTCAATCACTTGCGCTCCTCCGACAGAAATAGCCGTACAAACTAGTGAACCACAATCCGAAGCGCATGAAATCCTTGAAAACATTCAAGTCCGACAGACGATTTCTGACGGCCATGAAACTATTGAAATTGCAAGTCGACCGGTCACGAGAGAACTAAAAGTTGACGAGAAATCTTTGCTTGTTGATGCTAACTATAGAGACGATTACTTTAGAAAAAATTCACAATTAAACATTACACATAGTCTGCCTCAATCTTTCGAGACAGTTATGGTAGAACCTGATGAAACAACCACAGAAGTTGTGGTGGACGCCGATGGCACTAAGAGAATCATAGTGAAGAAGGTCAGAAAGACCTTGGTCACAAGACAACAGATATTACAAAGTCAACAACAAGAATCTCATATATTATCAGGTGACATCCCACACGATAAAGCTTATTCACAAATAGCAATCACGGATGAAAAAGGAGGCACATCTACTACTTTAGAAGATGGTGGCATACAGCATATCCAATATCAAACTTATGGAGGCCAGATTATATCTAGCATGCCTGGAGGTGACGTCACTGTCCAAGAATTTACATCTAAACCTGATATGATGATTACTTTAGAAAAGGATATGAAACCTGAAGAAATACTCCTACTGGCCGAAGGACAGGAACTTCCTCAAGTTCAGACATCAACATCAAGTGTGACGGCTGTCGTCCAACAAGTCACAAAAAGAATAATCAAGACTCGAAAGCGCATCATCCGTCGCGTCGTTATTATTGACGGAAAAGAACACATAACTGAAGAAGTAATCGAAGAACCTGATAATATTGAAGTTGTCGAGGAACAAATTCCGAGAGTTTCTATTAATGTGAGAGAAAGGGGTGACGTTCCACCCACTGTAGTGGAGGGTGATGATGATCACGATGATGATGATAGAGGTGATCGCCCAGCGGTTCCACCTCGCAAGGATGATGAATCATCAAGAGATAACATGACAAGCAAGGACAAACTTGGTGACAAGCCACAAGATAAGAAGCCCGGTGATAAACCAGAAGATAACAATAAACACAGTGAACATGTTGACGTTCCGGGTGAGCTTACTCAGGCACAACAATTAGAGAAGATGATGGAAGATTTTATCCAAAAGGAAAGTGTTGGCCATAATACACATATTGTAAAATCTGAAACTAAGATACGCTCATCTCAAGAAAGAGAAAGCACACCTATAAGAACTGTAACAGTCTCGGAGTCATTTGAAGTCCTTCCTGATGATAGTATGCAAACACAAGAACCTGATGAAACGACGTATATTGTACAAGAACCACACGAAGATCAAGCCGTATTCCGAACTGAAGGTGTGCAACATTCAACATTTGAAACCTCTTCTACAAATGTGTCTACTGTTGTACAGAAAATCACAAGAAAGATTACAAGAACAAGAAGAAGAATAATTAAGCATATACAGATTATTGATGGTAAAGAACATGTTACGGAGGAGGTAATTGAGGAACCAGATGATGTGGAAGTAATTGAAGAAGAACCTAGAGTATCGCATAGCATCCAAAGCGAAGGTGTCAAGACCAAACGTATCAGAATAATAAGGCAAGTACAAATAATAGACGGTAAGGAACATGTTACTGAACAAATTGTGGAAGAACCTGACGATGAATTCGTTCCACACTCGACTATGACTGCTGACATTAACGTAAAATTAAGCAAGGATGATGTATTGGAAGCTATACAAGAGGATGAAAAAGGTGAAGTACCGGTGATGCCTATAACAGTGCCTAGTCAAAAAGATACTACTATTCTTGATATTACTAAGAGTTTAATTGATAGTGAGATGGACCATTCTGCAGTCTCCCAATCACGAACAAAAAAACTTGATGATAAGCAAATTATTCAGCCTTTAACTGTAGAACAAATTCCTGATTCTATTACAGAGGCAAAAGGCCAACTTGATTCTGCAGTCCAAGTTATCAAAGAAACTGTACAGCTTACGGACCCTGATGTTACCGTTACATTGTCTAAAGTTCAGGATGGTTCAAAAGTAACTAAAGTTACTAAATCTGTAACAACTGAAATTTCTAGTATAACTCCTTCTGATATACAGAAAGATAAAAGTCAAATTGATATTGCTAAGAACTGGATTGATATTGAAAAACACCATTCACGAAATGAGTCTTTCGAGATACCAAAAGAGCCACAACCTAACATTAAAGATAACAAAATTCCAGTCAAGGATGTCGAAGTCATCAAATCAACTAGTCCTGATGTTACAGTAATTACCAAGACTGTTACTGTAACTGAACCGACTAATGAAACTGTGATGTTAACAACAACCTCTGATTCTGAAATGACGCTACCTGAAATCACAAGAAAAGATACTGTAACTGTTGGCTCAACTGAATTGGAATCTTCGAAATCTAGCAAAGATGACGAACCGAAGAAAGTTAAATATATAGCACGAGACAAGAGCCAAGAAACAGACGCAGTGATGCAAACCATCCAAGAAACTATCCAATCCACTGAACCTGCAGTTACAATTACCTCCAAAACTACAAAAACAAGCAATATGACTGATATTATGGGTGAAAAACCAACTATTATTGAAACTGTTGCTAAAACCATAGTATCCGAGATTCCTGAAACCAATGGAATAAAGGATACTACTCTTATTGATGCTACAATGAGTTTTATCGGCAGTGAAATGGATCACTCTGCGATTTCCAAAATACCGGCCTCACTTGGTAAACTAGATGTGAAACCTAATGAAATTGAAAGGGACGCGATCAAAGAAACTGAGTTTGTTAAAGAAACTGAAGCAAGACAACTAGTAGACAAAGAATCACCTAAGCCAGATGAAATAAAACCTAGGGTAACCGTTGAAGTAAAAATAACTGAACAAAGTTTATCGTTTACGGATACTTCAGTCCCTGAAGGGGCAGAAATAATTACTGAGCAACCAGCAACCGGTAGTAAAACAGTTGACCCACCAAAAGATACTCTCCTAGATATCACTAAGGGTTTTATTGGAACTGAGATTGACTATTCAGCTATCGACAAAGCTCTAGAACTACCTAAAAATAAAAAACTTTCTGGAACAGCAAAACAAGATGAAACGCCTATAATTCAAGAGACAGTGAATATTAAATCTGATGAACCAATATCTACGATGCTTGAGAAACAAGTAAATATAGACACTATGATTAGTAAAACTACACCTATAGTCAAAGAAGTAGTGGTTCCCAAAGTACCTGAAACAGCAACAATTATCAAAGAAACCATTGAATTCGAACCTCAATCTACCATTACAACAGAAGATATTATTGAAGCTCATCCCAAGACAGCACAGGCAGTTGAAGTGACCGATGTAGCCCCTGCAACTCCTGTTAGCGAAATTCCTAAGGATACGGGTCTTCTTGATCTTACAAAGAATTTTATCAGCAGCGAGGTGGACCATACGGTTATTTCTAAAATACCTGCAGTATCTGCAACGAAGCTAGAGCCTCTAAATATGGCTCTTGAAGGTACGAACGTTCCAAAAACACCGGAATCATTGACTCAAGAGAAAATTTTAGATATTGTTACCGAAGAAGCCCCAACCAAAGGAATAGAACAGGTTGATTTTACTGAGCTCAAACTATCAGAGGTTACACCAGAAATACTTGTGGAAGAAAATAAAATTGTAGACAAAACTGAGACACCTCCTGAAAAACCTTCAATATTGGAGTCGGAACCTGAAAACGCTGAATTTATCACAAAAGACATTAAGGAACAGAAAAGCATAACGCAAATTAACATTTTAGAATTAACTAAAGAACTTTTGGACAAAGAGAGCATTCATGCTGGAACTATCCATTCGCCTGCAAAAATCGAAGAAAAGCTAGAAATTAAGCCCTCGGCCACTCCCGAAAATACCTCTCAGACTACTATTGGTCAAGTTACTCCAGTATCAGAAATCATTCAAACCACACAACCCCAAGATCCTCTACGACATGATGAAAAACCATCAACAGTTTCAATTACTATCAAAGATCAGCACTTGCTTGAAAATAATGAAGAAATTCCTTCAGTTTCCAAGCATAAACAAGTATTAAAGGAATCAGACACAGAAGAACAACCGCCTATCCTAGTGTCTAAAACAGTTGAATCAGTAGCTGACAGGGAAAATGATTTCTTACGTACTCAAACACTACAACCTAAAATCGGAGTGGTTCCGTTAACTAAAGAATTTATTATCCAAGAAGGCTCCAAAAAGTATGAAAAAGGTCCCGAAACTGGTAATGCTATTACTGAAAAGGTAGTGAGCCAAATAACTACAGAAATAGCACCAACTCAGTCTACTATTGAAGTGGAACCATTAAAAGTAGGAACTGTTATTTCTGAATCTGACGTTAATAAAGTTCCCGAGGCACCGGAAATGTCTTACATAAGACAATATGAGCCCCAAGTCCAAGGATCTTCTGATAGTGTCAACAAACTACTTATGGCGTTTGGTCAATCGGAAAAGCAAGATGTTCCATCGCAAACATCTGAGTTGGTTGATCCTGCACAATCATTACCAAGTAGACCTGACAATAAGTACGATGTCGCCATGCTTCTTCAATCAGAACGTCAAGACACTGATCTGCGAGGCTTTAAGTCAGACCCTCATGTTACACACCCAGAAAAACATGAGCAATCAGTTGATATTTCTTTGTCACTAACAAAAACTCAAGAGCCAAAGAAAATTGAACCTAAAGTACAATTCGACCTAAAGGTTGAAGATTTTGAAAAAGAATCAATAGTGGTCAAGAAAGACATTGCAGTTATTTTGCCAAGCGAAATCAAGGTCACTAAAGAAAAAGCTGAAATTCCAGTGGCTGACATAGTTGCAGAACAGCCACAAACAGAAGTCACACCACCAGAATCAGTAAAAGAACATAAGAAAAGCAAGAAGAAAAAGAAGCATAAGGCCAGTTCCACGACCAGTGAGTCTACTGAAATTGATACGCAAATTGAAACTGATAAGAGTATCGTAGATACTGATAGTTCTTCTCTTAGCCACTATGTGGCGCTACCCAAATCACCTACACGCGAGACCCCTACACCGACTAAAGAAGTATTAGAACCGGCGGCATCACAAGAAATTTCGCCTACATCGATTATTGCAATTCAATCTCCAGAAGCTGTCGTAGAAAAACATAAAATAGAAGAAAAGACACCTGATCAGTCTATTATTGAAGAACCAGTGGAACCTGTTTCTTTAGTAACACAACCAGAATTTGATGACTCGTTTGTTGAAACTGAATCGCTCACTATCTCTGAAGAACGGGGATATGAAGCTGAAGATATTTCTATGGGACCAGTAGCAACGCCCGATAAGAAAAAGAAGCATAAGAATCGAAAGCCTCATGGAGTAAGTGAGGAAACTGTTTATCCTATAATTGCTACAACTGAAACTGATGATACGACAGTCACCACACCAATCGAAATGCTTGAACCAGTAAAGAAAGGTAAAGGTAAAAAACGCAAGAAGAAGGCTCATGCTGAACCGGCAAAATCCCCTTCAGAACCTGAGATAGAACCCGATACAGAAGTTGAATCAGTGCCAGTGGTCAAGCCAGAAAGTCCAAATCTAGGAACTGAAGTAGAAGCTTTGTCACCTAAACAGGAATCATATCATACCATTAGCGAAACTTCTGATATCACCACAGTCAAAATTGTTGAAGAATGCGTCCAAAGCAGTCCAGAGTCTGCCGAGAGGGAAGTTGGAACTATTCTTAAATTCCCTGTCCCTATTGTTGAGGAAATCTCTACTCAGGAATACTCTATACAGACATCTCCTGAGGAGCCTGAACTTATTGAAGAAATATCAAGACCAGAAACATCTGATATTGAACTGCAGACGACACCTACATCTATGAGTGAGGTTATAACGCAAACGACGCCAGTACAAGATAAGGAAGCACACACACAAACTATCGAAGAAGTTACTACCGTCGTAGAAAAGATTATGTCGGATACTGAAATCCAGACCAGCCGGTCAGAATCTCCAGAACCAATTGTTCAACTTGAAGCCACGACTCAAGTTATCCCACATGATATAACTACTCCAGAAGAAAAGTTTTCACAGACTTCTCCCGTCGTCGAAGAGCCTGTTGTAGGAGAAGAAAAATCTGCGTCACCTGAAGTTGTAACAGAATCACGAGAAATACAGACTTCTCCATTGCCTGTAATACAAAAAGATGAAAAGAGTACCGAAGTACTGGTGGAGACAACTGAAACGGACATTCAGACTATTAAGCAGGAGATAACAGAACAAGGCACTTCAACCAGTCCTGTTAAAGAGAAAGATTTAACAGAAATTGGTATGCAAACTCCGGAAGTTCCACTCATTAGTACTTTCACTCAGTCTGATGAACCTGAGCCAGAGCCTGTAAAAGAGGTTGAAGCTGTACCTTTAGAAATTCCTTCTCTACCTTCACTTGAGATCAAGAAAGAAGTCATTACAGTTGATAGTACGCAACAAACAACACCAAGAGAAGAGGTAGAAGTTCCTAAACTTGAACTTAAGGACGTGGTAACTGTGGAAACTTCACAGCAGACTACTCCTCGAGAAACAGTATCCGTACCGGAAATACCACAGGTGTGTAAAGTACCATCACCACCAATGGATCAGGAGCCACCTTCACCAGCATCTCCACCCGAACCTGAACCTATGCCTGTGGAATCGACAAAGGAGGTCATAAAAGTTGATGGCACACAACAGACTTCTCCGAGGGAACCACCAGTAGAATTGAATCCCGTATCAATGCCAGTTCAAGATATAAAGAGGACGGAGATCATCACAATTGATAGCACCCAGCAAACATCACCCAGAGAATATTCTGAAGATTCCATTTCTACATCTACGGATGAACCTTATGAAGTCCACTTAAGAGCTCAGATCTCTATTCCTCGAGCGACAACCGAATTTATAGAAAGTGAACGCTCGTTTGAAGAACCCCCGCAGTCTATTTTAGGTGACAAATATAAACAGAAAAAGAGGAAACCTAAGAAGAAGACTGAATCACCTCTCTTGCAGTCACCTGAGAGTCTTTCTGATCCAATAAATACCGAGCTGTCTATGTCTGTGACACCAACTAGCGAAGATGTGTCACTCAAAGATGCATCTTCAATAGATGAAGGAATTTCGCAACTTGCCAGCCCTATGATGCCTAAACAAACACAACACAGATTAACGTATTCTGATGTTGTACAAAGATCAAAATCGAAATCTCCCTCTCCTAGTAAGACTATAGTTTCTCAAAAATCTGAGAAGGCCAGGTTACTGGACACTCTTGAAAAGCGGACACAATCAGTAACAGAACCACAAAAGACCATACCAAATGAATCTATGACCATTGCTTTATTAGAGCCGTCAGTTGAAAAATCATATAATCTTGTCATCAGCAATGAAATGGATGAAGTAAAGAATGCAATTGAAAGCAATGATACAACAAGAACAGAGAAAAGTATTATAATAGTTATAGAAACAATTTCAATTTGGTTAGAAGAAATACAATACAAGATTCAGAGAGAGACTGTTAGCGGGTTGATGTCAAAGGAAGAACCTGAACGTCTTAAGTCACTCAAGAAGCAAGTTCAAGACCTTAAGCACATTATTGAGGTGACTGAAGTGAATGAGGAAATAATTACTTTGATCGAAACATTAACGCGTCAAGTGGACGCGGTTAATACTTTGAGTAGTCAAAGCTCGGTCAAAGTAAAAGAAATAGAGAGAGAATGGATCACATTTTTAGACGACGCAGACAAACTCAGCGATTCCGTAGAAGAAGTCAAGAACACCTTAGATGATGTCATACTATCTGAAATACCAACACAACAGAAATTAGAGAAACTGGATAAAATCGAAACGAGTAACTTGGATAATTTCGAAACTATCAGAAAAATGTTTAAAAGATGTCGCAGTCTAATTGAAGCGAACCCTAAGAGGGAATGTCCATCTAAACTTTACAACGCTGATGATGACACTAAGCAAGTGGAGAACGCCATCAACACAGAAAGGGACCGACTTTTACAACTAGCATCTTTAGCTGAAGAATACGAACAAACTTTACAAGACTTTGGTCAGATTACTGACGTGGCTGAAGCATTACTTGACGGCAAAATAATTGTATCAGATTTGGACCATCTGCATGAAGAAATTCAAAAACACAGAAAATTCTTTGTTAATTTGAGCCACTGCAGAGCTATCCTTGAGTCATTAGAAGATAATCTTGATAGTGAAACAAGGGCGAAGTATTCATCTTTGCATAATTCTCTGCACGAGAGAGCAACAGTGATCATCGACAGAGCTGCAAGCCGAGCTCAACAAATGACCCTGGCTGCATCAAGGTGGTCCCTACTCCAACATGGCATGAAAGAAGAGCGGCAATGGCTCGTTGTTGCTCAACAGCGAGTACCAGACTTGAGTAATGTAACTTCAAGAGACCACGAACAGTATATTAACTTGTATCAGTCAATCAGTCTGGATGTGTCTCATCATTACGCGAAGATGTTGCGACTCATGTCCATTACTGAGAGCCTACAAAACTTGATAGTATGCTCTGGTTTAGAAACCGAGTGTTCTGTTGCACTCGATACCTTGTTAAAATTACAGGAGGACGTAGACTCCAGGTTGACTAGACTGACCGCTTTCAAAGAGAACTGGATGACGTATGATCTTCTTATCGATAGGATTGAAGGATGGATGAAAATTGCTAACAGAGAACTGGAGTTTATCACCCCAGAAAACATCACTACCACAGGAAACCTTAGAAGATTCTGGGAACTAAAGGCACAACATGAAGTTCACAATAACCTCAAGACCGAATCAGGTGTCCAATTTGAAAAGGCACTTGAGATTCTTCCCGTCTCTGATGAAATGGTACAGCGACAATTCTTCTCAAAGATTGAAGACAGATGGAGTGATTTAGCGTCCAAGATTGGCAATATTCACTCGACGGCTATACAGAATATCTCAGACCGTGATGTGTCTTCAGGAGAAAAACTCAATATTCTCGAAGAAGAGCTAAGAGAACTCCGTGCGTCTCTGGACAGCTTGAAGGGTGTGATCAAAAGCGAGGATGAGCTGAACCTCTACATTGAAAGATTACAAGTAATGACTGGCCGCATTGACAGAATACAGAATGAATTAGGAAGGTTAAGTTTACTACCTACTGCTGAATCCGAGCGCCTTGGTGCTTTGTTGACGCAGTCAGGCATCCTCGATGACCAGATAGCCGAAGAGCTTGAACGCAGCATGCTGTTGAAAGAAAAGATAATGCAAGTTCAGGCTGGTATTCTGCGATGCCAGAAGAGTCAACGACGAGCTCGCTTAACTTTAGAAGAATGCGAAGCTGCAGAAAGACTAGGCAGCGATGTAGTTGAAAAGGCATCGGAGAACTGTGACAAGCTGATTGAAGAACTGTCGTCACAATGGAGAGATATCTTGGCGTTAAGACAGGCACTGCATACGCTGCCGATTAGCCTACGTGTCGTCGTATCGCCTACGGGCATCGAAAAAGACATCTCTGCTCTGCAGGTAATTAATTACTCTTTGATTTGTATTCGATCTTTCAATCCGATTTTATTTTGATTCTATAACAAGAATATTACAAATGTTAAATGCTTAAGCTACTTTTCAGTTCATACATAGCATCAACTACTTTTATGGCATACATTTTAAATACTAGATTCTGATCAAATTATAGCTGAAATTTTTATTTTAATGTAAAAAAAAAATATAATGTAAAAATATCTTCCAAACTTCTAAACATGCATTAACTTGCAGGAAACGCATGCGGAACTTGAAGCTGCTTGCAGCGAGTTGAGCAGTCGTCTTCGCGCCAAACTCCACCTGTGGCGTCGCTTTGAGCGTCAGTTAGAATTGGTGCAGGGTGCCGTGAGAGAGGCGGACTACATGGTGGAACTGCTCACGGTTCAGGGTCAAGTGGACTATGACAGGCTGCTGAAGGCTACCGAGAAATTAGAGGTGAGTGAGGCTCAAAAAATTTCGAAAGTGACAGCGGAACTGAATAGGGCTTGCAAGGCGTGAAGATTTGGCAATCTTTACCCTTCACAGCATGACAATAGAGTTCTGAATCATTTATGCTGTTCAAGGCATCTGATTATCACAGGTAGTTCTCAAGACATAATAGTGATTTGGACGTGTGTTGTGTGTTACAGACATAATATAAAGAAAATAAATTGTTATGTTCGGGAGGAGCTCCAATTACTTACCAGTAATATTTAGTTAATCGATTCACGAAATATGCATAATTTGCCTCTCTAACTACTATCTTTTCTTGCAGACCCTGAGCGAGTCGCTCTCTCGTCGCAGTGGTGAGCTGGTCGGTGAACTGACGACCGCCGCTGCCCCCCTGGAGGCCTCTACGGAGCCCTCCGTCGCCGCCAGCCTCAGGAGAGAGTTGGATGATGCCGCTACAGCGTACGAACATACCTGCTCCAATCTCAACCAACTGTGCGACAAGTGAGTGTATAAGAATATTATGTTTCCAACATAAATGACCTGCACGTTTCGCGTAACGTTGCGTGGCGTGTCGATGTTTTGATTCCCATTCAAGGCGAATGCTAAATAGGATATAACTTTCCTCAATAATTTGGCTGCTATAATATCCTGATATAATTATTCAAATCCCACTGGTAATTCCAAAAATTAGCCTGTCCAAACAAAATTTTCAGCATTTACATGTCAAGCCCGCGGTTTTGCCCGTTTTCCTCCGCTCCTGAGGATCTTAGCGTGATATTAAATAGCTCATAACCTTCCTCATGAATGACCCTGTGCTTTGGTGAAAGCTGTATAAAAATATGTTAGATAGTTTTTTACATTATCGCCTCCAGACAGACAGACACGGTGGGGGACTTTGTTTTGTAATATCTAGTGATGATTGTCTGTGAGCTAGTAAACTTTGAGTTATTTTTTACGTCTACAAATCTAAAAAACGCCGAAATTAAATTATCCTCTTTTGTGTCAGGTATCACAAAGCTGTAGAGCTATGGAAGCGTTACCGCGACGCGTCGGCTGCAGTGCGCGCTTTCGCTGACTTCCAGGAGGCGCGCCTGCACGCGCTGCGCCCCGACGACGCGCCCAACACTGCACAAGTAAGTCTTATGTCTTTATCTGAGTATAAGTCGCAGTTGGAATACTGCAGATAAGCCACTAAGCAAAATATATATTGTTTTGTCAAACATAACGTAATTGCAATCCAGCGAGACATTACATAGACAGTACATCTGTTTTACACAACGACACTGTTATGTATTACCTACTGCTAGCGGAATCAAGCAATCCAACTGCGAAATATAGGTACTTACAATAAAATAGGGTACCTACCTACATTTAAGACTCCACGATTGAGAATACGCGGGATGAAGACGCCATTCAATGAAACTTCAGCTTCAGCAACTTTAAAGCAATGTACATTAAATAAATACAATTATAAATATAACAAGTAAATTCACTTATGAATGTTACAAATAAATACAAAATTTATGTTATAAATGAGTTAGAAATGAGATAATAAGAATATAAACACCATATATATAATATTTTAATCTATATTTTTTAATGGGCAATCAATTTGCAAATGATGCTAAACCCTCTTCCTCTCTCCTAATTTTGCTGTGCCCGACAGGGTCCATAATGATCTAAGTTATCTATAGTCCACCTTTATAAAACATTATGGAATGCAATAAAGAATTGAGTATTGAGTACATCTACCCTAGGCAAAATTTTTATTAAGAAACATTATGTGTGTTCACCGTTTTGAAATAATACCAAATCAATATACTTACATAATAAAAAAATATATAACATGCATAATCACTTTCTGTCTACTGTTCCTCTGCTGGGCACGGATCTCTTCTCAGAGTAAGAGGGATTAGGCTATAGTCCACCACGCTAGTTGTGTATGCAAAAACTATTGAATTTGTGCCTGCTTAAAAGCATTAGGCTCGCTCCCTATTACTTACTTTAACAAAAGCGCCTAACTGTGGGTGTATATAATATAAGAACCTACACTTCTGTCTGTGCTTTTCTATGACGTTCTCCGTAGGAGCCCGATGTTAGGATTTGTGCCCGATTAACGGCAGTAAGCTAACCCCTTATTACCTAATCATTCCAGGGAACTGTGCGTGTAAATAAACACACCTCTGCCTTACCCTCCAAAGAATACAGCCGTGGTGGTATGATACTATCTTACAGACAAACTTAGGTTACCATTGATATACAAGGTACCTACAAAAAAATTGGTATACATATTATTTCTTCAAATTTGAAACACGGCAGGTACCTACGCGCTTTTTCGCGTTCTCACCGTTAAGCAAACAAGGTGTGTTAATAGCATGAACATGACCATTGAAGTATTTGTAGCGGTACTCGGTTCACCAATAATAGTTACGGGTTGTTATACCGCAATGACAATTATTTAAAAACTTAAAACTAGTGGTTGGAGGTTAGGCTTAAAGTCTGGACTTTTTTTAATAGATCGGATTAAGTTGTTTTATCTTTGTTCCCTGAGACCTACAATTAGGGTGTCTTCAAGACGAGAGTGAATAGGTACCTTCTAGGCAAGCGCGCTCCATCGTAGACCACTTCGATGCTTAACATCATGCAAGTTGCGGTCAAGCGTAAGCCTATCAGTGATAAAAAAAAAATTGTGCAAGGAGTTTCTGAGTAGCAGCTTTTAGTTTAAATATGTGTCCGGTCAAAGGCAATAGGCTCGCCACATATAAAATTGGGTATAAAAACATACGTCACTTATCTGTGGATAATACATCAATACAATTCTATCTAACCTGTTAACAAATATAATCGTTATATTAAAGCCAAATTATACTTTACTAGTTTAGTTAAGCTCTCAACTTAAGGATAACACAAGCAAAGTATAAATAAAGTTAACCGCGAACAAGCATCGAACTCACGGTCGTGACTCACGCGAACTGACCGCACCTAACTTACCTTAATGGATTGAGGTCAATGCTCTCACTTCGTGAACGTTTCAGTAGTAAAATATTACCACGATATGGCTGTTCAGGGGTTGGGCAGTCATATACACATAGGTACATAGCATAAAGCTGTTGCAGTTTATAAATTAAATAAATGGAAAAACGTTTAATTTTCTTTTTTTGTTCGATGTAGTGATACATCGCTAAACTTGATTATTAGGTAACATAACATACCATCACGCCTGTATTCCTCGAAGGGTTTAGGCAGAGGCGTACTAATGTACACCCACAGTTCGCCGGTATGTTTAGGTCCCATGTAATAGGGGGCGAGCCTATTGCCATTAATCGGGCGCAAATTCCAAACTCCGAGCTGCCACTGGGAATTTCATAGAAAAACCCAATAACACTGCTCGACCTAGGAATCGAACCCGGGACCTCTAGCGTAGCAGTCGTGCTCAGGACCGCTTGGCTAATGAGGCAGTTAGTTGATTATTATAAAATATTATAAAATTATGCCATTAACTGGGCACAAATCTAAACTCCAAGCTGTTACTGAGAATTTCATATAAAAACCCAATAACATTTTGTTCGACCTGCAAACTCAGGACATCCAGTCGCTCTTACGACCACTAAACTAATGAGGCACTCAAAGAATATTAAAAAAAACAAATACCGACTTCACGCTCAGCTACCACACTTTCGACCACTATGAGACATTCACCAGAAAAGTAAAAGGATAATAAAAAAAACCTTCTTTACACACGCTAAGATTTTCTCCTGAAATGTGGGTGCGCTATAAATATAAATTTAAATGCATACACCTGCCCACACACACACACACACACCACATACACATAGAATAAGGACTACTATAGGTCGTACAAAATGTAATTATTCCCTACGGAAATCAAATCCACAGTCCATAACGCAGTCCATAGCTCAGCCTACGTCAAACGCCGTCGCGGCGGCCATATTTGTTTAACAGACGCTTACCATCAGTTTTTATGTACTTTATATTACAATAATTAGTGAGTAGGCGTGATGGAAGGCCATTTTTTATTTACACATAGAGGTCTGTGCACTTAGCGCAAACTTTTTGCAAATCCTCTCCGTTCACAGATTCTAAAGTACAGTTAAGTATAATGAAATCTGAAGCAGGCTAACTGAATCTATAATCTATTTAGAGATTCCTTTTGTTCCTTTTGTATCAAGATGGATTGCATAATTTTATTATACTTATACCTACGGAAAAAAATTTAACGTATCCAATTTAAGCTGTTTCTTAATTAAACCATACTGATTTCTGAAGTTTACCTTAAACCATACCAAGCAATGTGATAACCAGAATTCGGAAGCTTAAACCATGCGAGCCATAACATATTTAAACCTATAAAACATCTTTCAAACAACTCATTCCGAAACATAATGAAAACAACCTCTTTGTATGTTGTATCTCTTTTATCGATATTAACACAGCACATCACTCGGCTAGTGACGGGTTGCACGACCGGGACTTGCCGCGCATATATCGATAGTTTTCAGCATCTGCCAAATATGACAGCGATTTATTACGATAAGCTGATGGCATGCTTACATTGACGGGTCGACTGTGTTAGTGACCCGAAATTTATTTTTAGCCTAAATAAGCGTATATCTACTAATACAATTTGCACTACGTCTAGATTGAATTTATAATTAATATACAGGGTTATTCGAAATGGTTAATACCCATTACCAATTATAATTAGGTACATTTCTTCTTTCAACCTAAACATATCGACGAACTGTGGGTGTACATTAGTACGCCTCTGCCTAACCCTTCGGGGAATACAGGCGTGATGGTATGTTTATGTTGTCTAGAAATAAAATGGTAGGTACTAGGTGTCATTAACTTTTCAATTGAATATTAATTGCGTTATTTTATGATAATTAATAGCTACATTTACAAGATTATTTGTAAAGGGTAGACATGTTATTAAATTAAAGACTATTCTGAAAGTTGTTTCAGAATAGTCTTTAATTTAATTCTAAGTCTATTGCCAGTAACCGGGCACAAATTCCTAACTCCGAGCTGCTACTGGGAATTTCTAAAAAAAGCCCAATAACACTGCTCGACCTGGGAATCGAACCCAGAACCTCTAGCGTAGCAGTCGCGCTCAGGACCACTTGGCTAATTTATTTCTAGGTTGATATAAATATATTCTATTATATAATCATAAACTGCTAATTAATAATTAGGTAAGTACATACAATTGTTCCGTAACCCAAGCGGGCACTATTAGATATAATTATTAGCGAAATAGTTGCCGATCTGGGTGACTTATTAGTTGAGTTGAAGACGATAATTATTTTAAATTACTAAGTAATTAGCAGCTCCGAATATCTCAGTAACCTTATTATTTTGCGTACAAACAAGAGATAAAATAAATGGTTGAATTCTGAGAAAGTATCGGCGGTGGCTATCACAGGGAATTTATGACGGCGGCATAATGGCCGGTGTTCTCACGCAGTGTTGTGATACCCACAGTTGGTAAACAAACTTAACATCAATGATTTTCCGGATTTTTGAGACTTGCATGTTTATTTTTTGAAAATGTTTGTCTCATTGGTATAAATAATAAAGATGGTAAGCGTAGTTATTGACGTTGAAGGCTGGGGTTGAATGCTGTGGGATTTTTCAGGCTCGGGACCTGAAATATCGGCGAACTCTGGTTGTTTTATTTATTTATTTATTTTATTTTACTTTATTTGGGAAACAATATATTTTTACAATTACAAGTAAATATGTAGGTAAACAGTATCCAAAGTAGTTTCCACAGATAATATTACATATTAACTTAACGACAGACGATGCAAATAACACTACAATATATATATTTTTTATTTCATTGAAACATCTTATTATTTAAACATATCAGACAAAATTTTTCTGATGTTGTTTTTGAAATTTGGAAGAGAAAGGTGAAAGATATCTACACTATTAGAATCTACGGAGATAATATTATACAAACAATACGCTCGCTTAACAAAAATATTCTTACCATAATTTGTTCGCGACAAACCAATATGGAAGAGAGACCTCCTGCGCATATTAACACGTGGACATCCTAAACTTATCTTACTGAGAAGGTAAGGGGAGTCTATTTGGTTTCTAACAGTATTCACAAAGCCTATTAATATCTTTTTGAACAACAGATCAGCATATCTCTACTTAACCCTTCAGAGATGGTGTGATATTTGATCTCTCAGAAAATTTCTAACGCATATAGACACTTACGTATATATAAAGCTAGGTACTAAAGTTTATATTACTTGCTTACAATTTATAGCATTTAAAATTAAAATTCCACTTATATTTTAAAAGCATTGAAGTAGAGCTGTAATGTAGGTATGTTTTTTATACGTTTGTACATAACGTGCGGTGTTTGAACCGCCACAGAGCGAGTAAACAGTTATCTAAACCGTAGAAATAGATAGATGAATATTACCTACTGCTGAAGAATTTTTGAATATTAGGAATTTGAGTTACTAGTAACATAACTATAATTATTAATCAGTAAGTAATAATTAATTAATGACTGTTCTCTTTAATGAGAACTAACAATTATCTAATATGAACTAACAATCAAGACTAATTTAATTGCTCATTAGAAGATTTGCAATTTTTTTATCCTACGTTGGTGAATATTTTATGAAATTTAATAAAAGTTACATAGTAATGTTAAAATATAATTAAATACTTTAATTTCTGTTAAATATAATTACTTACATAAATATAATTAACCCATTAATGTGTATGCTGGGCACGGGTCTCCTCTCACAATGAGAGGTATTAGGCTATAGTCTACTTTAAATTACTTAGGTAGTGTATAATTTATTTGATTGACATAAATATTTTGTTAATTATCTACACTACTTCCAATAATATTCGTAAGTAGGTCCTACGTATAACATTTGCGTGATAAAAACCAATGCTATGACATCAAAACTGAAAGCACTACAAGTTTTAAGTGAAAACTAGGTTTATAACATGTTCCGATAGAAAATCGCTGAAACTACAGCTATTTAATAAAACTTTTTCAAATAGTTTCCTTATCACACTTTAGACGCGCCCAAAATGTCAGCGACCCTCGCGTCACCGAACAAAATAGTGGTGCAAAAACAATGATAAGGCAGGTTAATGAAGTAAAACTTATGAACAGTCACTATAAAATCGCGCTGATAACGTATGTGATAATACGTACAGCCAACCACACCACAGTCGCTTCGCGGGCGTCCACACCGAAGGACGTCTGCACCAAACGCGCTAACAAACGAACAAACTCGAAACATAACTCGAATAATCGAAATCCAAAGTGACAAAATCGATAACATCCAAGGTTACACACTCGAGTGAAACAATGCTTAACTTGTCGACTATGCATAATTTCATTTGATCATTAGGCGATAAAAGCAGCAACTGCATACAATGTCGACCTTGGAAAGCGGCCGTGACTCCATTGTGAGCGATGTTCCAAATTTGTAAAATTTGAATTCCGCATTCAAATTGAATTCAAGTGTGATGCCACTGGCCGGTGCAGCTAGTCAGAAAAATGGCGGGAATCGTATTTTTATTTTGTAAAATAAATAATAACGAACCAAATATGGAGATAGCACACATATTTATTTAATTAAAGTAAAAAATAATACTACCCTCAAATGTAAATAAAGTAATTAACATTGATAATATTTATTAAGTTACGCACGGGCTTAACGAATCGGTCGGCATTCGATATTTAATTATTGTTTTTAATCTGTTTAACGTTGCTAAACATAAACACAATAATGAGTGCGATAATAAGTGTCTAATTTACGATATAATTAAGTGTATTTAACTTAGTAGTGCTGTGCTGAATCATTAATTTGTGCCATGATATTGTCGAACGCGAGATATGATCGTGTTTTTTAGTGTTGTGATAAGAAATATGTGTCAGGGGATCACACTGTGATTTATCTGCAACCATGTCACTTCAGGAGGTAAGATTGATGTAATCTGTGTTAAGTACCCTCCGTCCTTGATTTGTTATTTGTATGTTCTCCAAAGTTGTTTGCTAGATTATTGAGAATGAATGCAAAATATGAAAATCAGTAGTACGTATATTCAAACTTACCTACCAGTAGATGTAGCATGACAAAAGTTGTTGTCGAAGAGTCGACATAACCTTTAGGCGAGGTAGAAAATTGCCTTTTTGTCAAATTTGTCATCGGCATGGCCATGTGAGTTTAATAATGCTAGACGTGCTATATGAAATATATGAAACCTACGTGCTTAATCAAAAGGTTGACTTCATCTATGTCATCATAATATTATCATAAATAACTCGAAACTGATTATTTCTTAATAAAAAAAAATATTGAACGAATATAGAAAAATATTATCATCTTCGAATTTTGAATTCTGCATTCCTTTCGGCAAAGGTATCACCGTCATACAGTCTAGTCTCTAAATAAATTATTTATCAGCGTCTAGCGCAGTTAAAAGACGTTTTAATGCAAAGTTCATTGTAATCTGTGCAAATAGCCTGCGGTGAGATCATCAAGCGAACAGGCCGAGGAAATATACGACAAAAATATCTGGTGATATTATTATTTACATGTAGTTATTTTATCCTGTTATTACATATTGCTAGGGAGTTTTGTCGGGAAAATGTAAAGTGCAGGGTTTCGATATATTATTATTTATAATTATTATTTTCCAAAACTTTAATTTCCCCGAAGTTTAATGTGTAGGTAATTATGGTGGATAATTAACCATTAAGTGTTCGTGAATGTGTGTGAGTGTAGACAAATTATATAAAATTGAACGGGACTTTTTTGGGTTCACTCCTAAGCTCCATCAAAGCCTCAATAAAGTTTCCACCGTTTTAATGGGACAACTGAACAACTCAATACTTGACACTGGCGAACACAAAAGTATATTAATCCCATGATGGGAACTAGTAATACTTGATTACTCCATATACTTGACACTGGCAAATAAACAAAAAGTGTGGCGCCATATCTGTGGCCATATTAAATAAAATAAAATATTTCTATACCTAACTATAGAATTGGGAAAGGAAGTTGTTGGAAGTTGTGCCAAATAGAGAACGATAAGTACTTAGTTCCGCTGATTGAAATGGGACTACCCAATCCGAGCGGCCTATTTTCTAGCGAAGGGAGATTGTTCCATTTATTGTAAATACATTATAATTTTGTAAGCTTAAATTTCGTACCTACCTGTTTTAAGATCTTTTAGGATCATGAGCATAATTTTTTTGCAACCCATACAAAATGAAACTTTATTTTGCTGCCAAAATCAACTTTGTCCATCAGAGCACATTCATACTTATAATATTGACTCGTTGTGCACTCGCGGTGCTCCTCGTCATAATATTTTTTCCCAAACCCATGGGAATTTCCCAAAATAACATTGATTGAAGGATTTCCCGTGGGAAATTTCATGCTTTTTCATGCATGCATGAAAACTGTACCTAGACTAGACCTAGACTGTTATTAATTTATAACACTAAAACCAAATGATAATATTAAATAAACAATCTACCACTGCTTTAATTAAAAAATTTTCGTCATATTTAATGATTGTGCCAAATACTTAGATAAAATACTTCTTATTACGAACTTTGCGTTCATTTATGAGGGCTGTTATTTATATAGGTACCTAAATCTATGTTGTAATCTCTAGTCACGAGATTGTAGCTAGCTAAACGCATTACGTCATAACCAACTGGGTTAAGGATCTCAATAGTGCATAAAAAGTGACAGGGATCATAATACTTAGGTACTACGCTGCATTGAACAAGCGAAACACAAAATGTAAACAATAAAACACATTTTACAACAATTTGTAAACTGACTTTAGTATATTTAAAAAACGCCTTTTAAAAGGCGGGCAACGCAATTGCGAGTCCTCCCGTGTTGCCGGTGTCGATGAGCGGCACTAATCGCTTACCATCAGGTGATCCGCCTGCTCGTTTGCCCCCAAATCCCATAAAAAAACTTTTGGTATGTGAAACTCAGAAATGCAAGAAACAGCCTTAGAAATAATTTACCCATCATTTGGAGCAATTAGTCCGTTTTGGTTAATTTGTCAGCGCCGACACACAAGGTCGTGGTGTTGTGGCTTACAATTATATCTGCAGCAGTAATTAGCATGTTTTTGTGGCCAGACTTTGTAAGGGGCGAAGTTTGTTCGAAAAAGATTGAATTGAAAAGAGTTTTTTTTTAGTGCGCTGGCAATGTGACAAGGTATTGTGTGAATTCAATTGAAGTGAAGTTGCCTAATTTTAGGGTAGGTAGTTATAGTAATAACAAAAATTAACTGTCATTCAAATGATTATTGTACTTTCCGACGCCCAATCAAAATACACCTAAAAAAAATCAATTCATTATCATATTATTTATCCTATTCTGCAATAATAACTACTATTTTTAGATGCGCTAGTATCTAGTATTTATGTATGTATAGTGGTTGTTAACAGTACTGCCACCCTTGAGATCCTGAGTTCCATTTCCAGGTCGAGCAAACGATATTGGGGTTTTCTTCGATTTTTTTTCAATTCAATTCAAATTCTTTATTTGCATAATATGGGTTTTACAAAAGATGTCACATAATATCAAATGTTTCACCATATTCAGCCTCCAAGCATGCAAAAATTATAGTTGATGATTAATTAAATCACTAATACTACATGTCAAATACAACAACGTAATAATTACATGTAAAAATAATAGGAAAATGTCAAATTAATTAGAACAATGGCATTTCATAAATAATATGTACGGCAACTGTCATTTTAAAATAATGGAAATTAAATTTAAAAAAATACATAATAATAATGGAAATTAAATTAAAATCGAAATTACACCGATAATGTAAAAAGGTTCGCTCTTTGAATGTGCAATTAGTACACCTCTGCTTAACCCTTCGGGGAATACAGTGGTGATGGTACGGTATATAGTACCTAAATAAAATAAATTGCTAACATCGCTACGTTTGTCAACCTAATAGTTAAGTAATTGCTTTACCCAGGCAAATCTTTCAGTAATTAAATAGTAAATACACACGTTGCTAAAACTATTCAAATTGAAGTTTCCAAAGTCAAACAAATAAAACATAATTAAAAACAAACGTTAGTAGCGATGCCATTGTGATTATCACTGCTAACTTGTCAAGGGCGAGCTCTCCTCATTTTGTGGGTAGAGCTAGCAACGAAATAGATACGGCAAAAGAAATTAGAGCAAAATTATGTAAAGCTTCATGGAGATTATTGCGTTCCGTTGCACTCCAATTGTTGATTATTTGAAATAGTTGATCGAATCAATTGCTTTGCATCTATTTTGTTTTACTAATGTTTATTTTCTTTCAACAACTTTAACATAACACAATATACCATCACGCCTGTATTCCCCGAACTATCAGGCAACATTGAACTGCGAGTGCATATTCAAACTACGAGCTGCTACTGATTGTAAAACCCAGTAGGTAGGTAACTCGGCCTAAAAATCGTGCCCAGGAACTTTACATTTCTTTCATTTGGAAATCCTCATGAACTTTCCCCGCCCAGGGAAAGCGACAGGACGTGACTCCACCTAGAGTGGGTGACCTACGGACTAAAAACAAATAGGTGTTTGGCCTAACCACTATTTGCTAGAGGGACGGGAGCGTGATTTCATTCCTCCGTGAATCTAAACGTTGCCTAAGAGTGAAAACATGTCTAAACAGCTACGTGTGCTAAGCTAACTAACTAACGTTTGTCTTTCAGATAAATATTTATCCAATATCTTAAAAAAACCGTTCCGGGTATTATCTGTAAACTGTAGATTGTTAACTCTGATAGCCGATAACATCATTTGTTACCAAACTTATCGTTATTCAATTTGACCGAAATGACAGATACCTTGAAATGAGTTACTGCATTTTGTAATATTTATAGAACTATTTGCATTACTAATATCCTGAAGGTTAGGTATTCGAATTTAGTTGAGCGTTAGAGCTAGAATATTTTTAGCTACTTACTAAACATTAATTTAGATAAATTACACCTGTCATATGACTGTAAATCTATTTTATTTATCTTGCTAGTATAACACATTTTTTACGGTGATAGGTATTTTATCTAGTTTAGTAATAACCATATTTTATATTATGTAAGATACATTTCATAATGGCCGCAGGGGATCAAGTCAAAATAACTACCTTCAAATACTTCAAAACCGGAGGCACATTATATTTCCTACTTATTCATAGATTAGTTATGAATTATTATTCCCACATTATCGATTACGAAAAATTCAATAAAAAAATATCAGGCTTTTTTCCTACATGGCTTTAATGGTATTTAAAATAGCCTATAGTTGTTAATTTTGTGTTTAAGTCTGTATGTTTGCGACCGATCTAGGTCGATTTTACCATTTTGAATAGTTAGCACAATTAGACATGTACATGTAGGCACGCCGATGAATACCGAACAACATCTTACAAAGGGCCCGTTTTTAATTTTCAAGAACAAACATGTGTAGGTTCTATGAAATAGCCTTGTTTTGTTATTAAGATAATTATATTGTTTGTGAGCTAGGCATATAATTAAATAATATATTTGACGGCACGAATTACGCAGTCGCTGACGATCTGCTTCTACACTAGGGGTGGGTGTCAGCTTTGATTCCCGTTCGGAACAAATATTTGGAATAAATATTTTTATGTTTGTGTGAGAAATTCCTGGTGTGGTGCAACGTACTGTTTAATTAAAATGAAGTCAGTAAAAATATTCACAATTGAAATTTACTTCACGCATACTAACTACCATTTTAAATGACACACTGAGTCGATACATAAATACTGACCATATTTAGGCTGCATGACTAAATTCCTGTGCCTACGCGCAATGCAATCCAATCGACTTAATCCGTTGACCCGAACATTGCCGAATCGCGCCTCGACTGTAAATCGTCTGCAAGATGACGCAAGAGGCGCGAAAAGTAACGCCTCGCTATTGGCCGGTGCAGCGTTCTAATTTTGAGATTTATTAATAAACGTTGAAATCCTCTGAAGGCAATTTCTAAAATTAAGTAAGTAAATTCGTAATTCAAATTAAATCAAGAAACTAGTTTTCTATACGTATCTTAACAGAAAAGTATTGCTGATTATTTTGTTCCCTGTAAAGACTTATTGACATAATATCTACAAACAAAAAATCTTTTCTGTTGTTACTTTCTATACTGCTTACCAGTTGGCAACCAATTTCTATTAATTTACTGTTTAACTATAAGTTAATTAAACTACATTGTTCTTAGGCAGAAAGCCAGGAGTAACCGCCTGCACCTGTTTATCTTGAATTCTTGATACTCTTATAAATAACTGTGCCAACTAATGCGTCAGTTCTAGAAAAAGCTAAGATTTCTACGCACCGTATAGGGAAGATGCGCAGGCGACCAATATGTATCGCCTATAAAAACTGAACTGCACTGACCTGTAATGCTTAAGAAGTTTTATTGGTCGACATAAAAACGTAGCTGTCTACATCTTTGTGTTGTATACCTACATAAGTTTCTAGAAAACTATTGTATACTTTTTTATGTAGTTTCTGGATATAATTACGGCGGAATACGTTGAAGGAATTAGGTACTATTTGGTGGCTTATTACTAACGTCTCAATGCTGAAAAACATTAACCCCAAAGGAATTAAAGTGGATGTACATTTTTGGTCGGCACAACTTAGCAATGTTAAATATGCTGCATCTTCTATGAACTGCAGGGTTTTCTTTGAGTTAAGCTCCTTTATTTTAGCCGTACTTTAGGTGTTTCCCTAGATAAGCATTACGCTTGTGTACAAGCACATTCTCCTAGAAGGTGAAGCCTCCTCACATAAAATTTCAGTTACAAAATTGTGTACATTATGCATGATCAACCTAACAAAAAAGAAACTCCACTTGAACAATTAATTGAGCTATATAAGGTTTATCAATGTGCATATAAATGTTGTCGTAATTAGCGTCTTACTCACAAACCGGTTTTAAGGATGCCATCATCGTTTAGTTAATTATAAATGCGATGCACTGTAGGATTTCCGTCTGCAACTTAATTCAGTGAAACGTGTATGTTCATTTACAAAACAGATTGCCAAACATATTTTTTACAGAACTACTTCGGTAGTAGTCCAAGTGCGATTGCTACGCTAGAGGTCCTGGGCTCGATTTCAAGATCGAGCAAAGTGTTATTGTTTAGTATCTCAGTAGCAGCTCGGAGTTTAGAATTTGTGCCCAGGTAATGAGAATAGGCTCGCCCCCTATTACATTGGACCTAAACATACCGGGGAATTGTGGGTGTATCTTAGTACACCTATGCCTAACCCTTCAGGGGACCCTATATACAGGAATATTTTTTAAGCAGTGCGCAAAAAAATTGTGGTAGTTCAGTATCAGTAATAGAACACATTCCCATTATTAGTTCAAAACTTTTTTTTAAATTTTTATCCGGATTGAAATCAGCAAAATATGGACACATAATATCTATTCGCAATAATAACAATATGCACGTGTGCCAGCCGACTCACGCGCCGGTGTACAGCTGATGTAGGTACTAAGGCGCGCGCGCTTTGCCATGCGCTAGCGAGTAACCATAAAATCAGTTTCAAAGTAAACATCTTTCGTTAACGATAACTTCGATATTTTGTACTAAGACATATCAAAATAACAAATTGGTGTTTAATAAAAGTCGTTTAAGTATCAATTGTCAAAGTTTGCGCACTGAATAAAAATTATTCCGGTATAGGCGTAATGGTACTCGTAGGTTACAAAACCAGATGTATTGGATTAAACTTGCTATATTGAGGATTGGTTAGGTCTAATAGGCTACTGTTTCTTACAACTTCACACGCGAGCTTAGTCCTAGATTTTTTTTTTTTTTTTTTTTTAAAAAGCTTACTAGCAATGTGGGTCACACATTACTAGTATTCTTGTTAACCCCTCGTGCTAAGCTAAATGCTTGTGTTACGAGTGGGTTCACGTCGGTAGTGCAATGGGTGGGGTTCGAACCGGCAACCACATGATCGCAAGTCCGACGCCCTAGCCATTCCTTAAAAATTAGCAATAGGATGGATTGGCTAGCGTCTGTCGCTTACCAAACGATTGGTAAGGGTAGTCGACTCCAAATAATAGGTGCTGCAAAAAATTACACAATAAATCACAAATTTGCCTGTGTCCGACTTTGCAATCGAGTTAAAAAGCTCGAAAATTGGCACAAACTGTTAATCACTATAAACAAAACGTAAACAATATTTCAGTGAAAGTTATAAAGTTGAATACGAGAACGCTGGTACCCATAACACAAGTTAAATCTTACCTTGGGTACCAGAGTTCATCGAAACACTGTTTTTGTTATATTGTTGAATTTAGTAAGTTTTGTAAGTTGTGAAGTGTTTTGTTCAATGTTTTGGAAATAAAAAAAAAATATTATTTATTTATTTATAGTTACTTATAGAAAATAGGGAAGTCATGAGTTGTAGGTACATACACTTTTTAATCTTCTTCGGTATTCTTGTGGCTATAGTATAGAACAGGGTAATTGTAACTACTTTTTTACGCGATAGGTGCATCGACAAATTTTAGTTACACCACTATTATAGAAAAAAATGCTTAATACACTAATATTATAAAGAGGGATTTAATTGTTTGTAAGTTGATAAATCCAAAAACTACTTACTACAGATTTTAAAAAATCTGTCACCTAAGGAAAGCTTTATTCCGGAGCATCATAGGCTATATTGATAATTAAGTTAAATATAAATCACGAATAGGTATACGGGAAATATCCAAAAATATTTTTTTGCCTAGTCTTTCGTTTCCTAACCCTGCGGCAGAATAGTGGAACGTCTTAATAGCGGGCGCGATACGCCGCCCTTGCGTTGTTCTAACTTTGTGGCTCGGCCGGCACGCCGCACACCACACGCCAATCAATCAATATCACTTACTTCAAACGTTCAACCAGATTTTGGTTGAACGTTTTAACCAACAAAAAAGAAAGAAAATGTGAATTGACAAATTAACTATTCAAAAAAATTCAAGCGTGGATCTTAAGGTTTATGAAATTGGATTTGTGGAAACAACTTGGATTTGTGCCCAATTAATGGCAATAGGCTCGCCCCCTCTTATATAAATGGGACCTGAACATGAACATACCGACGAGCTGTCAGTAAATAATTATTAGTACCTACAACTCTGCTTATGTTATGTTGCTTTTGAGCCTAATATAGTTGAATGTCTGCATTAAATCGATAAGAAGAGTACAGAAACTCATATACAATTCATCAAAGATTATACAGTTAATTCATTCAACTTTCTCTTTCAATTTCATATCAATAAAGATAAGTGAAATAATTTTAAAAGCTTTTACGTTTGACTGAAGTATTTTAGTACAGGTTAACCCTCGCACGCCTGGGTTGTTTCAAGAATGGCCGCCATTAGGCGAATTGGCTGCATATGCGAAAGGCTCGGCCGGGCCATTTATATTCGTGATACACTTAAATGTAATTTAGGACGAGCGATTAGTCATTACCATTAGTAATGATTAAGATGCGCTAGGGCTATATAAATCTTTTGAGTAAGGGCTGGGTTTAAGCAGGTTCTTAGTCATAGCAATCAGTTTCTGATACCATTTTTGAATATTTTTATTTCACATCTACTTACACTTATCATTACAACGTGGCTATTTTTAAAACCACGATCGTGACATTAGAAATATTCACGTAACGACAATTATTCATACATTTTCGCCACACACTGACGTACAATTTGGACAATCATTACGATAATTCTCACGTTCGTCATCCAAATATCGTAGTGAAAGTATGAAAGTAATAATGAACTCGACGCAGCGGGTAGATCACTTTTACTGTTACCAGATTATGTATGAAAGTATTCGATATAGATGTATCGGTCGTAAAAAATATGTGAATAGTAGGTTGTAATTGGCTAGTACCGAAACAAATATAAATTCTAACTTAATCCACGAAAGAAACAACTTTGAGAATTTTCATATTATGTCTGTAAGTTTGATCAGTGTCAACTTGCAAAGCGTAAGTTTTATTTTATTGGAAAGTAGTTTTTGACAAATTTTAATGGCTTAAAATAAAATTAGTCTTATAAAGAGGTTAAGATCTGGATAATTTATAGTATTATATTATTACAGCATTATAACAACAAATGCTACAGCGCACACTTAATCATTAAAAAAAAAGTAAAAAAATAGCGTCGACATAAAACTCCCGAGCAGTGGAAGGTTAAAATACAGTTACCGATATTTGATTACATAAAAGGCAAAAGCAACTATTAATTACTTTGGTAGGTACTAATTAATGCTATTCGCGCCTGTATTTCCCGCTTGATAACACACATACCTACCCAGTGGCCACACCTCGAGTTTACCCTATGACTGTTGCCACCCATGTCGCACATGTTTACTTAAAGCCTCGTAATAACTAGAACGTAATATCTCGCGACACGTGTTGCAGGATTTTTGTCTAAAAGGGAACTGAGCCTGCTATTTCAGTTGTATTATAATGGTCGTTCATGTCATTAAATGGCATAAAAACTGACAGATTTCGTAGACTCAAACATCGACAATTCTGAAGCCATTGAGTGACAATTGTGACACGACAAAATAGCAGACTTGGAGACCTGTCTTCCTCCCTCGATATGCGATAGGGAATAATTCGCGAGATATATTGTCAGAATTGTCAAGCGAGCAACACGTGTTGCGATTTTTCTATTATTGAATACTAGGCTTTAGTACAACAATTCTATTGTTATAACAATTACTGTTAATTAATAACTTTACTATATTAATAACGCGGTTTTTATTTGGTCAAGCGATTGGTTTATGTGCTTCAGATCGCTTTGATTTTCAAACGAAATAAATTATTTTAATAGGATTAGAAATTTCTTTGTCTATAGTGGGCATCGCAAAATAACCTTTCCTCTATTTAAGTTGCATTTTGAACATACCATCACGCCTGTATTCCCCGAAGGGTTAGGCAGAGGCGTACTAATGTACCTACGCCCATAGTTTGCCGATATGTTTAGGTCACATGTAATAGGGGGCATTTTTAAATAGATACATAACTGAATATAAACGTGTGTACAGTTGGCGCAAAATAACTTGAACCAAAATGGCGGATGCGCAGTAGTTGATTTTTTGTGTATTTTGCAGGCAAATGTACTGCGCAAACTTTCCCCCTCTCTGTTAGTTTTGGGTCAAGTTATTTTGCGCGAACTATACACGTGTGTATCCTGAACCGGATCTTATAATTGAAGAGATACACGAAACGTATCTATTTCGATCGGTATCGTGAAACAGCGCAGATGCGTTACGGATATGATCTAACGCGCAGGAATGCGTTGCGCACGCGCCGCCGTCGATCCAATGTCGAATGAACTACCTACGTCTGTGTATCGTAATTAATCATTAGAATCCCAAGAATTTTCTGCCGATACTGAGAATATGTTAGCGTGAATATATGAAGATCAGATTATTAGATCAGTCATGCATTAAATTGCGTTTAATATTTTCTAACGTTTTTCAAGGTTTTCTAGTCTCTTCTTCGTTCTGTGGAAATGCCGTTAAATAAATTTATATACGAGACTCTGTTACTGTTACGTTCACGACTAAACGGCTGAACCAATTGTGATGAATTTTTGTATAAACATAAATTTGACTTTGCAGAAAGACATATGCTACCACTTATCTCAAAACTCTTTTGGTTAAACTATTTGAAATATTAAAATTTATCATTTATCATCTAGGTACAATTTAACGTTAACGGTCTTTTTTACCAAAGAAAAAATTGATGTAGGTACTCTATAAGTACATAGATGTTAGTGAATAATGTGATTACGACTGATAAGTATCCTAAATGTATGGAAGAAAAAGATATATGTGCATAAGAATCGCACGTGATCGATTTTTGATCCTCCGGTATCCTCACTCCCTCAGTGAAACACAACGTAAGCGTTGTTTCCCGCCGGTTTTCATTCGTGGCGAAGCTTGGCTCTCCCACGGTAAATATTTTGTGTCTTCCACGGATGTTTATCTCGAGTCTGGATACTCTATGTGTCCATTAATTGTTTTTCTGTAACTTCTGGGAAGTCTCAAGCTACACGAAGTGTTCTATCCATGTTCTATCATTGTTTTATATTGCTGGAGGTGTCTTCTTGTTGTTATAATGTCAAACCTCATGTCATTCAAAAACATTAAACATATACTTTATATTTACCAAAGCGACAATATTATCTAGGACAAGGTCTTGATTACAAAATGTTTATCGCTTCCTCGTTGATAAACAGATTTCTTTATATAACCAGTATTTCAATGTTACATTATACGGATATTTTTAACTAAATTTTCCAAATGAAACTCTAAAGATGTCTTCGGATGGATGACGTCATTTCTCAAAGATGGTACTTGGCGCAATCACTGGACATGCTTCTGCGCTGCGGGTCGCAGATTCGATTCCCACATGGAACAACTATTTGTATTTCATAAACGCAAAACATACCGTCTCGGCCTCATCGCCTTCGGGTTAAGTAGAGGTGTATTGATCTATCTGCACAGTTGGTTAGTCGTAACTTTATAGGACCCATGTAATATAGGACGAGCCTATTAGACACCATTAACTAGGCACAAATTCCAAACTCCAAGTTGCTAATATTATTAAAAAACGTAACAAACTTTACTCGACATGAAACTCGAACCTCTCACTTAGCATAGACATTTGTAGTTTTTCTATCTATAAAGCTGAAGTTTGTTTGTTTAGTTTAACGCGATAATCTCTGGAACTACTGGTTCGAATTGAAAACTTTCTTTTTGTGTTGGATAGTCCATTTATTGAGGAAGGTTTATAAGTATGTATGCTATATGTAATTCGTTTTATGTGTATTGTTTTGTGAGTTCATTTTAATCGAGGAAGTTTAATAGGCTATATAACATCACGCTACGATTAATAGGAGCGGAGCATCAATGAAAAATTTTGCAAGATCGGGTAAAATAATCAGGCCAAACACCACGCGGGCGGATGCTAGTCTTGAAATAAATTCACTTCCTTTTCCAGCTGCGTTTAATCAAGTATCAAAACGTATTCACAAATAAAAAAATATATGCTTGCATCAACAGAATGAAATGTCTTGATGGTATAATTTCACGAATACAATGCAATGCGCGACTGTCGGATGCCGGCCGCGCGCATTACATGCTCCATTAGATAGCTCTCTAAACGAACTAATTCCGAGTGTATATGAACATTATATGAACACATTTATGAACAGTTTCCGTTGTCGGTACAAGTTGCAAATGATAAGCGGTGAATGACATGCAATATCTAGATACTGCCTCAATAGCCAAGTGGTCCTGACCGCGACTGCTACGCTAGAGGTCCTGGGTTCGATTCCCAGGTCGAGCAAAGTGTTATTGGGTTTTTCTATGAAATTCCCAGTAGCAGCTCGGAGTTAGGAATTTGTGCCCGTTTAATGGCAATAGGCTCGCCCCCTATTACATGGGCCTAAACATACCGGCGAACTGTGGGTGTACATTAGTACGCCTCTGCCTAACCCTTCGGGGAATACAGGCGTGATGGTATGTTATGTTATGTTATCTAGATACTGTATTTTCATGTCTTCTGGAAGAGCGGAATGAAACAGTAGGTACCTATCCAATTATCTAAAACACGTAATCAAACGGTCTGACAACTAAAAAAGACAACTAATTTTAAAACTCAAAGGAAACAAAGATAACTGAAATGGTAAAAATACTATTCACCTTTCCTGCCTAATCAATAATCAATGAAGAATGATCGCATTTTCTTCTTTTTATTAGGAATTCTGTTAAAAAGGATAATGCTGTAATTCAAGATGTTTTACGGACGGTCTCTGCAACAAATTGTCGATAGATTTGCTTACTAAAGATAGGATTTTGACAATACTTGTATGAACCTTACTTATGTCAAAATCTTATCTCTAGTTTGCAAATCTACTGACTCACTTCTTAATAGGACAGATCATTAGAGTCTTATTACATAAGTAAGTGGGTAGATATGCTTCAATGTCCTTTTTCAAAAAAGATACCTCCTACTTCTCGCATTATAACAAGCCCTGTCGCGGGGTACCAATCCACAAACATTCGCAAAGTATACGGAAGTGCAAAATAAATATGCGTGGGATGCACAAATAGGTTTACCTCGAACCCACGATAACTACCTTAACCACCACTGCCTATCGTGCATCAATCTATACTCTATACTTACTTTAATATATAAAGCTGAATAGTTTGTTTATTTGTTTGCTTGAACGCGCTAATCTCAGGAACTACTGGTCCGATTTGAAAAATTATTTCAGTGTTAGATAGCCTCTTTATTGAGGAAGGGTATAGGATATATATTGTCACGCTAAGACCAAGTAACTAATAACAATAAACCACGCGGACGAAGTCGCGGGTGGACGCTAGTTTATTTATATATGACGTTCCCATTGAGTCTATACTTTGAAACTCCATTATAAGTATTTAAAGCAACACGCAAATTAAAAGCAATAGAACGCTCAGGTCACGAGGTCCGACCCCGATTCCTGTCCTACAGAGCAACACATACTAATGTGCTCATTATTGTATGTTGAACAAGGAATATATAACTATACTGGCCTGCAAAACTAAGTATCACTCTTTTAAAATTGCAATAACATGTTATGTACACAAGATTAACTTTCAAAATAAAAAGAACTTGAAAAAGAGCTGTATAGATTAGATTCAAAGAAAGCTGCTAAAATTTGCTATAAAACGTTTTTGTTATTTTAAATCTCTTCTATAGTTTATGAATAAAATGAAATTTTAGTACTTAGTTTTGTAGTGAAAAAGTGTAGTAGGTAGGTACTTAGTTTTGCAAGCCATTGTAGTTGGAATACTTTAGTCAGAATTTATAAAAGCCGTGGGAGTGTTGGCCATATAAAATTATATAAAATAGCGGCCCATGAACCTACAGCATCATGCAAAAAAGGCTAAGAGGACGTTATAATACTTCTAATCAGTCTAAAACCAGGTCTCAAAAGAAAGTTGAAGACTTTTCTGTTGTAAACATCGTGTTGATGGCCAAAAAATCATATAAATTTATATATCCACTGAAGGAAAATTGACCGTGCTCTTTCTTTGTGACTCAAATAACCTCTCTGTTATTCAAATACGGTTAAAGGTACCGACAAAGTGGTGCTTTACTGAACACAATGGTAGACTCTAAATTGCATGGTCGTGGATGACGGGTTGAAATGAGTTTGTTAAATGAAATGTACCACTGGTTGATAAACAAATGCAATTTCATTATCCTGACAAGTGTTTATGTGCATATTTTGTAATTTCAATAAAATAGTTACCTACTTACATTAAGTGACAAGTTTATTGCGAAAAAGCATCAATAGAACTTCTAAAATATATATTTGGTGACTTTCTTACTCTCGACACAAAACTGTTGTTAATAATGTCTGCTTTCCGGGAATGGAAATTGTACGTTATTCAGAACGCAGACCCAACGCATATTGGAAGACTCTTTAGTCCCTATAATATGGATGTAGGTAACATAAGATACCATCAAGCCTGTCTCTCGTTCGCTCGCATGTTAGTCCCACGTGTAAAAGGGGAGGCGAGCGAGAGAAATTAACTCCGAGCTACTTCTGAGAATGTTATAAAAACCATTGTTTCGAGATCTCCGCAGATGAAGCAGTTATTATATGTTAGATTTTGGATATCAACGACGCTATTTCACAATGATTGTTTCTTCTTCTTCCCCAGGCATGCCTAGAACAAGAAGCTCGCGTGGCAGAGCTCCGGTCGCTGGCCGCACGCGTGGCTGCGGAGACCGGCTCCCGCGCCCTGCAAGCCGACGCCGACGCACTGGCGCGACGCCTGCAGCTCGTGGCGGGAGCTGTGCAGACGCTAGCCGACCTGGGCGAGGCAAGGCAGCTGGCGAGAGCCAAGGCTCAGCACGCGAAGGAGAAGCTGTGTGATATGAGACAGGTAAGACCTTCAGTTGACAAAAAGAAACATTTCAAGTACTCAAATCTGTTATTTCCATTGTATTTGAATGGTCAGATATATGTACAATGGCGATTTGGGCGCAATAAAATAGCAGTCATCTTTAAAAATTGGTCGCCGTTCAGACCTTATATCTGCCAAATATAAAAGCAGTTCAAAAATCCTTATTTTCAAGAGAGGCTGTGTAACAAAAAACTTTGCGTTGTTGAAGCAAATAATAATATATTTCAAAATGCTGTACTTATTAGATTACCTCTGATCTGTCCGGGCACAAATTATGTCAAGATTTAATAACTACTAAACTTATCTGTAGCAGACATTAAACGCATCATAAATTAAATTGTGTAGCATCGCTGTGTGACCACCTCGTGATAAATGAGTCACCAATAGATTACTAAAGGTCAATAGGTCTACAATTGTTAGAATGTTATAGATATGGTAGAACTTCATTTATCAGATACTGAGCACAAGAGATTTGTCAATTCATTGAAAAACTGAAATTGCACCTATTTTATATTGTCTTCTGTTCGCTTCTCGGCTGAAAATGATAAAACTTTGCCCCGCACTAGATTTCTCTCCTGTATCGTGGGTACGTGTAGAAACACAAAATATCACATACTTGCACATTGACCCAGAACAACGACTTCCGTGAGGGGATCGAACCTACAACACGTAGAGTAAATATACTCGTACTAAAGAGAATTTGGTCTCCCTTTCTGTCTGAGACTACTTTCTACCTCTCAATAAATTAATCATCAGCCTGTATTCATCAGTCTATGCTGGATGTAAGCCTGTTTTAGTAAACTTCACAAAGCCCTTTCTCTTTATTTCATTCTTTTTTCATCCAGTCAGACCTAAGTATAACTCTTACAAAATAATAAAGTGTCCTCACTATGTTTTATTTCATCATCAGAATGGGCAGAATGGGAAATCGGGCAACTGGAATAATTTAATGATGACAGTTAAACTCATTGACATAATACCGCATTTCCTGAACCGATTGCATTCAGTCCGTATTAGCTATCAGCTGGACCTAACGGGTGAACGCGTGCGTTCATGAATTTATTATTAGTATAACGGCAGTATTGATTGTTCTGCACTTTGTACCCTTATTATAAGATATTTGAGCACTGCTCTGTAATAAGGAATATATCCAACAGTAATTTATACAAATACATCAGTCAAGCGGTCATGAAAATTTAACTTACCAAGAAACAGTCTGTAATACTCTGTAATAGTCTGTAACACTTTTTAGTACATAAGCAGTCTTGTAAAGTGAAATTTGTACAATTTCTTAAGACAATAAAGAATCTTTAAACCGATATGTAGATTAAGAAAAATAGTACCTACTTAGTCTTTTAGATATTTTTGATATTCTACTCCGGACTAAAAAATCCGGATCACAATTACATATCATGTTACAACGTACTCAGATATTTCTCTTACTATTAACTGGAAGCCCATTCCGTAGGTAATTATTTTAAATACATAGGTACTTATTTATAAGAAGATTTTCTGTCAACAAAATGAATCCGCTCGTCTTGAGATACAAACAGTCGATAAAATATTGTTTCAGATAATATTAAACATCTAGGTCACTGACCCGCAAAATATTGAAGTGGTCGCGATCTTATTGATAAATTGTAACCACCAGAAATCAATTGTCACGCGCAATTACCTAGATTCACAACCGATAGATCACGAGACAGTGTTGAACAATGGTTTGCAATACGAATCTTTATATATTGTTTCTTGTCTACTTTCGGATACAGTACCTATTTTTATATTGTAGCAATATATTTTAATGATGTTATTCTTTTACAGGACCTAACACCCGTACACGAAGATGGTGAAATAGTGGAAGATAAACTGATCGCGCTTCGTGACAACTTAATAGCACTCGGCAAAAGTGAAGCAGACATTGCCCCAGCGAAGGCTGAGCTCCCAGACATCGATCGAGACGTTTCAGATGAACACTCGATAGTAAGAATCCTGGAACTATGGCAGGCCATGTTCAGAGATACCTTCCTACACTACCATCGGCTGTCAACCGCACTAGTCAGATCTGGGGACGCAGCTACAGCGTTAAGACTATGGCACGAATATTTAATAGATCTACAATCGTTTTTATCTGGCTCAGTACCGGCTGACTACGAAAACCTCACTGAGCACCGTCGCTTGTGCAGAGTACACAAAAATCTACTGACCTCCCAGAGGTCCGTTTTAATGAATGA
Source organism: Acronicta leporina (assembly GCA_947256265.1). Lineage (NCBI taxonomy): Eukaryota > Metazoa > Arthropoda > Insecta > Lepidoptera > Noctuidae > Acronicta > Acronicta leporina. Next base: position 1,396,933 of record OX366518.1, on the reverse strand, counting down.
GAACAGAGAAACAAGAAACAGAGAATTGGCTGACAAGTTCGATACGCTCACAAATCTTCACAATGAGACATTAGCTAGAATCGTTGAAAGACACGATGAAGTATGTACTAGGATAGCAGCATGGGATGACTATAGAGAGGTGTACACAGAGCTATTGAGATGGCTCAAGGAAATGGAAAGGGAGAAAGAAAAGCTGCAACTCAGATACGTTCACATTAAGAGGATACAAAAAATACTGGCTAAGATACAGAATCTCTCAGACAAAGTCCCTGAAGGTAGGAGACAATCTGACAAATTACTAAGAGACCTGAAGAAAGTTCTCGAATTCACTGAAGAAGCCTATGGAACATCTGTGAGGATGGAGTATGCTGGTATCGTCAAGAGAGTTGACAACTTACAGGCTAGTCTCGACACATGGAGAGACTTCTTAAATAGGATACTTGGCTTGATCAATGAATATGAAAATCTATCGAACAATGAACTTCACAAACTATACTCAAAGACTCAGGACGAAATAATGAACTATTCTGATGAGGATAGATTATCCAGGCCTCAACTTAAGAAAGCAATCGATAGGTACTCAGACATGAGGACAAAAATAGTGAAGACTGAAACACAAATTGAAACCCTTAGCGTCATTCAAGAACAACTGAAGGAATGCCTGAGTCCTCAGGACATCAGATTAGTAAACCAAAGGGTATGGCAGCTAAGACAACAGCGAGCCGACTTGGAACACCAACTGTCTATCATCATCCATAGGCTACAAGAAAGGTTAGAAGTATACTCAATATTTGACTCCCGTCTGCAACGATTTGTTGAATGGATCAACACACTCGAAACACGTCTTGAAAGCTCCAGCCAAAGCACGGATATCGGAGCTATCGATCCTCAAGACCTTATCAGAAGGATTAACTCCGAAGTTCAAGCAGAAACAGTTCTGAAAGAACGTGAATTCGAATGGCTATCCGAAACAGGCTCTACTCTAGTCGACCTATCTAAGAAAGATGAAAAATCTTACAGTAAGAGTACATCTAAACAACTTAAGGATATACAAGAGCGATGGCATAAGATGCAAGAGACTGGACGATCAAGAATAGCAAAAATAAATGAACTCCTAGAAACCATATCACAACTCGAAGAAAGGCTTACTGAAATTAGGTTAAAACTACATTCCATAGAATCTAACTTATCTGCGACTGTTGTATTGCAACATCTAACGACTCGGGCTGTAGACGAGAAATTCAGAGATCGAGATGAAATCCACAAGAGCGTAGAAGACGAGAGCGGCGAAGTAGGGGAGACTCTGAATCTCTGCGAGCTCGTGTTCAACGACCCTGACGTCCTCAAAGGCAACTTTGATCTCCGCAATCTCCACACAGGCGTCGACATCGTCGAAAAGAAATGGAAGAACATTTGTGATATGACAGAACAGCGAAAGAACTCGCTCAAAGAAATCCGCAAATCCGCCGAGTTAGCCAACTCCTTGCTACCGAAGGTTGAGAAGAAACTCGACTCTATTGAAAGGAGAGTGGAGAAGATTGAAACGAGGAAGCAACGCGGTGAGCCCGAGGACGAGACCGTTTCTAAAGCTGTGATAAAGGACTTGGAAAGCTTAGAAGGGGACATCAAGCGGTTGGAAGATGCCTACAGCAGGATAGCTTCAGCCCGAGGGGTGGAGCTGCGGGGAGCAGGTGCTGATGATGCTGCGCGGCTTCGTGCGTCAGTGCGGCGCTGGCAGCAGCTGCGCGGGCGCGTGGACGCGGCCGGTGCAGACGCGCACCGACAATTCGTGGCGGCGCACGGCAAGGCTGTGGTAGCGCTAGCCGAGGCTGACGTCCGGCTAACGCGAGCGCTTCACCTTGCGCCCGCGCCGCTTGACAAAATTGCCACTTTGAAAGAACTTGATGTAAGTGTTTTCTAACTCAGCTTCGTACGCTTATTTACTCTTACAAGAAACTGCAGACAAAACATTAACTAAACTGAAAGCCAATCTGTTTTTTATGATCGGCATAACACAAACATCGTAATGTTGATCTTAAGTTTATCAGATAGGTAATAGGTATCCAGTCATTACTATAACAATTAGCACATTATTGAATTTCCGTTATCATCTTCAGGGCGTCGAACAAGAACTCCTAGAATGCCAAGCGCTAGTGGAAGACGCAGACCGGCTGGCCGCGGCAGTGTCCACGGTGTCGGGAGTGTCCGATATGGTGTCGGAGTATCGCGCGCTTTACGCAGACGTGCGAACGCGACTAGACCTCGCACGAGCTGAGGTCGTTGGTGACGTGGATTCTGCTGTTCAGGTAATTTTAACGGTCTTGGCTGACAAACGGCTGTGTACGTATTTACTACAACACAAATAACGCCTCATTAAAAGTATATTATTATGTGTTAATACATGAAGATTAGCAAATGGTTGTACAGCAAAGGGCCCAACCCCTTCATTTGCTGCAGCAATCTTTATTCGTTTTAAAACTACCTCAGGCTCTAAGCTATTAAAAAAACCTGACTCATGAATATTTTTACAGGTGGATACACTCAAATGGGAAACCGACGCCGCACTCCAAGTAGATACCCTCACTTCTAAGGAAACCTACAGAGCTGAACTAGCGACTGCCGTCAAAGAAACCTCGGAAGCTTTAGAGGCACTCCGAGTATCCCTCCAAACACAACCCAACGAGAAGGCGAGCAGTGACGAACTGGCCACTGCCGCCAAAGATATTGCCAAAGCTGGTGCCAAACCTGGACAAACACTAGAGCTGGCCAAACATCTCTCTGAACTGCTCCTCACAGAATGCGATGCTACAGAAGATGAAGCCATGCTCAAAGAAGTAGAATCTCTATCCCTGACGTACGAAGACCTGCTTAGCCAGGCGAAGAAACGGGAACTACAAATAAATAACTTGAGGTGAGTTTCAATAAGTCAAATTGCACTCAATTATGGATCTTGTGAATCTGTAATTATGTGTGATTTTGATATCTGGTGTATTATCTTCACAATTTGAACCTAACGATCTTCTTTGGACATTTCATGTAGATGACGATGTATAGAAATGCTAGATGCTTTGGTATGATTACTTATCTTTCATGTTGGAAAACTTCTAACTGTTCGGATCTTATAATCATTGTACTCGCAAGCCATGGGACTGTTTTTTAATAACTTGTCGAATTCAGAAAATGCTATTTACTTATAGTATTTTATATGATGTAAACAGCTTTAAATTTTAAGTACCACTTGCACCAACTTCTTAAATGTGTTTAAATTGTATTTAAACACAAAATTTCTATGAAAGATCTTGTTTAAATGCAATTTAAATAAAATTATCAAGTTGGTGCAAGTGGCCCTAAATCTTTTAAAATAAACTCTATTCCAAATAATTTTAAAGATTACTTCCTCAACTGCTTGGAGTCTTGATGCTCTATTTATTGGATTATTACTTTGAAACCTTCTTGGTCCTCTTAACCGCGTACCTTGCATATTTTACTTTAACAAGAACTTCATTACTCCTATCCTTTACTATGGATTATCTCGAATTTAATTAATGCATTTTTATGTTAGTTTTTACTATTCTTAATTTAAGCTTTTTAGCATATAATGTCAATATATGAAATGTCCTTGTATTAAGTCTTCAATGTTGTTATTTGATGATTGTTATATGGTAGCACTTATAGCACTGATTGGCATCTGGTGACGGGGCTTAAAACTGTTATTGAACAGTGGATTATCTATCGGTGACGTACAATCACACACAAAATTATTAATAAAAAGGACTAAAATATTTATACGATGATTGGCGTCCTCGTTTGATATTTGTGGGGCTGATTGTATCTATTTTTATTTTTCTGCATTTATATACGCAGACCGCAGTATATGTATCACTGATACGATTTTATTTTCCTTGAGAATATTATTTTAAAGTCAGTAGTTGTAAATAAAATAAATCACTGATTATTTTAGGTTATTCAAAATATCGTGGAGTGCAGACTAGATGATAAAATATAGATACGCCATTTGACATAAATAGCTAAAATATTATTTACTATATATTCTATTTGGGTTTCTTTTATTTAGAAAGTAAATATCTATCAAATCAATTTTTTTAAGATCGTAATCTTTGCATTGTTATTTAATTGGTTTCCAATAATAAACCTTTTAAAATATCAAAAATTTCACACTTCGGCACTCGATGTATCACTATAAGGCCTCCTACACACTTGTGGCGTATCAGTTTTATACCGGGTCGTGACACGTGTGTAACAGCTTCCTAACCCGGCATGCTCTAAACACATGCGTTTTTGGTCCTTTAGGTTGCCCCACTCAGCGTCGTACGCGCTCACGTGCGAACAGTGAGTACTGCTTATCTAATATATTTTGTAGTTTTATACTCGTGTCGTTTCTGCTACCTTACATTTCGATATGTATTTATAGTATATTTTGCCATATACAGGCTGTATTTTGTCGTAGATTTGCAATAGTAGTATTATTATTGTTAGAATAAGTAGGTAATCGTAATTAGAGGATATCTTATTTATAAAAAAAAAACATTATTTTACATTCAGTATTTAGTTTGTAAATTATAATATTATAATCACTATAATATTCAGTACAAGCCTGTCTATGGGATTTTTATACGCATTATTGCCTAATCATTTACATAAGTGTAGCAGGAATGCATGCGATGTTGCATGACTTATGATATATTAATCAGTAATATAAGTAGTTATTGAAATTAATCAATGTCACACTTATTATTTTATCGATGTATGCACTGCACTTTACACTCATAATTATGTTGAGCTTTATATTTGGGCTACTTTATCTTTAGTTAGTTGTGTGTTGTTTTATTTAATTATATATTATAATTACAGTTCATTTATTCAAGTATATTTTGACAAAGATTTTTTATATAATTATATATGGATGTTATGGTGAAGTCATAATTCACATTTTTTTACCTTTAATAATCAAGTAAACATTGAGATCTGATTATTAATTAACCTTTATCGGTTTCATCTTAATGAAACCTATTTTTCATGTAATACTCATGTTTTTTGTAAAAGAAAATGACTATAAGTAATCCTTAATACTCGTCTTCTTATGAGTGTTTTAACTCCAAAGTATATATTTGCCCTAGAAGTCAAAATATTGGTCCTATGTGCATACGCTTTTGGTCCTAAGGCCTGCTTTTGACGCCATACCCCATCTATCACGGTCTATCTACCCATAACAGTGAGTCCGGTCGGTTGACGTGTCCGCTGTGTTCGGAGCGCAACTGGAAGCAGCTGGACAACGACCTATGGCGGCTGGAGCAGTGGCTGCAGTTCGCCGAGGCCACGGACGACGCGCGCACCGGCCCGCCCGAGCAGTACGACGCGCTCGAAGATGTTATACAGGTGCGTACAGCTGATCAAGATTATTATAATACGATTTGGGTGTTCAAAGGGTTTTTTTGTTAAGAAATTTTATAAATAATATTTACTCAAAAATGCATGTAATGTGTTCATTATTATGACAACCTTGTTTGAGCAAAGTCGACCTTGACGTTCTGTTTCAAGGAGCGGCCGGCAAAGTTTTGCTGACCGCCCTAATAGGCAGGCAATGTTTTGCCGGCCGCTAATTTGACGTTTAAACGTTTAAAAAAATTTAATCCAAAAAGACTTTATTTAAAACACAGCTGTTTGTATCTATAGAGATAGGTACAAAAAGATTTTATTCCATATTAGGCTGTATACTTCCAACTACCATTGCTCAAAAAAAAAACAAAGAAGTAACAATAGCGCGGTTCAGCGAAAATTTGATTTTTATTTAGTGACTTTTTTGCTAAAAATGAGCTCTCAAAGCGAAAATTCTTCCGATTCAATGTGTTTATCACCGCCAGACATTAAAGATGAAGCTAAATTAGTGGTTGAAAATTTGATACCGCGAATCTCAAAGGAAAAATATAAGCTTGCATATGAAAAATTTGTGCAGTGGAAAATCAGTAAGAAATCTAAATCTTTATCCGAAAATGTTTTTTTATTTTAATTATTTGCTGGTTTTATTTAGATTAGGTACTTGCATTTTTGAGTAAAGCACTATACAAACCTTGGCCCACAATTACTGCTTCGCTGGTCACGCTATAATTGCCTCGAGCTAGCCTAGCTACGCTCTAGGCCTTTCAGCTTGGCCATCATTGCAGCCCTTGCTGTCCTCGCTGTAAAGGCCTCGACCTGCGGTCTCGGTCTTTATCTCAGCTCGTCCATCAAGTGCTGCACGCTGACCGCGCTGTGTCGGCCTGGAGCTGCGCTGTCGGCCATCATCAGCGCGACCAGCAAAGTAGTCATTATAGACCGCGGCTGTAATGTACTATATTGTCCCAATTATTCAACGGACCGTCCGTAATCATGTCTCCGACAAGTATATAAAATGTTCACAATCGCTTCTTAGGATCACCGTGAATTCCTTCTGGATCTGGACTCGCACAAATCGATCGTGGTATCATTGAACGTGGTGGGCACGCACGTGGCGGCGCACGCGCGCTCGGCGGCGGCGGCGGAGCGCGTGCGCGCGCGCCTGGCCGCCGCCAACGCGCGCTGGGACACCGCGTGCCGGCGCGCGCACGACTGGCAGGCCGCGCTGCAGCGCGCGCTGCTGCACAACCGCCAGTTCCACGACATCGTGGTGGAGCTGGTGGCGCAGCTGGCGGCCGCCGAGCGCGCCGTGCGCGGCCGCGAGCCGCTGCGCCTGGGCCGCGCCGCCGCCGACCTGCAGCGCGACTTCCGCCGCTTCGCCGAGCTGCGCGACGAGCTGCGCCGCGCCGAGCCGCGCGTGCTGGCGCTGCACGAGGCGGCCGCGCTGCTGGCGCCCGGCGCCGCGCCGCACGCGCGCCTGGCCGAGCTGCGCCTGCGCCTGCAGTCGCTGCGCAAGCTGTGCTCTGTGTACGCGCTCAAGCTGGGCGCGGCCCTGGCGCGCCGCCCCGCGCCCGCCGGCAGCGCGCATGCGCTCGCTGCCGCCGCCGCCACACTCGCACCACAGGTAATTAATACACCTACACTACCAATACTACATAATCACATAAAAAGTACCCGATATACGTACTAAAATAGGAAAATATATAATAATAATAACTGACACTATTCTAACTATATTATATGTGCTAGAGCCACAAGTACAACAATACAACCACTAATAAAATAGTTTTTATGAGTAAGTAACAATAACGTACCAGTCGACAATATCAAAACATTGTTACATTTATTTTGCCTTACACACGCTTCACCCTGCCGCGAGCACAGTAAGAGGCAGACACAAAGCAAGCTTTGATTTTATTTAGAACACAAAACGTAACTTTTACTGATAACTCCCTACAAACAGAAACCATTGCTAAATAGTTATAGTAAAATATTTCGAATATTTGGAAAGCAAACACTACCTACACTGATTCTCTTTTTACAAACTCACTGAAATATGAACTTTTAAAAAAAGAATAATTTAGATAAAAGATTAAATTCTCAGTATGTCGTGTAGCATTTGCTTTACACAGTAAGTTACCTACCACGTTGTAGTCGCTTTGCACCGTATGTTGACGTATTTTGTCGTTCGTAGCTAATGGAGGAGGACGAGGAAGAGTTGTCGAGCTTGCAACTGCCGCCGCTCGACGAGACACAGTAAGTAAACCGCGTTGTTAACAAAAAGTAACAGCAATACACTTCGTCGATACTCAAAATTAAAAAATCTTTACAGTCTGCAACATTGACAATATTAAACTTATTATGTCAAAAATTTATGCATTAGAATTTAACCTACCTTATTGAAATAAAACCTACTTTATTAATTTATCAGACTCATAATATGTATATCGATATTTTTTAAAGATACAATAGACCTGTGATAATTTTCAAATTGTTTACTAAAAAGAAATGTGTATTTTCTGTTGCTAAACCAAATTTGTATGCTTTTAACACCTCTTATTTTGCTTTGTTTTATTTAGAGTTCGCTTAGACTTTTTATTTATAAACTTCTACCTACTTTTTCCTTCTTTCCTTTTCAACATTGTTTCGATTCATTTTCTTGCTGGTTTTTTATTTGTTTACTTTAACCCAAACAATATTTGTTCGATGAACAATTAAAAAACTTTTTTCGCTCCAAGGACTATGTCCAAAATGTCCAAGATCTTATTGAAAGACTTGGACATTTTGGACATTTTCCTTGGAGCCGGTAAATTTATAATATATATAATTTTTCTCTGAGGACTAAAGATACTTTTGGATTCCCCAAACTACAAAATAATTGACCTTTGACCTCAAGGACCCGTTCAAAAATTAAAAGAAAGAATTTATTTGTAGGACCAAATTTAAAATACATTTTCTTGATATTTCTCGCGATTAGTTCTTGTTTCTCGGCTTAAAAGACCAACATTTGCTTCCAAGGACTCTTCCAAACATTCGGCTCGGTAAATTTATAGCTCCGTCTCCAAGAACCACGTTCATTAAACCTACTTTCGGCTCCAAAGACCAAACGTCAAAAATTATTAAAATTACTTGGCTCGAAGGACCAAAACAATTTACCTATGACTTCGCCTATGACCGAAAGCAAGTAAGACAAAAAATGCTCTTTTGAAAAAGAAGCAAAAAATCGTTGGTTCATCCTTTTTTCAGTTTGCCTCAGAGTTACTTTCTGTAAGACCAAAAAATTACACTCTCCGGGAATTTATATAACGACTGAAATCTCCCCTTTGTTATCAAGAAATCTGTACATTTAGAAGTTACATGATCGTTAATCTCCACAGACCGGTAGTGGATGAAGAGGAGAGCGAGAGCGAAGAGAGCGCGCTATTCGGCGGGATGGGGCGCGGGCTGCGCTTCGTGTGCCGCGTGGCGCGCGCGTCGCTGCCCTTCCAGGCGCTGCTGCTGCTGCTGCTGGGCGCCGCCGCGCTGGCGCCGCACGCCGCGCCCGGCTGCCGCGCGCGCCCGCTGGCGCTGGAGCCCGTGCTGCGCTACCCCGACGGGCCGCCCCCGCTCTGAGCAGAGCCCCGCCCGCACGCGCCTCACTACCCTCAACACCCCGACTTATATCGAACGTTATTTATCACGAAAACCCCTCCCAATATTTTCGACCGGGGTGATGAGGGTTATGGAGCAACCTACGAACACATTCCATCGAGCCGCCCGGCGCCGACATAATGTATCATTCGCATCAGCGCTACGTTACTTAATTATTAGCTAGTAAGGACTGTTTATAAAACGTCGAAAATAAAGCCTTTGCATTGATTCGAATTGTACTTTTATTTACATAATATACTGCAATTATGTACACATCTTATTAAACAATTATTATTATTATTATGGAAACACTACCACCTACATCACCTAAAAATCCGTCCATTTGTCACTATTAAAAAGCCTAAACTGTTCAGTATTTTTCAAGATTAACTAAATAAGTAATCTTAACACTGATAATTAATAATTATTGTAAACGTACCTACTTATATTTTCTCTAACAGAAACCACTTGAAAGTTCTAAACATCCCCTCGTTTCAAATTGTCAATATCGCTTTGTGCTGTTCAGATTATTTCAGTCTCATTAAAATCACACACACACTCAATCCTCACCTGCAACAAAAATAAGAAATTGTAGGAAGTCTCATAAGTCACATCTGCCCTGTGCAGATGTCCCCTTCACGATTTGCATGACGATTTTTCACAGATGAGATAAAAATATACGTGTAATATAGCAAGCAGCATTTCACGGAAAGACTCCTTGGATAGATACATGTTCATGCACTATTCGATGCTCTGCGGTTAAAACCGTCACGGAACCATTAAGATATGGAGCTGTTGACGACAAAATTAAATAAGACGTGGTATTAGACGATATTTTCACGTGGGAGAGCCATGCTTCGGCACGAATGCTGGCTGGCTCGACTGGACTGATACCACGGCCTCACAGAAAACCAGCATGAAACAACGCTTGCGTTGTGTTTCGCCGAGTGAGGTTACCGGAGGCCCAAACCCTTTTAAAAGGCGGGCAACGCTCTTGTGACTCCTCTGGTGTTGCGGGTGTCCATGGGCGGCGGTTATCGCTTACCATCAGGTGATCCGTCTGTTCGTTTGCCCCCCTATCCCATAAAAAAACGTAATAACGACTCACTAGGACAGATAGGGGTAGCTGTTCTTGGCGCGGATGTAGCGGTGCGTCCGGCGGTGCGAGCGCCGGTGCGCCCAGCCGGCGCAGTAGCTGGCGCCCGCGCCCGCGCTCGTACTCGAGCAACCCAACAAGTCCTCCCTGCTTGAACTGGTACGCTATCGGATAAACAGAAAAACAATACTAAGGCAAGTAGCCCTAAATTTGTAAATTGTATCTAAACACAATTTTCTATTGTCATTTTGTGTTTAAATTCAATTTAAACATATCTCAGAGGTTGGTGCAAGTGGCCCTAATTCCTAAACCACAGCTAATCTTTAACGAGTGAAACCGTCTCTAGATCGTAGATCGCTGTGTCACTTAACATCAGGCGAAATGTCGGTCAAGGGGAAAATAAAAATGAAATGAACATCATTGCCATCTCATTCTTTTTGGTTCTGTTTGCCGGACTCTACACACGAGAGTAATGCCTCTGGTATTGGTACATAGCGTCCATCAATGATTGCACGGTACATATTGGTGTTTAAAAGAAATATAGAGGTATCAATCATGGATCCTGTAGGACACGGCAATAGAACCTCGAGACAGATCGAGTAAGGAGGATTCCGAAGTAGGTCGCAGCGCGATGTAGCAGTTTAGAGAAACTTTTCAAGATACTACATAACAACATACGTTTTTATAAAGAAACATTTATACAGTAAAATCACTATTATATAAGATGGCTGAATACAATAGCTATAATAAACTTAGTATCAAACGACTGTACAAACAATATTAACATAGAAAGTGATGATTAAATGTTGCAGCTGTTGGCCTCGTAATATCAAAGATTCACCTTGACTAATCTATAAAACTATAAAGGTAAATAATGTACCTATTATTTCTGCTGGCCTACCGTATATTTTTATATTAGTTCCTTGAAAACCTACACAAACAGGAATGATTTTGTTGTGAAGATTCCCATTCAAGTTTTACCATAATAGCCTACTTTTGTCCATCTGAAAATATAGAACAATAAAACGAACTTGGATGGCTTGATTTGGTAGGCACAGGTTGGTAAGGTTGTTACCTGTGCGGAGGGTTGTACGGTGAGTTTCCCGAATATGACGCCGCGGCCGGCGCCCGCGCAGTCACCGCGCAGCACCGCCTCGCGCGCGCTCGTGCGCAACAACTGCGTCAGCACCACTATCAGGATCTATAGGTATCACATCATGATCATCATAATTATACATACCATCACGCCTGTATTCCCCGAAGGGTTAGGCAGATGCGTACTCATTTCATGCGTACACCCACAGTTCGCCGGTATGTTTAGGTCCCATGTAATAGGGGGCGAGCCTATTGCCATTAACCGGTCACAAATTCCGAACTCCGAGCTGCTACTGGGAATTTCATAGAAAAACCCAATAACACTGCTCGACCTGGGAATTGAACCCAGGACCTCTAGCGTAGCAGTCGCGCTCAGGACCACTTGGCTATTGAGGCAGTTTAACAAGTACCTGGAATAAAAAGACGAGCATGTTGAAGCACTGCAGCGCGAGCAGAGCGCGGGTGAGCGGCGCGCGCACGGCCTCCACGCAGCCGCGCGTGTGCAGCGACGCCGACAGCAGCGGCGAGCCCTCCGACCACACCTCGCGCCACTCCGACTGCACATCACACACCTCACAGCCTCATCATCATATTACTCAAAAATGCATGTAATGTGGTCATTATTTTGACAACCTTGTTTGAGCAAAGTCGACTTTGCCGTTCTGTTTCAAGGAGCGGCCGGCAAAGTTTTGCTGGCCGCTCTAACAGGCCGGCAATGTTTTGCCGGCCGCTATTTTGACATTTCAACGTTTTATTGTTGTTGTTAATATAATTCGCCAAAAGGTAGGCAAAGGTTTGAACCATACAGCCTTGTCTTATTTTATTTTCTCTTTCCCAAACCCAATAAAACGGTAGAAACTTTATTGAGGCTTCGATGGAGTTTAGGAGTGAAACCAAAAAGTCACGATTTTCAATTTTATATCATTTGCCTACACTCTCACACGTTCACGAACACTTAATGGTTAATTATCCACCATGATTACACATTAAGCTTGAAATTCAAGTTTTGAAAAATAATATAAGATCGACAATGTGCACTTTTCATTTTCCCGCCTAAACTCTTCAACGTTTAAAAAAATCAAATCCAAAAAGATTTTATTTAAAACAGCTGTTTGTATCTATAGAGAAAGGTACAAATATATTTTTTATTTAAATTACTTGCTGGTTTTATTTAGAATAAGTACTTGCATTTTTGAGTAAAGCACTGTAAAAACCTTGGCCCACAATGACTGCTTCGCTGGTCACGCTATGATTGCCTCGAGCTAGCCTAGCTACGCTCTAGGCCTTTCAGCTTGGCCATCATTGCAGCCCTTGCTGCGCTGTGTCGGCCTGGAGCTGCGCTACGCTGCGCTGTCGGCCATCATCAGCGCGACCAGCAAAGTAGTCATTATAGACCACGGCAGTAATGTATTATAAACCCGTGACGAGCTAGAATGTCTTTACTATCATCCAGGTCGGCACCTCGTAAGAGACAAGAAATCTGACTTGCTCGGTGGTAGGACCTTTTGGGGTCTGCCTAGGTAGCGGCCACCAAATACTTCGTATTCTGTCGTACAACCTTGGCGTGTGTTGAGTTTGAGTTGCGTAAGAGCAAGTTCATCCTCGTTTGCTGAGGCTCTGGCAGTCTGCAGTTAGCAGGGGTTCTAAAGGCTCAGCAGCACATCAGCAATTTCTCTGTTGTTGCAGGTGTCTATGGGTGATGATGACTACTTACCACCAGGTGGAGCCCGAGACATACCTAACTACAATAGATTTGTATTGTGTCTGTAACTCGTTACATGACAGGCTACTCACACATTCCGTAAGGAAACATAAGTGCCTAAACTAACATTTTACAAAAGGAAGAGTAAACTATCTCCTGAAAAATTACTATGAAGCTTTAACAATGGGCCAAATACCCAAACACTACTCAATTTTAAGATACCGTGTAAATAATAACTACGCTGTCACCGATCAGTCAATCTGTAAGATTAAACTGCGCCAGCTGCGATCGATCTATGGATGGATGGCCTTAACAAATCGATACCTTATGCTTCGTCAAACACGTAAAGCCATCGGTCATAGCAATCGTTAGTAAGTCAAAACCCCAAGAAGCCTAACCACCAGTTAATCCTTAGAATATTAGTATTAGCCTGGAAGCCTTCTCCCCGAAAAACAACAAGTTTCTCAAGTTGGTACTTATTGGGTCCAGAGCTATAAACATTGAAATGGATTCCTAGTTTAAATTTATCAGAAGGTAATTACCTGTTGTAAGGGATCATGATAGCAGGGTGCAAGGACCCGCGGCGTGCAGCACGAATACGGAGACACAGGCGGCAGCACCTTGCCGTCTGCACCCGCTAATCTACAGCACAATGTAGGTAAATAATCTATAGTAAGGAACATTGACACCACGAAGGTAGAAGAGAATTCAAAACTGGCACATCACGGTTACTTCAGTTTATTGCTCCATATGACTTTACGACCTATTATTATGAGAGAAAATGGGAGACCAGAAATTGTCCACTAGAATTTTGTAACCCATCTTAGACCCTGTGTAAGCTTGAAATCAAGCAAAACTATTATTCAAGTCAACCTATTTTATGTTGACTTGAATAATAGTTGCGTCTATCAGCACGGAGAAGTTATCCGTTCACTCTTCCTAAAACGTTATTACTATTAATGGAGCTAGTTTCATACTTTAGCTGTCTTCTTATTATATCAATGGTCAAACAATTCTCGAGTAAAATGAGTCCACCTCAACGCAGTTAGGCGTCGCCGTTTTAAGTTCGTCGATCGTGCATTTATTTTAGACGAAGTTAAGTAGTTTCGTTTTGGGAAACAGAATTGACTAAACTAAAGGCCACTTGCACCAACTTCTTAAATATGTTTAAATTGTATTTAAACACAATTTTTCATAGAAATTTCGTGTTTAAATATACTTTAAATACATTTAAGAATTTGGTGCAAGTGGGTCTAAGTATTATATTTTTATTTAACAAAAATGAAGAACAAGCTTACTTCATGACCAGGTCGGAGCCTTCATTTAGGAAGTCCATATTGATCCAGGGTATCTCGTGCCAATCGGTTGGCTTGTCCGCCCCGCAGCAACTGAGCTCCACCTGATTTATTGAAGGTTTATCAATAATAGATGTTTTAACTGTAAAGGGGTGAAGGGGTGATGACTGATAATGAAGAATCCAAGAAAAGGTATCGCGCAAAAACCACTGCACCAAATTGGAGATAGATATAATAGAATTGTGAATACCGCTTTATTCACAATTCTATTACATCTAAATTAAAATCTGGTGCATGTTTCTTCTTTCAATACGCCACCTAGGAGCAGAGTCAATAGTAAGTAATATCATTCTAGGATTTTTTGTGAAGAAACAGCTAATTACAAATTAAATAATACCTGCATTGTATCCATGAGGGCTTTCCACGTGGGCTCCGTCAAATACTGAGAGATGCCGATACGTAATGAAGACGATAGTTCCTTCATCAACGCCTGAAAACATTCTACGTATTACTAGGGACAGCTACACAATGACTGATGCATGCATGCCGTCGGCTGGAACTGATCCACTTAAAGCCGCTATGAATCTTTCTTCGAAAGACCTCTTCAGACATTGCCCTGCATTGTATCACTCACATAATTTGATACTATTATGTTAGGACTGACTAAAGAGACCATGACTCTCTGAGTTTGTTTCGGTGTTTCTTTTCAGAGGTAGCTAGAAAATGCTGATACCAACTAGAACTTGAAAAAAATAAACATTGACATGTAAAAGTATCTCTAAATAAATGATCTATTTACAGAAATAAATATAATTTCATTTCAATTTTGGTAATATCAGCAGGGCTAGAAATGGCAATTTTAACGAATCATAATAATATGATGGAAATGAAAACTGTAAGAACAGAGTTTTATCCATAAAATCCATCGGAGTGATACCACGGCCTCACAGAAAACCGGCGTGAAACAACGTTTGCGTTGTGTTTCGTCGAGTGAGTGAGGTTACCGGAGGCCCAAACCCTTTTAAAAGGCAGGCAACACACATGTGACTCCCCTGGTGTTGCGGGTGTCCATGGGCGCCAGTTATCGCATAAATCCGTCTGCTCGTTTAATCCCATAAAAAAAATTATATGCTGCTGTCCTGCTGAATGCTAATGAATCTGAAAATAGATACCAGAGATAAAATTCATCACTAAGCAACGTTACCTTCAAGGTGCCCCTACACGCCGCATATACCAGCATCCCATTGGCGGCCACCATTGTCCCGGTGACCAGCCACACGCTGCTGACAAGGGTGGCGCGCTTCCAGTGCGGACACTTGAGGAGCAAGGCGATGAGCCGCAGCCCACCTGTATAGTGCAGCTTCATGCCGTACGCTTGGAACAGTATCAAGCCGTAGAGAAGAAGGACAGTTACCTGGAGTATAAAACATAAAAAGCATATTGCCCGTATCCCCGAAGTTGCAAGATGTACCCACGGTTTGCCGATATGTTTTAGGTGTCAGCCTCTTTCCACCAACAAGGTACAGTGGCGTAGCGTAGAGGGGCAAAGATCTGATAGATCTATAACTGTACTACCAAAGGTACATATTATGTGCTTGTGCATATTGATTTTAACTACTGGATATTTTAGCCGTAATTTTTATTTTTGGTATTGAAGCCGTGAAAGCCTAGTGATATGACCATTAGACTGCCAAGTCAAAGGTCTCGAGTTCAAATCCAAGGCAAGCACCTCTGACTTTTCGAAGTTATGTGCGTATTAATAATTAATTATCACGCGCTTAAACGGTGAAGGAAAAACATCGTGAGGAAGCCTGCACGTCTGAGAGATTTTCTCGACGACGTGTGAAGTCTGCCAACCCGCATTAGGCTAGCGTGGTGGACTATAGCTTAATCCCTCTCATTGTGAGAGGAGACCCGTGCCCAGCTGTGGGACATATAATGGGTTGATTATGGATATTTTAGCAATCGAGCAATAGGTACAGAATAATAATAACCAATGACAGTTGCGAAAATGAGGGAAAAGCGGCAAATTAAAGGCAAGCCCAGGGGGGTAGAATTGCTACGCCACTGGCCGATAGATTCAAACTCCGATGTGTTCCAAAATATTTCTTAATGGCAGCAAAACTCAATTAAGCTTTGCCGTAGCTAGAAGCAGCAGCGACTTCTAAATCATGGGTCATATTTTAGAGAACCATATTATATATATAGATAAATAAGACTGATGTCACACAGACACATAAAATGTATTCAAACTGAGGTACAATCCGTACAATACGACCGAAGTTAATCGTTCCGAAAGACCGTGCAGGTACAATCAAGTAATGAAGAGTTTTTGTGAAAAAGTATTGAAATCAGTAGGTAAGGACAATAATCAAATAATTGTTTTATTGTAATTAATCAAATTAGCGATTATTAATCAAATAATTCTTCTCATCTCTCTTAACATTCCATAAAGGCAGTACCTACTTAGTTAATAGTTTCAGATTGTTTGTTTTTTCTTGTCTTACCTATTGATTGATGGCAGTGATGTATAGTTTAAGTGAAAATTAAGGGTATGATCATAATTGTAGTTTTAAATATCTGCATTCTTAACTTTGGAATGGAGTTAATGATGACGTTCAAATATTCTTAAAATTTTCATCCGGGTACCTATACCCGGATGAAAATTTTAAGTTAATTTTAAGTTAAAGGTTTTTAATTTTAAGTTAAAGGTTAAGTTAAAATTTTAATTTTTAAAATTTATATGTAAGTATATTAAAATACGGGTAGTCATAAAATCTATACCAGTCACGCACTCAATATGCACTTCTTACCTTATGTATGTGCTTGAGCAGCAGCATGACCCTGAGGCTAGTGTTGTAGCAGAAGATGACCATGCACAGCGACACCACGAGCTGGGCGATCAGCAGCGCGCGCAGCACCCCCGCCAGCCGCGCGCGCCCGTCTCTACTGAACGTGAACACGCCCCACGCCATCCAACATTTTGTTGGAGCATGCTAGCTGCCTCTGCCACAAAAGAAAATAAAAAATACTACCTACGTAGTAGGTACGGGAGAATATAAGATCTTATCCTATAAATGACCCTACTATTTGGAATCGTGCACCTAGTTTTTGACAATTTAAAATTACCCGTAGCAGTTGTCTATCACTCTATCCAATAACTCAATAAAACAATAGACTCCTCGAGAGTTATGATGTCACTTAATAGAATCATAATATGATGGAAATGAAAACTGTAAGAACAGAGTTTTATCCATAAAATCGATCGGAGTGATACCACGGCCTCACAGAAAACCGGCGTGAAACAAGGCTTGCGTTGTGTTTCGCCGAGTGAGTGAGGTTACCGGAGGCCCAAACCCTTTTAAAATTTAGAATTACCCGTAGCAATGGTCTATCACTCTATCCAATAACTCAATAAAACAATAGACTCCTCGAGAGTTATGATGTCACTTCCTACCTACCTACGAATCAACATCACAACACAAAGGTCCACTGGCACCATCTAGTACAAAAAAAATTACTGACCTCACCTATAGATAGGTAATTATATCATAATTATTTTTATTTTAATCATAATTTTTCCTACCCCTGTACCCAAACCAAATAGATGCCTACCGCACCGCACCTCACGGTCTGAGAATCTGCTTAGGGATTTTCTAGAAGAATCTAATTATAAAAAATAATAAGGTCACATAACTGACTTGCACAGAAAATAGATCTCGTGGCAATCAAACTAAGTACCAATGAAGCAGAAGGAAGATACCCATTGATCCTATCGTTCTGGCAAAAATGGTTCTGGTAATGTAACAAACAAATACTTACGGTATAACTACCCACAGTCGATAATATCATATCACTTTGAGAAGATGTATCTAAATACCTACTTACTTATTTTATTGCCAGGGCAGTTATTGCCAGATTAAAATTATAATCACTCGATCCATATTCATTTTGTTTGAAAATCAATCTTATTTTAAATAGATAGTTTTTTTTACTTGTTTTTGTTTAAAAAAAGCTTACCTACTAGCAATGTGGGCCGCACATTACCTACTAGTATTCTTGTTAACCCCTCGTGCTAAGCTAAAATGGTTGTGTTACAAGTGGGTTCACGTCGGTAGTGGGTTTCGAACCGGCAACCACATGATCACAAGTCCGACGCCCTAGCCATTAGGCTACCGCCGCTTCACTTCGTTTCAGTTGTGGGTGGGTTGGAAAAGACTAAACACGTAGGTATGATATGCTTACCTATCCTCGTTATTTATTTTAAAATGGTATATTTAACACTTTTCTTACCTGTGGAATAACATTACACTCAATTCGCGTGCCAACTTTGGTGATAAGTAGGTATTACAAAATCCCACGGTCTTATCTTGACCGAGGTTCTCGTTGCAATATATGTAGAAGTTACGCTTCAAAATATCACGTTTGTTAACTAAAATAAACTAACTAAATATTGTTAAGAACTGCAGACAAGCGGTTAATTAAAATAAACTCGAGCTCAAAAACAATTAAAGCATGTTACGTTTAAATTTAACGATTTTCCACAACAATTCAGGGTAGGTAAATGACAACCGTCGACGGTGGCGTCAATAAAAGACCATAGACATATTTACTTTTCAAAAAGGCATATCAATCGAGGTTGGTTGTGAAAATGAAACTCTATGAAAACCTATATGTACCTACTATTTACACAATTATAAATATTATGATGGGTATGAATTTTATTTTGGAAAATTGTAACGTTTACTTTCTTTTATCGAGTATATGTAGGTAAACTGATTCTGTAAGATGTAGGTCGCAGTATCGCTTAACGTCAGGCAAACTGGCGGTCAAGCATAAGTCTATCAAGAATAAAAAAGGCAGGCCTGAAAGTATTTGCCCTTCTAGAACTCAAATTGTAAAAGATAACGCAAGGATACATGAAAGTTACATTCGTACCTACCCATAAGTCTGGCCACACACGGAACTCCTACCACACCTACAAAACCCCGGCCGCTGACGCATTTCCTGTAGTTTTCATACATTTTATAGGAACTTGCCGCACACGGTTGACGCCGGTGGTCGCCACAGCTTACTACATCCTTCCAGAACAAGTATAAAAAAACTATTTTTATTCTAGTGCTTCTTCTGGCGGAGTTTGTGGCTGTCGTGTGTGGCCCGTGAGCGACCATACTTAGATAGACTTTGTGTCACCCCTAAACACACTCACACAGATGCATTGTTACCATGCAAAGTTTAATCAATATTGTATTACGAACTCTTTACAGTCATCAAAGCTACTTGCTGTGTACAATATTAAGATTCACGCAACAAAAGAAAATACTAGAAAAGGCGGGAACATTTCAAAAATTGTGTCATTCTATTGTTTTCTTTGGAAAACGTAGATTGTCATTGTCAATGAATTGAAAAATAATAAGTTATTCATTAATTATTGTCTCAATTAAGTAATTGTTTAGTATAATTAGTGTAATTTAGTAATTAACGCCAATATGGCGGCAGCTGAAGACGCTATGAAAAAGCGTCCTAAAATCGCTTGGAGCGACGACTTGAGTCATGACTCGGAAGAAGACAGAGGTAGGTACTTACAAAATTTAATTATTTAATTAGCTTCCAGCCAGTATCTGATCATGTACTCGTATGCCGCTTTGATGGCAACTATTTAAAACAAAGTTGTAAAGCTAATATTGAAAGTTAATATTGTAATTGTGATTATTTTATCTTAAAAAGAGTATCTATGGAGTTTCTTGCCGGCTCTTCTCCTTAAGACCCACTTTTAGGAACATTGCACCTAGTTTTGACTTTCAAAAGTAACTTCTATTATATAATGGTCTAATTATAACAAAACATTTTGACTTTGAATTTGTAACGTTGAGTACTTGTCTAATAATGTAGTTAATAAAAGCAGGTAGATACTAGGTACCTAGATACCTAATTTTCTGGATATTTACTTTCTTTCTAAAAAGGTCCCTGAATTTCTTTCATTTACATTATAGAACGTGAGCGCCTTCTTCAGCTCGAAAAGGAGCTGGCTGAAACTCCTGTTAAACCAATATACGAGCCCGAAGAGATAGAGAAACTGGTTAGCTATATCATGAAGATGACCACTCTCTATGACCTTCGCGAGGACGACTGGACCGACGACGCCAAGCAATCCATCGAAGAATGGATCCTGGAGCCGAAGAACTTAGTTCTCTCCGTATACTTCAAAGGGGACAAGCTGAAAGCCAGTAGCGATATTCCAAGCTCGCCCGTTTACGATTTGACCTACTTCATAAGACCTCCAGACTTCATTTTCAAGGCAGAAACTTTTCATGATGACATCATATTCGGGACTTTCGTTGACTCTATAGAGGCTAACATGATTAATATGCTGGAGAATGTGTATGCTCCTTATTTCTTTGCAGTGAATACGTGGCCTGACAGTAAGTATCGAAATATTAGGGATTTTATGTAGGTAAGGTATATATAAGGTACATGAACCTTCAACAACTTCAATAATTGTAGTGCTTATAGGAAGTGCGTAGCCCTAATTTCTTCACTGATCCCTCTTATTATTCTCATTTATTATTATCCCAAAGTTTTCTCAACACCTAAATATTTTCTTAATTTAACAATAGGTACTTAATTTAAAATTATTTTTCCAGGTGTTAAAAGCGAGTTCTGCACTCACATCCACACATTTCTTGCTAAACTAACCGATATGTACTACAAGATGTTAGGTTTAACCGTTTTATACATTCCCCGAGAGGGTCAAAACTTGTCATTTGAGAAGGCCAGTGCTGATCGAGAGCTGGTTAAGAGGCTGGAAGGTGTTGTGGTCTACTGGACCCATCAGATCAAGTCGTGTTTAGAAGATCAGGCGTTTGTGGCTTCGCATAAGGAGTTGCTGTGTCCTAGCGACGAATATGACTTCTGGATTTATCGACGTAAGCCTTTTCTTTGCCTATTTTATAGGAGCTAATTTATTGGCGTTTACTTATAAGTTAAAATATTATATAGTTAAGTCAAATACGTATACAGCTGTTTTATAGAACCTAATTTTTTTTTAAAAGTCTGACCCTCTTTAGGATTTTCTCCTGTATCGTAGGTGCGTTTGCAAACACAAATTCTCACTTAAGTACACAAACACCCAGTTCCGGAACAACTATCATACAAATATTTGCTCTGTGTGGGGATCGATACCACATCACGTGGCGCAGATACCGATCTCTCAGCCGCTACGCAAGCCTACTTATATTTCTGCCGTGACTATCACCATTTACCATTAGCGAATAAGAGTCACCTTTAGACCATAACATAACTTTAATTACTTGACTATTTCACAGATGAAAACCTCAACGCCTTGCTGCACCAACTGAAAAATCCAGCTGTAAAGCACATTACTAAGATCCTCGTCACCACCCACTCTACATTCATACACCAGTTCCAATCCTTATGCGAGGAAATCGTCCAAAAGATAGGCGAGGCCACCTCCAATATAGAGTACTTGCAGATCATCAAGCATCCTTGCGCTGTCCTGGAATGCGTAGTGGACCCAGACGAGATAGCCAAACATATACCTCAAATCATAAACTTGTTCAGGTTCATATGGATGGAGTCTCCCACCTATAACTCTGAGGCTAGAATCACGAATTTGTTCAAGGCGTTGAGTAACCAAATCATAATTTTATGCCGAAATTATATCAAGCTGGATGAACTTTTCGATGGTAATACAATAAAGGCGTTAGGAGAGTTCAGCAAGTGTATAGACTGCTGCAAGAAGTACAGGGAGATTTACGACGTCATGGCAGAGGCCCATAATGAAGTGAACCCTGGAAGCTGGGAGTTAGATACGGGGTCCATCTTCAATTATATCGACTCGTTCATTCAAAGGTGTTTCGATATGCTTGACGTCTGTAACTGCATGATAATTTTTGGGAGGTAAGCTCAGATAAATAATATGTATCCAACTATAATGAAAAATATCTTGTGGTTCCTATTTAACAATGAATGTAGGTTCTCACTACAATTCTCTACTAGAATTATGAAACAAGACAGCTTTGTGAATGGCTGTAACTTGTACCTATATACTATATTCACGGAGCACCAAAATAGCAGTCTAAAAACCAAAATAAACCGTGCGCAAAATACTTCGTAAGCTATGACAATGTACCTCTACCTATCTTCCTATTATAGAACATTTTTTAGTGTCGCTGTTTCTTCGGCGTTCGATTTTCTATTTCTCTACACTAAGGGCGTAAAATGAGGTTCTAATGTCAACTTAATGGATAACACAAAGGCAACACCTAAGTATTATTTATTTTGGAGTTCATATCCAACGTTAAACTACAAGTCACTCTTGGCAATTCCCAGGATTGACGAGTTAGAAGTCATAAACAAACCATGCTTCGGCGGTGCTCGAGGGGAACAGTTCGAAGCCAAGTGCGAGAAGATTGAGCGCATGTTCTTTGCGGCACTTCTCGACGTGAAGGGCGTTGGTAATACCATCCTGGACGTGCAGGCTCCCTCCTGGTACGACGACATCCTCGCCTTCAGGAGCATCATCAAGGATATCGAGGTGAGACTATAGTTTAGGAGAAGGTAGTCGAGCGTCAAATATACCAACATCTTTATCATCAACCCGTTTATTGTCCTACTGCTCGGCATTGGATTTCACTATAGACCCACTACTTGGAATTCCAACGGCTATATCACTGCTTCTTGAACTATCTACTTGCTACTTAAACTATCTACTTAAATTTTCTTTGCAGATAATAATAGAGAACTTAGTGGATACAGTGTTTGAAGGCGTCAACCACGTGGAAGAAGCGGTTGTCGCTCTCTTCTCGCTCAACAACTACTCCAAAAGAAAGAACCTCAAACGAGTGTTCAAAAGAAAAACTGCTGAGGTAAGCTTTGACAAACCTAATTAAATGACATTAATTTTGCCCACGATTTTGTCCGTAACGTACAGCTTTGGAAACGCTTGAAATGTCATAGTGTTACATATGTGGCAGTAGCCTTTCGCTTATCATGACATTTCAATTCAATAATACAAATTAAGCAACCGAAACCCAAACGTGGATCAAAACTGCTCATCAGTTATAGAAAAGACTGACGATATACCTACGTGGATAACTTGAGATAGCCAATCTGTTTCTATACCTACTGACTGAATAAGTTTATAAAGACAAGTATTTATCTTAAAGAACGTTTTCAGTTCCTTCATGACACACATACTAGATATCTAAGATCATCGGAAAATTTGAGACTTGAGTTCCCAATGCACTCTACAAATTTCCTGGACAAATCTTTTACAGTGCAGGCTGCACGGCTGTGGAATGCCTTGCCAGTGTCAGTTCCAAAAAATGGTCAAGTAGCATTATCTAACGCTGTAGATGACTAATTGTTCTGTATTATTGAATTTCATAGTGTGTATATATCGAAATATATATTTATATACCTATATTATATTTATATTCTGTATGTATTTATTTATTAATATTTTATTTATTTTTCTTGTAAAATATTATATATTTGTGTTTAAGACTTCTGCATTAAGAATCCTGTATCTTTTAAGTACGCCAGACTACCTTAGTATGAACTTTCCTTTTCTCACGACTCCATCCTAAGGTTGTCTGTAAGAGATCGCTGTTAGCGATAAGACCGTTGACATTGTGCCATTCTATGATCTATGTAATTGTACTTTACACTTGTTTTGGTGTGCAATAAAGAATATTCTATTCTATTTATTAAAAAAAATACGTGACTTCTAAAACTGTCTTAAAAAGATCTAATTAACAGAAACTACCTCATTGGCCCGACTGCCTCATTAGCCTTGTGGTCCTAAGCGCGACTGCTACGCTAAAAGGTCCTGGGTGCAACTCCCAGTGCACGAGCATAAGTGTTATTGGGTTTTCTATGAAATTCCAAGTAGCAGCTCGGAGTCTTGAATTTGTGCCCGATTAATGCCAATAGTCTCGCCCCCTATTACATGGAACCTAAACATACCGGCGAACTGTGGGTGCACATTAGTACGCCTCTGCCTAACCCTTCGGGGAATACAGGCGTGATGGTATGTTTATGTTCATTATTATTAAATTAGCTCAACAATACAAGTCTAAAATAAGCAAAACTGCAGTGATTCCAAGTAAATAACAGGGAAATTACGAGATGAGGCGGTTTAGTCAATTGCAATTTTTTTTGTAACATATATTTCGCCATATTCAGGTGTGGGCGATGTTCAGCGAAGAGGTGCAGGAGTCGAAGAAGGACATGGTGTCGACTCGCAGCCACTACCCGGCCGACATGCCCTCGTTCGCGGGCAGGGCCGCCGTACTGAAGATGAGGAAGAACCGGCTTATGTATCTCAAGAAGGTAACATTGCTTTAGATGACTGTGAACATACTTACGTCTAATTTGTTCTTAAAATAATCCCTGTGGCGCGAGGGACATCCTACAACCTATACCCAGCATTGAAACAATTATATCCATGGACCACACAAAAATCGAACCCACGATTATGCCCACGATCCACAACATAAGTGGTGGTCACCTCGTCACTATGGTGGTCAAAATAGAACACTATTTGCCTAAAAGTTTTCAACTTGTCGTGTGTGGAACTTGTGGAACGCTGGAAGAGGCCTATTGGTTATAAAATATTCAATAGTATCACTAGCGCGGTGACAACTTGCGACCTCATGATGTGCCCAGTAATTTTACTGTTTACATTGCCCTTCAAACCAGAACACAATAATGATCCACATACAATTCTTCCACCTTTAATAAAGACAAGTTATAGAATTATAACATTTGTCCACAAAGAAGTTTTGATAAACAAAACGTGTAGGTACCTAATCACACTAATTCCTTATTCGTACGTATCATCGTTTTAACAGGCAATTTAAGTATCTTTCACATTATCGTTGTCACGCAGACACATTATCGTTGGGTAATGTCTCTTTTATATATATATATATATATATATATATAATATACTAGCTTCTGCCCGCGACTTCGTCCGCGTAGCGTGATGATATATAGCCTATACCCTTCCTCAATAAATGGCCTATGTAACACTGAAAGAATTTTTCAAATCGGACCAGTAGTTCCTGAGATTAGCGCGGTCAAGTAAACAAACAAACAAACTCTTCAGCTTTAGGTATATATTAGTATAGATAAAATAGTCATTACCCAACGATATATTGGTTACGGTGTATTCTATTTTTAACTTGAACAGATAATGACGGATGCGTCCGCATGGCTGCTGCCGTGCAGCAACTCTGAAGATGTCATCATGCACGTCAACAGGCTCATGGGGGCTATAGACGTCGCCATCAGAGAGCTCTGGATATCCTGGACGGTGAGACAGTCCTTATAGCTCATGCTTAAGATGTCTGGATCAGGCCAATTTTAGCAACTCTGAGAATTCGGTTGGCATTAAGCTCACATTTCGCTTAATTACTGACAGGAGATGGCCCAACATAGTTCCCAACATAGTGGAATTAAAATATGAACTTCAAACGTCGCGTAGGTATACAAGGTTCTAAGGGCAAGCAATGTATCAGCAACTCCAGTGCTGCTGATGGACATGGGCGACGATAGCAATTTTCTGAATTAAATTGGCGTTCTTCGAATTTTATCCAACTCTTGCGTACTCTGTAATCCTTGCAAAGGTCGCCCCACGCCAGGATTATTTTCTATTTAGTGTTTACAAAGAGAAATCTCGCATGCACCAAACTTCAGACGATAAATAACTAACGATGAGAGAACGTCCGTTATTATCGTTTTGAGATTTCTTTCTTCGGTAAACGCACTCACGAAACAGGAGAAGATCCTTGTGTAAGGTGATGTCTCTGTTTGTGAATACTTAATGAATTGAAGTATGTATCTAATTAAAGCACAACTTGGACGAAAAATGTGGAGCCGGGCTAAACAAGACTCTGATGAGGAAGAGTGCCGAGAATGCAGGGCTTCTGGAATGTAACATCGACGTGTAAGTAGAAATTAAGCAATAGGAATATCGCCTTAAGGCTCGTTTGGAGATGTAGCTCTTGTATCTAAATATTATAAGCATGTTGGTATACATTTTGATTTTAAAAGAGTCCATAATTTTCAGAGTTTAATTCGTTGTAAACAACCCGCCGCTAAAAGCAACTTGCATATTTGTATGACTTTATATGTAGAGGCAGTAGAGGCTTTGGTGTGCAGGTTTGGCGTGTAGTTCTCTTAAAATCATTACCTAATCTGAATTTTGACTGCCTAATTTAATATTAACGAAGAACTATTATGTAAATACCTTGGTGCCTGCGATAACAAAATATTGATTCATTTAGAAATATTCTGGAGCTTTGCCGGGAGGCGGCGCAATGGGAGAACTTAGGCATGGACATACCGGTCCATGCTTTTCAAGTAAGAAACTATGTATTCGTAGGATAGTAACTAGATTATTTAAGTATTAATAACAAATTAAAATTAAACTGGCCGATGTCTGTAAATCTACACTAATATATAAAACTGAAGAGTTTGTTTGTTTGCTTGAACGCGCTAATCTCAGGAACTACTGGTCCGATTTGAAAAATTATTTCAGTGTTAGATAGCCCATTTATTGAGGAAGGCTATAGGCTATATATCATCACGCTACGCGGACGAAGTCGCGGACAGAAGCTAGTAAGAGATATTCAAGAAATAATAATATAAGAGCAACAGAGGCCAAAACACGTGTATGTATGCGCGGAGTAGGTAGTACGTAACTAACTTCTCCGCAAAATTAGATGGAGTTTTCAGTTGTATTACTAGAGGTTTATCTTAAAATCTGATGCATGTATCTTTTTGTGATATTTTTGCATCTTCCATGCTAAGATTATAAAGTTATTTTAGTGAAGGAAAAATTCGACTTGGGGGTGAGGATTCGAACCTGCGTCTTCTGGTTATATACTGGCTTAGTGGTAATAGCGTTTGGTGTATCTAACCAGAAGAAGCAGGTTCGAATCCTGCCAGTTCGTCGAATTATTCCTTCACTAAAATAACTTTATAAATCTGATGCATGTTTCATCTGTATACACCAACTAGAAGCAGAGTTAAAGAGGTCTCAAGCGTCTATTTACTTGATGCAGTTTCATAATTTGTTTACTATAATCATAAAAATTAACCCAGGTTTTTATGAAGAGTAAGACAGTATTCTACGTGTATGAAAGCGTATTGGCCGTTGTAAAAGGATACAATAAGATCCTGGATTCTTTGTCCGATGAGGAGAGACTTCTCTTCAAACCTCTGATCTTGGTAAGTGATGCTTTTTCCATGACTTGTTTAGCGCCGAGGTAGTATGGCGCTGTGGTTTCATAATACTTCCAGAAAAAATCAGGCTAGACACAATAAATCATTATCTTTTATTAATATAATTATTCTAATATCACATGATTAAATGGAAAATTCACAATGCTGTCACTTCTTTACGCCTCAGTTGAAAAATAAATTCATCATCTCATTAGTCTCACAACAAGAATTTCAAATATATTTTTTGTATCTGTGTTATACAAAAATAAACCCTCAGTCCTTCATCCACAGAAATAATTAATGAAACAGGTACAATTATAAATTAAATAATATACGTACATAATTAAACAATAATTACAAATTAAGCAACACAAGTAAATCTATTGTAAACATAAATCCAAATGGTCATTCATATCAGCTGTTTCTACCATCTTCATACAGCAAGGGCATGGTGTCTTTGTACCAGTTGCATTCAATGTCATTGTCTCGTCAAAAGCATCATCATCTTCATCATCTTCTATAACAATAGTTGTGTTATTACAATAGCTTGTACTGGCACCTTCGTCGGGAATTGTCGTGTTATTTCCAAAGAAAATTAAGCACTCATCTAAGTGTTCTTCAACCGATTTATCGAATTTATTGCCACAGCATGGGCAGGTCTGGTCAAACACTTCATTAGAACTTGTTCCAGGCTCAGGTTTAATTCTGACATCTTCTGGTTCTGTTTTAACTTTATTCGGCATATAATCCCCTCTGTCTTTTGTTATGAAACTAATTGTATTTCTCCTCTTGTCATTGTTTTTTGTTTCTGTAAACTGTTTTGCATTTTCTTCTTTTATGTCTTTAGCCTTAGAGATAATTTCGCCAACCTTAATAGTTTGAAATGAAGCTTGCGATTCAGTCTTTCTTTTACTTTTATCTGTATTTATGTTATTATCATCTATATTATAATTAGTTAAATCAACAGTATTATTATTAAGACTACTTGGTTTACCACTAAATGCAGGTATTGGTGGTATCACACCAATTTGATCTCTGATTTTTATTCTATCTATATTACTTTGACTAGGTTTAACTTCTTGAACACTTTCAATGCTATCTTTACTAAGTTTCTCAATAATATCCCTATTCAAACATTCATCTAAATGTCTGTTGATGTCTTCATCGCTAAATTTAGCACAACAGATAGGACAATCAACTAGCTCTACTTTCACATTAACTGCAACCAACTTTGTGTTATTGGTTGATTGAGTTAACTTATAATCATCACCATATAAGTCTTTCAATACTGATGTTGCTTTAAAGTAATCATCTATCTTCTTTATTTTCATAGGAGGAGATTGTAAGTTGGTGGGTTCAGCTTTATGTTTATTTGGATTGGAAATTGCGACTTTACTGGCCGGATCTTTGATAAAATTTGTCTGTAAGCTTGTTACAGGGTTAGTGACTAAAGAACTTGTTTGAACATTATTAACAGGCTCTCTATTAGTTGTAGAAGGTATTTGTTTGTTAGCCCATATGTTTCTTACAGTTTCTGTCACTTCTGTAACAACAGATCTACAATTTCCTTTATTTATAGTATTACCACTTCCAGTAAAAACAGGTATTGCCTGTTTAGGCTTAGGTGCTGTAGGGTTGAAAATAGCTCCCTTTTTGGTAATTACAAGAGTGTTTGAACTATTTGTTTTAGTTTTAGTGTTAGCCTTAACATTACTGGAATCTTTTAATACTGGTTTCATAGAATTATTACCATTATTACAAGTATTGGGGACATTGTTTATAGTTTTAATGTTATTGGTTATATATTTTGTGATATCTGCATTTGGCTTAGCATTAGTATTTTTCTTTCCTTTCGTTTTTTGTTGTTTTTCTGGTTCCTTTATTTTGACAAAGGTGCCTCCACATTTTCTTATGTGGTCTTTCCACCAGAAATCATTGGGCCCCGGTGCTTTGTTCATGGAACGTCGAACAATACCAAAGTGTGGTCTCCTAGTCTGACATGGGCCATCACAACGCCACCAGTGAGTTTGGTACAACTCTACCTGAAAATTAAAAGTCAAAATTGTTATTTATTTGTTCTGTACTAAGAAATTTAATCCTATACCAGATACTGAAAGACCAACTGAAAGACAGTGAATGTCTTTCAGTTGCATGCTCCTATGATATTGACATCAATCTATGAACAAAAATCTTCCTTTGTTAAATAAGTGTCCCAAACTCCCAACACTCCAAAACAATATTTTTTTCTATTGTACCTGTAATTTGTTACTAAGTTTGTGTCATAAAATAATTTTATAGGTAAGACAAAGTAAAACAACTTGCTTAAACCACTAAACATTTAATTACGATAATAAATTTAAATAATAAAATAATAACATAAATTTAAATATGGTTCAACATGCAAAATATCACATACAGTCTATCCCAGTTAACTTGTCTTTTTTGGTAAACAAATATGGCGTCCTAATAACCAGAGATAATTGATAGTGGTTAGATAATGTTGGGAAATCATGAATGAATGACTGAACTAAATACTCTTAGCCAAGACTGAATGATTCTCACCTTGACGAGTACTGATATGTTTTTTAATTTTAAATATGAAGTGAACGTGTGAAAAGAATATGAAGAAATAAAACGACAACTGCAAAACATTTATTTATTAGTAGTTCCTCTAAAATACACGACTTGTCAGGATTCCGACACACATGTATTATGAACCTCTGGTTCGGTGCATCTGATGCAGTATCATTGAACCCGATAGAGTAAACCCACCCCCACCAGGTGCCCGACAAGGCAGTCCACAAGGACTTTCAATTAGCTTGCCCACATTGACGAGCAGCACTAGGATCGGAATGCCTATGGAGACTCTGCAGGGCGTCCCGGCTTTGCAAAGAGGATCTGCTTCCATCGGAGTGTAATTGGCCCCTCGTGCGCTAAGGCACTACCTCAATCGAGGCCCGAGAGCGGCCAAGGCCGGGACCCACTCTTTGCCATGCAAGCTGTCGGGTCCTGGAGCAGTACTTCTGGCCTTGAGACTTCAACCACCACTCATTTCTACGCCGTTCACCTCGGGAACAATGTCGTCACTGTGGTCCGCATCGGAATGTCTGCCCCTTCTAGACAAAATTCCTAGCTACAACTATTATTGTTCTTAATTCTAATTCTTGTTAATTCCATCTGTAATCTATATATATAAAAGAAAGTCGTGTTAGTTACTTCATTTATAACTCAAGAACGGCTGAACCGATTTGGCTGAAAATTGGTGGAGAGGTAGCTTAGAACCAGGAAACGGACATAGGATACTTTTTATTCCACGGGGGCGAAGCCGCGGGCAGAAGCTAGTCTATATATATAAAAGAAAGTCGTGTTAGTTACTCCATTTATAACTCAAGAACGGCTGAACCGATTTGGCTGAAAATTGGTGGAGAGGTAGCTTAAAACCAGGAAACGGACATAGGATACTTTTTATCCCGTTCCCGTGGGATGTGATGACAGACCGAATTACACGGGAGCGAAGCCGCGGGCAGAAGCTAGTATTTAATATTTTAATGTCAGCACAGGGTTCATGATTAAAAACGTAGTATGCTAAATAGCAAAAAAATACTATGGATAATATTGTACATTAGCAATATTATTTTTTGAAGATAAGGACTTTTTGCAAAATTCAGTTCAGTTGCTCATTCACATAAATCAAAATCATTCATTATTTTGTCACATCCCCTAAAATTCGTAGATAATCTAGAGTTTAGAAATGTCAAATTGTCATGATTATTTTATTCTGTGAAAATGTAATAACATAAAATTTCGTTTTTATTGAAAATAATAGACTTTTATAGTGATTTCGAAGCAGTTTTTGGTGTAATTTAAAGTGTATGTGTCTAATGTAAGTGTTAATAAAATCGTTTCCTACATCAAGTGCGTGATTAAAGAAAAACTTGTGATTTTCGCATCGGGAAGGGTTTGTTTACCAAAAAAGACAAGTCCAAAAAAACGGACTGTAGCAGAATTTATCATTAAGTTGTGGCAAAAAGCGAGCTACACTAAAATAAATTGCACAATACTCAATCAATACTTTATTGAATTCCATGATGAGTACAGTAGCCTAAGGACAAAGAAGACGAGATAAATGAAGAACAGCTAGCAGAACTCTCCATCGGACAACTGGTGGACTTCTGCAAGGCTACGGGAAGATTTGCGACGCCGAGCGCCAGTAACCCATGACGGGATCCACCATAATGGGGAACTGGGCGAAATAATCCCAACTTGAGGACTGATCGCACACCTGACCTGGACCCTGTCGGGCACAAAGCTGACCAAACATGGAGACACAGATAAATAAGAATAATTCAGCAAAGCACATAAGCCTAAGCTTAAGCCAGGGCACAGGAATAAATGATTTTGCATAGAGTAGAGTGGGAGGACAGGTTAATATCAGCAAAATTTAAAAATGCTTACCTCATCATGAAAACTATGGTAAATAGTAATATTTAGGCCTGCGGTCTTGTTGATCCTGTACATATGTGCTTGGAAGTTTGGTCCATGGCCATCCCTGTCCTGATCCCTGTTTGTGACAAACAGGAATGCATGTATCATCTCATGGAGCAGGGTCTCAATCAAGTCTTTGCGAGGGCGCAGTTTCAGGAGAGGTTCACTCAGTGCTATGTCACATAGGCCACCTCTGCCTTCATAACTGAAAATAAAATAGCCAAGAATAATCTATAACAAAAAAATAGTAAGTAGGTACTTAGGTAAATGATTGGTGAACTATGCATTTTATTCTCAACTAGCTGACCCGGCGAACTTCGTACCGCACAACTACGACGACAACGACTTTTTCGGGCAATTTTTTAAATTTTTCTCTCCGTAAAAACCTTCCTTGTACTTACTTCAAGGAATATTATAAAAAAATAATTAGCGAAATCGGTTCAGCTGCTCTCGAGATTTGCGCTTAGCAACACATTTGGCGATTCATTTTTATAATATTACTAGCTTCTGCCCGCGGCTTCGCCCCCGTGGAATTCGGTCTGTCATCACATCCCGTGGGAACGGGATAAAAAGTATCCTATGTCCGTTTCCTGGTTCTAAGCTACCTCTCCACCAATTTTCAGCCAAATCGGTTCAGCCGTTCTTGAGTTATAAATGAAGTAACTAACACGACTTTCTTTTATATATATAGATAACGCTGCAATAAATTCAATATGGGGTGAAATTGTGGGCATTTGTGAACACTGACTTAGATAAAACCTAAAAAGGCGTACAAGAAAAACGAAAAGCAAAGAAATAAATCGGCTGTTCCATTTTACATCGAAAACAACAAATAAAAGTCAGATTCCTCATGACTTAATATAATATAATATATAATACTTACGAGCACACTCCAGCACAGGAATACATTCTTTTGCTCCACCTCACAACAGCCCTACTAGCTAATTTAGTCCAGAAGAATATTTTATCGAAATGGATAAACAATGTATGAACGTTAGGTGTTGGGTCGATCATTTCTAGCTCAGGGTCACCTAGGTTCATTTTCATTGTAGGCTTTGAAGAAAATTAATAAAATCATAAGCAAATTATAATTCTACTTAGATCGCCAACCCAACAGGTATTATCAAATTCAAGTTGAAAAATTTGATTTTATAATTCAAATTTGTATATCAAATTTTAATGTCTGTTTGTTTAGGCAGAATGACAGTCAGTGACAGTTACGTTTAGATACCACTAGTGGTTAATATGTTTCTAGTTTACTACTGTTTTTATGCAGTGATTTTTATGGTTTTTCTTTATTACAATTTTCTTTCCTAAGTTCGTTATTACATACAATTATAAAATATAATTCAGCCCAAGTATAATATCGTATTTGCACACATGCACAGACAAAAAAAGTTGGATGCAAATGTAAAATATGGTTCTACGCTTTTACGACGTTTTAAATTGCCAGATATTGAGTAATATTACTAAATGGTGTAATTTATGTTAAGGCTTGTGAGAAAAAAGTACAACCAGGAATAACGAAATTAACCTGGACCTCAACAATGTCCGATGCATATATCGCAGACTGTGTGATGCAAATTGGAGAAGTAAGTATAAAGATTTTTTTAGAATATCTCTACTATTATAAAATTGTAAATAAACCTATGTTTGTTACGGGTTGGAGCGAAAACCAATGAATAGATTTTAATTTTGTTATCACTATTAGAAAGCATATAGCTTCAACTTAAAAACTGGTGAACTGCTTATATCAATTAATTAAACGGAATCTGAGATACAGCTTGACCTCTCAGATGTATAATATACAGACCCATACTTACAAAGAAGATTCATAACTGTTTGTTTTTGATTCAATTATTTTGGGATCCATTTCTAATCCTAATATAGTCCCAGGTGAGCGAAGCCGCGGGCAAAGGCTAGTATTTGATATATAATAGGTAGGTATAAGTACATAAAGATCGCTGAAATTTACAAAACTGTTATTTTCCAGCTTCAAGATTTTTTAACCACATACAAAAGTTGTAATGTCAATTTAGTGAAAATAATGGAAAAAATATGTAACACACCATTTGTTGAATTTGATATTTATAATGTTTTCGACATAAAAGTTTTGCGAGCTAAAATTCGGAAAATGGAGGCTACAGCTATGGAAGCTGTATTAGATATGTACAAAGTGATAGTAGTTTATCTTGTTATTGTATATGAAGGCTTTGAACCCTTTATAACACAGGTACGTTACCTATTCTCATTTGGTTATTTATGTTTTTTTTTGTCTTAGTTGCTTAATGCTCGTAAGCGCAACTGCTACGCTAGAGATCTTGGGTTCGATTCCTAGGTAGTGGAATGTGTTATTGGACTTTCTCTCAAATTATTAGTAGCAGCTCGGAGCTCAGATTTGTGCCCGATTAATGGCAATAGACGTATATGGGACACCTCACCGTGTATATTAGTACACCTCTGCCTAACCCTTCGGAACATATAGGTATGATTGTCTAAGTTATGTGAATAAATACTAATATATTCACATAACTTACTAATAATACTAATACCTACCACATAAATAATTATAGAATAAAAAAATACTTTATTAAAGATGGCAGAACATTGGGTTAAATACGTTAGAAGGTTCGATCGACTGTTGGAAGATGCTTTAAGACTAGGTATCAAATCGACTATGCAAAACATGTATAAATGTGTACACGGAGATGGTAAGTATTCAAATATTTTTTTGTTAATCTTTATACCTAATTTCTCTTGTTATTTTAAACAAAATGCATATTTTATATTTATATTTAGATAGCACAAAACAATATAAATGAGTATCTTCTTATGAAAGAAATATAAAAATATAAGTGAAAAAGTGTTGTCCAAATTGTTATTGTTAACTTTTACATGTGCATCAACCCGCAGGTACAATGGCACCATCACCATTAATAAAAATGAATCTCTACCTCACTGGAAAAGACATCACATATGAACCCACAAAGCGCGAGATAGAAGAAACGTTTTCGACAGTCCTTGATGAAATAGTTCATATTATGAGTACTGTTCCTCGTCTGTATGAAAAGTTCTCACTGCCTACAGGAGGATTGAAGAGGTTTTATGAAGCTATAGAAACGGACCCGGATTGTAATAAGCTACAGATGTTTATAGATGATGGTGAATTTAAGATTGCACATTTAGTAGTGATGTCATTTATAAGTATACAAATATGTAATAAATTTTATACTAATTCATGATCGGTATAACGTAATTTTTTTTTCAGAAATTGACTACAATATCAGACTATTAATCGAGCACCTGACGATGTGGGATCCTTATATGCATATCTGGACTGTAGACAAGGAAGAGTTTTTGCATACTTACCGAGAAGAGAAGCATACTGCCGAAGAATTTGACAATTTAATTATAAATTATAGTAATCTTGCTAATTCTATTCAGATACAAGAAACTGTTAACCAAGTATGTATATTATTGTTACCTACTTTTTTATTGTTATTTTTAAAATTATTATCTTTTGGTTTATATGTTTTAAAACTTCACTACTAACTAAACTATTTGAGGGGATCCAAATTACTCTTAGTTGAAGTTTTACCAAAACGCAGTTTAAATGGTTTCATTTCAGATTCATTTCATTACCCTTAATTCAAGCGAGTTGAAAAAATCTATTATTTCACATTGCATTGTTTGGCAAACTAAGCTGGGAGAACTTCTGAGAACCATTACAGAGGCTGATATTGATGTAGTTTATAATTACGTAGAAAAGAGTATCGAAGAAGCTTTAAAGGTTGGTGAAACATAGGTACCTATTAGACTTGGTTTTTTTTTGTCCAGTATAACGAAAAAAGTTTTACTATCGTCTTTCTCAGACAAAGGCTTTGATAAAATAAGTAGGTACATAGGAATGGAAATAATAACCAAATTCATTTTAGGTACCAACTGACTTAAAGGAGCTACAAGAATCTATAGAAACTTATGATCGTTTAATATCAGAATTGACCCGAGTCGAAAAAACATTTCCTCCAATAACTGATCAAATGTTGACGTTGGGTAAGAGAGTTTAAACTAAATAAATAAATATTGGTATGGCAAAGAGCTGCAAAGTTGAAGCTTTAAAAAATTTTTTTACCTGTTTATCACAATTGTTGATGATTGATATTCGATTTAATTATGAATAGGACCTAATATGTAGCTTAACTATTTAAATTACAGCGAAATTCGAAGTCGAATTAAGTACTGATATGATGACACGTCATGAAAATATACCCGTTCTTTGGTCAGAATATTTAAGTGTATTGGAAGAAGCTAAAAAAAATCTTGAAACAAATAAAGAAAAATTCAAGACTGGCTTACTGGATCAAGCAGAAGTAGGTCCATTTTCATTATTTTTTATTCCCATTATCAATCCCATTATAATATCATCGAAAGACTAATAACCCTAACCTGACCCAACCTTTTATCACTTTCCTTTCCACTTCCACCAAGGTGTTCAAAGAAGCAGCTAAAGAGTTTTGTGAAGATTTTTATAAGACTGCCCCAGTTACGTCTGACATAACTGGAAAAGAAGCATTAGCACAGTTAAAAGCTTTTAGAGAACAACTCAATGCGTTGCGAGCACAGGAACAACAGATACGTGACGGTCTTGCCGTGTTTAATTTAACGTAAATGGCTTTTCAATATTATTAGTCATTAGATTCAAATGAGTTCTGTAATATTATTATGTACTCAAACAGAAATTAACTTTTAGAAGTAGGGGTACATTTTTTCCGATAATCGTTAATAACAAGTGGTGTAATAGTAATAATAGTAGTAGTAATATGTAAGTTAATAAACTTCAATGAATCTTCAGAGTTTGCACGTTGGTAAATTGGTTTAGGAGTTTTTACGAATAGCTGATAACTATGATTGCTTTTAGTACTCCAGTGAATCTGGATCTTCTGAAAATGGAGAAGGAATTGGAGAAACTGGAAGAAGTCTGGGGCTTGGTAAACCAATGGGAAGAATCCTGGGAAAAATATAAAACTCAAACGTTTTGGGAAATGGAAACCGATTTGATGGAAGAGAATGTGATGTTTTTATTCAGGTAAAATCGTTCAGATGTTCAGATTTTTCTTTATTCGCAAGGGTGTTATTATGAAAAAGAAACGAGATATTAATATAAATGATATATTATATTCCTAATTATTCTTGGTTTTTATTTTCAGAAATTTCAATCGACTTTCACGCCAGTTAAAGGATAAAGGTTGGGAAATAATAGAAACAACCAGAATTAAAGTTGACGCATTTCGGCGAACACTGCCTCTTATTGGTGACTTAAAAAACCCTTGTATGAGGGAGAGGCACTGGGATAGAATAAAAGCGCTTATGGGAGTGTAAGTTATCATTAATATTTATGTGTTACTTAAGCTATTGAATGATTATATTCTCAAAATGAATATTAATTTATCGTTTGATAATCCATAATGGGAATAAGTGTAACTCATGTTTATGTAAAGCCGGGTATTGTTAGCTTTTGTACTGAAATAATATTTCAATAAATAATAAGATAAAATTGCCTACATTTACACTAATTATTTTATCCCCTCCCATAATAGTGGCGATAGGTACCTAAACATATATCAGCAGTTTGTGGACTTATTAAGAAGGTATCTTATCATAAGCATAGTTATTTACCAAACCAGCGGTTTTAACCTACCCACCATCCATTCTTTCTTGGAAACAATTTATAGCTTTCATCTTTAGATAAACTATCATAAATGGACTGCACGCTGCTGATCCCTATCCACTACTTTCCTTTGACACCTCTACTTAATACATGAACAGAGATTTTGATCAAAATTCCGAAGACTTCAAATTGGAATTGATAATGCGACTGAACTTCCAAGCCTATGCTGAAGAAATTGCAGAAATATCCAATGCTGCTACTATGGAATTGAATATTGAAAACGGTCTGAAAGCCATCAGAGAGGTGTGGAAAAACACGACTTATGAGATGCAGCCCCATAAGGGAGAAATTTACAGGATTAAGAATGTAGATGACGTCATGCAGGTTCGTTCCAAAACTAAACTAGACCTTTATTTACGTTCATCACATGTGATGTGAATTCATATTATACAATAACTGATAAAGTTAATAAATAAAGGTATCTAACGAAAATCTCTTTTGAATTGCTTAGTTTCTTGAAGATCACCAAGTTCAACTCTCGTCAATGAAATCGACGAAATATGTGGAGCCGTTCATAAAAGAAGTAGATTACTGGGAGAAATCCTTAGGTTATGTTGCAGAGTGTATTGAAGTAAGCATGTTGATGATAGTTTATTAACCACTACTATTGTCATTATAAGTACGATTACTTGAACATCCTATTTGTGACAGATATCATTACAAGTCCAACGTCGTTACCTTTATCTGGAAACAATTTTTAGTGGTGAAGATATTAGAAAGCAATTACCAGCCGAAGTTTTAATATTTGATGCATTGACCGCTGATTGGCAAGAGGTTACATCAAGGTGAGCTTTCTAATAGATGATTTGAACAATAAAATTATTAGGCTAGCTTCTTTGACTATAGTCAAAGGCTAGCTTAGTAGGCTAAAGAGGCCAGTAGTAACAGTAAGGACGGACGTAAATTTATACCTATCTGTATCATTTATGGTCTTTTGCTACAGCGTTTGCGTTTACATAAATCGTTGGAATATCTGTCAATTTTTATGTCGATCCAAAACTAATTTTTGATATAGATAAATGTGCCATTCTGAATAGGTATTGTTCCTTAAGTTTTTTCTATTAAGTACGTACGTAAAGTATACGTATGTATAAGGTAAATGTAATTTATAATCTAATATCCTTTTTTCATAGCATGCATGCAGGAAAAAATGCAATAGAAGCATGTTTATACAAACCTGCACCATATCTATTTAATAAATTAAACCAAATGGTGGATAACTTGGATGGCATCCTCCGAGCTCTGGAAAAATATCTTGAGACGAAACGCCAACTATTCCCCAGATTTTACTTTATATCCAATGATGATTTACTTGAAATTCTTGGCAATTCTAAAAGGCCGTCGTTGATTCAAGTTCATTTGAAGAAATTATTTGATAATGTAAATAAAATTAGGATTGACAAGGTAATAAATGAATTTTCCATTATAAATTATAAATCACCTAATATTGTTTTATGTAAGCTATTGATTTGAAAGTGCCGCCAGTTTTATTATCGCGTGACCGAGTTTCATATTTGGTAGAAATTATCACCGATTCAATAACAACATTTAAATGTTCTCGCGTCATCCGCATTTCTTAAATGTTTCAAATTCCGATGTTCCTAGGGTTTGGTTCCGACAGTGACAGTGACAGTGATGGTGTCAATGTCAAATCTGTAATCACATTATTTGGCGCAAATAAGCTCTCAGAATAATTAAATAAACTTAATCTGAGAATATGCTAATGTTTTAATAAATCCACTACTTTTTTACTTATTTGAGCGTGAGTGCATTATGGAAGAAATATTGGGTAAATGTCACTTTGTACCCAGGAGTACGATGGTAATTATTTTCACATTATGTTTAAATTCGTTATCTGAAACGTTCTAAATTCTCCTGTAGTTGATACCATTAATAGAAACCCGTATTTTAATTTTTAGGTACTTTGTTCTGTAATATACATTCATTACTCTACTCTTTTATGGAATACCATACTTGCATACAGCTTGGGGTCACTATTGGTGATGGCATACAACACTGCATTGCAATAACAGAGCTAAAATCGGTTCATTAAAGAAATAATAGATTTTTAGAAACTAACCCTGTCACCTCAACTAAGTACATACATAACTGTACCTACATTGCTCTGTTTAAAACTTCATAATTTCATTCTTATGATTTTTTTTCTCATCAGAAC
Source organism: Acronicta leporina (assembly GCA_947256265.1). Classification (NCBI taxonomy): domain Eukaryota; kingdom Metazoa; phylum Arthropoda; class Insecta; order Lepidoptera; family Noctuidae; genus Acronicta; species Acronicta leporina. Next base: position 1,357,078 of record OX366518.1, on the reverse strand, counting down.
ATTAGGTACTTTATATATAGGTATTAGTAGATGTTTTATGTCTCTATTATTGATATCATATTATTACTATAAACTATGATTTTCAGAAAAAAGTAATAGAACTGATGGAACCACAGAACTTTGACCCAATAAAAATATATTGTAAGAGGAATTTAGTGAAACTGCAACAAAGTAGGACTAATGTTAAATACCAGGAGAGAGACCTCAGGACATTTAAGTCTATGTTCAGGATAGCTTGCTGTAAGGCTATTTATTCACACAACTGGGGCAAACTGCTGTATTTGTTGAAGAAGTTCCCACCTTGGGAGCATAACTGGAAAGATGGTAATGAGGCTTCACTGTATGTTAGAGTAAGTATTTTTCATGAACCTACATTGACTCATCAACACATCAAGGGATTTAGGTGATGCAGCAGTATGTAGAAATGGAGTCCAAGTCAGCTATTGATTTTATCAGACACTAGGACTGACGGATTTGGGAAACTGCAAACTGCAAAACTTTGCAAAACTGTCATAATTTTACAACTCTGGAGGTATTTTTACACTGTAAAATAGGTGCCTCAAGACCAAGCTGTGTTAAAGTAATAACCATAATTATTGTTAGCCAAGCAATTATGTTTGAAAATGCATTCAGTGCCAAAAAAAATTACATGAAAGTAATCTCTATAGATCTAAAATAAAATATGCTATTTCCGATTTACCTCTTTGTTTTAGATTTATTACTTTTATGTTCAATTTTATTCTTTTTTATTAATTTTCATATTAATTTTTGTAGATAGATCTTTTATGGACACTTTTAACAAGTCAATGTTTTATATTTTTTGAACTATATTGCGCCGGTGTTTCTTAACTGACCTCCAACAAGCTAAACTTAAACTTAAGACTTGGAGAATCTTGGTCCCTTTTAAAGACACTACATAAAAATGTAAAATTAAATTAAATTTTAATTTTAATGAAATTATTCATAATATACTGATTTCTGACACTTACATGAATATTAGACATTTGAAATGAAACTACTTTTTACAGATTTTATCACGTAAGTATGCCCGTGACCATGGATGCTGTAAAGGATCCGAAACGACGGGAATTAAATAATATCAATACAACGTGATAAAATCCGTAAAAAGTAGTTTTATTCATAATTTTTTTTTTATATAAATTTAATTTTCTGTTATCAAATCTTATTTGTATGCTTTATTTTCAGGCTCTAGTAATCCTACTAATGTATCACCCTAGTTCTCAAGCTAAAGGGCTACTGAATGACTACCTGCATTTAGTCTGGTCGTGTCGCTCTGATGAAGCCAAGAAAGCAGTGCTAAAGATCATGCTGACTTTACCAGAGAAGATACATGGAGTTACTTATAGCAGATTTGTTAATTCTAGGGAGTAATACTTAAATAAATAAAAACCGGCTACGTGCGACTCGCACTCACGCTCAAAGGGTTCCGTACCATTATCTATAAAAACCGCAATAAAATAATTTCTGTTGTATAGGAGCCCCTTAAATTTAATTTTTTTAGTAGCTGTTGTTATAGCGAACAGCCAACAGAAATACATCATCTGGGAAAAATTCGACTGTCTCACTATCACGGTTGATGAGTTACAGACTGGTGACCGACGGACGGACGCGGGATGGACATTCGGAAAGCGGAGCCTTAGTAATATAATAGGTTCCGGTACGGAATTGTTAGTGATCTTAAAAGAATATATTATATATTTTTTTTTTATGTCAATAGACTTTGTGTTATTGTAATACCATTGATAATGATATTTCTGAAAGTTCTCCACTTCTACTTCATATTCTCGTTTGTTTTGCTATATGACTGGGCCATTCCTATTTAAGTACTAAGTGTAAAATTTAGAAGATGTAACCTAACCAATATTGTCAATGGTTTTTTAATTTTAAGCGGCGGTAGCCTAATGGCTAGGATAAGTACTAAGTGTAAAATTTAGAAGATGTAACCTAACCAATATTGTTAATAGTTTTTTAATTTTAAGCGGCGGTAGCCTAATGGCTAGGGCGTCGGACTTGCGATCATGTGGTTGCCGGTTCGAAACCCACCCATTGCACTACCGACGTGAACCCACTCGTAACACAAGCATTTAGCTTAGCACGAGGGGTTAACAAGAATACAAGTAATGTGCGACCCACATTGCTAGTAAGCTTTATAAAAAAAAAAAAAATTATGTTATCATAATACATAATTATGTAACTCTAATAAAATCAGTTTGGCATTTAAAAGATAAACATACTTAGCTCGGTAAGTAGGTATAATAAGTAACAATTAATATTATGTAATTATCGGTACATTGTGATATTATGACTTAATGTTGGTGCATGTTAAATGTGCGATAAGAATTTCTTTTATATTTTTACTAAATCAAAATATATGATCTTAAAATGTGTTAATTCTATTTATTTTAAAATAGTTTCACTCTTATTTATGGTTTTAAAAATAGCCTATTACAATAATTCATGTGTTTAAAAACCAGACTACGACAAAAAAAAATTAAAAGCATGATATAAAAAAATATTCCTATGTCACCTTTCCAATAGACAATTCACTGAATTCATCTTATTGTGTTTTTTTAGCAGTAGGTATCCATGCTAAGATTATAAAGTTATTTTGGTGAAGGAAAAATTCGACTTGCGGGCAGGATTCGAACCTGCGTCTTCTGGTTAAGTACACCAGACGATGTGACCTCTAAACCACCGCGAGTCCCACGCGCCATGTCGAAATTCAGAATGTGGAGGTGAATTACTGAAAGGCGCTATTAGAAAGAGAGAAAACGTTTTTAATTTCGTCCATATGACGCACAACAAACAAAAAAATACCACAATATTATGTACCTATTATAAACCGTACAAATGCGAGTCGGACTCACGCACGAATGGTCCATTATCTATAAAAACCGGAAAAAGATGATGATAAATTGATAATCTTGCCTATTAACACCGTCGCTTTTCATAATTGGCTTTAGACATAGACATACTATATTTCAGAACCCTGTAGGCCTGCCAGTGGCGAAGGCCATGACGTCGGAAGATGGAGAATGCATCGAATGGAAGTATAACTTGATACTGGATGGGCCTGCTGAAGTGTGGCTTCTAGGACTTGAGCATACCATGCGGATCGTGCTTAGAGATGTGAGATGTTCAGACTGTTGTAGGTAGAGTAGTTGGCATAGTTAGTTAGACATTGTAGATATGTGACTGCAGATAATGGCGACGGATGGAGGGGAAATGGGACCTCAGGCACCTGGTTCCCAAGCCTAAAATTTCAGTGTGTGAAAATCGGCATTCAGTGACTTCAGAATTGTTGATTTTTGATAGTTTTGCCTTCAAAATCTGTCAGTTCTTATGAACTCTGACCTCGACCATTCTGAAGTAGGCTTCGGCCCCTGGAAAGGAGTATGATGTAAACACATAGTAGTTAGGTACCTAGTTGTGAAGATATTGTGTAGGTAGGCACTAGTATCCAGCTTCACAGTTGACAGTAGCAATGAATAAATTAATAAGTACCCCAAACAATTATGTGAATTCTATTTTGTATAACGCCTTTTAATAACTTAACAGACAGAAATGTGTTTGCTGGGGAGTTTGTTGCGCCGTTTCTTCTTCCCAGCGAAAACACTAGGAAGCGGTGAAGGGCGGGCGTTTTGGGGGCTGTCTATATTGTAAAATGACGTTCAAAAAGTACTACCTAGTAGTCTATATTGAATAAATGATTTTGACTTTGACTTCTTTTTTCTGTTGGGTACTATAAATTCTGAAACATTTGAAAGTAGATTTCGGCCCCTAGAAAGGAGTATGATGTAAACACACAGTAGTTAGTTGTGAAGATATTGTGTAGGTAGGCGCTAGTATCAATCTTCTTTTTTCTGTTGAGCACTATAGGCAAGATCCAAGAGGCCCCCCTAGTTCCTACTGCTTATTTTTTTTTTAATAAGTGCCTTTAACATGACATTGTCACAGGGGTTCTTGTATCCTAAAGTGCCGTAGATTATCCATAGGTTAAGTCTACGGCCATGGCTATGACTAGTGACTACTTCTTAGCTACACTATTATTGGGACACCTTAAAGGGCAAGTCTTTTTGGATCTGGGTCTGTATTACGACGTGTTATTGCCATCATTTTAGGTTGTGCGAATGGGATAGCGCTATTAAATCTGTAGAGTGGCATTCCTCTCTTTCTATCGGTAAATGATGGCAATCATACGTAATACTGCCTCAGGGGATTAAAATCGGCACTTTTGATAAACTATAATATAGTTTCACCTCGGCCAATGTAATCTCCATAAAGAAAGATCTAAGATGTGTGTTAGAGCGCAACATCAAAAGTATGACAACATTGCTTATCAGTTCCTACAAAAAGAATTTCAGCTCGACCTAAAAAACCAATTTGACGGGTTGGAAGAGATTAATATGGATGTAGATTCTTTACACGATACATTAGTAAACATAGTCACAGAAACCACTAAAAAGCACTTAAATGGGAAGAAACCAAAAGACCAAAAACTGTCATCAAATACACTATCTTTATTGACTCGAAGAAGAGAAATGAAAAATAGTAACCTTTTAGAACAGAGAGAGTTAGAAGAATTAAATAGAACTATTAGAAAATCTATCAAATTTGACTTAAGATCGTACAACACACAAATCATAACCGAAACAATAAAACAAAACAGAGGCCCCAAAGTATTTCGACGCCAATTACAGACACACAAATTTGAAATAAATAAATTAACAAGTAACACTGAGGTCATTACAAATAGAGAATTAATTGTTCGCACCGTTGAAGAGTTTTACGGAAAACTATACACATCAGAAGCTGTGCAACCGAAATTAAATGTAGACGATCCAAGAGCAGACCCTATAGAACGTACCGATACTGAAGACATACCAGCTATGATCGAAGACGAAATAGAATTTGCCTTGAACAGCATGAAACGTGGTAAAGCATCCGGTGAGGATGGAGTTCATGTTGAGATGTTGCAGGCAGGAGGGCAGGTAGTACTAAAACCTCTAGCAATACTCTTCAACAAGGTAATAAATGAAGGTACTTCACCTAGATCTTGGAAGAATGCAATTGTAACCATCTTACATAAAAAAGGAGACAAAACTAAACTGCAAAATTACCGCCCCATTAGTCTCTTATCCCAGGTTTATAAACTATTTGCAAAGGTCCTCTGCAATAGATTAACTCGTGCACTCGATGAATATCAGCCAATAGAACAGGCAGGCTTTAGAAGTGGTTACTCAACGACCGACCATATTCACACAGTCAAGCAATTGATGGAGAGATGTAGAGAGTATAATCGCCCATTGTGTCTTGCCTTTGTCGACTATGAAAAAGCTTTCGACACAGTCGAACACTGGGCGGTGTTTCGCTCTCTTCATCGTTGCAATATTGACAAGCGCTACATTAGTATCTTACGGGAGCTATATGAATCTGCCACGATGAGGGTGCGGATGCACATATTGTCAGACGTTATACCTATAGGCCGTGGAGTGCGTCAGGGAGATACTATTTCACCCAAACTTTTTACATGTGTCTTGGAGGACGTTATGAAAACCTTGAACTGGGAAGAGAAAGGTGTCAACATCAATGGCCGTAATTTGTCTCATTTACGATTCGCTGATGACCTCATTATCGTGGCAAAAACCTTTGATGCTTAAAAAACTTGCAGAACATGCTCGTCGAACTGCACGAGGCATCTGTGAGTGTCGGCCTGAGAATGAACATGACCAAAACCAAGGTAATGACTAACCATCCGTCACGTAGGCCTAATATTACTGTCAACAATCACGATATAGAGGCAGTTGATGAGTATGTTTATCTTAGACATCGTTTATCCTTTGGTCGAGGCTGGCAGATGCGGGAAATTTCCAGACGCATTCAGTTGGGATGGGCTGCTTTAGGGAAACTGGAAGACGTTTTCAAGTCGAAAATTCCGCAATGTCTTAAGACTAAGTTATTTAATCAATGTGTGCTGCCCATTCTCACTTACGGATCTGAAACATGGCCGCTCACAAAAGAACACATGTCCACTATCAGGGTCACCCAAAGAGCCATGGAGCGTGCCATGCTAGGAATTCATCTCGTAGATCGAATACCTAATATCGAGATTAGACGTCAAACGAAGGTCGAGGATGTAGGTATTCGTATCGCGAGACTTAAGTGGAGATGGGCAGGGCACTTGGCAAGACGAGACGATCTTAGGTGGACCAAAACAGTTACCGAATGGTGGCCAAGAGATGTGAAACGTTTACAGGGCAGACCACCCGCCCGATGGTCGGACGATATTGTGAGGGCAGTGGGGAATCTGTGGGTGCGACTTGCACAACATCGGCAACAGTGGCGTGATAGAGAAGAGGCCTTTACTCAGCAGTGGGTGTTAGCGGCTGTATAGATTGATAGATAGATAGATAGATCGGCCTAATTTTTCAGGCCATAAGCTGACCAGGCTATGGCTTCTCGAATACCTACTAAGAGGTAACAGTATGTATGGCGCGGTTTATAGTCATGTGTCCGTGAATCATGTTGTGATTCATTAAAAGTGGCTATTTTAGTGGCACCCTGACTGACCAGCGTGCCTATGTAAGCTTCTTTTAACAATTGTGAAAATTCACCGTTTTCAACAAACTCAACGCCGAACATGGTCTGTTTGGACTGTCAAAAAAGGCAGACGCGAGTTACATTACCGTCAATTTGGTTTTCTAGCAATTAATATTGACGAGAGCAGCATTACGAAAGTGTCGTTATCAAAGGGAGCAATGGATCAACGACTGGCCTGGTCAACTGGGTATCACTTCCAGTAAGGTATGTAACTAAATTGCAATATTGTGTTGGTACATCATTATATACCTAAATATATATATCGTCAGCAAATACAAGCAAACTGCCTCATTAGCCAAGTGGTCCTGAGCGCGACTGCTACGCTAGAGGTCCAGGATTCGATTCCCAGGTCGAGCAAAGTGATATTGGGTTTTTCTATGAAATTCCCAGTAGCAGCTCGGAGTTAGGAATTTGTGCCTGGTTAATGGCAATAGGCTCCCCCCTATTAAATGGGACCTAAACATACCGGCGAACTGTGGGTGTACATTAGTACGCCTCTGCCTAACCATTCGGGGAATACAGGCGTGATGGTATGTCAGCAAATACATACATATAGTGATAGATGGAATCTTATTTATGTAAAAAGAAATGGGCCTAAAATAGAGCCTTGTGGAACACCCGTTTTAACTACAGACCCGGGAGAAGCGACTTCATTTATGGCAACCTTCTTTTTCCTATCAGAAAGGAAAGGAAGACAAGCTCTCTAAAGATATCCTTCTTATACCTTAGTAAGTTAGTTTTTTTTTTTTAAGAAAAAAAAAAAAAAAAAAGTAGTCCAATTAACTACGGATAAGAGTATTTATGTTAACTAGCTAAAAATAACGCACTTAAAATAGATTCAGTGGACCTCCGACTGCACTCGCACTCTCTGTCGCTGTGAGATCATGAAGGAGAAGAAACCTCTAAAGAAACTGCGGAAGAAGCAGAACCAGATCCTGACTACTCTTCAGATGATGTCTCGCAAAGAGATCTCCAAGATCCTTCGCGCCAAAGTCAACGCGCTATGCGTTATTGAGATCCACTCCAGGGACACAGTAGATAAGATGTATAAGATGGGTGAGTTGCGTCTATAAATATTACCTAGATACAACATTATTTTTAGTATATACAAAACATGAATATAGTTTGTCCAGAATAAGTAACTGAATCGATTCCCATAATTTTTACACCATTTTATATTTTGTCCCAAAAATATATATTAAACTAGCTGGTACCCGGGACTTCGTCTGCGTACTTTTAATTTCGCAATAAAAGGTAGCCTATGTCCTTTCTCAGGGTCTAAAGATTGTCTGTGCCAAATTTCATCAAAATCGGTTGAGAGGTTTAAGCGGGAAAGCGTAACAGACAGACAGACAGAGTTACTTTCGCATTTATAATATTAGTAGGGATAGTAGGGATTTTAGCCATGACGTAATCGTGGTGGTTTTCCGGTGGTTCGTAGTGTCTCAAAACAGAATCAGACGATTCTTTTGACTAAATCAATTTCTAGGTTGTATGAATGTTACTGCTTTTGAGTGGTTCTCTCAGCTGAAGTTCTACTGGGACCGCGAGCGCGAAGATTGCTACATCAAACAGACGAATACCAACTCTGTTTATACGTATGAGTACATAGGCAACTCTGGACGGCTCGTCATTACCCCGCTGACTGACAGGTAACCGAGAATCTCTACTATTACAAAATCGTAAAAAACTGATCGTGTCTGTACATTGAAAATTAAAAAAAACAAGTGGGTTAGGGTATATAAACGTCTGCGAATCCAAAAATGTGATTTTTAAAATTATTGTCTGTTTGTTACGGGTTGGTGCAAAAACTGCTGAATAGATTTTAATTTTGTTATCAGTGTTAGAAAGTATGATAAAATTATGCTCCAACTTAAAAACTGGTGAACTTCTTATCTCAAATTAATTGAACGGATCCTTGCTCTGATGTATAGAGAGAGACCCATACAAGGAAGGGATCATCAATGCAGTTGATTATTGAATAAATTATTTTTGGGATCCATTTCTAATGCATAAGCTATTTTAAAATAAAATAATTAAAATGTATCAAGCGGAGCATTAGACGCACCAAGCTTAGAGCTTACATAAGGAACTGTGTCAATTTCGTCGGGATGGTTGGCGCTCTTTGGGGGAGGCCTACGTTCAGCAGTGGACGGAGATAGGCTGATATAAATATTACGAGTCGTCTACCTTTACGTGATAGGTATATCTGTATACGTAACGTACGAAATTAATAACATGTTAATGTTAATAATAACATTTTTAACGTTATAACTTTATGCGCTCAAAGGCTTCTGTATAATGAACTCTCTGCCATGATGATGATGAGATCTTTGCTGATGCCGAAGTATGGCGAGAGGACTGATTGAAAGGTTTCTATGATTGATGTTCACATTAAAATAAGTCCATTCTTAACCCAAATTAGCCCCGACGTATTTGGGCTGTAAAGTTATCCTTAGGTACGGTATCTTAAAAAGAAGGAGCTTAAGCATATAGTTACCAATGGTTCTCAGATGCTACATAACCCTCACGACTGCACTCCACCTTTTCCGCGGTGGGAGTCCCCAGGGCCCCGCCGGCACTGGCAAGACTGAGACGGTTAAGGACCTGGGCAGAGCGCTGGCCAGATGGGTGGTCGTCACCAACTGCTCTGACGGACTCGACTACAAGTCCATGGCCAAATGCTTTGCTGGTACTTAATCTCTACTATCTATATTTCTCAGCTGACTACCTATTTTGTATAAATACATGCACGAAGGTAATTGTGACTTATGGGATAGGAGGCAAACGAGCAGACGAATCGCCTGATGGCAATACCCTCAGATGACACATAAGAGTGTTGCCGGCCTTTTAAAAGGGCGGACCTCCTATAAAATAATTATCTGAAATTACATCTATTCTCTTAATTTCAAATTTTCGTAAGACACGCCTCATGAGATCGGCTGGATTTTGAGTTTGTGATTGTCATCAATGCATATTATGTCAGATTATATTGAAATAGGAACGTAATGCACAATGAGATTAATGCATATGCAAGGCAGCTGTCATGTTATTTTATGCCGCGAATAAATTGCATGCACTTATTATCTCCTATGCTGCTAGCCCAACTATTCCTCCTTACCCTTTACCCCACCCTCTCAAAGAGGACGTCAAAAGATTTTTACAGGGTCGGTAATACGCGAGAGTTAGAGATAGGCTAAGGTAGGTAACTGTTCACCATAAGGCGGGCCGTATGCTGGTTTGCCAACTTAGTGTTGTACAAAAAAATATGCCAGCTCTATTCTTTGTAGACACTGAATCACGCTTGAGGTTGGGTGACCCACAGTATAAGTAGTATATCATAACATTTTACATCTATGCTTCCTACGTTCTCAAAGGCGGCCAAGCAAGGGCGAAAAAATATAATTCCCTGAACATCTAGGTATCGCACAAAGTGGCTGCTGGGGTTGCTTCGATGAGTTCAATCGCATCAACATCGAAGTGTTGTCGGTGGTGGCGCAGCAGATCCTGGCGGTGCTGCTAGCGCTGTCGCTCTTTCAGAAGAGATTCATGTTCGAGGGCTCCGATATCAAGCTGGACCCAAACTGTGGCATATTCATCACTATGAACCCTGGGTGAGTGCATCGTAATTTTTGATGAGTGCATATGTACCTAATGTTTTAAAAAAACTTGTCTCTTTTAAAAGGTATGATCGTCATTACCAAGAAAAGTCGCACTTATTTAGTGTTCAAATAGAGCGTTTTCAAATATCCAATCCATGAATTTTGGGGAATATGGACATGAATTACGCTTATTTCCCAAAATAAAAATATATAAGCAGATATTTAAAAAAAAGCAAGTGTATTAGGGTATATTTAAACGTCCCTGGACCAAAAAATGTGATTTTTTAAATTTTGTCCGTTTGTTTGTTACGGGTTGGTGCAAAAATTAGTGAACAGATTTAAATTTTGTTATTACTGTTAGAAAGTATATGCTCCAACTTAAAAACTGGTGAACTTCTTATCTCAATTAATTGAACGGATCCTGAGATACAGCTTGACCTCTCTGATGTATACAGACCCATACAAAGAAGAGATCATCAATGTTGGATTTTCCATGTGAGTGAAGCCGCGGGCAAAGCTAGTTTTATCTATAATAGCTAAAAGGTTTTCTTTTTCCACAGTTACGCGGGCCGAACAGAGTTGCCAGATAATTTGAAGTCCATGTTTCGACCTATCGCCATGTGTGTGCCAGACTCTCTCATCATTGCGGAGAATACACTCTTCTCTGACGGCTTTACCGCATATAAAGTTAACGCTAAGAAGGTAAACCTTACTTTGTTGTCGTTAAGTTGCTTTTTGCTTGGCATTCAATCTCATGCAATATGGTAACGCGCACGTTTGGTGTAGCCTCTGTCTGAGCGATCGGTTTCTACGCTACGTGTTGTGGGTGCGAACCTCGCACGGAACAAATATTTATATGATCTACAGGTAGTTGTTTCGGGTCTGGGTGTTTGTGTATATATTGTTTGTATTTGTGTTTGTAAAAGCACTCACGATAGAGGAGAAAATTATAGTGTGGGGCAGTTTAAAAAAAATAGTTGGTACGGCTCATTATGTTTGGTTATCTAAATAACATAAAATATCATCACGCCTTGTATTTGCTGAACGTCTGACTAAGCAGAGGTGTACTAATTACACCCACAGTTCGCGCGGTATGTTTAGGTACCATGTAATGTCGCTATTGCCATAACTGGGCACAAATAAAAAACTCCAGAGACTCCCTACTGAGAACTTCAGAAAAATCCAATAAAACTTTGGTTGACCTGGGAACTAACCCAGTAGGTACCCTCTAGCGTAGCAGATGCGCTAAAGCCCATTATAAGTTTTTTTATGGGATAGGGGGCCATACGACCAGACGGATCACCTGATGGTAAGCGATAACCGCCGCCCAAGGACACCCGCAACACCAGAGGAGTCACGAGTGCGTTGCTCGCCTTTTAAACGGGTTTGGGCCTCCGGTAACCTCACTCACTCAGCGAAACACAACGCAAGCGCTGCTTCACGCCGGTTTTCTGTGAGGCCGTTGTATCACTCCGGTCGAGCCGGCCCATTCGTGCCGAAGCATGGCTCTCCCACGGAAAAATGATGAGTCTAATCGCAAAGAGATTTCAATTATTTAAGATTTCAGCTAGATTTTTTCACCATAAAGGCAATTTGTCCCCAGCTTAAGCCTGTTGCTTAATTCCAGGTATTTACGCTATATCAGCTGGCGATGCAGCAGCTGTCCAAGCAGGACCACTACGACTTCGGGCTGCGGTCCATGGTCGCGCTGCTCCGATATGCGGGCGTCAAGAGGAGGGCCTACCCTAATCTGCCTGAACAAGAGGTACGGTGGAGATATCGTATTGTCGTAAATTTAAACTAGGTAGGTAGGTACATAATGATGAGATTCTGTTTGTTGTTTGCATTAAAAATTAAAAAAAAAAATGTATTTAAGTAAATAAAGCTAGCTGATTGGTTTAGAGATGCAAACCATCACGCCTATATTCGAAGGGAAGTAGGTGTACACCCACAGATCGCCAGAATGTTTAGTACAAATGTAGTAGGGGGCGAGCCTATTGGCATTAACTTAGAATCCAAAATCCGAGTCGCTGTTGAGAATTTCATCGCGTTTATTACCACTGCATAAATGAGATAGTCAACGTTCAGAGATTTATGGTCTAAGAGCCCGAGAACCGAGACCTTCGTTAATTTATAAGAGCTGAAAGTTTGTCGGCGCATGCTCCCAATACAGGTAAGAAAGATGGACCATTATGAAGTTTGGGTTATCGTGGCTTTGGCAGGTAAACGGTACTAAAGGTGTGTAAAATACAGATCTACTTTCGTCAAATAATAAAGTGTGATTTTTTGGTATTACCCTCAGCATAGTATTAAAAATCACGACTATAACAATAACAATATAAATAACAACTGCACAGTGAGGGATCGTGATAGACCTCACTCGCTATCTCACCACCATTCATATTCATAATGCTTCTACAGATACCCTAGATGCTTTGTTCTTGCTCTATTAGCCATTCAGCACCAAATTTTCTTTAGATGGTGATCCTAGCAATGCGGGACATGAATGTAGCCCGGCTGACCGCTAAGGACGTGCCGCTGTTTGACGGCATCATGCAAGACATCTTCCCCGACGTGGAGATCCCCACCCTGGACTACGAGCTGCTGGAGACGGCCATCACCGCTGAGATGAGGCTCGCCGGCCTTCAACCTGTTAAGGCAGCCCTGCATAAAGTTATACAGACTTACGAGACGAAGGTGAGGTGGAGGTTTTATATAACAGTACATACAAAAATGTATAGTGACGATTGATAAAAATAATTCAAGATAACTACATTGTAGCATTCTTTACCCGTTTATCAAAGCAGTGTTTCCCAAATATTGTTCTGCCGTGACCACGTAATTTTGTTTTTAAGTAAATTATACATGTTTATGGATATTGAAAAATGGTATACACTTATTTTTTCATTCACGCCCAAAACGACGCGGTGCAACATCGCTTACGATACGTCGATCGCCTACGATTCGAAAATTTATATCTTTGCACATGTGTAACACTCGTTAATGCCAGGACCTCATATGCCCATGTCGGTAGTCCACAACTGTGCGTTTCTATATATTTTTTTTGCCTCGCACAACAAAACTGTAGAATGAACTGTTGCCTGCAGTATTTCCGGACCAATATGACCTTCAAACTTTCAAGAAAAGAGCGTAATCCCTTTTAGAATGCCGGCAGCGCACTTGTGACTACTCTGGTGTGGCGGGTGGTGGTGATCGCTTACCCAGGCGATCGATCTGTTCGTTTCCCCGCTATCCCATAAAAAAAATGTCGAAGTCTATGTATTCGTAGACCATAACGCTAGTCCGATTTGATTAAATCTTACTAGTTGTAACGTAACAAAAATGGTTTAGAACTCTCGTCACTCGAGCATTCTTCTCGGCGACACCAACACAGCGAAGTCGACGTCGTGGAAGATGTTGGCGGCCACCCTGACGCGCCTGCACCGCGAGAAGCAGCCCGGCTTCGAGGTCGTGCACCCCTTCCCCATGAACCCGAAAGCGTTGACCCTGGGCGAACTGTACGGGGAGTACAACTTGGCTACCGGTGAATGGAAGGATGGAGTCCTGTCGTCTATAATGAGAAACACCTGTCAAGGTATTTAGTGTTTTAATCTGCCTCGAACTTGTGCACTTGCATATTCATATTCATTTACTACTCATGTTGTTTATATGTTTGTACATGGGTATATTAATGATCTGATGCACTCCATCAGGTGATCCGTCTTCTCGTTTCCCTATCACTTATTAAAAAAAACTGCTTACGTGTTTGATGACGATTTTCTGTCCTGTAGATGAGTCGCCGGATATGAAGTGGATAATATTTGACGGTCCAGTCGATGCCATTTGGATAGAGAATCTTAACTCTGTTATGGATGACAATAAACTGCTGACTCTGGTCAATAGTGAGAGAATATCTATGCCGTCTCAAGTAAGATGAAGTTAACCTTATAGAGTGGTAGTTATTTTTGTCCTTGGTTTTGTATTTTGGCATAAAAAATGAGATAAACCCATAAAAACAGATGGAATATGGAATAAAGGCGACATGGTAAACCTAGAAGGTGATGACAGGTCGAGCTTGACTCATATTGTGAGAATTGGATGGGGAAAGTTCTCAGTCGAGAGAAATAGAAGCAGAGAGAGAGAGTGAAAGAGCCTGCCGAGGTTTCCCCAAAAGACTACAGCACGGGGCTCTTCAAAAAATGAGTGAAAAGGTTTTATAGAGTCAGCAACGTGTGAGCGACTCCTCTAGTGTTGCAGACGTCCATAGGCTACGGTAACTGCTTACTATCAGGCAGGTCGTAAGCTTGTTTGTCACCACAGTGGTATTAAAAAAAGCAGTAAAGCGAGGCCTTGGCACTGAAGCTGGACCACCACAGCCTAAAAAAATATTCCACGACCTACTCTTCAGTCTGCGACAGTTTTCTGTGTCGCAGTCCTGGGTGCCGAGTCTACTATTTAGTTGTGTCAGAATTGTGATTCAGTGACTTCAAAATTGTTGATTTTTGACAGTTTTGTCTAGGAAATCTGTCATTTCTTATGTCATTTAGTGGCATTGGACGGTCATTCTGAGGCAATTGAAATAGCAGACTTGGGCCCCTGTGAATTAGATATATCCACTATTTATAATAGTTCCATAGGTTCACTTGTAGAGAATGCCAAAATAATAAGTCATAATAAGTCCGCCACAGTCATGTGCTACTATTGTGCATAGTAGTTTAAATAATACGACGATGACTGCTACGCTAGAGGTCCTGGGTTCGATTCCCAGATCGAGCAAAGTGTTATTGGGTTTTTCTATGAAATTCCCAGTAGCAGCTCGGAGTTAGGAATTTGTGCCCGGATAATGGCAATAGGCTCGCCCTCTATTACATGGGACCTAAACATACCGGCGAACTGTGGGTGTACATTAGTATACCACTGCCTAACCCTTCGGGGAATTACAGGCGTGATGGTATATAATGTACCTATATGAAGTATAAATAAATATCATTTTATTGGGGAGTGTTTACATCTATTCAGGTGACGTTATTAATCGAGACCTTGGACCTGGCAGTGGCGTCACCCGCCACGGTGTCTCGTAACGGCATGGTGTACAATGACTACAAAGACTGGGGCTGGTGGCCCTACGTAAACTCCTGGCTCGATACCATCGAAAGTCCGGAGTATAAGGAGCTGGTAAGAATGTACACAACAATTCACCAAAGTTACATCATAATCGGATGAACGGGCTTACTATTATAACGTTGAAAAAAAAAAACTGTACATTTAAGGTACCTATTTAAAAAAAGAAGTGGTTTGGGAATATAAACGACTCCGAATCCAAAAATGAGATTTTTAAAATTCTTGTCTGTTTGTTACGGGTTGAAGCAAAAACTACTGAAGAGATTTTAACTTTTTTTATCACTATTAGAAAGTATACACTCCAACATAAAAACTGGTGAACTTCTTATCTCAATTAATTAAATGGATCCTGACATACAGCTTGATCTTTCTGATGTATAGAATCCTATACAAAGAAGAGATTATCACTGTTGGTTTTGATAAAAAAAAAATTGGGATCCATTTCTAATCCTGATATAGTTTTAAGTGAGCGAAGTCGCGGGCAGAAGTTAGTATTATAATATAATTTTTGACTAAGTATTATAACTTAAAACGTAACGCGGCAGAGGTCGTCCGCCGGAAAGATGGGTGAATGACACGTAGACAGGCGGGCGTCAACTGGATGATGATAGCACAGGACAAAAAGAAGTGGAAGGAGATGGAGGAGGCCTATGTCCGAGGACGGACGAATTAAAGGCTGATGATGATGATGATGATTATAACTTGGGTCCTGAGCACGACTGCTACGCTAGAGGTCCTGGGTTCGATGTCCAGGTCGAGCAAAGTGTTATTGGGTTTTTCTATGAAATTCCCAGTAGCAGCTCGGAGTTTGGAATTTGTGCCAGGTTAATGGTAATAATAGGTTAGTCCTAGAGCCCTTACTAATGCACTCGATGGAGTGGTTGATCTGATGGTTGTGCGGTGGTAGTTGCGGCGGCACTTCGTGTCGATCCTGACGCCGGTGCTGGAGCTGAAGCGGCTGCAGCTGGGCGAGGGCGCCAGCGTGCGCGGCCAGGAGCTGACGGGCGTGCGCGGGCTCTGCCGCCTGCTGGCGCTGCAGCCCGAGCCGCAGCCGCCGCAGCCCGACGAGGACCAGGACATCGAGGGACTCACCAAGATGAGATTCCTCTTCGCGTCAGTTTTTACTCCTATACTGTTACACAATATACGATCTCCTTGAATGGTCATCTCCTAGGTATAATGTTACGCAAGTTGTAATGGAAGTATTACTTTTGGGTATTTTTGTATTTTCCTTAAATCCTAGACAGAATTTAGAAGGGTTTTTGAAAAACACTTCTAAGGGCCACTTCACCAACTTCATATGGTATTTAAATTGAATTTAAACACGATTTTTCATAGATATTTTGTGTTTAAATACAATTTAAACACATTTAAGAAGTTGGTGCAAGTGGCGCTAAATCTTTGTCTTCAGACTAAGTGCTATCTATCGTTAGCATTAATTGGATTAACGCACATCGTAAAAGCCACGTCCGTTGAGTGAACTAAATATGACTCAACCACAGCCTTATTGCCTACTAATGATATGTTAATTTTCCGATATCGGGGCTAAGCAAGGAACCGCAATACTTTTATTAGTATTACCATTTTTAATTGCCTTTAGTTGTAGGTATTCAAAACTAGGACTGTAAGATATTTACACCATGTAAAAAATCAATGTACGGACGCTTACGTTGAACAAACGCCCAATGCGAAAGGATCAACCAATCATCGGATTACTGCGATGTGTGTTATAATTATAAATGATGATGCAGCATGATCTGGTCGGTGTGCGCGACGCTGGAGGACGAGCCGCGCCGCAAGCTGGACAACTGGGTCCGCGAACACGAGGGCATCTTCCCGCTCAAGGACACCGTCTACGACTACTACGTGGACGAGAGGCTGCGACAGTTTAAACCCTGGGAGGAGAGGCTGCCTGACAACTGGAGATTCAACCCTAAGTTAGTACAGTCAACAAACCCTAAATTCGGAGAATCATGGTCTTAAAATCCAAATGGTATCTAGTAGTATTATTGGATGTGTGATTTTTACAAAAAACAAACGCGAATATCCGATATATTCTTGTTTTTATTTGGTTTATCTAGGGAGCTCAAAGCATTACTTTTGTAGACATTTAACAGGAAACGCAAAGAAATTGGAAAAACTAATTTGTCATTTATTTTGAAAACCTGATGAGCCTTCTATATTTTGTTTAAGCAACTTATAAATAAGATCATATAAGTGGATTTGTCGTGGTGTAATTCTTGCCATTTTGAGAAGAGAGCCTAATTGACTTGCTATTATAGTACTGAATAAAATCATGTTATGTAATCCAACATACTGGTTTCTAACATCTATGCGAATATTAGTCATTGTATAGCTTTGACTATAAAGTTGTATAGGCTCCAAAAGGTCCCGAAATACATACTTCTTTTGCTTATGCGACATTCATATATCTTCTCATACATACGCGCCGGTTGCGAGTACTACACACCTGACCTTTTTGAAGAACTTCGCCAATAGGATTGGCGTACGTCACTTCTGACGCTGCCGCTGATATTCGCCTTATAAATTCCTTTCGTTAATCAATATAACGTGATAAAATCCGTAAAAAGTGCCTCATTAGCCTAGTGGTCTTGAGTGCGACTGCTACGCTAGAGGTCTTGGGTTCGATTCCCAGGTCGAGAAAAGTGTTATTGGGTTTTTCTATGAAATTCCCAGTAGCAGCTCGGGAGTTTGGAATGCCCGGTTAATGGCAATAGGCTCGCCCCCTATTACATGAGACCTAAACATACCGGCGAACTGTGGGTGTATAATAATACGCCTCTGCCTAACCCTTCGGGGAATACAGGCGTGATGGTATGTAAATCCGTAAAAAATAGTTTTATCCAGCTCCGGTTTCCACAACATTCTGGTGCCGACGGTGGAGTTCATCCGCGTGCAGATCCTGGCGCTGGACATGCTGAAGGCGGGCCACGGCGTGCTGGTGGGCGGGCCCACCGGCACCGGCAAGACCTACCTCATACAGGGCACGCTGGCCAGCCTCGACCCTACCAGGCAACAAACAATTCTAGCATTTACCGTTCCAATATAGCTGCTTTTTTATGGGATAGCGGGCAAACGAGCAGATGGATCGCCTTATGGTAAGCAATCACTGCCGCCCATGGACACCCGCAACACCAGAGGAGTCTCAAGTGGTTGCCGGCCTTGCCTATTTCTCTAAGGAGAAGGTTTTCTACGTAATTGTTGCAAAACTTCGCTATTTGGTGCTTTTTGCCGAACTTTAGGCATTGTACCCTTTCTGAAGAAACTTTTATAGGATGATTTTGTTGTCGATCTGACAAATTCAATTTTAATAAGATCAGAGACAAGGATGGAAGTATCGTGAATAGGGAAGAATGCATTTTAAAGAGGTGGAAGGAATATTTTGAAGGATTATTTGAAAGAGATTTATTGCTAGTACCTTCGGTGATGGATGAATCAGTAGAAGTTGAGGACGGAATCAGTATGGATGAAATTGTGAAAGCGATGAACAGTATGAAATCGGGAAAATCTGCAGGATATGATAGGATATCTGCCGAAATGCTGAAGGCTGGACAAGGCGTGGTAGCTAGTCAGCTGTACCGCCTTTTCAACTTGTGTTGGAGTAATGGTCTTGTACCAAAAGATTGGTGCAAAGCCGTAATCGTGCCACTCTACAAGGGAAAAGGGTCACAGCAAGATTGCAAAAATTACCGAGGCATTAGCCTTCTCAGCGTGGTTGGTAAATTATATGCAAAAGTTGATTGAAAGAGTGGTGAAAGGAACAGATGATAAAATATGGGATGTGCAAGCGGGATTTAGGAGTATGGACCAGGTCTTTTCTTTGCGATGCGTAGCTGAAAAATTTTTGGCCAAAAGCCAAAAAGTCTACTGCGCATTCGTGGATTTAGAAAAGGCCTATGATAGAGTAATAAGGAATGAATTGTGGTCAGTACTGTCTATGTATGGGGTGGATGCCGGCCTGATTCGTGCACTGAAATCTCTATGAGGATTCTAGTGCATGTGTCAGGATAAACGGGACCTACACTGAATGGTTCAGCATCGATAAGGGTGTTAGACAGGGATGTGTAGCGTCACCGTGGCTGTTCAACTTATTCATGGACAGTTGTCTGAAAGATTTGAAAGACAGTGAATGTGGTTTAAGAATGAATGAGTTACTTGTCAAATGTCTCCTCTATGCCGATGATCAAGTTATCCTTGCATCGTCGGAGGAGGAGTTACAGGAGATGGTAACAGTTATGGATGGCGCTTTTAGGAATAAGGGAATGAAAGTGAATGTAAGTAAGACGAAAGTTATGATTTTTGAAAAGGAAGAAATTATGTCAGTGTGCAATATTTTGATAGGTGGCGTAAGAGTGGAACAAGTAAAAGAGTTTGTATATCTGGGTTCTTTGTTTACTAGGGATGGTAAGCATGATAGTGACATTGAAAGGAGAGTGAGTGCCGGTAATCAAGTGAATGGGGCGTTGCACACTTTCATGAATAGCCGAAGTGTGTCCGAAAGTGTGTCGGCGGGCTGTAATTGGGGGTGTGTTGGCGCCGACACTAATATATGGTAGTGAAAGTTGGGTATGGCAGAAGAGACATGAAAGTAGAATAAATGCTGTAGAGATGAGAGCATTGAGAAGTATGTGTGGGGTAACTTTGAAAGATAGAGTGAGAAACAGCGTGATAAGGGAGCGGTGTGATGTGAAAGAAGGTATAGTAACAAAGATTGAGAAAGGTATGTTAAGGTGGTTTGGGCATGTACAGAGGATGGATGAACGGAGATTGACGAAACGAGTATACATGATGAGTATGGATGGAAGAGTTGGAAGGGGCCGACCTCGACGAACGTACGACAACCAAGTTGCGGCCGTTCTTAAAAAAGGACAGGTTAAGAGCACCCTAAACCGAAGTTCATGCATGAGGAGGTTAATGAACATAGATGAAGCGAAAGTGGTATGCCAGGATCGTAGCAAGTGGAAATCTATAGTCTCTGCCTACCCCAATGGGAGACAGGCGTGAAAATATGTATGTACAGTCTATCCCAGTTAACTTGTCTTTTTTGGTAAACAAATATGGCGTCCTAGTAACCAGAGACAACTGATAGTGGTTAGATAATGTTGGGAAATCATGAATGAATGACTGAACTAAATACTCTTAGCCAAGACTATTGAAGAAGAATTCTCACCTTGACGAGTACTGATTTGTTTTTTAATTTTAAATATGAAGTGAATGTGTGAAGTGAATATGAAGAAATAAAACGACAACTGCAAAACATTAATTTATTAGTAGTTCCTCTAAAATACACGTGTCAGAATCTTTCGTCAGAAAATTCCGACACATGTATTATGAACCTCTGGTTCGGTGCATCTGATGCAGTATCATTGTACCCGATAGAGTAAACCCACCCCCACCAGGTGCCCGACAAGGCAGTCCACAAGGACTTTCAATTAGCTTGCCCACCTCGACGAGCAGCACTAGGATAGGAATGCCTACGGAGAATCTGCAGGGCGTCCCGGCTTCGCAGAGGATCTGCTTCCCCGTTTTCCATCGGAGTGGAATTGGCCCCTCGTGCGCTAAGGAACTCCCTCAATCGAGGCCCGAGAGCCGCTAAGGCCGGGCGACCCACTCTTTGCCATGCAAGCCGTCGGGTCCTGCAGCAGTATTTCTGCCCTTGAGACTACAACCACCACTCATTTCTACGCCGTTCACCTCGGGAACAACGTCGTCACTGTGGTCCGCAAAAAGTCGACAAATTTCCTAGCTACAACTATTATTGTTCTTAATTCTAATTCTTGTAAATTCCATCTTTAATATTTCATATTCTGATGTCAGCACAGGGTTCATGATTAAAAACGTAGTATGCTAAATAGCAAAAAAATGCTATGGATAATATTGTACACAATATTATTTTTGTGAAGATAAGGACTTTTTGGATTTTTTGCTCATTCACATAAATCAAAATCATTCATTATTTTGTCACATCCCCTAAAATTCGTAGATAATCTAGAGTTTTGAAATTTCAAATTGTCATGATTATTTTATTCTGTGAAAATGTAATTACATAAAATTTCGTTTTTATTAAAAATAATAGACTTTTATAGTGATTTCGAAGCAGTTTTTGGTGTAATTTAAAGTGTATGTGTATAATGTAAGTGTTAATAAAATCGTTTCCTACATCAAGTGCGTGATTAAAGAAAAACTTGTGATTTTCGCATCGGGAAGGGTTTGTTTACCAAAAAAGACAAGTCCAAAAAAACGGACTGTATGTATGTAGTCCAAATAAATTAAACGATACCATTCAAGCTATTAACATTGACCAAGATGATTACTCTTTAGGCAATGAAGAAAGACTTACACAGAAGAAATTGGGGCTTTTTTAGCGAGCTACTCAGCTTTTACTGTGGTTATGCTATAGACGACCGCGTAATTTTCGAACTTAAATCCGACGTTTCATTTTACACCGTTTTACAAGATCGCTAATCATAAACACGCTGTAGGTAAAGAAAAAAACGTTCGTACAATTCTGCGAATATGAAGAACTGCTACGTTGTTCGGCTGTTATACATAGCCGCTGTTACGCAAAACAGCGAACTATACAGCTGTTTCCCTGGTATCACAGGTACAGCACCCAGGTCATCAATATGTCTGCTCAAACCACGGCAGCTAACGTGCAGGACATCATCGAGTCCCGCCTCGAGAAGAGAACCAAAGGGAATTACGTGCCGGCTGGAGGTAAAATTGGCTTTGTTTGGGTAAATATAACGCCTATTACGCCTCCTGACGGCGGACAATCCATCATGAGGAGTTTCCGTACCATGTAGAGAGGATGAGTGAACAGAGATAAACGAAACGAGTATACATAGCGAGGAAGAATGAAAGAGTTTGAAGGGGACGTAGGAACGTACCACAACCAAATTGCGGCCGTTCTCAAAACATGTTAGGTTAAGAGCACCCTAAACCGACAATCATGGATGCGGAGGTTAATGAACGTGGATGAAGTGAAAGTTATGTGCGAGGAATTTAGCAAGTGGAGATCTATAGTCTATCCCAATGGGAGACAGGCGTGAAAATATGTATGCAGTTATGCAGGTATATATAAAATCAGAGAAGTGTTAGTGTGACTTACACAAAGAGGCTTTCGTACAAACGTATCTAGATACTTGAACCAATTTTATTAAACTACTGAAGTTCTATTCTCAACGTTGTCTCTTTATCAAGACTAAATTAATTTTATCAGCATACTTCGCAAGGAAATTGTTTCCACAGCATTTATTGTACTTTCATGTTTCTTCTGTCATACTGAACATTCGCTATCATACATAATCTTATTACTTGATACTCTACAGGCAAGAAAATGATAGCATTCATGGACGATATCAACATGCCAGTTCGCGACTACTACGGCTCTCAGCCACCTCTGGAGCTCGTAAGATTATGGCATGACTACGGGTACTGGTTCGACAGAGCCAAACAGTGGCGCAAGAACGTCAAGGTAATATTATTTAGTACGAGTAATACATATTTACCGACCTACTCGAAGTGATAGACCCTTAGCTGACAATTTGTGGGTGTTTTTGGAATAGGTGGGTAAGTAATTTTCCGATGTCAATGATGATGATAACGAAGATGGTGATGACGTTAAAGAAGACTGTGATGATTTTAATGATAGCGATAACGTTGATGGTACGATAATGGTCATGATAATTTATGAATGATAAGACAAACGATGAAACAACCGGGCAAACGAGCATACGGATCACTTGATAGCAATTAGGGTTTTGAACTCGTTTTTTTTTGTGATAAATGGAAGGATCAATCTATAGGTACTAATATATAAAGCTGAAGAGTTTGTTTGTTTGCTTGAACGCGCTAATCTCAGGAACTACTGGTCCGATTTGAAAAATTCTTTCAGTGTTAGATAGCCTATTTATTGAGGAAGGTTATAGGCTATATATCATATTCATATTCATATTCATTTATTTTTGCACTCATGTTGTTTACAAAGATGGTAAATACTATATGGTATCAAACATGAACCCCGTTAGGGCACAGCAATAGCTTAAAATTAAATTAAATTATACAAGATTAAAATCACTGTCATGACTATGTTGAATTAATCTTATAACTAATTGTACATTTTATAATAATAGTAATTAGTGACTACAATCTGAATGTCTATGTAATATGTACCATGTATTCATGTTATAAAATGTCATATCAATATTATTTTTATTTATTTCTATCGTATTATTTTATTTATTCTATAATAGTATTTATTTATCAGTAAAGAATTCAGTTAGGCTATAATAACATTTTAATATCAAATATTTTTGTAATTCGTTTTTAAATTTATTTTCATACTCAATGGTTTTTATACTTTCTGGAATTTTGTTATATATTTTTACACACATTACCAACGGACCCGAATGAAATAAAGCTAATTTTGAGCTTGGTAATGCTAGTTTATTATGGTACCGTAGGTTTCGTTGTTGCGGGCGTTGATCTTTTGCTAAAGGAAAAAGTAGCGGATGGTTTTTGACAAATTTACAAGTTTCTAATATATAAATGCTAGTTAGGGTGAGCAGTTTATATTTAATGAAGTACGGTTTGCAACTCTCCATGGGATCTGTAATATTTGCAAGTATTCTAACGCATTTTTTCTGTAAGATGAATAATCTTGTTACGTCTACTCCATTACCCCATACCACAATTCCATAGTTCAACCATGAATATGCATAAGCATAATAAGCAGACATAGCTGTTTTTAAGTCAGTGGCTTTTTTAAATTCTTGTAATGCATATATGAACTTTGATAGCTAACATATCATCACGCTACGCGGACGAAGTCGCGGGCAGAAGCTATATATAAGTTTCATAGCAGCTTTTATTTTTATAGCATTAAATTAAAAGATATAACAAAAAATATTGAATCCAGAACCGAAGACGCAAGTGTGTTGCTCGCCTTTAAAAAGGTTTGGGCCTCCGGTATCTTAACTTACTCGGCAATAAAGAAAAATCAATCTATGTTAGGAATGTTTGTAAAATGTTTGCATCTGGGCTTGCACATTGTTCAGTGGTAGTTGTTGTAAAGTGATGTTGTGGTCAGAACATGGTGCTGTGTGGCGCGGCGGGCCCGCCGGGCGGGGCGCGCTCGCCGCTGCCGGCGCGGCTGCTGTCGAGCTTCCACGCCTTCTTCCTGCCGCCGCCCACGCAGCAACAGCTCGTCAAGATCTTCGGCACCATGCTGGGCCAGCACCTGCAGGACTTCGACGAGGAGACCAAGTCTGTTGGTTAGATTCACACTAAAACTACTGAATACTATATTTTGTTTAATCCATACATATTCTCCTTCTCTTGAAGCTCTGAGACTCGGGTTTTCTGGGAAGAAACTAAGCCACAATAGTCAAATCCGAATTGGTGAATTTTGGATGAGATAATATTTATGGGTTAAAACCCACAATTATTTGTTAGACTAGATAATAATATTATCTTCGATAAACAAAAAAATAATGATTTTGTTTTTGAAACAGGCAAAACCGTGTTGATAGCTTCTATAGACATGTTCAACAACATAGTAGCCAAGCTGCTGCCTACACCCAGCAAGATGCACTACCTGTTTAACTTGAGGGACATCTCCAAGATATTCCAGGTACTTACATTATAATCCCCATTTATATTAAAGACAAAGATATTGATCCATACAAGTTCTTACGTACGCTCTTACATACACAATCTCATCACAATTACCTGTAGACCGGTATTTTCCCGTTCGGAAGCCCAAGCTGCAAATTCCATAAGGAAGAAATTGATTCATTCAGCCACCGCCAATCGTGGTCTAAATCTATCCACTCTCAGATAAATAGAGTAAAACCTACTTAGCTGGCCTATTGAGTCCTCTGAAATGCTTATATGGCCACTTTTGAGGTCATAATATGAAACTGCCATTATAAAATAAACTAGCCTCGCAATAGAATCCTATAATCCTCAATACCTCATAATACCCTCACGGATCGGACAGGGTTTTTTTTAGCATATAGTCTAGTAGTCATTTGAAGTAGAGTTTAAATCGACAAAAGTCATAAAATCCAAATTGTAGCAAGTTACATGTTAAAGTTATTTGTTTCCCTTCAGGGTCTGCTGCGAAGCAATAAAGACTATACGAACACAAAGGCTCGGTTCCTGCGACTGTGGATACACGAGTGCTTCAGAGTGTTCTGCGACAGACTCACTGAAGAAAAGTGAGAAAATCATTTCAATTCATTTTATTCTGGTTATAGAGTTTAGTACATTACAAACGAAATAATTGTGCGTGTCTGAAGTTGTCAGACGATGTCCTAAAACAAATACGATGCATTTTACGACCCGGCTTTTCTCCGTGTTTTATATTAAAATGCACCATTGCGCACTCATTTGCGTACAACATCAGATCAGTTATTTCATCAGAACTGTAATAATGTAATACTGTGGCACTTTTTTAGGATAAATGATAAATGTGTTAGTCAAGTCTGTAGTGCTGTCTTATTGAATACGACGCCTGTCGTGGAAAACGTCTCTCAAGGATTCCTTCACAGTTTAAACGAGCGATATGTGAATATAATCATCACTCAGCGAATGTAACGTTGTGTTAAAATTCTAAAGCAATCTGTAAAGAACTTTCGGACGTTTTAGATTCTGAACGAACGTTCAAATTTTATTTAAATAGATTTTATAAGAGAAAATATACAATTTGATTGAGTATAGAGAAATTCGGTAACTCACACACATCTCCTTTTATGGTTCACCAGGGACCGCGACTGGTTCATGAACCACGTGGGCGACATGCTGGGCAAGCACTTCGAGCTGACGTTCCACGCGCTGTGCCCCACCAAGAGTCCACCACTCTTCGGTCACTTCCTCAATCCTTATGAAGTCTACGATGACATGAATGACCCCGAAGCACTGCGCAAGTAAGTATAGCAATCATGGTGAAGAGATCGCAAAGCTACGATTGCAATTCTAGAGGAATTTCCTCCCACGCACACTCAGGTTGTGGAATCAGCTCCCGGCTGAGGTTTTCCCAAAGGAATACAGCATGGGGTTCTTCAAAAAGGGTGTGAAAAGATTTTTACAAGGTCGGCAACGCGCCAGTGTTGTTAGCGTCCATAGGCTACGGTAACCGCTCACCATCAGGCGGGCCGTATGCTTGTTTGCCTCCTTAGTGGTATAAAAA
Organism: Acronicta leporina; assembly: GCA_947256265.1. NCBI lineage: Eukaryota > Metazoa > Arthropoda > Insecta > Lepidoptera > Noctuidae > Acronicta > Acronicta leporina. The sequence continues at coordinate 1,330,519 of OX366518.1, read as the reverse complement.
AGCTAAAACAGATATCTGTGGTCAGTACCTCTTATTCCTACTACAACCGATCTAAATTGATATTGGCAATTTCACAGGAGCCCAAGCCTGCTATTGCGTATTTAAAACTTTTTTGTTAATTATTTACATCATTTCATCGGAAGTTATCAATATAACGGCCTCTGCCTAACCCTTCGGGGAATACAGGCCTGATGGTATGTTCCCTATTAATTCGCATATGTTTTCTGCAAAGGTACATAACGAATCAGATGGATGAGTACAACAGCTGCCCGGGCGTGGTGAAGATGGACCTGGTGCTGTTCAAGGACGCCATCGAGCACATCTGCCGCATCGTGCGCGTCATCTCGCAGCCCCGAGGGAATATGCTGTGCGTCGGCATTGGTTTGTTCCTCATTGTAACTTGTTTTTGTGTAGAGAATCGATCTAAATCGTCCGCCGCCATGGAAGGTATCGAAATGATACCGTTGGACTCGTCACATCGAATGCTCCAACAATCCCGATGTTTGGGAGTCTTATTAGTTTTATTTTGTAATACTATTCCTCCAAAACCTTTATTATTTTTCATATTTTTTTAAGGTCAACTCTAAAATTTGAAATTGTCAATTTTAATCAGACCACTAAAACAGGTACTTTTGAAAAGTCAAAACTAGTTGCACGGTTCCAAAAAGTGGGTCTTATGTAGAAGAGCCTGCAAGAAACTCCATAAATACGCCGTCTAAAAATATAGTGACAATATCAGTTTCAGTTTTTAGTTCCGGCAGTCAGACTTGTAAAGATTTGCCGCTGTCTACTAATGTCTATTTATTTAATTTAATAAAATTTGCAATTCAATTTCCGGGCAATACCGACATTCTAAAGTTGTGTCAGCTATTTCGTTTTCCTTTGCGGGATTTGAGTATGACTAATGATTTTTGATGATAATCCTATGACAACTGTGAACAACAGCTTTAAGTGCTCTCCGAAGCTTGGTGGGATCACCCATCCAACGACTGACTTCGATTATCGGTCTTATCGACAGATCGATTGATTAGCGTTAGGCCCGGCGCCCATTGACGGCACGGCATGGCAAAGTATTTTTAGGCGACGAATAAAAATATAACATAATGGTATGGAAATAAAGTTGAAAGCAAGTTGTTAAGCATACCGCGGTATTATTTTTGTGGTTACGACCGTTAACATTGAAAATTCAACTTTAACCCCATACTATTAAGTTATATTTTTATTGGTCGCCTAAAAATACTTTGCCATTCCGTGCCTACAGTGGGCGTCGGGCCTTACTGAGCTAAGTTCAATTTCATCGTGTAGGTTATAGGTCACGTTTTATTGTGTTCGTGTAATATTGTTTCATAAATAATTTCACCGATATAGGTGGTTCTGGACGAACGTGCTTGACTCGAGTAGCGACCTACATCTGCGAGTACATCTCGTTCACAGTGATCGTTACCAAGACCTATGGCGTCAAGGACTTCAGAGAAGATCTGAAGGTAATTAACATGCTGCATGGTAGTCATTGCCTTGCAAAATTGGACGTTGTTGACATTGTTACCACAATTAAAAATTCTTAATAGACACTTTACGAGTAAAGTAGCATGAGTTACATATTTGTTATACAAGAAACGTAAAAAAATATTTCAAGTAAAAAAATGTCTGGTAGAGACTGCCACATAGCATTATATCCAGCTGGTAGCATTCTAGGTGCTATGCACAACAGTTGTATATACTACTGTTGTGCATAGCACCTATAAATATTTGTTACCTAACTCTAACTTAAAAAGGTAACCCGATAGAAACCGATCGTGCAGCCATCACGCCATAGTATCCTTCACAATCATGAAGTTTGACTCCTCCACTGCCAGCTCCTATACACGGGATGCGGCGTGGACCAGAAGAAGACCACGTTCATATTCTCAGACACGCAGATCGCCGAAGAGACGTTCACGGAGATCATCAACAACTTGCTCAGTAGCGGAGAGGTCACCAACCTGTACAAACCTGATGAGTTTGAAGATGTATGTATGTTTTGTCGTATGCTTTCGATAGGTCCCCGTAATTAACCCTAGGTTAATGTCTGCTACAGGAGGGCAGCAGTTCATGGCAGCGTTCCTCTTGGAGATCTCGGTCTCCTCCTCGTATATTTTTTATGGGGCAACACCAGAGGAGACACAAATGCGTTGCCCGCCTTTTAAAAGGGTTTGGTAGACTCCTCTGGTGTTGCGGGTGTCCATGGGCGGCGGAAATCGCTTACCATCAGGTGATCTGTCTCCTCGTTTGCCCCTTTATCCCATAAAAAAAGTCATAATGGCCCAAATGAGCTTTTAAGGAAGTGAAAAATGAAAATGCTGTCAAATACAATCAAACAGATACTTATTTTTTCTATGGGATTTTTGTAATTCTAAATTGTACAGGACAGCGTTTTCCGGCCTGGTAGTATAACATAAATTACACTTCCCTAGTTCATAGTAGATATATATATTTTCTTTTAAATAACTTACTAGCAATGTGGGGTGCACATTACCAGTATTCTTGTTAACCCCTCGTGCTAAGCTAAATGCTTGTGTTACGAGTAGGTTCACGTTGGTAGTGCAATGGGTGGGTTTTGAACGGGCAACCACATGATCGTAAGTCCGACGCCCTAGCCTTTATGCTACCGCCACTTCTTTTATCTGTACTTCTATATTTGAACAGATAAAAACCGCCTTGGAGAAGCCGATGAAAGCCGCGAACTTGATGCAAACGAATGAAGTAGTGTACTTATTCCTAGTGGAGAGGGTCAAAAGCAATCTGCACATCGTGCTCTGCTTCAGCCCTATCGGTGAAGAATTTAGGTAATATCACCATTATTATATTAATACGTGAAGAGAAAACTTTGTATCGTTTTTTAAGCATATTGTGGGCATGAAGGAGCAGGCCATGACTAAGTGGTCCAGGGCTCCTAGGCACTTGGCATTTGGAGCCAGGCTTTTGAGCATATTTGCAGGTTCCACCACTGGAGTTGGGGTCCCTAGGTTGACTGGGCCTTGTAGGCATGGGCAGAATCCGGCACTGTGAAGGAGTATGAGAGTGTGTAGTTAAAGTCTATAATTATGGAGGAGAACTGCAGAATTTTCTATTTATTTTACCAGAATGATTAAATATTACATTTAATTAATAAAAAATATCATTACACACTACCATGCGTTTGACTCACTGAAACACACCTTTTGTTTATCGTTAACATAATGAATATGGTCTAATATATTATACTCTATTTTTTCCTATTTTGCCTCTGGATGACTAAAACTTCGCACCGTTGAGTGTTAATCTTCTTGCTCAAAGCATATTTGAATAAAAAACATTTGAACTTGACGTTGAACTCGCAGGAACCGCATCCGGCAGTACCCGGCGCTGATCAACGCGACCACGACCAACTGGTTCCTGGAGTGGCCGCGCGAGGCGCTGCTGGAGGTGGCCTACAAGTTCCTGCATGGGGTTGAGCTGCTGGCCTCCATCACTGGACCCAGGGTAACCAGGCTATGAAAAATCAACATTCTCCGAGCCTTTTACAAACTATGTTGGGTCGGCTTCTAGTCTAAACAGATGAGGCTTGCTTTCCATCATATTGCCATCAGACCTCTGCAACCCAATTTCTGGGCAATACCGATATTCGGAGGATAGTTGTCAGGATTATTTGGGCTGACAGTAGTAGTAACTAACAGTTGTCATAAATGTTTGACAGCCGGGACTGACGGCTTTCCATGCTCTACGAGGCACGGAGGGGTCTCAATGAGTTAAGAATGGTCACCCATCCACACACTGACCGCAGGGAAAAATTGTAGCTAGTGTACTCGAATAATAAACTTGTACTTAGAAATTTGTTAGTTTTAAAACTTTTACAGGAAATATGCTCGCGAATCCGTGGCAAGTTTATCAGAATTGCATATGCCTGTCGTCATTTCCCCCAGGTTCGTAGGATGGAGTCCTTGATCGAGAGCCGCGAGGATATCCTGCGAGCTTCCGTAGCATCCATCATGTCGCTCATCCACTCGTCAGTGGGCAAGTACTCCGTCAAGATGTGGCAGGAGATGAGGAGGACCAACTACGTCACGCCAACCAACTACTTGGAGCTTGTGGCTGGATACAAAGAGTAAGAGAGAGTCTTAGTCGACGCGACAGCCCTGAATTTCATATTGCATTGAACTCCTTTTAAATACCATTCAGATATTAAAATGGTAGCTACGACTATGAACAATCAGTATTTCTTAAAATAAGGATTTGTATGAAGATTCGGGTATTTTTTTAATTCGTGAACTTTTATTTGCGTCGACATGATAGGCTTACGCTTGATCGCCAGTTCGCCTAATGTTAAGCGAAACTGTGACCTACGATGGAGTGTGCTTACCTAGAAGAAACCGATTCACTGTGATTCAAAGACACCCAGGATTTTTATATCTATCGGTGAAAACCCATTCGGGAAGCGCATTCCTCATTTCGGCGCTACACATGATAAGGGTTTGAACGAAATAATGTGCCATATTTCTAAGCAAATCAAGTTCAAATAATCAATAATATAAGTGCAATGAAAGTAATATAAATCACATCAGCGATTTCCAATTTCACGTTTTAAATACACCTACCATAGTATGGGTCCATTCATTTATCTTCTCAGTTTCAAACTGACAGATGCTGGTCCCAACAATGAGATTTTTTTCTCAAACCGATCACAAATATTAGCACACTAGAAGTTTGTCCTGTATCGTAGATGCGTTTACTAAAACAAACTACTACCCTCACAATCACTCAGATTCGCGCAAAAGTTAGCTGTAGCGCGATCATACAAGTATTTGTTCCTAGCGGGGATCAAACCCACAAAACGTAGCGATACGTAGCGTAGAGGCCGTTATTACTTGATTACTTCATATACTAGACACTGGTAAATACACAAAAAATGTGGCGCCATATTAGAAAATAAAAAATTGGATGTGTTCCATCAGGATGTTGAAAGCGAAGCGTTTTGAGGTCGCTCTGCAGGCAAACAAACTACGCAACGGACTCGGCAAGGTCGAGGAGACCACGCGCCTCGTGGGGCAGATGTCCGAGGAGCTCGCAGAGGCACAGGTTCGTATTGTAGATACAACGCTTTCAAAGCAAAATCCCAAAAAGATAGTTAATAGGTATGATAGCAACGTACGACATAGAACTAACCGTAAGGTAAGTCATGTCGGTTGAGAGGCAAATTAACTTGCTTTTCCATAGATATTGCTGACGTCACCTTTAAGACGTAAATTCAGAATGTGAAGGCATAATTTCAACATGGCAGGTGGGACTGGCGGTGGCTTAGTGGTCATAGCGTCTGGTGTATATAAGCAAAAGACGCAGGTTCGAATCCTACCTGCGAGTCGAATTTTTCCTTCACTAAAATAACTTTATAATCTTAGCATGAAAAATCACAAAAAGATACTTAACCTTGTGTGTCAACTTGAAAAAAAAACAATTTCTAGGTCCAAGTCGGCTTATACACGGAGCAATGTATCGAATACATGGGAGTGATCAACGTTCAGCAACGTAATGCCGACGAACAGCAGCGCAGCGTCGCGGCCAGGAGCAAGAAGACCATGGAAGAGGAGGTTCAGTGCAAGAAGCTAGCTGATGCAGCCATGAGAGACCTGGCCGCTGCCATGCCAGCGCTGGAAGAGGCTATCAAGGTCAGAGCTGAACTAAACGGTGGAGAAGAATCGATCTTTTCAGATTTTCTAACTAAACTCTCTACAATTGACCTTTTTAGAATGCTAACATACCAAAACGCCTGTATTCCCCGAAGGTTTGTACAGAGGCGTACTAATATACACCTACAGCTCGCCGGTATTTTTAAGTCCCATGTAATAAGGGGCGAGCAACCAGGCGCAAATCCCAAAACTCCGAGCTGTTAGTGAGAATTTCATAGAAAAAACCCAATTACACTGCTCGTCCTGCGAATCGATCCCAGTTTAACCTCTAGCATAGAAGTCGCGCTCAGGACCACTAGGGTAATGAGGCAGTTTTAGAAAAGAGAACTTAAATTAAAAGTAGACTAGTGCTAGTTGCCCAGTTTCACTCGGATCACAGGAATTTGGGAGCAAAAAGGTATATGAAATATGTCTTTCTTCAAGGTCCAATCTATCTCTAAAACATAATTTAAAAATACTATGAGTTTTGCATCTATCTTATCTTGTGTGGGGCCGAGGCAGCAAGGCCTCAGTGCTCTTCGACCCAATGGGATCTTGTGTACTTCCCCTAGATACCTAATCCTCATCCTCTCCCAGCTCTTCCATGAGCTTGCATCCATTATATTGATCATCGTTCGCTCGATCTCGATCAGTAGAATGAGAAATTGTCTCTTATTTGAAGTCAGTTAAAAATAATATGATTGACTTTTTCTCATGTATGTATTTTGTACACAGGCTCTAGATGCTCTGAATAAGAAGGACATTACTGAAGTGAAGTCCTACGCCAAGCCGCCGCAGAAGGTCGAGATGGTGCTGGAGGCTGTCCTCATATTCTTACAAGTAATCATTATAATATTTAAATAAGTATTAGGTATGTAGGTACATTAGCCCATGAAACGATGTTACCTTTTAAGTATAATTTTAGCCAGCGAAATCTCTGGGAAATATACGTATTCTTATCTTTTCCTTTTTCCCCTATAATATACGTCTATTGATCTTATAAAAAAAACACAGAAAACCGGCTACTGAGTGAGAATACTAGAGGCCCAAACTTTTATAAAAGGCCGACAACGCACTTGCGATTCCTCTTGTGTTGTGGGCGTCCATTTGCGGCGGTATTTGCTTACCATCAGGCGATCCATCTGCTAGTTTGCCCCTATTCCAAAAAAAATAAAAGGCTAAGAAAAATACTACCGTTTTTGTGCCAAATAATTAAATGCCTATTGGAATATCTTCAATACCCTTGGGACAAAAAATGAAGGCCAAATTATACCCAGGTCCTCTTGTTATCGCAATATTGTACCAGTGAAGATTGTAACTTAAATTATTTTAAAAGAGTGTCCATGGAGTTTCATGCCGGATTCTTCTCCATAGGTTCAACTTTTTGGAACCGTGCAACTAGAATCATAACCAACGTTTCATAAACGCTTGTAAAAGCTTATTTGAAATATAAAACATTTGATTGATTTGATTTGATTTGTATCTCCATTTCAATTTTTGGGGATGGTACTTTATTAGAAAGAGCCGACATGGGCGGAGGCCAAGCGGCAGCTGGGCGACCAGTACTTCCTGGACCGGCTGCGCGACTTCGACAAGGACAACATCTCGGACAAGACGCTGAAGAAGATCGGCACCTACACCGTGAAGCCGGACTTCGACCCTGAGATCGTGGGCACCGTGTCCGCCGCCGCCAAGTCGCTGTGCCTGTGGGTGCGCGCCATGGAGAAGTACGGCAAGATCTACAAGTGAGTCTCATTTCTAAAACTCTACTAGTACCTTTTAAAAGAGGGTAGGGTATAGTGGAATTGAATAATTCCACTCGAAATTGGAGCTGCCCAACTAGGGAATTAACTCCACCTTGCGCAAATAACATAGCTCCGTGCTATAAGTTTTTTAGCAATTTGTGACTTTTTGAGTACTCCAACGATGGTTGGTCCCATAGAAGTTTTTGATCAGTATTAGAAACAGGATCGATTGGCATCAAAAATGATTTTGTGTAAAATGGCTATTTTTTTGCTAACTGTAATTTTTTTTGAAAATCTATGAATGGGGATCAAAATCCCATAAAAAATTATAGATAGCCATCTTAGACCTTTTTCGTGTAGCTTCAACGGGTAAGGGACTTCCCCTTACTGCCCCGCTGAAAGTTTCCATCCTATATAAGATTTGTTTGCTATAGACAAGATTTTGACATGAGGTCCATACAAGTAAGTCTCACGTGAGAGCCATGCTTCGGCACGAATGGGCCGGCTCGACCGGAGTGATACCACAAAAAACCGGCGTGAAACAACGCTTGTGTTGTGTTTCGTCGCGTGAATGAGGTTACCCGAGGCCCAAACCCTTTTAAAAGGCGGCCATCGCACTTGTGACTCTGGTGTTGCGGGTGTCCATGGGCGGCGGTTATCGCTTACCATCAGGTGATCCGTCTGCTCGTTTGCTCTCCTATCCCATAAAAAAAAGGCAAATCTATTGGCGGATTTGATATTTTGACTGGCCGTAACCGTAACTACAACTACACATTGTCGATCAGAATCGTTAAGCCAAAGAAGGAGCGTCTAGAAGAAGCGCTCGAGTCTCTGCGCATGAAGCAGCAGATTCTGGCAGAGGCCCGCGCAAAGCTGCGCGAGCTCAGCGAGATGATAGCGCGCCTGCAGAAGGAGTACGACGAGAAGGTGGCGCAGAAGGAGGAGCTGGAGCGACGCTCGCGGATGCTGCAGCTTAAGCTCGAAAGAGCAGAGGCACTGATCACGGGATTGTCAGGTACGGTGGTATCTCTTTTTAGGGTTCCGTACCTCAAAAGGAAAAAACGGAACGCATAGGCGTTCCGTTTTTTCCGTTTAGGCAGACAACAAAGTGATCCTATAAAGGATCACTTTGTTGTCTCTCCGTCTGTCAAGGCCCAAGGGAATGAAAACCTACAGGGTACTCCCCGTGAACTCAGAATCTTGAAATTTAGTACGAAGCAACGTCTTATAGCATAGATAGAGGAAAAATTGCGAAAAGCATAAATTTTTTGCTACATCATATAATAAAAATATTTTTAAGTACGGAACCTTCGTTGCGCAAGTCCGAGGGTCCAAGGCCTACCCAAGTATTTCCAGGTTCTTTTTTCAGTATCTCTTTTAGTGAAAATTTTATCTAGTTCTACAATCTAAATTTCATATTGGAATTCATAGGATCATGCAGAAGACATTGTTTGAGGAATGTAATATGGTCAATGCCTATACAAGTCAATCAATGTGTGAGACAATTATAACTTTTGCCATGCTCCGGCACGAATGGGCCGGCTCGATCGGAGTGATAACACGGCCTCAAAGAAAACCGGCGTGAAACAACGGTGAGTGAGTGAGGTTACCGGAGGCCCAAACACTTTTAGGAGGCGGGCAACGCACTTGTGACTCCTCTGGTGTTGCAGGTGTCAATGGGCTGCGATTATCGCTTAACATCAGGTGATCCATCTGCTTGTTTGCTTCCCTATCCCATAGAAAAAAAATATCTACTCTAGGAAATTTAGGCAATAAAATTGTCGTTATGGACTTTTAGGTGAGAAGGAACGTTGGGAGATGACAGTGGAGCGGTTAGACAAGGAGTTTGACAACCTGCCCGGCGACTGTCTGATCGCGACCGGCTTCGTCGCGTACCTCGGCCCCTTCGTCTCCGAGTACAGAGAGTCACTCATGGAGGACTGGTTCTTAGAGGTCAGCTATTTAACCAAACCATACAAGTTCAAGTTCAAATGTTTTTATTTCAAATAAGCTTTTACAAGCATTTATGAAACGTTATGCTTCTAGTTGCACGGTTCCAAAAGGTTGATCCTATGGAGAAGAATCCGGCAAGAAACTCCATGGACACTCTTTTAAAATAATAAAGTTACAATCTTCACGCAACAATTACAATCTTCATACAACTGTCTAATACTTCCTGTATTTCTGCGTAAAGCAGTGAACAGGGTGATTGGGGAACTACGTTCAGCAGTGGATGTTGATAATGAGATTAAAGGCTGAATTGAATACGTCCTGTCTGATAAAAAGCTTTAATAGTGTCAAAGGCGTAGCTCACAAATACAGTTCAGGTTCAAATATTTTTAATTAGGCTTTTACGAAAAGTGATGACGTCGTTGCTTGATTCGAAATAGTTGATCCTATGGAGAAGAATCCGATAAGGAACTCCAGAAAGGCTTGAATTTGGTCTTAAACTTAAGGTAGTACTGGTAGCCAGGTTGATCATATGATCCTATTATATAGAATTTGTAAAATTTTAGAACATTGCTTTTCTCTACTATTGTAAAATTGTAAAAAAGCTGTGTCTAAACATTGAAGATATAAAAAAAACAAGTGGGTATATAAACGTCACCGAAACAAAAATGTGTTTTTAAAATTTCTTGTCTGTTTGTTACTGGTTGTTACTGGTTGGCGCAAAAACTACTAAACGGATTTTAATTTTGTTATCACTGTAAGAATGTATGTGCTCCACCTTAAAAACTGGTATATTTCTTATGTCAAATAATTAAACGGAATCTGAGATACAGCTTGACCTCTCTGATGTATAGAGACCCATACAAAGAAGAGATCGTTACTGTTGGTTTTTGAGCGAGTGAGCGAAGCCGCGGGCAAAACCGAGTTAGAATATAAAAGTCCTGTCGGTTCTTTAATAATGTTGAATTAGTTATTTTTCTGTTATGCTACGTTCTACGCAGGTCTGTAACGAGTCTCTGCCGGTGACTATGGATCTTAGTATGAAGAAGTTCTTGCTAGACGATGCCACGCTTAGAGATTGGAACTACATGGGCCTGCCCGGTAAGACACATTATTGTGTAAGATTACTAGTTTGAACTGCATTCTTTGTCTAGGGGTCCCAAGCACGACTGCTACGCTAGAGATCTACGGTTCGATTCCCAGGTCGAGCAAAGTGTTATTGGTTTTTCTATGAAATGCTCAGTAGCAGCTTGGAGTTTGAGATTTGTGCCCCGTTACATGCCCCCTATTACATGGTACCTAAACATACTGGTGAACTGTGGGTTTAGTTTAATTAGTCCCATGCAACAGCCGAGGACAGGGTGAAATGTCGCACATTGGGGGAGGCCTATGTCCAGCAGTGGACTGTTATAGGCAGATGATGATAATGATGATGAATAGGGGTGAGCTTATTGCGAAACTCCGAGCTGCTAGTAAGTATTTTATAGAAAAATAAATAACACTGGGCCGACCTGGGAATCGAAATCTCTAGCGTAGCAGTGTCGCTTAAGACCTCTTGGTTTATGAGGCAGTAAATATATTTAATAGAAGTCCATATAAATAAGTAAGTTTAATATTGTTGGTCAGATGATAACTTCAGTGCTGAGAACGGCATCATAGTAGTGCGCGCCACTCGCTGGCCGCTGGCTGTCGACCCTCAGGGGCAGGCCCTCATCTGGATCTCACGCCTCGAAGAAAAGAACGGCATACATGTGAGAATTCAACATTTTCGTTAACAGTTTTCAATAGAAATAAAAAAACAACGACTTTTTACGGACTTTATCGCGTTGTATTAGTATTATTTAATCCTCGACGTTTGGGATCCTTTACAGCATCCATGGTCACGGGTAGACTAAGCAGTTGGACGTCTCAATTACTAAAATTACTAAACCTTACATTTTTGTAAATTATTAGCGATCCGGTTCACACAGAATGAACTCACGTGTGTATTGGTCTTGCAGTTTTGGGCTTCTATAATGGGGTTCCAAGCAGCTGGTAAAACCAAGCCATCTTCTCTATTGAAATTATGGGTGTTTTTTAATTTCAATAGCCTCACGAAACAACCTGGATAGGAAGCGGTTTTCTTTTGCGAGGACTTGTGGTTTATCAAATGTTATGTAGTGCTGGGTCTTGTCAAGGTTGTGTTCACGAACTGCTGACTGGAATGGCGGTGCTTTAGTTTTCAATAAACAAGGCAATCGTATTTTTCGATGTCAATAGACGTCGTTGGCGTCGTGAGCACTTTTCTCTTCACGTCTGTACACTTTGTTAACGTTCAAAATGTTCAATAGTGTAGGCATCGTTTAAAGAACTGCCTACCCTAATGGGAGACAGCTGTGAAAATATGTACTGTTAGTAACTAATCCAGATAATTTCTAACAAACTCTAACTATGATCGATATTCACGCCTGTGTACATAGTAAAAGTATTGAGTTAAATAATATTAACCAGGTCGTAGACTTCGGACAACCGAACTACTTGAAGATAATGGAAAATTGCCTGGCTGGTGGCAAACCAATCATCATCCAGAACGTGGGCGAAGTACTAGATCCGTCCATCGCGCCGATTCTGGAGAAAGCCGTCGTCACCATCGGCAACTCCAAGGTCATCAAGTTTAACGACAAGATGGTTTCCTACCACCCTGACTTTCATCTTTACCTCACAACCAAGCTTGGTAAGTTAAGTAATACAATTATGAAACAGATTAACGGTATAGCAAACTTCTATCAAAGTTAAACGATTTTTTAGTAATATGAGGTTTAACTTAATGAAAATAGAATCGTCTTTAGTAAAGTTGTGTTGGACCACAAGGAACATCAACAAGTGTGCTCCATTAGACCATCTTTAATTTGGATATGTTCGATGATTAATAAAATATGGTATTCCCTTGGTATTGTCTGCGTCCATACTGTGGTCATAGATCAGAAAATGATGTGCAATTTTGCTCATATACTGACTTATTAATATAGGTATAATCGCAAAAAAATACTCTTTCATTTGTTCATCAGGATAACTAAATCATGCAAAATATCAATAATCATTAAATATCATTTTTTTTTTTCATTTATATATCGAGTGTCTCATATTTGAATAGTGCCTTCAAGATTTCTCAATAACTAGCTTCCGCCCGCGACTTCGTCCGCGTGGAATAGTTACTTAGTATTAGCGGGATGATAGCCTATAGCCTTCCACAATAAATGGACTATCTAACACCGTAAGATTTTTTCTAATCGGACCAATAGTTCCTGAGATTATCCCGTTCAAGTAAACTTGGCAGGTGGCACTTGACAGGTGGTAAGAAGATGATGATCCCCTAAGAAGATGATGATCCCCTTCAGCGGATTGTAGTATGTTTTGATTGAAGCTCACTTCAAGATATAGCCAATATTGTTAGTTGATAATTGAGTACTGAGTATCCGCGCGGAATTTTAGTAAAATATGTCACGGGAGCAGGAATAATAAAAGAACACTAAATGAGGATATGTTCTTTAGAGCGTTTGTAGGATCCGAGCGGACCCAAGGTCGGTCCGCAAGGATACAAAACAAACGCTCATCATCAAATCATGTTTATAAAAACACCTACGCAAATAATGCATTTGGAATTTTAGAACAAAGTTAGCATAAAAAAGGTTATAGTGAGCCAACCTTAAAAGATAGACATATGCTGTCGCGGACTTTTTTTTAGAACTTTTAAAGAGGAACAATTCTGTCATATATGATTTTTGCGAAACTTTAATCGTTTACGCAGCGCATGCATCGGAAGCTCTCAAAAGGAAAAAACCCCGATTTTGAAACATTATTCATTGATGCTCCGCTCCTATTGGTCTTAGCGTGATGATATATAGCCTATAGCCTTCCTCGATAAATAATCTATCTAACACTGAAAGAATTTTTCAAATCGAACCAGTAGTTCCTGAGATTAGCGCGTTCAAGTAAACAAACAAACAAACAAACAAACAAACAAACTCTTCAGCTTTATATATTAGTATAGATATAGATTTAGTTGCTGCAAATACATTACTTTACAGGATAAAGTAATGTATTTATTATATTCTGACCTATGGCCACAGTTTCCGGTTACCATGAGACAGGTCGTATGCTTCTTTACAATATTATTAGTACCAAAATATATTACCTTACATATCACAGGCACACATATTCTACAAATTCATCCATTCTATTATTATTATTATTCTATTCCATTCCATCCCATTCTCGCAACCAAGCAATGATTACATTAACTCGTGATGTGATGTCCTCAGGAAACCCAGTGTACACTCCGGAGACACTGACGAAAACGACCATGGTGAACTTCGCTGTGAAGGAGCAGGGACTGACGGCGCAGCTGCTGGGCATCGTGGTGCGCAAGGAGCGGCCGCAGCTCGAGCAGATGAAGGACACGCTCGTGCTGTCCATCGCGCACAACAAGAAAGTGCTCGTAAGTATTGGGAGAGCTGTGCTTCGGCATGAATGGGCCGGCTCGACCTGAGTGATACCACGGCCTCACAGAAAATCGGCGTGAAACAACGCTTTCGTTGAGTTTCGCCGAGTGAGTGAGAATACGGGAGACCCAAACCCTTTTAAAAGGCGGGCAACGCACTTGAGCCTCCTCTTGTGTTGCTGGGTGTCCATGGGCGGCGCTAATCGCTTACCATCAGGCGATCCGTCTCCTCATTGCCCCCCTATCCCATAAAAAAACTTTCTTTCGTTCTATGCTAGGAAGGCGAAATGTTTACGTTGTCCTTAAAACAAAGTGGAAATGTTTTATGTCAAAATGACAATTCATTAGAATTTATGAAAAGTCAAAACTTCTAATTTTATTCGTTTATTAAATATTTTGATTTGAATGTTTGTTTGATTTGTAAGATAATTCAATATAAATGATAAACAGAAAAATAATTGCCGTAGGAAACAACATTTCCAACCCCGAAAGACCACCCGAACCTGACGCGATCGTCAGTTAGCAAAGTAGCTTTGAAATTTAATGTTTAGTAATCAGTAGTGGCCAAATCACCTGCACCTTCCATCATCAGGTGGATTTAGAGAACGACCTCCTCCGCATCATGTACGAGTCGCAGGTGCCTCTCCTGGAGAACGAGGAGCTGTTCCTCACGTTGCAGACATCGCAGCGTACTTCGCTCGACGTCAAGGAGGCGCTCATCACTTCGCAGGTCACAGAGAAAGAGATCGACACTGCTAGGGCGGTAAGTTAAATAGTTCAAAGTTAGTGGAATTTTAAGAATTTTAATAAAATTTCTGAATACCTTCCATCATTATTTTTTGTTAATAAAATTTATATTAAATAAAACATAAAATAAAACTATATATATAAAAGAAAGTCGTGTTAGTTACACCATTTATAACTCAAGAACGGCTAGACCGATTTGGCTGAAAATTGGTGGAGAGGTAGCTTAGAATCAGGAGACGGACATAGGATACTTTTTATCCCGTTCTCGTGGGATGTGATGACAGACCGAATTCCACGGGGGCGAAGCCGCGGGCAGAAGCTAGTCTATTATAAATTATAAATGAAATTAAATATATTAAAATTTATTATTTTGTTCGGCCATACAAATGTAATGACAAAATGAATCAGAATCGAAACATAATTTCATAAAATTTTATTATTATCTACATATTCGAATTTGGATACTGTTTATTCAGTTGCTTTGAAGCTATTTAAGCGGCATATAACACAGCTCATATTACGCAGTAAGGAAAATGTATTTATTCTGAGCAGAGTTTGTGGCTTGATGAGAGAAGTAACAATACAATTTTTCACGTGGGAGAGCCATGCTTCGGCACGAATGGGCCGGCTCGACCGGAGTGATACCACGGCCTCACAGAAAACCGGCGTGAAACAACGCTTGCGTTGTGTTTCGCCGAGTGAGTTGAGGTTACCGGAGGCCCAAACCCTTTTAAAGGCGGGCAGCGCACTTGCGACTCCTCTGGTGTTGCGGGTGTCCATGGGCGGCGGTTATCACTTACCATCAGGTGATCCGTTTGCTCGTTTGCCCCCCTATCCCATAAAAAAAAAAACAATACTATTACTTTGTGTAGTTCATTAGATGTTAGATTAGTAACATGCTGCTATTGTAAACTTTTTCTGTATTAGATATAAGAACACCGTCCGTGATACCGCATCAGTTATAATTGAGCAAGTTGTGTTTGCCTGTAATTGGTTATGCAGTAATGCAAATATTGTAATTAGTCATAAGACAACCAAATAATTCACCACTGTAATAACTGTTGGCAGACCATAATAAATAAATAAAAAAAAATTGATTAGGAACGTAAACAAAAATATACATACCATGCATGTATGTCTCTAAGTAACACACACGTACACACACACCCACAGTTTGCTGTTAAGGTCCTAGATACTTGGGTCGAACGAATTACCATTAACTGGGTACAAATCTCAAACCGATAATTTCATAGACAAGCTAATGACACTGCTGGACCTTGAAATTGAACCTAGAATCTCTAGCGCAGAATTAGATTAGGAGCAGATTAGGAGCGTCCGGAAATGTTAATATGAGTGTTGTTAGGGCTACGTGCCGGTGGCGGTGCGCGCGTCGGTGTTGTTCTTCGCGCTGAACGACCTGTCCCGCATCGACCCCATGTACCAGTTCTCGCTGGACGCCTACATCGACCTCTTCACGTACTCCATCGACCGCAGCCCCAAGGCCGCCGAGCTCGACGACCGGATCAACAACCTCAATGAGTTCCACACTTATGCTGTTTATAAGTTAGTATTATTTTATTATCCACTTCGAATATTCCATAGAGATGCTCTGAATCTGGTGCATACTGTATAACGTTGGTATTAGCGCAATATGTGCGTGTGGTGCGCTATACTTGTTTATTGGTCTGACAACCCTTTAAGGTCTAGTTGAAAACTAGTACCAGGCAGCTCATCATTGGCGTTTAGATGAACTGGACCTATTTGGCCCAATCGCGGGACACCATTTTTGTTTTATTTGATATATTAAATCGATTTTTATGTTATTGTGTGCACATTATGTTATTGAGTCCGTGACTGTTCATAAACCCTTTTTATTTTCGTTCCTTCTAAAGCCTGATTTAAACCTTAAGTTTATACAACCGGGTTTTAAGGTGAACTCCAGACCACAAAAACGCTCAAACGAAAACCAACATCGCTTGGGTAACTCGTGTAGAGGCGATTACAATAATAGCTTCGCTATCGAGTTATCCAACTGATATTTTGCCAAAATCTAATTAACTAATTATGCCCAAAATGTTAGATCACACCTTCCATGATATCTATTTAAGAAAACGATATCTTGCTGATGCTCATATTTTGTGAATAAAAGAATGCTCATTTGTACAATTTCTTTATAAGCCATTGAGATGGCAAACAAGCTTACGGCCCGCCTGATAGTAAGCAGTTACCGTAGCCTATGAACGTCTGCAACACCAGAGGTGTCGTTCGCATATATAATTTTTTTCGCTCCTTTTTTTAAGAACCCCATGTTGTAGTGTTTTGGGAAAACACTACACTACAAGATGAGGTTGTGGGGGCTAGGTAGCTCATTCCACAGCCTGATCGTACATGGGATGAAGTACAATTGCGTGAATGTATAAAATCTCATCTTATTTCTTCATATTAAACAGGAATACATGTCGAGCTCTATTTGAACGACACAAGCTACTTCTATCCTTCCATATAGTATCCCGTATACTGTTCCAAATGGGCAAGATGAGTCGCAACGAATACTTGTTCCTTTTGAAAGGCGGAGTGGTTTTGGATAGGTCAGAACAGCCGGACAATCCAACTAGTAAGTCCTTCTTCCCTTACACTAGGTCCCTCTTACTCACCATAGATATGAAATAGTGAAACTGCTTAAAACATTTTCGGGAATGTCATAGGTATGACAACCGATTCCTATGGCTTAACGTGCTCTCTGAGGCACTAAGACTATGGGAAAATAATTCCTTCTCCATAGCTTCACCGTGAAAGACAGTTTAAACATTCTTCTTCTTTTATAAAATGTTGCCCCACAAGCATTTTCCCCTGGATCGTGGGTGCTTTACGGACGTGCTTTGTGGACCCGGAATAAGTACCTACAGGTTATACAAATATTTGCTCAGTGTGGAGATCGATCTGATCGCTCAAGCGCTAGGCCAAACGTTTCGTCGTAACATTGCTAATCAATCAATCGCAATACGCAGTAGTTTTTGTAATTCGCGCATTACTACATCCATATGTGTTGCGAGATTACTGTAAACATGAAAAAAATGCCGAGGAAATAGTAATTTGGTAGCGGTGTTCAGATTGGATGCCGGATGA
Organism: Acronicta leporina; assembly: GCA_947256265.1. Taxonomy (NCBI): domain Eukaryota; kingdom Metazoa; phylum Arthropoda; class Insecta; order Lepidoptera; family Noctuidae; genus Acronicta; species Acronicta leporina. Next base: position 1,312,790 of record OX366518.1, on the reverse strand, counting down.
GTGCTGGGATAACATCACTGAGATGGACAAGCTGCCCGGCTTCCACGGCGTCGTGGACGTGTTCGAGCCTCTCAGCAAGGAGTGGAAGGAGTGGTACCTGCACCCCGAGCCAGAGACTCAGCCGCTCATCGGTGAGTGTAGCGCTTAATGCTCACTTAAAATTTGACAATATGGAATTATTTTCATCATCATCATTATCACATCCGCCAATAGAAGTCCACTGCTGAAAAAAGCCTCCCTCAAAGACTTTCACAATGATCGGTTGTATGCGACCTGCATCCAACGAGTCCCAGCGACCTTCGTCCATCTCGTTGGAAGTCATCCCACACTGCGTTTTCCGATGCGTGATCTTCAGTCGTCAACCTTTTGCTGTGGGATTATCTTACTGTACTATAATAAAATTGTAAAAAAGCTGTGTCTGTACATTGAGGATATTAAAAAAAAGTAAGTGGGTTAGGGTATATAAACGTCTCCGAACCCAAAAATGAGATTTTTTAAATTCTTGTCTGTTTGTTACGGGTTGGCGAAAAATTACAAAATTTAAAAAAAAATAGAAAATATATGCTCCAACTTAAAAACTGCTACTTATAATTCTTATCTCAAATAATTAAACGGATCCTTAGATGCCGCTTGTCCTCTCTGATGTATAGAGACCCATACAAATAAGAGATCATCACTGTAGGTTTTTGATTAAATTATTTTTGGGATCCATTTTTAATCCTTAAATAGGTTCAGGTGAGCGAAGCTGCGGGTAAAAGCTAGTTTATTAATATTAGCCTTCGTCTTCTCTGTGCCAACCAATTATCGGACAATTTTAGCGTGAATTACTAGTAGTATAGTAATATATATTCCATCGTTGGTGGCAGGTGAATGGAACGACATCTGCAGCGATTTCCAGAAGATCTTGTTTATCCGATCACTGCGCGTGGATCGTGTATCGGCGTGTATCACCACGTTCATCGTCAATGTGCTGGGCCCGCGCTACGTCGAGCCGCCCGTGCTCGACATCAAGGTGCCAGCTTTGCGAATTACTCAAACTCACTATACATTATGAGGATTTTTTTGGTATAGGGGGCAACCGAGCAGACGGCTCGTTCGTCGATTGATGGTAAGCGATTACCGCCGCCCATGGACACCTGCAACACCAGAGGAGACGCAAGTGCGTTGCCCATCTTTTAAAAGCAGCGGTAGCCTAATGGCTAGGTCGTCGGAGAGTCCGATCATGTGGTTGCCGCTTCGAATCCCACCCATTACACTACCTTTTTTTTATGGGATAGGGGAGCAAACCAGCAGACGGATCACCTGATGGTAAGCGATAACCGCCGCCCATGGACACCAGTAACACCACGGAGTCACAAGTGCGTTGCCCGCCTTTTAAAAGGGTTTGGGCCTCCGGTAACCTCATTCACTCGGCGAAACACAACGCAAGCGTTGCTTCATGCCAGTTTTCTGTGAGGCCGTGGTATCACTCCGGTCGAGCCGGCCCATTCGTGCCGAAGCATGGTTCCCTCACGTTCATCGTCAACGTGCTGGGTCTACGTCTTCCAGCACTGTTGTGAATAACAGGCAATCCCTTACCAACTGCCGCAATGTACTGTACATGCAGGCTGCGTGGGAGGAGTCGACGTGGAAGACGTCGCTGCTGTTCGTGCTGTCGCCGGGCGTGGACCCCACGGCGGCGCTGATCCAGCTGGCGCAGGACGTCAAGATGTTCGACCGCTTCGCCTCGCTCAGCCTCGGCCAGGGCCAGGCGCCCACTGCCACCAGGTATGCCACCACCTCGTAGCTATACAAATAAACACCTCAACTCATACGTGTTTGGTTTTGTTCCCCTGTTTGGCCATAATTCCCAAGGTGCTACTACCAAAAAATTTATAGAAAGGAAAACCTAAAGACCACGATCAGGCAGTTACATTAAAATTAATTTTCTATTATATAAATTGTAATAGCCGTGATATAAGCATTGGAATTCGAATCCAAGGAAATGAAGGAAAAAAATCATGAGGAAACCTATACAGGTTTCGTCAACAACCCACCTAGGTTGTAGACAACCTAGGTGGGTTGTAACTTTGCTTTTGTAACTAACTCTAAGTGTTGTTTGTCTGTGAATCGAAGATGTAAAACTCCACAGGATGCTATCTCACGGTATGAAGGAAGGTGGTTGGGTGTTCCTCGCCAATTGTCACTTAGCCTGCGAGTGGCTCGGCTCCTTACGGGGCCTGGACAATCCCAAGATACATCCGCGCTTCCGCCTCTGGCTGTCCTCCATGCCCGATGACAAGTTCCCCCTCGGAATGCTGCAGAGAAGCATCAAAATGACTACGGAACCCCCACAGGTAAAGTGAAATTGTTATTCCACCCCCATGACTTTGATGATACAGTGGATGACACTTACCAAGTCAATGTATTAATGTTTTTTTTTATATAACGTGGAAGAGCGATGCTTCGGCACGATTGGGTCGCTCGACCAGAGTGATACCACGGCCTCACAGAAAACCGGCGTGAAACAACACTTGCGTTGTGTTTCGCCGAGTGAGTGAGGTTACTGGAGGCCCAAACCCTTTTAAAAGGCGGGCAACGCACTTAAGACTCGTCTGGTATTACGGGTGTCCATAGGCTAGGTAGTAATCGCTTACCATCAAGCGACGAAAATCAAATAATTGAAAACTTACGTGTGTAATACGCATCGTGAACAGGGCTCGAATCGCTGGGCTACTCAAGCTGTTTGGCGTATTTTGAAACGTCTATGAAGCTATGTGTCCGTGGACAGTAGGCCTTAGGTAGGGTTGCGAACTCTAAAATTTCGAAACATGGACAAGACGCGTGAAAACTCCGAATTTTAGAGTGCAGAACCCGGACATGTCAACCGGTTTTTTTAAACATACGGCGACTTAAAATTTATAAACCTGGACTACAAATGAAGCCCCCCGCCCATCCGGACGCTTCCCGGATGCCCTCTAAACTGTGATAAATCCGGGGAAACCCGCAGGGTGACTAGCTAAGATGGCGACCGGTAACAATTACGAAATCGCGTCTGTCATACTCAAATTTGTACCACACCGACTATGCTTCCGCTGGTGAGAAACTGAGGCACTAAAGACGCAATCCAGAAACGGCAACCTCGTAACAAAAGCTCCAACATTAGTATTATGTAAGCAAAATGACGGCCACGTGACGGTAACCGAAGAGGAATAAGAACTGTCAAAGATAAATTAGACATTATTTGGCTTTAAAAGCAAGCAAAAAGTTATACAATATTATTCTAAAACGATTACTACATAAAAATGTAGTGCTCAAAGATACAGAATGTTGATTTGTTGATATTGTTTTGAAAAAGTTTAGTTATGATATCAATCTGCATAGAAACTAGCGCCGGTGGTAATCGACGGTACTAACAGATCTAAGTTATGGTATAGAAAGTATCGATACTCTGAGTATGAAAACTTTTTGCGTACCCTTAACTGAATATTTGGAACTTGAGTGGTTTCTGCCGTCGGTTGCCAATGGCGCTAGTTTGTATGAAGATTTCATTGACAGCGACTATTTAAGAATTGAACCGAGACGAGCCGACTTCGCTTACGAAATACCAAATCAGCGACTGGATCGCGCGACGATTTAGGGACCGGTAACTGGTTACTCTTTTTACGTAATTACCCTGCCGGATGGATGGCAACACTAAGCGGTTGAACATTGAAAGTTGCTTGTCTTTTTTATTTTATTTTTTTATTATATTTATTTGGAACAATAAACAGCCACAATATTAAAAATAACATATAACATAAGACATAAATATTTGACGTTATAACAATACTGCAGCCCACGACATTGTTCACATATTAAGCATCGGTGCTTTGCGTACATAAACCGCTCTTTTTATTTCTATATGTTAGTAATTACTTAAGAATACTTGGTTACATAGTGAAACTGTTTAAGTACCTACTTAATTTTTAGATTTACTACATTAAAATACAGACAACAAAATAAAACAATCCAAGAAAGGAACAATAATATGATGGGTTACAGCAGGTTTATGGAATCTATACTAATATATAAAGCTGAAGAGTTTATTTGTTTGCTTGAACGCGCTAATCTCAGGAACTACTGGTCCGATTAGAAAATTTTTTTCAGCCCATTTATTGAGGAAGGCTATAGGCTATATATCATCACGCTACGCGGACGAAGTTCGGGGGCAGAATCTAGTTAATTATAAGATGCTTAAATGTACCTAAAAGACATATAATAATATGTAAACGTTCACAAACAGGGGTTGAAGGGCAACCTGGTGCGTTTGTTCGCGAACATCAACGAGGACAAGTTCGACGAGGCGACGGCGCAGTACCGGCGGCTGCTGTTCTGCGTGTCGTTCTTCCACTGCACGCTCATCGCGCGCAAACGCTTCCGACAGCTCGGCTACAACGCCGTCTACAGCTTCAACGATGCAGACTTTGATGTCAGTCTTTTATTGCTTATCTGTTTGGTTATGTGTTCAATGTTAAGGCCAGCAGCCCAAGCCCAAGGTTAGTAGATGATGCGAAAGTGGTGTGCCAGGATCGTAGGAAGTGGAAATCTACAGTCGCTGCCTACCCCAATGGCAGACTGATGTCAAAATATGAGATTTGTAGCAGAAAAAACTCGATACGTTTACGATACGAATTCGATAGTTCTTCGTGCTTAGGCTACAGGACGATACCTAACCTAACCCCTATCCCTTCCCCCGAAACAGCTAGACTAAAATTATTATTATTATTGCTTTGGGCGCGTTTATATGACACGGAATGTCACTGTGTTACGGCCACGCGGCGACAGTACGGCGACCGCGCGGTCGCCGTGCGGGCGCGTTTGTACGACCGCGCAGTCGCCGCGCGGCGGCCGCAAGAAATTTGTCGCGTCGTCTAACCGCAGCCAAAGCTAGAACCCGATTACGTGAATGGCGTACTAAGAATGTTAAATTTTAATTGGGTATATCAGCCATATGATTTCATATAAGTAATAGTTTCCCTTAGGCTCAATTTACACCACCCCGGAATGGAATCGAAGCGTTACAAACTTACCGATAGTATCTCGAGTACCGTGTTATCTGTCGAAATCCCGCGCATTCCGCGTTAGAGAATTCCGGGAATCCAAGAACGTTCCGCAATGGGGATAAAGTTCTAAATGCTGTGTATAAATTGAGCCCTATAACCCTAACATAAAATGGTAGTCGTATCCGAAACCAGCATTGAGTTCATTCATCATCATCATGATCAGGTGTCAGACAACCTTCTGGCGAACTACCTGGAGGAGTATGAGGAGGTGCCGTGGGACGCGCTGCGGTACTTGTTCGCAATTATCAATTACGGCGGGCACATCACCGACGACTGGGACAAGCGGGTCCTCATCGCTTACATCAACCAGTTCTTCAACGAGGAAGCTTTGGAGACCCCCTTCTACAGGTCTGTTTTTTATACTGATTTCTGACACTTACGCGAATATTTTTCGTGAGGCTATGGAAATTAAAAAACACCCATATTATTTATAATTTATTATAAAATAATATTATATAATATATTTATAATATTAAATATTATTATTTAATATTTAATAAATAATAAATAATATTTAATAAATAATAAATAATAAATAATAAATAATAAATAATAAATAATAAATAATAAATAATAAATAATAAATAATAAATAATAAATAATAAATAATAAATAATAAATAATAAATAATAAATAATAAATAATAAATAATAAATAATAAATAATAAATAATAAATAATAAATAATAAATAATAAATAATAAATAATAAATAATAAATAATAAATAATAAATAATAAATAATAAATAATAAATAATAAATAATAAATAATAAATAATAAATAATAAATAATAAATAATAAATAATAAATAATAAATAATAAATAATAAATAATAAATAATAAATAATAAATAATAAATAATAAATAATAAATAATAAATAATAAATAATAAATAATAAATAATAAATAATAAATAATAAATAATAAATAATAAATAATAAATAATAAATAATAAATAATGATGATTAATGACTAATGATGATTAATGATTAATGATGATTAATGATTAATGATGATTAATGATGATTAATGATGATTAATGACTAATGATGATTAATGATTAATGATGATTAATGATGATTAATGATTAATGATGATTAATGATGATTAATGATTAATGATGATTAATGATGATTAATGATTAATGATGATTAATGATTAATGATAATGGCACAAGTCAGACATAATACTTCTTTATAAAAAAGGAGATCCAATGGACATTGCCAACTACCGCCCGATAAGCCTGCTCTCCAGTGTGTACAAACTGTTTACTTCTGTCATACACGACAAAATCAGCCCTCAAATTGACAGTATGCAGCCGGTAGAACAAGCAGGTTTTCGTTCCGGATTTTCGACAATGGACCACATCCACACACTAGAACAAATCGTAGAAAAATACACAGAATTTAACAAAAACCTTTATGTAGGTTTCATCGATTACACAAAATTCATTTGACTGTCTTAAACATGACTCTATCTGGCAAGCTTTACATAACTGCAACATAAATCCAATATTCATAAGAACCCTTAAAAATATATATCTGAATAGTGTGAGCAGAGTTAAACTAGAAACTCGGGGTGATGAGATTTAAATAGCTAGAGGGGTCAGGCAAGGAGATCCATTGTCTCTAAAACTGTTTATAGCAGTCCTACAGTGCATATTCAACAAAATGAACTGGACATCCAAGGGCATCCAAATCAACAACACACGTCTCAGTCATTTAAGATTTGCAGATGACATTGCAGTCTTTGCCGAAACTCACAATACGCTAGAAAATATGATACAGCAACTCAACACAGAGAGCAAACAGGTTGGCCTGCAAATGAATCTAAGCAAAACAAAAATAATGACCAACGGCAAAAAAGGAACAATCAAGCTAGAAGGCGTTGAATTAGAGTATGTAGAGCAGTACATATATCTAGGAAAACAAGTATCCTTTTGTAAAACAAATAACGAGGACGAGATCAACAGAAGAATCGCCAGGAGCTGGAACAAATACTGGGCGCATAAGGAAATACTAAAAGGCAACTACGACCTAGATATGAAAAAGACCGTTATGGACACTTGCATTCTGCCTTGCTTGACTTACGGCTCCCAGACCTGGGTCTTCACAAACAACATAAAATCCAAAATAACGACTTGTCAGCGGGCAATGGAAAGAAGTATCCTAGGAATAAGAAAAATTAATAAAGTAAGATCCCAAGAAATAAGGAAAAAGACAAAACTTACTGATGCGCTACATCATGCATTAAAACTAAAATGGAACTGGGCCGGCCATGTAGCAAGATATATCGACCAGCGATGGACTCTTAAAACCACTATATGGATCGGTCCACACGGAAGAAGGAACGTGGGAAGACCACAGAAACGATGGGTGGACGACATAATAACGGTGGCTGGAAAAAAATGGATGAAGACAGCGCAGGATAGAAACAAATGGAAGAAATTGGAGGAGGCCTATACCCTATCAAGGGTTTCCTATGAAGTAGTAAATTAATAAATATGTATAAGTTGCAAAATTACGAACACAACATTTATCAACTAACACTAGATTATAATCTAAAAATATATAAATTTGTAAATATGGTTTATAGGAAATAAAAAGGCTTTATTATTATTATTTATTTATTAATGATTAATGATGATTAATGATTAATGATGATTAATGATTAATGATGATTAATGATTAATGATGATTAATGATTAATGATGATTAATGATTAATGATTAATAATGATTGATGATAAATGCTAAATGATTAATGATTAATGATTAATAATGATTGATGATAAATGCTAAATGATTAATGATAAATGCTAAATGATAAATAATGATTAATGATAAATGCTAAATGATAAATAATGATTAATGATAAATGATGATAGGTATCGATATCTGCCTTTCTAACCGAACAGGGTTTTTTAAACTTTGGTATCATCACTTTATGAACATTCGCCGTAATTAGGTTCCTATTGGCGTAGTGTTGGTGTAGGCAGCGTTTGGGTGCGCATTGCAGGTTGTCGTCGATCCCTGCGTACCACATCCCGCGCGACGGCAGCCTGGAGTCGTACCGCGACTTCCTGGACCTGCTGCCCGCCGCCGAGCGCGCCGAGTCCGTGGGGCAGCACGCCTCCGCCGACGTCGCCACGCTCGCGCAGGTCGGACCAACCTTCTCCATCACCATCACCATCAATCACTACACAAACTACTGCCCATATAAAGGATCTTTCAACAAGGGGTTGATGTTTAAATTAAATAAAACAGGCTGTATGTGAGATATTAAAGAAATTATTTTTTTATTTGTAAGGCCCATTTATGCAATTACTTATGAAATATGACATCGATTAAATGTCCACCGCGGCTTCGAACGGTGGCATGGATCTGCGAGATCCAATTTTCAATTACTCTACTGCGATCCGGCTAAATCTGAGCGATGGCTTGCATTATGTTGACTTTTGGGGCATCGGTTGATTGCGAATTATTGGTATAGACCTGCGACTTGAGAAAACCCCACGTTAACAAGAAAAAGTCTAGCGGGGTCAAATCGCACGATCTTGGTGGCCAATTCACGTCACCTCTGCGAGAGATAACCCTACTTTCGAACCGTTCATGTTCGTTTACACTAACGAACACTGATTTTGATAATAAAGTTTTATAAAATAAAATATAATATTCCTTATTTTAAAGAATATTTAATATTTTATATTATTTATTTTATTATTTATTTATCATTTGGACGTGCTGCTCATTCGTGTAACTTGCCATGGTGATTTGGCATCAGTAACTTTTGCGAGCAAAATGTACTAAAAACGACTACTGCGCATCTACCATTTTGGTTCAAGTTATTTTGCGCCAACTGTACTTGATTTGACTTATGCGCAACAAGGTCAGGTCAACAGCGCGCGTCTCAAAATGACTTTAGGGTTTATCTTATCCTATCTTGTGTAGGGCCGAGGCAAGGCCTCAGTGCACTGCGACCCAATGGAATCTTTTGTGATTCCCCTAGATAACCTATTCCTCATCCCCTCCCAGTTCTACAAACAGCTCTTCCATGAGCTTTATAATGAGTCTGTAGTCCTCTGGTCTTGGATAACCCTGACCCAAAAGGCACATTCGCTATCTAGCTATTGCATCGCATGTACACAGAAGGTTATCCATGCTCTCAATTTCCCTTTTGCAGGCCCTGTAGGCTGATGTCTCCGTCAGACCCATCTTTTGTAGGAGAGCGTTAGTCCCGAAGTGTCCAGTCAGCGCCCCCATCAAAAGACGGGCCTGCCGCTTGCTTGAGTTCCAAATGGCATTTTGCCATTTCGATCAGGAACCTATGAATTTCTTGGAGTGAGCAAGTCCTGTGAGCCTCGCCCTTGCGTACTCCCGAAATGCCGTTTTGACTGTGCTTGGGGCTAGTCCTACAAATGGTTCCGGTCCAATTAGTGAGGTTCCAGAACCTTCCCTATAGCCAGCTCGTCAGCATGCTCGTTGCCCACGTTGCATGAATATTGTCTTTTATTTATAAAATCACCCTCGATACAAGAAGAACTTTTTAGAAAACGATACAGATACTATGAAAATATACAAGTGGTATTGTTACAGGATGCGTTGATCATGTGCTCGACGCTATTTTCGCTCGCGAGCACCGGCGGAGGTGGCGCCGGCGGCGGCGAAGACCAGAAGGTACCGCTATGCCTCTGCTATTCCATATTATCAGCCTGCATTACCATACCATTACTACACTAGAAGCCTAAGGCAAACGTACCATCACGCCTTTATTCGCCGAAGGATTAGGCAGAGGCGTAGGTACTAATGTACACCCACAGTTCGCCGGTATGTTTAGGTCCCATGTAATAGGGGGCGAGCCTATTGCCATTAACCGGGCACAAATTCCTAACTCCGAGCTGCTATTGGGAATTTCATAGAAAAAACAATAACACTGCTCGACCTGGGAATCGAACCCAGGACCTCTAACGTAGCAGTCCCGCTCAGGACCACTTGGCTAATGAGGCAGTTACTAACTAAGGCAAAGATTACATTACATTACTCATTTACAAAGATTCACACGGTTTTTCGGTATCTTTAGGGGTTTTTCCATGTAACTGAGAGTGACTCTGTTGTCATTAGGGCACAAATTAAAATTCCGAGCTGCTGCTGAGAACGTACTTGATTTGTTTTGTAAAGACTAGGGATTTGGTACTTGAGTTGATTTATCCTTGACATTGTGAAAGAAGACTCGGTCAAAGTGGACCGGACCACTTGGCTAAATCTCTACTATTATAAAATTGTAAAAAAGCTGTTTCTGAGATCTGATGGCAGTCGCCTCTTGTAAAATACTGATATTCAACCGCATCTGTAGGCCAAGCACGAACACTTTCGAAAACGTATTCGTATCGAAATCGAGAATAATTTGTATGGGAAGGAGGTTATTGAACGTAGATGAAGCGAAGTGGGTGCTTTTACAAACACAAATTCTCACATACACAAACACCCAGACCCGGAACAACTACCCGTAGATCATACAAATATTTGCTCCGTATGGGGATCGAACCCACAACACGTGTCGCAGAAGCCGATCGCTCAGCCGCTACGCCAAACGTGTCGTCAATTCACCAGGACCATGATAGGCGGTGCTTACTCTGTTCGTAGGTGGATGAGTTAGCTCAAGAGATGCTGTCTAAACTGCCAAGCAAGATAGACATGGAGACTACAGAGCGTATGATGGGCCCCGAAATCGTGATGCCCATGTGCGTGTCGCTGCTGCAGGAGATCGGCTACTTCAACGTACTCATCAACAACATCACAGCAGGACTCAAGGTAAGTCGATGCACGTCGACAAACATACACATATTGTTTTAACGATACTAGCTGAAATTCCGAGTCAGCTAGTGCTGTGTCTTGGAGAAATATATTTTCGAAGTTAACAAATAATTATAGAATATTACTAGAGGCTCAGCAGATAGTATTCTGCCATACAAAAATAAATAAAAATATTCACTAAACCTGATATTTTTTATAAATCATAATCTAGAAGCACCTATCCAATCCAAGAAAATTCTTAGAAACAAATACTTAACTCCCTTTTTGTAGACTGTTTGTTTCTAGCTAAATGATAAATGATATTTCTTTCTGTAAATAGATCTTTTAAAGACACTTTTACTGACGACCTCTGAGAAGAAACGCCGAAACAAATTCAGAGAATCATGGTCTCAAAGTCCAGACACAGTAGTAGTATTATAATAGATGTGTGTTACGATGAAGGGCAATATCGGAACAGGCCTTTTGAAGAAAGAGCCATAGCAGCCTTGCTAACCTTACATGTTTCATTAGAACCTCATTGCTACAGTCTACGATGTACCACTTACTGGTAATTAATTATAAGAAATAGTTGTAAATATACATGATGACGAGTGCTTTGTGATGCAGGAGCTTCGTCGTGCGATTGAAGGTCTGGTGGTGATGTCTGAGATGCTGGAGATCATGTACACTTGTATCTTTGAAGGGAAGACACCGAGTTTTTGGCTTAGAGGTAAAGTCATTTATATACAATTAGAACCCTATACCTGGGTGCCGAGTCTACTATTTAGTTGTGTCAGAATTGTGATTCAGTGACTTCAAAATTGTTGATTTTTGACAGTTTTGTCTACGAAATCTGTCATTTAGTGCCAATGGACGGTCATTCTGAGGCGATTGAAATAGCAGACTTGGGCCCCTGTAGCCCAAGCACGACCAACTTGTGAAAACGTATTCGTATCGAAATCGAGAATAATTTGTATGAGATTTGTAGCAGAAAAAAACTCGATGCGTTTACGGTACGAATTTAATAGTTCTTCTTCTTCTCAGTCGGTCCCTCACTGCTGAGGATCGTGACTCTGTTTCAGTCTGCAGATTATAGTTCTTAAGAAAGTAGATTGATAGTTCTTAAGCTACTGTATATGTTACAGTCAAACAAAACTCATAACCAGTCAAAACCACTTTTGACTGCGAAATATTCTACATTTCGGTTCTGGTATCATCATCATCTCATCGTTTGATCACAGCTCTGACTTAACCTAACCAATAATAAACATATTTCATGTTATCATCAAAACCACTTTTGACTGATCTTCGCAGTCAAAAGTGTTTTTAACTAAGGACGTTGTTCAAGTTCAAATGTTTTTATTTCAAATAATGTTGGTCAAAAGTACCTACTTTTATCTGCAACAGCCAAAAGTGGTTTTGACTGGTTATGAGTTTTGACTGTAACATAAACATACATTACTATTATTACTTATATATTTTTTCTTTTCGAATTTCTACCCTCCCATACGACCACCCAAAGGGGGCAGATGAACATATCTGGGACGTTTTGGGGGGCACCTGACCCATTAATATCTGACACGCTTGAGTATGTCCATGTAACTGGGTGAATGCTTGAACATTTTTTTTAAATTATTGATAGGCTTACGCTTGGTCGCTAGTTCGCCTGATGTTAACGAATTATTTCATTCAATTTAATTTATATAAACATGTTTTAACAAATAATTTTCCTGTCATCTCTCTTAAAACAATAGTAGTTTCAGATTGTCTTTTTTTCTTGTCTTAATGCTTAACAGCAGTGATTACCATAATTGTGGGCTTAAGCATCTGCACCCCATAGATACTGGGCGTAACACATAACTTTGGGATGAAATTAATGACATTCTATTTCTTAATTATTCTTACTGTAAACTAAAAAGCTAAGGCTATTACTGGGGATTGACTTAAAAAAAACCAGGACCCTCTTGGGAAGACTTGGAAACTCCTAGCCTGATTTATTAGGTGTTTAACATGTCATGTCTTACTTCTTGTACTACGGGCGGATAATCTTAACACCGTGATCACGATGTGACGTAAAATATATACTGCCATCTAGTTGCCAAAAATATATACTTATATAAATATATATTTACGTGGGAGAGCCATGCTTCGGCACGAATGGGCCGGCTCGACCACGAGTGATACCATGGCCTCACAGAAAACCGACGTGAAACAACGCTTGCGTTGTGTTTCGCCGAGTGAAGGAGGTTACCGGAGGCCCAAACCCTTTTAAAAGGCGGGCAACGCACTTGCGACTCCTCTGGTGTTGCGGGTGTTCATGGGCGGCGGTTATCGCTTACCATCAGGTGATCCGTTTGCTCGTTTGCCCCCCTATCTCATAAAAAAAAATATATAAAAGTCATCGGTGACAAATATGCAACTATTATTTACCAATCGATGGCCTTAATTAACTACTCCTTTACAAACAAAAAAACTACACACAGAAGAATATAGAACCTCCTCCTTTTATACCGTGGGAGAGCCATGCTTCGGCATGAATGGGCCAATTTGACCGGAGTGATATCACGGCCTCGCAGAAAACCGGCGCGACGTTGTGTTTCGCCGGGTGATTGAGGAATCCGGAGGCCCACTCTTTTAAAAGGCGGGCAACGTACTGGCGACTCCTCTGGTATTGCGGGTGTCCATGGGCGGCTTTATCGCTTACCATCAGGCGATCTACCTGCTCGTTTGTAGCCCTATCCCATAAAAAGGTAGGTTAAAAGGTCCTGACGATTGAGTAAATCCTTATTTAGCATCATAGGCTCTTCGGCTATTATTAGTGACTCGTGCATTGCTTAGCTAGCGTACATTTTCCCATCCAAGTACCCGTCTTTTCAATAATAAATCTAACGTACAAACTTTGTGCTGACATTATCGAATACAACAAAAAAATCCAATTAGTCGGGCCGTTCTTTCATCTTACGCCTGTATCCCTTTGTAAGCAGATACTATAGATTTCCACTTGCTACGATCCTGGCACACTATTTTCGCTTCATCTACGTTCATTTTGTCCTCCTCATGCATGATCGTCGGTTTAGGGTGCTCTTAACCTGACCTTTTTTGAGAATGGGCGCAATTTGGTTGTGGTACGTACGTCGAGGTCGGCCGCTTCCAACTTCCATCCGTACTCGCCATTTAATCTCGTTTCATCAAGCTCCGTTCACCCATCCTCTCTACATGCCGAAACCACCGCAACACATATTTCTCAATCTTTGTTACTACATTTTCTTTCACACCACACCGCTGCCTTATCACATTATTTCTCAATCTTTCAAGGTTACCCCACACATAGTTCTCAACGATCTCATCTCTACAGCATTTATTCTACTTTCATGTTTCTTCTGCCATACCCAACTTTCACTACCATACATTAGTGTCGGCGCCAATGCTCCCCTAATTACAGTCCACCGCGCCTTTTCTCGGCTATTCATTTTCTAGTTTTTTTTTTATCTAAACGTGTTCTAATGAAGAACTCTTGAAACCTCGGTTTCTGTCAACTATTTGTCCGTGCTAATACGTAGGTCAATATGTTGTAAAAATGGTCAGTCAATAACTTCAGAATTGTTGATTTTTTGGTTTAAAATGTGTCAGTTGTTATGTCATATAGAGCCATTTGACGACCCCTCTGAAAAATTCCCAGGTCGTCCGTCGATGAAGCCGCTGGGCGCGTGGTGCCGCGAGCTATTCCTACGCGGCGCGCACCTGCAGGGCTGGGCCAACGCGCCGCGCGCGCCGCCCACGCTGTGCTGGCTGCCCGCCTTCGTGGCGCCCACGGGCTTCCTCACCGCCGTCATGCAGGTAACACTAGCCACACCCGCAGGGCTGGGCCAACGCGCCGCGCGCGCCGCCCACGCTGTGCTGGCTGCCCGCCTTCGTGGCGCCCACGGGCTTCCTCACCGCCGTCATGCAGGTAACACTAGCCACACCCGCAGGGCTGGGCCAACGCGCCGCGCGCGCCGCCCACGCTGTGCTGGCTGCCCGCCTTCGTGGCGCCCACGGGCTTCCTCACCGCCGTCATGCAGGTAACACTAGCCACACCCGCAGGGCTGGGCCAACGCGCCGCGCGCGCCGCCCACGCTGTGCTGGCTGCCCGCCTTCGTGGCGCCCACGGGCTTCCTCACCGCCGTCATGCAGGTAACACTAGCCACACCCGCAGGGCTGGGCCAACGCGCCGCGCGCGCCGCCCACGCTGTGCTGGCTGCCCGCCTTCGTGGCGCCCACGGGCTTCCTCACCGCCGTCATGCAGGTAACACTAGCCACACCCGCAGGGCTGGGCCAACGCGCCGCGCGCGCCGCCCACGCTGTGCTGGCTGCCCGCCTTCGTGGCGCCCACGGGCTTCCTCACCGCCGTCATGCAGGTAACACTAGCCACACCCGCAGGGCTGGGCCAACGCGCCGCGCGCGCCGCCCACGCTGTGCTGGCTGCCCGCCTTCGTGGCGCCCACGGGCTTCCTCACCGCCGTCATGCAGGTAACACTAGCCACACCCGCAGGGCTGGGCCAACGCGCCGCGCGCGCCGCCCACGCTGTGCTGGCTGCCCGCCTTCGTGGCGCCCACGGGCTTCCTCACCGCCGTCATGCAGGTAACACTAGCCACACCCGCAGGGCTGGGCCAACGCGCCGCGCGCGCCGCCCACGCTGTGCTGGCTGCCCGCCTTCGTGGCGCCCACGGGCTTCCTCACCGCCGTCATGCAGGTAACACTAGCCACACCCGCAGGGCTGGGCCAACGCGCCGCGCGCGCCGCCCACGCTGTGCTGGCTGCCCGCCTTCGTGGCGCCCACGGGCTACCTCACCGCCGTCATGCAGGTAACACTAGCCACACCCGCAGGGCTGGGCCGACTTCATTCCCCAGCAAAACTTGTGGTTCGGTGATCAGTTAAAGACAATCAAAGACAAATTTCGAGCCCTTACCGAACAATCAGTTGACATTATGACGTGTTGCAGACGACAGCGCGTGGCGAGAGCTGGCCCATCGACACGTTGTGCTGGGAGTTCACGGTCATGCCGCTGGAGGAGGCCGGCTTCGTGCGTCCGCCGCGGGACGGAGGCGTTTACATTAGGTATTCATACATGCTAGCGACTTGCTCGGCTCTATGTTAAGAAGCTTTTTTTTTTTGACGGGGTTGGAAATGCTTTATGCACTATCCACCACTCCGGGGAGAGCGGTGGGGTGTGTCGGACTCCGCTCTGAAAAGTGCGATCTACCGACTAAAACCAACCTCGGCGTTTCGCGTCACCACTTTGGTGCCGGGCCTACGGGAGCGCTGTAGCATTCATCCGCGGACCCGGCAGTGGCGGGCCGCCTTTTGCGGCCCCCTTCGCGTTATGTTAAACAGCTAGCCTAACCTAGCCCCCTCTCGCAATTCATTAGAGACCATTGAGTTCCTCCCTTTATTTGGCCTGTCTCCATCATCTCATACCATTACCATTAAGCACTTTTCTTTCATACCAGGCTAGGAATTTGTCACACATAAAAAATACATTGTATTGAGAAGTCGGACTATACCCACTAGACTTTGTGACCCACTCAATAGTTTTAAAGCCAGTTACATTAAGTTATCAAAAAATAATACGAAGATAAGGTAGTTGATAGTATTATTTTAAACAGACACAATTTTCATACGGAATAACCTCGCTGGATATATATTAATTCATGTTCGGACGCTGGTTGCTTGGTTGGCTCCAGAGGGCAGTACCTGGAAGGCGCCTCTTGGTTCCGCAAGGAGGGCCACCTACAGGAGCCACTGCCGATGCAGCTGGTGTTCCCAATGTCGCCCATACACTTCAAGCCAATCAGGATCACCGGCAAGCGTTTGCGCAGTAAGTACACCTTTTCAAAATCACCTGTTCTTGACACTGTTGATGTCCCAATTTGTTGTGATCAAATGAAACTGTACCTGGGTTATTTTTTTTTTTTTATTCTTTTTTTTTATATTATGTGGGACATGCCTGGGTATTTTCTTTGGGACGCCTTACATATCTGTCGTAGTGGAATTTTAAATAAAAGTGCTATTTAGCCAGCATCAAAGGCTCACTCTCTAATGCTCTCTCATTAACGAATGAGATAAAGAGTTGAAGTAAGTTTTAGGTCACAGATATTAACCTGATATTAACAGATATTAAACTGCCTCGTTAGTCTAGTGGTTTCAAGTGCGACCGCTACGCTAGAGGTCTTGGGTTCGATTCCCAGGTCGAGCAAAGTGTTATTGGGTTTTTCTATGAAATTCTCAGTAGCAGCTCGGAGTTTGGAATATGTGCCCGGTTAATGGCAATAGGCTCGCCCCCTATTACATGGGACTTAAACATACCGGCGAACTGTGGGTGTACCTTAGTACACCTCTGCCTAACCCTTAGGGGAATACAGGCGTGATGGTATGTTATGTTATGTTATATTAACCTGATTAAATTATAGTTGTCTTTATTGATTAGTTTATATAACGGCTCTGGATTTTGTCTACTGACAATTAAATATAGTTCATAATAATAATCATTCGTAACCCAAACGTAATACCAAAAAATCGTAATTTAATCAAATCGACTTATTCTTCGGATTCGGATACCATTAATCTAGGTTCTTATTCTACCATTTCGCGCAAAATGCTTCACTGCAAATAATTGTAAATGAATGTATGTATGTTGAATATTTTTCCGGACGATTATTTTCACAGAAGTAACAGTAGACGAAATTGTAGGGTTGGAACCTAAATTAATAGTATCGTAATCCGAATAATCACACAATTTGATTAAATTGCGTTTGAACTACGATTTATTTTGTTATTACGTTTATATGGACAGTTCAGCGTCCACTGGACCCTTAATTGTCAGTGGGTAAATGCCGGAGGGATAGATACCTACGTATCTGTGGTGAGGGTGATGGGTAGTTGTGGTTGTCCCACGCAGACCGGTACGTGTGCCCGTGCTACTACTACCCGCTGCGCATGGGCGCCTTCGTGGTGGCCGTGGACCTGCCGGCCGGCAAGGAGGCCTCCGACTTCTGGGTCAAGCGCGGCACCGCCATGCTCTGCACTCTAGCCGCTTAGACAATAAGGCTCGATTTCCTCCTACGCTGACGTCAGTCGAGCGCTCGAATATACACGACGTTCTATGGGACACCGCCCAACGATACCGACGTGCGCGCCAGATTTTTTATGTCATACGCGACCGACGGTGCGCTCGACCGATGTTAGCGTAGGAGGTAATCAAGCCTATGCTTTCACCATCTTACTTAATATTATACTACATACTATATATTATATCGTGTTTTTTTTTTATTTTATGCTGTATAAAATCGCAGTAGGACGCTTTTAGGACGCAACTGACTGTCTAAAACACACAAATAAATACATATAATAATACATATATTAATAATTGGCAATAGGCTCGCCCCCTATTACATGGGACCTAAACATACCGGCAAACTGTGGGTGTACATTAGTACGCCTCTGCCTAACCCTTCGGGGAATACAGGCGTGATGGTATGTTATGTTATGTTAAATACATATAATATCACCGATGGTATTACATTGCAATTAATAATATTTAATTATATTACTGGAAACGAACAGTGGATTAATTGTGGATATAAATAATTCACATATTATAACTCCAAATACATATTTATTTTTGAAAAGTTTCCGATACTAATTCTATATAATTTTGTCCAAAATTTAATGTAAGTATCCAAATGTTTCTCTACCAGTGTAGACACAAGTTGAATTATTATTATCACAAGTCCAAACTTCTACTTAAGTAGAAATGAACCTGGCAGATCGTTGCCGTCTATCTCCATGAACACTGGCTCGCTGTTAAGGTTGCACGAGCAATAACACTTCCCTCTAGGAGTGCCATCTTCCATCATCATCATCTTTAGACCCAGATTAGCTCCAATTGCTTGTTGCCACGCTGTGGATGGCGATTCATTAAGATAAAATTATTTAGCAGAAGGTTTGGACAAAAGATACAGGCAATAGTCGCTCATGCGTTTATTTTTAATATCCTACGAATACATAAGTAATTATTAAAATGTAACGACCTGTGCGTTTCTCCTGCGAACGTTTTCCTATCCAAAAGTCCGATTTCCTAGGTCATATAAAAAAGTCATGCAAATCTCTTGTCCTGACAATTATTGCAAACACAAGTGTTGGCAATCCAACAACCGGTAGCAGCCACCCCAGCGCCTCCTGCCGGATGACAGTGATGATTTACCTAGCTACTGTCCGTTCGAGAAGATAAAAAGGCTGGCACTGACGGCTCGCTCTCTTTTTCTTACTTCGTATTTCGTATGAAATAGTTGCTCTGTTGTACCTATTGTGTTGATATTGACTAAATTATAGGGGTATGTAAGCTTAAAGTATTTTAGCTCTTTGTTGCTACCCAACTTCCCCAGTGTTGCCTTCAGCCTAGTTAGTCTACATAAGGAAATAAAAACCCACAATGAATATAATGGTTAATTATTTAAAAAAATAACATTTTCAACACCCCCGAGTAAGTGACTACCTACACATAGTCACTAACCTACAAGAAAATCCTATCACTAGATGCTATTACTCCTCGAATATAAAAAAAAATACTACCTATCTAATAATATCTACTTAAATTATTAAAAACTCCGCGAGTGGCTTACGTTACTACTACAGATAGAATCCTTCAGTCTCGTAATCAATCAAAATAATATAGCTCTTACCTGAGCTAAAGTGATCCGCTGATTGTTCTGTGCATCCTACAGTTGCCTGTAATTAAAAAAAACATGGTTAAGTGCAAACTGTGCAGATCATTTATGTCATATTTACATAAAAATCTAATAATAAGCGGTGTAATTATTTGTAAAATATAACATGGGTACCATTGACAAGATCAAAAACGTGACCGTCAAAATGGAGGGACCAAGTCTCCAATGTCTGTCATACACATTTAAAAAAATAATACCATTAATCTACTATTTCCTACCTTTGCTATAATTTTAGCTACCTCGTCATAAACATAATATTTTAACAAAATGCTTGGTCCCTCCATCATGATGTCAAGATGGAGGGACCAAACTGATAGACGACTCCCTGGGATGTTCTACCTACTTAATGTTATAATACCTTAATTCTACCTTAATATTATTGAGTTTGGCTGCCCAAAACATATATCGTTTTAAAGATATCGATTATATAAGTTGGTCCCTCCAAATTGACGATTCAATTGTTAAGAGCAAAAGGTAAATGGGCGGTTTATTTTTGTTCTTCGAAGGATTAAAATTTAATACCTATTTACTACCTTCAAATCATGCAAAATTTCTTACATTAAAGGTTAATTTACGAGCCAAAAAAAAAGAAAGAAATAAGTTAAGTAGTACAATGTACAAATTTTAATCGTAGTAGCATTAATAAAGGTGTTTTTTTTTATGAGAATAGCACAAAAATCTAACTAATATAAAATGTACATAACTTTACTTTTGAAATATTATTAGTTATGTACTAGCTGGCCTGACAGACGTTGTCCTCTCCAAGTTTCAACTAACTACCTCGAAAAATCTCATAGAAAAAAGGATTGGCCAAGGCCATTGACCTCTGAAGACTTCATTTCTGACCTTTATATTACTTACTTTCAAAAATTTGTTCGTGAGCATCAGTCAAGTCAGATTTTGGAAATTTGAGCAATACTAAGTTTTTGTACCTATTTGGTACCAGACATGAAATAATTTGTACCTCGCTGAAAAGGGAAAAATATTACAAAGAAAGTGGTCAGTCATTCTGACCTCAGAATGGCTGGACCAGTCGTTTTCACCTAGTTGTAGGCATTATAATTGGTTGATCCTTTCGTAAAATTTTAGTACCTAATTGGTACCTCAACATATATTTCTTTTAGATTTATCCGATAAGCAAAAAAAAAGTTACATCTAGAAGAAATTTTGCACGTAATAACGTTAGCTAGGTGGTGTGCGTCAGACTGGCCCGGCCCCTTGGAATTTGATATCGAGCTAAATAAGCTGTTACAAAATGAACTCTAAAAGCTTCGTAAAGTTGCTCAATATCGAAAAAGAAATATATTTCATTAAAATATTTTAAGAGATAAATTCTGCACTAAAAAAATTATTAAGTAAAATATTTCATATGCGTTTGTACGGCGGGGCTGCGCTGGCGTATCGGTACACGATGGGCTGAAAATCGGCTTGCAGAGACTTGCTATTAAATATATAAGTGTCGGTCTTCCACAGTTTTAGGGGAAGGAATAACCCAAGCCCTTTTTCTGGTGTAAATATAACAATTTTCATTGGTTTTCTAAGCGTTTCTTTAATTTTCGCGGCTGTTTCAGGATCTTTCAGCCTATGTTCGATGACAAATGCGATACCGTCACAACCGTCTTCATGTAAACGTGCTGCAGCCATATGTATAATTAACTAATTCACTCGGATCTTTGCCTTCATGATCTTCTCTTTTTCTACTTGCTTCCCCTGATCTTCGAATAGTTTTTGAGACCTCTTTGCATTGTTTCAACAACAGAGGATGATGTCGACGGTTCTGGAGAGACTAAGGCTAAGAACTCACGGCGCGGTTTTCACCCGCGCCCGCCGCGGTCGCGGAAAAGCTGATTTATTTCTAAACTCACGAGACCAGTTATTTGTGCAGTTACGCAGCCGCCGCGGTTGCGATCATCACCCGCAAACCACGCAGGCAATGATCGCAACCGCGGCGGTTGCAAGACGGGCGGCAGTTGAGGTCCAGACCGCCATGGACACACACCAGAAACGAACTGTTGCGTTGTTCTTACTTCACAGAAGGATTAAAAAAAGAAGCCCCAAAAGCTTCTGGGTGCATCCACTGAATAGTGCATCCACATACTTTTTGCAATTAAACACTTGTAACATAGACCATGTTTTTTCACATATTGCCATCGTACTTTACGTAGTGCTTTCTTAAATTGTTTGCAATTTGTGAGATTATGTACCGCTGTGCGACAAAACAAACAATTCGCGTTACGTTCTTCCGTTTGAACAGCTAGTACTGACTGTGTTCGCGTGGGCATACTATTAGCCTTGTTTTTTAGATGTTCGCTTTGCCTGGTGGTAAATATGCTTACAGTAGTGGAGATTTTAACGGCCTCTTCATTTAAAAAATCAGATAAAATCACCAACCAAGTTTTATTGCCTTCGGTAATCAATTTGAAGCTGTAGTCCGACCACTTAGAAATAAGCACTGTAGGGAGTTTGGACAGGACTATCGATACAATGTTTACGCCTTGCAGGTACTCCTCGCGACCAACTGCTCGCACTGCTTCCACTACATTTTGCACTTTCACAGAAAACGAAACGATATCTTATGATATTCTTGGTGCAGAGGCTGAAGTTTTTTGATGTTTTTAGTGCAGAATTTATCTCTTAAAATATTTTAATGAAATATATTTCTTTTTCGATATTGAGCAACTTTACGAAGCTTTTAGAGTTCATTTTGTAACAGCTTATTTAGCTCGATATCAAATTCCAAGGGGCCGGGCCAGTCTGTCTGACGCACACCACCTAGCTAACGTTATTACGTGCAAAATTTCTTCTAGATGTAACTTTTTTTTTGCTTATCGGATAAATCTAAAAGAAATATATGTTGAGGTACCAATTAGGTACTAAAATTTTACGAAAGGATCAACCAATTATAATGCCTACAACTAGGTGAAAACGACTGGTCCAGCCATTCTGAGGTCAGAATGACTGACCACTTTCTTTGTAATATTTTTCCCTTTTCAGCGAGGTACAAATTATTTCATGTCTGGTACCAAATAGGTACAAAAACTTAGTATTGCTCAAATTTCCAAAATCTGACTTGACTGATGCTCACGAACAAATTTTTGAAAGTAAGTAATATAAAGGTCAGAAATGAAGTCTTCAGAGGTCAATGGCCTTGGCCAATCCTTTTTTCTATGAGATTTTTCGAGGTAGTTAGTTGAAACTTGGAGAGGACAACGTCTGTCAGGCCAGCTAGTACATAACTAATAATATTTCAAAAGTAAAGTTATGTACATTTTATATTAGTTAGATTTTTGTGCTATTCTCATAAAAAAAAACACCTTTATTAATGCTACTACGATTAAAATTTGTACATTGTACTACTTAACTTATTTCTTTCTTTTTTTTTGGCTCGTAAATTAACCTTTAATGTAAGAAATTTTGCATGATTTGAAGGTAGTAAATAGGTATTAAATTTTAATCCTTCGAAGAACAAAAATAAACCGCCCATTTACCTTTTGCTCTTAACAATTGAATCGTCAATTTGGAGGGACCAACTTATATAATCGATATCTTTAAAACGATATATGTTTTGGGCAGCCAAACTCAATAATATTAAGGTAGAATTAAGGTATTATAACATTAAGTAGGTAGAACATCCCAGGGAGTCGTCTATCAGTTTGGTCCCTCCATCTTGACATCATGATGGAGGGACCAAGCATTTTGTTAAAATATTATGTTTATGACGAGGTAGCTAAAATTATAGCAAAGGTAGGAAATAGTAGATTAATGGTATTATTTTTTTAAATGTGTATGACAGACATTGGAGACTTGGTCCCTCCATTTTGACGGTCACTCAAAAACACCCACAAGAATGCAGGCGTTTTTAAGAGTTCAAATGCCATTTCGATTATCCTACCTAAGCTATACTAAGCTTTATAGGAATGTTACAAAATTAGTATAATCTACTCGATATAGGAACATTCACTCCACTACACTGTGTGTAATGTAATGCTAGTTCTCAGGTTAGCGTAATCAGCGCAGTAACAAGGTTTCAGTACCGAAACATCAGTGCTTTCCTTGTATTTAAACAACTGTGTTTGCATTTGACGTAGGTACTATGTAAGTAGTCTAATAAGAAATTTATTTGAACAATAAAATATTGATTGCGTAAATTAAAAATAAACACAATTTTGGTAGGAGGAATGGCGAGAAGATACAGGAAGTTAAGCGATTGATCAGAAAGACTTGGTACGCGGAAACTCCTCATGGATCATATGCCACCCGGGGGGTGGCAGAGTAGGTCGGACTCGTACCGTTGCATTCTTTTGCCTTATATTCAGATATGGATAGGTGGTCACCTATTTCTATATCTCTCTCTCTCTCTCTCTATCTACTCTTTACACAACAACTGAACACCCCTCCTGCCTCGGAGAGCATGTAAGCCGTCGACGTCGGTTGTAATACGAACATATGGCAATCTTTAATGGTAACTAGGCAGAAGCCCGAAATGCCTGACAAGTGACAAGTAGCCCAGAACTTGAGTTGCAGAGGTCAGGTGGTCAGCCAGATCTGGTTATACTGGAAGCCGACCCAATAGTATTGAATTAGGAAGTAAAGGCAACTTCTTCTTCTTCTTCCTGTACTTGCTCCAGTTTATTTACGGTCAGCACAGCGTGCCATTTCCTTCCATTCATCCCTGACAGTCCTCATTATTTACTTCCTTTTCTATTATGTCGACCTTAACATTATTCATACATCTTTTCATTGGTCTCTATCTAATTCTGAGGGCAAAGGGCTTATGTTCTAAGGCTATGTTATTAAGAGCTGCTGGTAGCCAAATTGTAGCTAACCAAATTTAAGAATTAGACCATATACGTTTGAAGTGTTCTACATTATAGGAAAATTATCAGGACTTCATTTATTTGTAAAATCTTACTTACCTCAATATTTTTTTACCGAATCAGTTCGGGCTATCTGTTAATCGTCCAGCTGACGCTAAATTGCCTATAAAAACGTAATACCAAAAGGAATTGTAATTAAAACACAATTTAATCAAATCTTGTTATTATTTAGATACGGGTACCGTTAATCTAGGTTCCTACCCACCTATTTTATCCACTACCACTATAATGGAAATAAAACAATAATAAAATCCGTCGAAACTTCGTATAGGTATCAAAAATACATTAACTCACAATTATTTTCTGTGAAGTATTTTTCAACAACACACAGATGTATAACACGCAAATACAATTGACTCGGCCTAAACACTAGCTTCCACTGTGTAGCAAACTCCTAAAACTTGTTTCCAATCACGAATTCTCACATTAGTCAATACCCAGCCTTATCATTCTAAATTTTAGTTTGCATACATTAAAATGTACTCACGAATACGGCAACCAACAACAGGACGAAGGTCTTCATTTTGAAAAGTTAAGTAATTATTGATGTAAATATTTAAATTAGGTGTGTGGTTGGAATCGAGACAGTGTCTCTATAATCCGATGCTGAAGAACTTGTGCCTTTGATTGCAGTGTGCGGCCATTTAAGTCGACCGAATTGGGTACCTCGTTACGAGCATCTGCGCAAATATCCAAAAAAGTTTAAACACCTGTTGCCCAAACACGAATACTAGAATATAGTCTCTGCCAACCCCAATGGGAGACAGATGTGAAAATATGTATGTATATAATGAGATTTGTAGCAGAAAAAAACTCATTCGTTTACGATATGAATTCGATAGTTGTTCGTCATTGGGCGACTAATTAATGCGACAGGTGAGAAACCCCGGCGACGATGGCCAGACCAATTAGACGTACGAATTACCTTAGTTGGCGACTGTAGTTCAAGACATTGAGATGTGGAAGAAAACGATGAAATCTTTTACTCCTACAGTAAGACAGTATAGTATAAGAATAATGATCTTTCATTTAATGCTCCTTTCCCAGGAGACCTGACCACCCGGTAGCTTGGACCATGTTTCCAATACCGGTGGGCTAATATTAGTATTTCCATTTATAATACTAACTTTATACATTTTTATAAATGATTAAAGAATAAAAAAAATACATTTTAAAGTATAAAAAATAGGTAGTAGCCACCCGTATCGGTAGCAAGATCCAAGCTCCAGAGAGAGGAACCTCTTAACAATGCGGGCCGTGTCCAAAAGTACTGCTTTCTGTTTCAAGCCCTTGATCCAGCCAGACACTGAGGTTTTCATTAGCTTTCTGGTTTAAAAATGTGAGTGTAATTGATGTTGGAACGAAATATTTATTGTTGTGTTACAACACGTAAAAAATTATAGATACGTTAGTTTTACTCTAAAATTTAAACACGTAATTACTAATAATTACGTATATCTTTCTATATGTAATTAAATGAGTCTTATCTGAATACTAATTTGCGTTAATTTTAAAGTAAAACAATAGACATACGAACACGATTCTCGCCCACATTAAGTATCTATGGTTGTGTTGATTTCTTTGGGTGTAAATATGTAACTCTGACTGAATTGTGAATGGTAAAAGAAACGCCATACATAACATGCATTTTTTTATTTTCATAAGACTGGGATTATTCAATACAAGTTTATATTTGAATATATATACAGGTTTCTATATATTTAGCGCACGTTTGTCTAGACAAGTTATTAGTGCAAGCGACCCTGGCGGATCGTATGTGTCTCCATGAAGACGGCATCATTGTCGAGGCTGCATGCAGCAGAAGCACTTCTTTTAAGAAGGGCCTTTCACCAGCAGCATCTTATATTCAGGTCTCCTCCCATTACTTTATGCAGCCGGTCTGTGAAACAACATTTTATAAGCTAAACGTTTTTTTTTTGCAAAGGATCACAAAATTTGTATTTGAAAGGTGTTTCCAAATTTAATGTAGTTCCGTTTAGCCGAACTTGCGTGAAAGAGTAACAGACATCAATATTCCCTCACAAACTTTCACGTTTACATTATTAGTAGGATTTCTGCGGTCTCAGGATAGCATGCTACTCTATGACGCCATATTCTTGAAACATAACATACCATCACGCCTGTATTCCCCGAAGGGTTAGGCAGAGGCGTACTAATGTACACCCACAGTTCGCCGGTATGTTTAGGTCCCATGTAATAGGGGGCGAGCCTATTGCCATTAACCGGGCTCAAATTCCTAACTCCGAGCTGCTACTGGGAATTTCATGGAAAAACTCAATAACACTTTGCTCGACATGGGAATCGAACCCAGGACCTCTAGCTTAGCAGTCGCGGTCAGGACCACTTGGCTATTGAGGCAGTTTCATTTTCATTCATTTCATTATTCTTGAAACATAACCTAAATACTTACACCGTGGGCAAATATCACTAATATATGTTTTTACAGTGATATCATTTGGAATGTAGACAGGATAATTTATAGCTAATATCCATTTCAAAAAAAATTCACATACCTATGGGTTGTACACGATGACACCGTCAAGCTTCCTATTTCTGTCTTCATAAGCTTTAAAGATCCAAAAATCTGAACTCTTGACTTAATTTCTTGACATCGGTACTAATGGTCTCCACGTACGTATTTGTTTCTTCTACTAACTTGATGGTAAAGTAGTTTATTTTTTCGGGTTTCGACATAATCTTGATGCTGTATGCTTGAACGTATCAAGACGTTTATAGAGTAACTGACAAATATGTTTTGATCCCTGACACATTTGCACCTTGTTGAACACTGTATAATTATGTGGTGGCGTGATGAAATATATCACCACAGATGCCTTCTGCATATAACCGAAGGTGTCTGTTGGAAATTCTGTATCATCGACGTACAGTGGTACAGTGTTTAAACTTGTTTTCAATTTGCCAAGTAGATAAGCAAAATTCTTTTGTTCTTACATTTCGGTAGGTTTGCTGAATATTTTCAAAGAGCCTCAGATCGAAGACGTTTTGTATGTAATTCAAGCAACTACTTCTTTTTATAAAACAAATACGCTAAATATATTAAAATCTTAAGCAAATATTTAAAATCAATAGGTATTCCATGAAAGCCATTTTTACTACTAACCCACGATTACAGTTGATCTTCATGCGTTCATTGAGAAATGTTCCATGTTCGCTTCAAAAATATTTGTGATATGCCCTCAGTGTCAAGTAGCTCGTGGAATTCACGTTCTTCTTAGATCTCAGGCTGTATATTTTAGATGTGCTGCGTGATTTATCGTGAGTTTTCATTATTTTTAATATTATTACTTGTCTTAGTCTGTGTTGACGGTATTAGTTTTATTGACACTAGAACCGTCGCTAGATGATTCATTATTAGGCACTTGCTGTCTCCTCTTTAGTACTATCACTAGTTGACTCGGTGGTAGAACTACTAGAATCATTGCTAGTAGAATTTTCATCAGTACTATCACTAGTTGACTCGGTGGTAGAACTACTAGAATCATTGCTAGTAGAAATTTCATCAGTACTAACACTAGCTGACTCGGTGGTAGAACTACTAGAATTATTGTTAGCAGTATCGTCATCACTACTATCAGTAGCTGACTCGGTGGTAGAACTACTAGAACCACCAATGTTTAGACCCAGCAATGTTTTGTTTTGGAAGAGATTAAGATCAGCTTTAATCGGTCCTAAATCAACATTTAAAGCCACACTACGCTTCTTTCTTCCAACGGTCACACCTAGAACGAAATATAATTCACTGAAGTTAAACAAAGTTTAAAATCACATAAGTACTTACTACTTTTGAAAATCAAGCAAAAAAATTAAGCAATTATCAAATGTATATTAAAAGACTAGCTTCTGCCCGCGACTTCGTCCGCGTAGCGTGATGATATATAGCCTATAGCCTTCCTCAATAAATGGGCTATCTAACACTGAAAGAATTTTTCAAATCGGACTAGTAGTTCCTGAGATTAGCGCGTTCAAGTATGCAAACAAACAAACTCTTCAGCTTTATATATTAGTATAGATTTCAAACTAAAATATCAATACCGGTGAGTCATCTACGTAGTCTATTCAGATCGAAATTTATTCAGCAGCGACATCTAGTGGAGATAAGATAATGAAAATACGCTACCCGATATATTACTTTCCTCTTTGAAATACTTTACGCCACAGCATCTAATATTTACTGTAGCTAATAAACATTATATATCGGCTACAGTAAAAATTAATACAGCGCCATCTTTTATTAAGTAGATGAATAAAAAGCTAAATAACCCCTACCAAAATGAGTACAGACACTAATGACGCACAAGACACCATGAAGTTGTAAGTATAAAAGGTCATATAATATTTCCAACAAGTAAATGAAAAGATTGACGAGAAATTTTCCTCTATAAAAGGCGATATAATTATAGGTAGTGAAAAACAAGTAAGTATTGATAAGAAACCTTATATTTTTGGTATAACCGAAGGAGAAAACTCATAATACAAAATAACCGTGTTGAGAAATACACTGGAAATTTATTGTAATAGAAACGAAATAGAATTAGTTAGAAGAAGTATAAAAAAATTATAAGACCGATAAAGAGCACATTTAGGACGTTTGGTATGAAATTATTCATTCTAAAAAACAAAAGTTATTAAGGGCCGAGATGAGCTTGAATTGTTCACGGCTTGGTCCAAATGTTAGAGCAGGAACCTAGATTATCGGTATCGGAATCCGGATAATAACTTACGTCGAATGAATTGTGTTTGAATTACGATTTATTTTGGTACTACGTTTGTATGGGAATTTCGGTCCGTCGGACTCTTAAGTAAACCTCATTTCACAATGCCACTATTCATATTGAAATAGCCTACCACTAGATAATATCCATTCAATACCCACATACCTACTTAAAACCAAAAACGAGAGAAACACTAAGTACCTACTTACCTAAATTATACAACAAACAATAGTATACCATACGAACACGCCTATATTAACGTGGGAGAGCCATGCTTCGGCACGAATGGGCCGGCTCGACCGGAGCGATACCACGGCCTCACAGAAAACCGGCGAGAAGCATCGCTTGCCTTATGTTTCGCTGGGTGAGTGCGGTTACCGTAGGCCCAAACCCTTTTAAAAGGCGGGCAACGTACTCGTGACTCCTCTGGTGTTACGGGTGTCCATGGACGGCGGTTATCGCTTACCATCAGGTGATCCGTCTGCTCGTTTGCCCCCCCTATCCCATAAAAAAAAACCTCGAAAGATTAGGCAGGGGCGAACTCATGCAGGTACACCCGCAGCTTGCCGGTATGTTTGGGTCCCTTGTTAAAGGGGGCGAGCATATGACTATTAATCGTGTACAAATCCCGAATTCCGAGTTGCTACTGTGAATTTCATAGAAAAGCAAATAACCTTTTTGCTTGACCTGGGACTCAAACCCAGGACCTCCAGCGTAGCAGTCGTGCTCAGGACCACTAGGCAAACGAGGGAGTTACTACGAAATTACTCAAAAAGGAAACTACTATAAGTGCATTTACCGTTAAATTATTTATCTCTGCATCACCGTCTGGCATAAAATGCCTTATGTCTTTAACACTGCATTAAATACAAACAGTGCATTTAAAGTAAAGAAACAGCTCTTACAAAAACATAGACTATACAATATTGAGACGAATTTAGAAAAGACGGGTGCTGTAAAACATACTTACAAACAACTAAGCAATTAAGAGTAATTAATGTGTTTATTAGAAGATATGGGGCCGTATCGTGTTATCGCGATAATTTTTAGATATGAGAATGGGATAGCACTATTTAATCTGTACCAGTAGAACCACTACATACTAGTAAATCTAAAATTTACCGCTCCAATGAGATATATTGGCGCGCGTTACTAGTGTATAATTCGTAGTAGAATTGTATAATTCGCAATTTTACATAACTGCTAGTTGCTTTACAAAATAGTTCTGTAATGTAAAATAGCTGAATGGCGTTCAGCTGGATTGCCATTACGACACATTTATCAAAACGTCTACCTTGTTTAATGAATTATTTGCAGCTACAATAAGCGTTTTGTGTAAAAAACCTATGACATTGAACTAGTTATATTTTGACGAATGTTTGCAATCAAATTTAGTTTTGACCGGGTAAATCGGGATGAAATATGTTTATATTGGTTAAGTTAGGTTAGAAATGTGACCACACGACAAAATTTCGATCTGTGCCAAAACCGAAAAGTAGCCATTGTGCATATAGAAGAAATTTGGGAGCATATGCCATTGTTATGGCACACAACGCCCCTAGCGCGGAATTTCGGAAGTAAAATCTATTATCCAACATTTCATTTCACTTTGTAATACATTGTTTTACAAGACAGCTAAACATCAATCCGCTATAATG
Organism: Acronicta leporina; assembly: GCA_947256265.1. Lineage (NCBI taxonomy): Eukaryota > Metazoa > Arthropoda > Insecta > Lepidoptera > Noctuidae > Acronicta > Acronicta leporina. The sequence continues at coordinate 1,281,859 of OX366518.1, read as the reverse complement.
TTGAACGCAGTAAGTTCATTCCATTCCTAGTGTTGAAGGTCACCAATAATGCAAAACTGCTGAATTTACTTCAGCTATTAAACATAACAGAGCTGTTTTGTAAAGCGGCTAGCGATTACTGCGACATATACATGTCGACGCGCGGGAAAATCAGCGCGCGATGCACGATTTATTTGATTAACGTTGATAGCCTTTATTATGGTAAATCATTGAATACTCATTTTATGTAGTTTCAATTGTTTGGAACTTACCATTGTTAGCACTGTATTTAAACTAACCCATCTGCGTTTACATTTTGGCGTAATGGATACCCCAATGGTAGATAATAGAACACTCGTTTTATGAAGTTCCGATTGTTTTGAAATTTAGGACTGTGTAATTAAGACATCTGCATTTACATTTTGGGAAAGTAATAAACCCGCTGTGAGGGTCAGATTTGGGTTGCCTAATAAATTGTGAAGAATTATGTTTAGTCCTTCTGAGAAAGTTAAGTATGGGTTCGAAGAGTGGCGGTAACATGTGCACTGCAGATGCACTTTTTACCCAACGGAGTCGCGGGTCGCCCTATGGTGAAAAGGGACACATTGTAATTTCTGTGCTGGACAGCAATGGGTCATTCCAAGGGGCATTCTGTTTTGAGGCATCGTGAAGTATAGGCGCGACCTGCGAAAACGTTCCGCTCTGTGAAATCTCTATGCTATTGCTTAAAGTTGTGCGCTAGTATCATTTGATAGTTGTGGCATATTTACCATAACCCTTTTATTATTTATAGTCGCGTTACCACGCCCAAGAAATAAAATCACTTCTGATTTCGTACGAGAGCGACTCGCTAGTTTCTATCCGTCCGTTACGCTCCGATATATGTACATATATAACCGATTGTAAGTAGCTACTTACCTGAAACTGTAGAATGTCATAACCGAAACGATGTAAGGTTCAATAAAGCTTTTAATAATAAAGGGAAAGTTTATTTATAACAAAATGTTCACTTACTAAGAAGTTCAGAAGGTGATCCATCTGCGCAAGCAACAGCTGCCTGTAATTGAAATAAAATATTGATATCATTGTCTTTTTTTTCAAGTACCTAGGTAAGTATAGGTTTAGGTTCTCTTACACATACGAGCTTGAATAAAACGAATGTTCAAAAACTAAAAACCGGCGTAATTATAGTTACGTAAGATGGCACCAAATAGGTGATGGCGGAATGCGACACCTGGACATAGGCGGCACATTTTCTTGTTTCATACTTTTCAGTTTCCTTTTTTCGGTGTCGGGTTGTAAATTTTTGAACTTTTCGTTTTATTTGACACATTTTAGGGACTCTTGCTTAGTTCATGTACCAGGAAGCAAGATTTGCAGTTTATTTATGCTAGTAGTTACAAATTCATAGACCGTACACTTCCCATTCGTCCAAAAACTTCGTCAGAAAAGTTCCACCACCACGCCTGTTTCCCCGAAAGATAAGACAATCGTAGGGATTTGATTTTTATCTTAAAAATGTGTCTCAGAGCCACTATAATAAATACCAACCAATTTTTAGATACCTAATACATTAGGCGAAATGATGTCACGTCAAAGACGTAAGTCAGAATTTGAAGGCAAATTTCGACCTGGGTAGGACTCGCGGTGGCTTAGTTGGTCACAGCGTCTGGTGTATTGAACCAGAAGACGCAGGTTCGAAACCTACCTGCAGTTGAACAGTTCTTCAGGAGAACAACTTTATAATATTAGTTCTATTATATTATAGGTATGTACTTGATAAAAATGTATTAATAACAATGTAGGTACTTACGAACACGGCAACCAATAATAGGATGAAAGTCTTCATGTTGAAAGTTGTTGATAAGTTCTTAAAATATTTATTTCAGCTCCAGACAGTGTCTCTATGACCCAGTCGTAAAAACTTGTGCATTTCCTGTCGCACTACGGTCTTTTATATCACCGAATATTTGAATAGTTGAAAATTATTCGAGCACCTGCGCAAAGAATATCGAAAAAATACGTAACTTCAAACAAGAATGACTGACGCACCCTGGTGTTACAGAAGACACAGAATTTTCTAGACCGATTAATTATCTACATTCATTTAAGGCTCATATATTCTTTTGTTTTTTTTTCAAATTAAATTTTGTACCTATTTGTTTAACTTCCTCGCCTCGTTAGTCGAATGGTCCCAAGTGCGACTGTTAAACTAGAGGTCCTAGGTTCGATTTCCAGGTCGAGCAGTGTTATTAAGTTTTTCTATGAAATAGTAGCAGCTCAGTTTGGAATTTGTGCCCGATTAATGGCAATAGGCTCGCCCCTATTACATGTGACCTAAACATATACCGGCGAACTGTGGGTGTACCTTAGTACGACTCTGCCTAACTCTTCGGGGAATACAGGCGTGATGGTATGTATGTATATATGATGAAAACTTTATTATTATGTATTTCTCTTGTCACCATAGTTAGGTACCTACATAATTTTCATTGTGATCCCTTCCTTCAAGGCAAGTGCAGTTTTTAGTAGCTACGACTCCGACATTGCCTGGAGCTTTTTCATGCGGCAGATGATCCATGAGGACTTTTCGGTACTCCAAAAAAGCGTTAGGTACCGACGTTATTTTTTTTATTCAGCTATTATAATGCTAAAGAGGTATGTCAGTATCGTAGCAAGTGGAAGTCTGTGGTCTCTGCCTACCCCTACGGGAAAGAGGCGTGACTTCTTGTACCTATGTATTTATGTATTATAATCCTATTGCCCTATATAATATGAAACTGTTTTCTTAGGTATTACTGTTGATTGTAAGTTGCAGTGGGGCGCACACATTTCAGCACTGTCTAGCAGGTTAAGTTCCGCTGCATATGCAGTGAGAAAAATTCGACAGATTACTGATATAGCTACGGCCAGACTAGTTTACTTCGCTTACTTTCACAGCATTATGTCATACGGTATTCTGCTGTGGGGATCAGCTGCAGAAGTAGATTCAATCTTCATCTTACAGAAAAGGGCCATCCGCGCAATCTATGATATGGGCCCTCGCGATTCCCTAAGAGAAGTTTTCAAGAACATCAATATACTTACACTGCCGTCACTCTACATTTTTGAAAACATCATGTACGTTCGTAAAAACCTGCAAAAATTCAGCATCAATAGTGACTTTCATAACATTAATACCAGGAATAAACACAAAATAGTGGTACCTAAATTTAGACTATCTAAAACACATAAATCATTTCTGGGAAATTGTGTACGTTTTTACAATAAACTTCCAAAATCTGTCACCGATCTCACTGGTAAGAAATTTAAAAATTACGTCAAATCTGTCCTTGTTAAGAAAGCCTATTATAAAATCAAGGACTACGTTGATGATAAGAATGTATGGTGTTTTAATACGAATGCACATGTGGCCTCCCTGGCAACCTGAGGTTATTCGTGAATACTTTTTCTTTTTTTTTTTTTTTTACAAAAATTTCATTGTGTCATCATTTAGTTATTTATTGTTGTCCCCAACTATTTATAAACAGGACTTGTAAATGTGAGTACATTGTAGCATGTCTAAGTGGGCACCTAGTTTTATATACTTTGACGATGTGTGTGTTTTCCACATAGTTTATTTTTTATTTTTACATCGACCTCTTCCACTTAGACATAAACCTTCAATGTTCACACAAGCTGCTATCGTAATATTGTACCTGCGTGAAGATTGTAACCTTATTTATTTTAAAAGAGTGTCCATGGAGTTTCTTGCCGGATTCTTCTCCATAGGATCAACCTTTTGGAACCGTGCAACTAGAAGCATAACGTTTCATAAATGCTTGTAAAAGCTTATTTGAAATAAAAACATTTGAACTTGAACTTGAACTTGAAATTGCAGGATAAATGCCTCCTTACCTACCCACCTCCTCCTCTACAGTTAGTCCTTTCTGCGGCTGATCCTTCCAATAAAGGTCTAATGCGTCTAGCCATCTCCTTCTGGCCCTGCCGCGACGTCAGCTGACATGTTTGGGTTCCAATTAGGAGAGCCTAATTTCACTAGCAAAACCCGAGAATGGACTTGTAATGTTTCTTCAAACACAACACGTTTGGCATAGCGGCTGATTGATCGGCTTCTTTCTTTTGGCCACATGTGGGTTCGATCCCCACATACCCATATATAAGATCATCAGATACTTGTTCCGGGTCTTGGCATTTGTGTATGTGAGACTTTGTGTTTGTAAACGCACTCGTGGAGGAGAATTTATAGATTTAGCTATGTTCATTTGTATTGACTGAATCGTAATCCAACTCAGTCGTAACGGATTTGTCTTCAAGAGTACGAAATCGTCTGACAGGCAAATTGACATTGGAATCGGATTGCGTTTGGATCGGAATTGGATTATTTTCAAGAGTAAGCATGCTGGTCGTGGTGAAAGTCACGAATGCCATGCCGATGAATAGATGGTGAAGGAAAATCGCATGTTCTTAGTCGGTACTAATCCTTTAACATGTCATGTGATCACTTACCCTGCTGTCTCGCCAGGTGACAGATGATCCAAGAGGTTTCTCCAGACTATAAAATGAGGGTAGTGTTCCAAAGTATGAAACTACTTTACGAGTAAGTAGGTAAGTACCTACATAAGCATTTTATTCTCAAAAAATACCTGCATACTCACAAGCATTGCCTTAATTTTAAATATGTTAATAAAATATAATAGGGTACCTATATATTTAATAGTTGCACTTGAATAAATACGGACGTAGATGTAGCGTTGACATTGGGAAATATTTAATTTATAGCTATTATTTTATTTCTACATAAAATAAAATGTAAGGTACAGAGTGAAAAAAAATAAGCGATATAGTTAAAAAATATTTTTTATTTACAACTTAATAATACCCAATAATCATCCATCCATCCAAAAATATTATGCTGAAAATATTTGACTTTCTAAAGCTGCTCGACAATATGTAGGTCTACAAAAATTCTAGACTCCCGCCTTAGGAGATTTGAAAACGAGAAACTAATTATTTTTAAGCAGGTATGTATTTGTCATAACGAGTATTGGTGCATACCAAAAGGTACCTACTTAGTTAAAGTGAATAAATACCTAGGGGAGACCGGGTACAAAAGTAACACTTTGTACTTTTACCTAGATTTCTGGCTAGGTGTTATTATTGTCATTAAATTAATATATACATATATAAATTCAATTTATGTTCTTTACATTGGTAACTCAATTTATTTTATTATGGTGTGTTTTATATGAAAAACACGGAGTTAAGAAAATATTATCTGTTGTTACTTTCGACCACGGACGCAGGCCGAAAGTAACACGTCGTGGGTCGAAAGTAACAAGACAAAGGGGTTGGTAATTAATAAAATAATACATGTTAAATCAACAATTTATTTATTTGAAGACTTTGTAATAATAACACAAATAAAATTCGGCATTTTAAATGCTCAAAAATTATATATTTTAAGATAAACTCAGAGCACTTGATTAAATGTAACGTAGGTTACTAGTTAATAGTAAAAACTCGGTTGTTGCATCAACCGAGTAGCCCACAAAATGCGCTAGTACCTATTTCCTGCTTTTAATTTTGTTAAAATCTATAATGTTGATTGGCAAACAGAAAACCGGCGTGAAACAACACTAATGTTGTGTTTCGCCGAGTAAGTGACAATACCGGAGCTCTAAACCCTTTTAAAAGACGGGCAACACACTTGCGACTCCTCTGGTGTTGCGGATGTCCATGAGCGGTGGTAGTCGCTTACCATCAGGTGACTCGTCTGCTCGTTTACCCTCGTATCCCACAAAAAAAAAAACAATAAAGATATTTTTTTGCCAGGGCTCTAATTTTTGCACCGTATTTGCTCTTCAGCCGCTTTTTAACACACTACCGTGTTAGTCGTTCTTCGTGCAGTAGTTCTGATTTGTTCATTGTCGCGGCATTGTGTTGAAGTAAAATCACATAAAAATCAGAGTCTCGGTGCGTACAATGATGTAGGTACCTAATTAAATCATTACGGGGACAAAAGTAACATGTTACTTGTGTACCCATAGGGCTATGTTACTTTTATACCCATCCTCATTTTTGTTCAAACGTGTAATATAACTTTAAAATGGAACGTGCTAGACAAAAACTAATCTAAACAATATACAATCCATCTAATCAAGAACTGATATAGAAATACTCGGATTACTATCATCCTTTTACGACTACGAAACATTAAATAAAAATACGTCGAAAACCCTACTTTTGGTTTGTGAAAACACGTAGCATCCTGTCACACAAACTAACAGCACGTGGCGCATGCGGCGACTAAATGCAAGTGAGGGGGGCGCTCCCGGCTATCACCTGACGGCGGCTAAGCGGTTTTCGCCCATTGGATAAATCTAGAGAGCATTTGTTACTTTCGACCCGCCGTTACTTTTGTACCCGGTCTCCCCTATCTGTAAGTACAAGAGTCCCTCTTTTAGGCGATATTAAAAAAAAAATTATAGGCCATTGGTAAAAAATCTATAAAAGTCTTGTAGGTAAGCGAATTGTGCAGACTTGTATATGAAATACTTATATTAAATTAAGCTCGTTTAAAATAAAGTCATGTGCTTCATTCTACATCTTTTCTATAAAGCAAATGATATACCTATTTCATTGCCTGTTTGGTTCTTAAAATACTAGGTAGCTAACTGCGGACATAGTACCCACCTACCTAAATAACTACTTTAGACCGATGTACGCGTGAATTTATTTCACAAACTATTTTTTTAATCTGTAATATAACTTGAATGTCAAACAAAAGTTGGTAAGTAACTATTTACTATGTGTTTATAGATACTATCTGTTATTAATTGAGATACTAAAAATGTTAAGTAACATACGATACGACTCACTAGTACTAGAAGATTGAATTAGTGTATCCGCTGTTACCTGGCATGGATATCCTTGGTCACGCAATTTCGTTCGCTTTCGTTGGCAAAAAAAATACATAATTTCACTTTATTAACGTGCGTGACCAATGTCAATCAAATATATACTATATTTACTCAGTTTGTATGGCACAATAAAATTAATATTCTACTTTATTATACATGCATAATAATATGCAGTAATTACTTCACTTGCACAAATAGGGGTCTGTTTAAATTGTAATGTAAATAGCAGAAATGATCGTGCTATGAGAATACTTTAGTAAGTAATACTAAATGCTTTCCGCCAAAATAATTTAGTATTTAATATAAATTCAACAAAGTAAACCATAAAAAATCTTAAAAGCAGATGGCTCTTTGGGGTGAAGATTTCGGTTCTTGCAATCACAAGCCTCTTACAGCTGGGCTTAAATCCTTCATAATTAAAAAAACTGTCACTCAATCAACTAAGAAATTACCAATTAAACCGCAATTCCTATCATACGTATCAGATGTAGAAACCCAAATACCAATACCTAATGATCTTAAATTACAATCAGGCAAAGACAAGAGCTTTAAGTTTGCGTTTGTACCAGGAAGACCTTAGGCCCATGTGTGACGTCCAACATTCTGGTGAATTCCCCTGCTTGCAAAATTCATAAAATCCCTATAAACAATGAAGTCAAGTAGTTCAAGACATTGAGATGTGGAAGAAAACGATGAAATCTTTTACTCCTGCAGTAAGACAGTAGGTATAGTATAAGTATAGTCTAATAATAATGATCTTTCATTTAATGCTCCTTTCCCAGGAGACCTGACCACCCGATAGCTTGGACCATGTTTCCAATACCGGTGGGCTACTATTATCTAGTATTTCCATTTATAATACTAACTTTATACATTTTTATAAATAATTTAAGAATTAAAAAAATACATTTTAAAGTATAAAAAATAGGTAGTAGCCCACCCGTATCGGTAGCAAGATCCAAGCTCCAGAGAGAGGAACCTCTTAACAATGCGGGCCGTGTCCAAAAGTACTGCTTTCTGTTTCAAGCCCTTGATCCAGCCAGACACTGAGGTTCTAATTAGCTTTCTGGTTTAAAAATGTGAATGTAATTGATGTTGGAACGAAATATTTATTGTTGTGTTACAACACGTAAAAAATTATAGATACGTTAGTTTTACTCTAAAATTTAAACACGTAATTACTAATAATTACGTATATCTTTCTATTGTTTTTAAATGAGTCATCTGAATACTAATTTGCGTTAAATTTTAAAGTAAAACAATAGACATACGAACACGATTCTCGCCCACATTAAGTATCTATGGTTGTGTTGATTTCTTTGGGTGTAATTATGTAACTGGTAACTATTTAAATTTTTTTGTAACTAATTAAGAAACGCCATACATAACATGCATTTTTTTATTTTCATAAAACTGGGATTATTCAATACAATACAAGTTTATATTTGAATATATATATACAGGTTTCTATATATTTAGCGCACGTTTGTCTAGACAAGTTATTAGTGCAAGCGACCCTGGCGGATCGTATGTGTCTCCATGAAGACGGCATCATTGTCGAGGCTGCATGCAGCAGAAGCACTTCTTTTAAGAAGGGCCTTTTACCAGCAGCATCTTATATTCAGGTCTCCTGCCATTACTTTATGCAGCCGGTCTGTGAAACAAGATTTTATAAGCTAAACGTTTTTTTTTGCAAAGGATCACAAAATTTGTATTTGAAAGGTGTTTCCAAATTTAATGTAGTTCCGTTTAGCCGAACTGGCCTGAAAGAGTAACAAACATCAATATTTCCTCACAAACTTTCACGTTTATATTATTAGTAGGATTTCTGCGGTCTCAGGATAGCATGCTACTCTATGACGCCATATTCTTGAAACATAACATACCATCACGCCTGTATTCCCTGAAGGGTTAGGCAGAGGCGTACTAATGTACACCCACAGTTCGCCGGTATGTTTAGGTCCCATGTAATAGGGGGCGAGCCTATTGCCATTAACCGGGCACAAATTCCTAACTCCGAGCTGCTACTGGGAATTTCATGGAAAAACCCAATAACACTTTGCTCGACATGGGAATCGAACCCAGGCCGAGCTTAGCAGTCGCGGTCAGGATCACTTGGCTATTGAGGCAGTTTCATTTTCATTCATTTCATTATTCTTGAAACATAACCTAAATACTTACACCGTGGGCAAATATCACTAATATATGTTTGTACAGTGATATCATTTGGAATGTAGACAGGATAATTTATAGCTAATATCCATTTCAAAAAATTTTCACATACCTATGCGTTGTACACGATGACACCGTCAAGCTTCCTATTTCTGTCTTCATAAGCTTTAAAGATCCAAAAATCTGAACTCTTGACTTAATTTCTTGACATCGGTACTAATGGTCTCCACGTACGTATTTGTTTCTTCTACTAACTTGATGGTAAAGTAGTTTATTTTTTCGGGTTTCGACATAATCTTAATGCTGCTGGAATCCGTTGCCCTTAAACGGAGACCACGCGTTTTGGCGCTGCCAGATGAAGCAGACAACGATTTCTTCACTCTCAACGTATCAAGACGTTTATAGAGTAACTGACAAATATGTTTTGATCCCTGACACATTTGCACCTTGTTGAACACTGTATAATTATGTGGTGGCGTGATGAAATATATCACCACAGATGCCTTCTGCATATAACCGAAGGTGTCTGTTGGAAATTCTGTATCATCGACGTACAGTGGTACAGTGTTTAAACTTGTTTTCAATTTGCCAAGTAGATAAGCAAAATTCTTTTGTTCTTACATTTCGGTAGGTTTGCTGAATATTTTCAAAGAGCCTCAGATCGAAGACGTTTTGTATGTAATTCAAGCAACTACTTCTTTTTATAAAACAAATACGCTAAATATATTAAAATCTTAAGCAAATATTTAAAATCAATAGGTATTCCATGAAAGCCATTTTTACTACTAACCCACGATTACAGTTGATCTTCATGCGTTCATTGAGAAATGTTCCATGTTCGCTTCGAAAATATTTGTGATATGCCCTCAGTGTCAAGTAGCTCGTGGAATTCACGTTCTTCTTAGATCTCAGGCTGTATATTTTAGATGTGCTGCGTGATTTATCGTGAGTTTTCATTATTTTTAATATTATTACTTGTCTTAGTCTGTGTTGACGGTATTAGTTTTATTGACACTAGAACCGTCGCTAGATGATTCATTATTAGGCACTTGCTGTCTCCTCTTTAGTACTATCACTAGTTGACTCGGTGGTAGAACTACTAGAATCATTGCTAGTAGAATTTTCATCAGTACTATCACTAGTTGACTCGGTGGTAGAACTACTAGAATCATTGCTAGTAGAAATTTCATCAGTACTAACACTAGCTGACTCGGTGGTAGAACTACTAGAATTATTGTTAGCAGTATCGTCATCACTACTATCAGTAGCTGACTCGGTGGTAGAACTACTAGAACCACCAATGTTTAGACCCAGCAATGTTTTGTTTTGGAAGAGATTAAGATCAGCTTTAATCGGTCCTAAATCAACATTTAAAGCCACACTACGCTTCTTTCTTCCAACGGTCACACCTAGAACGAAATATAATTCACTGAAGTTAAACAAAGTTTAAAATCACATAAGTACTTACTACTTTTGAAAATCAAGCAAAAAAATTAAGCAATTATCAAATGTATATTAAAAGACTAGCTTCTGCCCGCGACTTCGTCCGCGTAGCGTGATGATATATAGCCTATAGCCTTCCTCAATAAATGGGCTATCTAACACTGAGAATTTTTCAAATCGGACTAGTAGTTCCTGAGATTAGCGCGTTCAAGTAAACAAACAAACAAACTCTTCAGCTTTATATATTAGTATAGATTTCAAACTAAAATATCAATACCGGTGAGTCATCTACGTAGTCTATTCAGATCGAAATTTATTCAGCAGCGACATCTAGTGGAGATAAGATAATGAAAATACGCTACCCGATATATTACTTTCCTCTTTGAAATACTTTACGCCACAGCATCTAATATTTACTGTAGCTAATAAACATTATATATCGGCTACAGTAAAAATTAATACAGCGCCATCTTTTATTAAGTAGATGAATAAAAAGCTAAATAACCCCTACCAAAATGAGTACAGACACTAATGACGCACAAGACACCATGAAGTTGTAAGTATAAAAGGTCATATAATATTTCCAACAAGTAAATGAAAAGATTGACGAGAAATTTTCCTCTATAAAAGGCGATATAATTATAGGTAGTGAAAAACAAGTAAGTATTGATAAGAAACCTTATATTTTTGGTATAACCGAAGGAGAAAACTCATAATACAAAATAACCGTGTTGAGAAATACACTGGAAATTTATTGTAATAGAAACGAAATAGAATTAGTTAGAAGAAGTATAAAAAAATTATAAGACCGATAAAGAGCACATTTAGGACGTTTGGTATGAAATTATTCATTCTAAAAAACAAAAGTTATTAAGGGCCGAGATGAGCTTGAATTGTTCACGGCTTGGTCCAAATGTTAGAGCAGGAACCTAGATTATCGGTATCGGAATCCGGATAATAACTTACGTCGAATGAATTGTGTTTGAATTACGATTTATTTTGGTACTACGTTTGTATGGGAATTTCGGTCCGTCGGACTCTTAAGTAAACCTCATTTCACAATGCCACTATTCATATTGAAATAGCCTACCACTAGATAATATCCATTCAATACCCACATACCTACTTAAAACCAAAAACGAGAGAAACACTAAGTACCTACTTACCTAAATTATACAACAAACAATAGTATACCATACGAACACGCCTATATTAACGTGGGAGAGCCATGCTTCGGCACGAATGGGCCGGCTCGACCGGAGCGATACCACGGCCTCACAGAAAACCGGCGAGAAGCATCGCTTGCCTTATGTTTCGCTGGGTGAGTGCGGTTACCGTAGGCCCAAACCCTTTTAAAAGGCGGGCAACGTACTCGTGACTCCTCTGGTGTTACGGGTGTCCATGGACGGCGGTTATCGCTTACCATCAGGTGATCCGTCTGCTCGTTTGCCCCCCCTATCCCATAAAAAAAAACCTCGAAAGATTAGGCAGGGGCGAACTCATGCAGGTACACCCGCAGCTTGCCGGTATGTTTGGGTCCCTTGTTAAAGGGGGCGAGCATATGACTATTAATCGTGTACAAATCCCGAATTCCGAGTTGCTACTGTGAATTTCATAGAAAAGCAAATAACCTTTTTGCTTGACCTGGGACTCAAACCCAGGACCTCCAGCGTAGCAGTCGTGCTCAGGACCACTAGGCAAACGAGGGAGTTACTACGAAATTACTCAAAAAGGAAACTACTATAAGTGCATTTACCGTTAAATTATTTATCTCTGCATCACCGTCTGGCATAAAATGCCTTATGTCTTTAACACTGCATTAAATACAAACAGTGCATTTAAAGTAAAGAAACAGCTCTTACAAAAACATAGACTATACAATATTGAGACGAATTTAGAAAAGACGGGTGCTGTAAAACATACTTACAAACAACTAAGCAATTAAGAGTAATTAATGTGTTTATTAGAAGATATGGGGCCGTATCGTGTTATCGCGATAATTTTTAGATATGAGAATGGGATAGCACTATTTAATCTGTACCAGTAGAACCACTACATACTAGTAAATCTAAAATTTACCGCTCCAATGAGATATATTGGCGCGCGTTACTAGTGTATAATTCGTAGTAGAATTGTATAATTCGCAATTTTACATAACTGCTAGTTGCTTTACAAAATAGTTCTGTAATGTAAAATAGCTGAATGGCGTTCAGCTGGATTGCCATTACGACACATTTATCAAAACGTCTACCTTGTTTAATGAATTATTTGCAGCTACAATAAGCGTTTTGTGTAAAAAACCTATGACATTGAACTAGTTATATTTTGACGAATGTTTGCAATCAAATTTAGTTTTGACCGGGTAAATCGGGATGAAATATGTTTATATTGGTTAAGTTAGGTTAGAAATGTGACCACACGACAAAATTTCGATCTGTGCCAAAACCGAAAAGTAGCCATTGTGCATATAGAAGAAATTTGGGAGCATATGCCATTGTTATGGCACACAACGCCCCTAGCGCGGAATTTCGGAAGTAAAATCTATTATCCAACATTTCATTTCACTTTGTAATACATTGTTTTACAAGACAGCTAAACATCAATCCGCTATAATGTTGAACGCAGTAAGTTCATTCCATTCCTAGTGTTGAAGGTCACCAATAATGCAAAACTGCTGAATTTACTTCAGCTATTAAACATAACAGAGCTGTTTTGTAAAGCGGCTAGCGATTACTGCGACATATACATGTCGACGCGCGGGAAAATCAGCGCGCGATGCACGATTTATTTGATTAACGTTGATAGCCTTTATTATGGTAAATCATTGAATACTCATTTTATGTAGTTTCAATTGTTTGGAACTTACCATTGTTAGCACTGTATTTAAACTAACCCATCTGCGTTTACATTTTGGCGTAATGGATACCCCAATGGTAGATAATAGAACACTCGTTTTATGAAGTTCCGATTGTTTTGAAATTTAGGACTGTGTAATTAAGACATCTGCATTTACATTTTGGGAAAGTAATAAACCCGCTGTGAGGGTCAGATTTGGGTTGCCTAATAAATTGTGAAGAATTATGTTTAGTCCTTCTGAGAAAGTTAAGTATGGGTTCGAAGAGTGGCGGTAACATGTGCACTGCAGATGCACTTTTTACCCAACGGAGTCGCGGGTCGCCCTATGGTGAAAAGGGACACATTGTAATTTCTGTGCTGGACAGCAATGGGTCATTCCAAGGGGCATTCTGTTTTGAGGCATCGTGAAGTATAGGCGCGACCTGCGAAAACGTTCCGCTCTGTGAAATCTCTATGCTATTGCTTAAAGTTGTGCGCTAGTATCATTTGATAGTTGTGGCATATTTACCATAACCCTTTTATTATTTATAGTCGCGTTACCACGCCCAAGAAATAAAATCACTTCTGATTTCGTACGAGAGCGACTCGCTAGTTTCTATCCGTCCGTTACGCTCCGATATATGTACATATATAACCGATTGTAAGTAGCTACTTACCTGAAACTGTAGAATGTCATAACCGAAACGATGTAAGGTTCAATAAAGCTTTTAATAATAAAGGGAAAGTTTATTTATAACAAAATGTTCACTTACTAAGAAGTTCAGAAGGTGATCCATCTGCGCAAGCAACAGCTGCCTGTAATTGAAATAAAATATTGATATCATTGTCTTTTTTTTCAAGTACCTAGGTAAGTATAGGTTTAGGTTCTCTTACACATACGAGCTTGAATAAAACGAATGTTCAAAAACTAAAAACCGGCGTAATTATAGTTACGTAAGATGGCACCAAATAGGTGATGGCGGAATGCGACACCTGGACATAGGCGGCACATTTTCTTGTTTCATACTTTTCAGTTTCCTTTTTTCGGTGTCGGGTTGTAAATTTTTGAACTTTTCGTTTTATTTGACACATTTTAGGGACTCTTGCTTAGTTCATGTACCAGGAAGCAAGATTTGCAGTTTATTTATGCTAGTAGTTACAAATTCATAGACCGTACACTTCCCATTCGTCCAAAAACTTCGTCAGAAAAGTTCCACCACCACGCCTGTTTCCCCGAAAGATAAGACAATCGTAGGGATTTGATTTTTATCTTAAAAATGTGTCTCAGAGCCACTATAATAAATACCAACCAATTTTTAGATACCTAATACATTAGGCGAAATGATGTCACGTCAAAGACGTAAGTCAGAATTTGAAGGCAAATTTCGACCTGGGTGGGACTCGCGGTGGCTTAGTTGGTCACAGCGTCTGGTGTATTGAACCAGAAGACGCAGGTTCGAAACCTACCTGCAGTTGAACAGTTCTTCAGGAGAACAACTTTATAATATTAGTTCTATTATATTATAGGTATGTACTTGATAAAAATGTATTAATAACAATGTAGGTACTTACGAACACGGCAACCAATAATAGGATGAAAGTCTTCATGTTGAAAGTTGTTGATAAGTTCTTAAAATATTTATTTCAGCTCCAGACAGTGTCTCTATGACCCAGTCGTAAAAACTTGTGCATTTCCTGTCGCACTACGGTCTTTTATATCACCGAATATTTGAATAGTTGAAAATTATTCGAGCACCTGCGCAAAGAATATCGAAAAAATACGTAACTTCAAACAAGAATGACTGACGCACCCTGGTGTTACAGAAGACACAGAATTTTCTAGACCGATTAATTATCTACATTCATTTAAGGCTCATATATTCTTTTGTTTTTTTTTCAAATTAAATTTTGTACCTATTTGTTTAACTTCCTCGCCTCGTTAGTCGAATGGTCCCAAGTGCGACTGTTAAACTAGAGGTCCTAGGTTCGATTTCCAGGTCGAGCAGTGTTATTAAGTTTTTCTATGAAATAGTAGCAGCTCAGTTTGGAATTTGTGCCCGATTAATGGCAATAGGCTCGCCCCTATTACATGTGACCTAAACATATACCGGCGAACTGTGGGTGTACCTTAGTACGACTCTGCCTAACTCTTCGGGGAATACAGGCGTGATGGTATGTATGTATATATGATGAAAACTTTATTATTATGTATTTCTCTTGTCACCATAGTTAGGTACCTACATAATTTTCATTGTGATCCCTTCCTTCAAGGCAAGTGCAGTTTTTAGTAGCTACGACTCCGACATTGCCTGGAGCTTTTTCATGCGGCAGATGATCCATGAGGACTTTTCGGTACTCCAAAAAAGCGTTAGGTACCGACGTTATTTTTTTTATTCAGCTATTATAATGCTAAAGAGGTATGTCAGTATCGTAGCAAGTGGAAGTCTGTGGTCTCTGCCTACCCCTACGGGAAAGAGGCGTGACTTCTTGTACCTATGTATTTATGTATTATAATCCTATTGCCCTATATAATATGAAACTGTTTTCTTAGGTATTACTGTTGATTGTAAGTTGCAGTGGGGCGCACACATTTCAGCACTGTCTAGCAGGTTAAGTTCCGCTGCATATGCAGTGAGAAAAATTCGACAGATTACTGATATAGCTACGGCCAGACTAGTTTACTTCGCTTACTTTCACAGCATTATGTCATACGGTATTCTGCTGTGGGGATCAGCTGCAGAAGTAGATTCAATCTTCATCTTACAGAAAAGGGCCATCCGCGCAATCTATGATATGGGCCCTCGCGATTCCCTAAGAGAAGTTTTCAAGAACATCAATATACTTACACTGCCGTCACTCTACATTTTTGAAAACATCATGTACGTTCGTAAAAACCTGCAAAAATTCAGCATCAATAGTGACTTTCATAACATTAATACCAGGAATAAACACAAAATAGTGGTACCTAAATTTAGACTATCTAAAACACATAAATCATTTCTGGGAAATTGTGTACGTTTTTACAATAAACTTCCAAAATCTGTCACCGATCTCACTGGTAAGAAATTTAAAAATTACGTCAAATCTGTCCTTGTTAAGAAAGCCTATTATAAAATCAAGGACTACGTTGATGATAAGAATGTATGGTGTTTTAATACGAATGCACATGTGGCCTCCCTGGCAACCTGAGGTTATTCGTGAATACTTTTTCTTTTTTTTTTTTTTTTACAAAAATTTCATTGTGTCATCATTTAGTTATTTATTGTTGTCCCCAACTATTTATAAACAGGACTTGTAAATGTGAGTACATTGTAGCATGTCTAAGTGGGCACCTAGTTTTATATACTTTGACGATGTGTGTGTTTTCCACATAGTTTATTTTTTATTTTTACATCGACCTCTTCCACTTAGACATAAACCTTCAATGTTCACACAAGCTGCTATCGTAATATTGTACCTGCGTGAAGATTGTAACCTTATTTATTTTAAAAGAGTGTCCATGGAGTTTCTTGCCGGATTCTTCTCCATAGGATCAACCTTTTGGAACCGTGCAACTAGAAGCATAACGTTTCATAAATGCTTGTAAAAGCTTATTTGAAATAAAAACATTTGAACTTGAACTTGAACTTGAAATTGCAGGATAAATGCCTCCTTACCTACCCACCTCCTCCTCTACAGTTAGTCCTTTCTGCGGCTGATCCTTCCAATAAAGGTCTAATGCGTCTAGCCATCTCCTTCTGGCCCTGCCGCGACGTCAGCTGACATGTTTGGGTTCCAATTAGGAGAGCCTAATTTCACTAGCAAAACCCGAGAATGGACTTGTAATGTTTCTTCAAACACAACACGTTTGGCATAGCGGCTGATTGATCGGCTTCTTTCTTTTGGCCACATGTGGGTTCGATCCCCACATACCCATATATAAGATCATCAGATACTTGTTCCGGGTCTTGGCATTTGTGTATGTGAGACTTTGTGTTTGTAAACGCACTCGTGGAGGAGAATTTATAGATTTAGCTATGTTCATTTGTATTGACTGAATCGTAATCCAACTCAGTCGTAACGGATTTGTCTTCAAGAGTACGAAATCGTCTGACAGGCAAATTGACATTGGAATCGGATTGCGTTTGGATCGGAATTGGATTATTTTCAAGAGTAAGCATGCTGGTCGTGGTGAAAGTCACGAATGCCATGCCGATGAATAGATGGTGAAGGAAAATCGCATGTTCTTAGTCGGTACTAATCCTTTAACATGTCATGTGATCACTTACCCTGCTGTCTCGCCAGGTGACAGATGATCCAAGAGGTTTCTCCAGACTATAAAATGAGGGTAGTGTTCCAAAGTATGAAACTACTTTACGAGTAAGTAGGTAAGTACCTACATAAGCATTTTATTCTCAAAAAATACCTGCATACTCACAAGCATTGCCTTAATTTTAAATATGTTAATAAAATATAATAGGGTACCTATATATTTAATAGTTGCACTTGAATAAATACGGACGTAGATGTAGCGTTGACATTGGGAAATATTTAATTTATAGCTATTATTTTATTTCTACATAAAATAAAATGTAAGGTACAGAGTGAAAAAAAATAAGCGATATAGTTAAAAAATATTTTTTATTTACAACTTAATAATACCCAATAATCATCCATCCATCCAAAAATATTATGCTGAAAATATTTGACTTTCTAAAGCTGCTCGACAATATGTAGGTCTACAAAAATTCTAGACTCCCGCCTTAGGAGATTTGAAAACGAGAAACTAATTATTTTTAAGCAGGTATGTATTTGTCATAACGAGTATTGGTGCATACCAAAAGGTACCTACTTAGTTAAAGTGAATAAATACCTATCTGTAAGTACAAGAGTCCCTCTTTTAGGCGATATTAAAAAAAAAATTATAGGCCATTGGTAAAAAATCTATAAAAGTCTTGTAGGTAAGCGAATTGTGCAGACTTGTATATGAAATACTTATATTAAATTAAGCTCGTTTAAAATAAAGTCATGTGCTTCATTCTACATCTTTTCTATAAAGCAAATGATATACCTATTTCATTGCCTGTTTGGTTCTTAAAATACTAGGTAGCTAACTGCGGACATAGTACCCACCTACCTAAATAACTACTTTAGACCGATGTACGCGTGAATTTATTTCACAAACTATTTTTTTAATCTGTAATATAACTTGAATGTCAAACAAAAGTTGGTAAGTAACTATTTACTATGTGTTTATAGATACTATCTGTTATTAATTGAGATACTAAAAATGTTAAGTAACATACGATACGACTCACTAGTACTAGAAGATTGAATTAGTGTATCCGCTGTTACCTGGCATGGATATCCTTGGTCACGCAATTTCGTTCGCTTTCGTTGGCAAAAAAAATACATAATTTCACTTTATTAACGTGCGTGACCAATGTCAATCAAATATATACTATATTTACTCAGTTTGTATGGCACAATAAAATTAATATTCTACTTTATTATACATGCATAATAATATGCAGTAATTACTTCACTTGCACAAATAGGGGTCTGTTTAAATTGTAATGTAAATAGCAGAAATGATCGTGCTATGAGAATACTTTAGTAAGTAATACTAAATGCTTTCCGCCAAAATAATTTAGTATTTAATATAAATTCAACAAAGTAAACCATAAAAAATCTTAAAAGCAGATGGCTCTTTGAGGTGAAGATTTCGGTTCTTGCAATCACAAGCCTCTTACAGCTGGGCTTAAATCCTTCATAATTAAAAAAACTGTCACTCAATCAACTAAGAAATTACCAATTAAACCGCAATTCCTATCATACGTATCAGATGTAGAAACCCAAATACCAATACCTAATGATCTTAAATTACAATCAGGCAAAGACAAGAGCTTTAAGTTTGCGTTTGTACCAGGAAGACCTTAGGCCCATGTGTGACGTCCAACATTCTGGTGAATTCCCCTGCTTGCAAAAATTCATAAAATCCCTATAAACAATCGAGTCAATTATCCTCACACCACCATCGTTTTCTCCTGGTATCTGCCACGAGAATGGAACCTCATTCTCCTGTACCGTCGCACAGGACATTTGCCGAGAGCTCTGTCATAGGCCCCGTATTCACACGAGGGTGGGTTGCAGTCCCCTCTGGCTACGCAGACCCTGTCTCGCAGGCCAAAGTGCTCCCTCCCCTTGGCGAGGTATTGGCAGTCTCGCCGGCGCCCACCATCCGGCCAGTCGCATACGCATGAACAGGGCTCACTCTCTGTCATGCTCGCCAAGAATAAAGCTGGGCAAGTGCATCTGTAATTTTAAGTTTTTGTTAATATATTTCAGGTTATTTTAAAGATGTCTGAAATTTAATGTTAAATTTTGTTCCCATTTTTGTGACTAAGGATTTAATCGTTTCACTTTTATCTACAATAATAGACATCTAGGACAAGGACAGGAAGAAAAAGAAGGAGACACCTATGTGTAAGCTTAATTTTTGGTAAATTTTCCGTTTAATCAATGGATTAAGTTCTTCACCTGCGTAGCTGAGGAGGTGCAGTAGGCTCCTCGTCCTTTTCCAAGTTGGGTTCTTCCGTTGGCGCCCTCCAGTCATTCTGACTTTCCACCAGAGCTCTGCGCGAGGGCCTTTCCAGTTCCTCCTGGCTGTCTCCATAGCTTGGTTTCTCAACCCTGGCCGTGAAAGTTATCTGCAGCGTATCCCGGGAGACGCAAGCGCATTGCGTGTGGTTGAAGAACTGCATCCTAACTACGTTCATTTGCCCGTTCGCCTTGTGGAGCTGGAAGGAGGTAAATACTTTTGTTAAAAACAAAAATCTTGCAGGCACAAATATTTACCGTAATCACACCCGATTTTTCAACCTTTAAGGCTCTCCTTAGAAGGCTTTATGATGAATCTTTGCGCGAGGTTATTATAAACATACTTACATAGAAAGGAAGGACCACAGTTTTGCCGTCTATGGGGGCGCACACCTCACTCTCGTTGATGCAGCACCCGGAGTCAGGGGCGCAGCGATGCAGAAGCACGCATGGCGGTAGATACCTATACGTGGATAGAAGTAACATTCAGATTTATGACATATGTGGATATTATCTTAATTTAGAGAAGCTATAAACTAAAACATTGCGTCATTAGCCAAGTGGTCCTGAGCACGACTGCTACGCTAGAGGTCCTGGGTTCGATTCCCAGGTCGAGCAAAGTGTTATTGGATTTTTCTATGAAATTCCCAGTAGCAGCTCGGAGTTAGGAATTTGTGCCCGGTTAATGGCAATAGGCTCGCCCCCTATTACATGGGACCTAAACATACCGGCGAACTGTGAGTGTACATTAGTACGCCTCTGCCTAACCCTTTGGGGAATACAGGCGTGATGGTATGTATAAACTAAAACAGGTTATCAAAACATGCTTCCGCATCGTTATCAGGTGCAATAATACCTGCAGAAGATTGGCTGCATTACTACGCTGGATGGCAATGCTACTATACATTTCGTGGACATTTAGCCATTTCTCAAGCCATACTGAGATATACCTACGATTCTCTAACCAAAGGATAGAGGGTCTTTGAGTCAAGAGAAATTAAGCAATGTCTGTCTGTGCACTCGGACCCCATAGCCACAGTGCCCAGATTCGTATTTCTGCTTAGGCCTACAAGGCCCCGGCCTAGGGGCCTAGGCAGCCTAGGGGCCCCAGACCCAGTGGCGGGATCTACAAACTAGCTCAAAAGCCTGTTTTGCCTTATCAGAAAACTATCGAAAATATTTTTATAAATTTTTTGCTAAGTATTATTGTCTTTAATTTACTAAACCAAAATGGAATCATTTCGAGATGGGAGAAGGGGACCCAAATGCCAAGTGCGTAGAGGCCCTGGCACTTTAAATCCGGACCTGAGAGTGACTATACCGTTTTGTTTCTTGCCAGTTTCTTGCCGGTTCTTCTCCATAAGACCCACTATTTGGAACCGCGCACCTAGTTTTTGACATTTCAGAAGTACCTGTATTACTGGTCTAATTGAAATAAAACATTTGACTTTGACTTTGACTTTGTACGATACATTGATAGAACGACGTCTCTATCTCTTATGATTGACTAGCTTCTGCCCGCGACTTCGTCCGCGTAGCGTGATGATATATAGCCTATAGCCTTCCTCAATAAATGGCCTATTTAACACTGTAAGAATTTTTCAAATCGGACTAGTAGTTCCTGAGATTAGCGCGTTCAAGTAAACAAACAAACAAACAAACTCTTCAGCTTTATATATTAGTATAGATATAGATGATACATAGAGAGATTTTTATTATGAACAAGTCATCATTCTATACACGCTACAAGTTATCCTTGTAATGTCTTCCGTATAATACCATAAGAGAAATAATTGTGCATCTCATAGCCTGACCATAGGGTCCAGTTTATGGGATTCACGATTGAATTTGGCCGCAAGCCCAATAACTGCTTGTCCACGTATATCGCGCAGTTCTCGTTCGCCCAGTTATATTTATTACTCACCTGGTGTCGGCGGCAGGGGCGAGCTGCCTGACGGTCAGCCAGCGCGGTTGAGGATTCAGGCACTTGCCGGTTTGTAGAAGGTTGCTCATGCTACGCATTGCGGCTCGCCGAAGAGCCGTGCGCTCGACTGGGCTTAATGCTGGAATGAAAGATTTTTTACTATTAGCCTGGCGGCTTTTTATGACCAGGGAAAAAATACTCTTCGTTCAACTATAGGTACCAGTTTTGTATTACTTCAATTCACATACATACCATCACGCCTGTATTCCCTGAAGGGTAAGGCAGAGGCGTACTAATGTACACAGTTCGCCGGTATGTTCAGGTCCCATGTAATAGGGGGCGAGCCTATTGTCATTTACCGGGCACAAATTTCAAACTTCGAGCTGTTACTGGGAATTTCACAGAAAAACCCAATAACACTTTGCTTGACCTAGGAATTTAACCCAGGACTTCTATCGTAGCAGTCGCTCTCAAGACCACTAGGCTAATGAGGCAGTTACTTCGATTCATTTCGAATAAATGACTCAAATTATATAAATTTAGTCGTGTGATATTAATTTCTCTTCGTATATGGCGTTGGGCATTAGCTTACGTGTTCGTCAAATAAGTAGGTATACGAAAGGAAAGCGTTGCATATAAAAAACAAGCTGTACCCGGCTAACTTCGTACCACCTATCAGTCGATTCTGAAACTAACGTCACTCAATTGCTTTGCCTTCCCGAAAATCCTCTACTAACACTTAAAATCAAATCGCAATGGGGGACTCAATCGGAGATCAAAATACAATATGAGCGAATCCAAATAGCATTGGAACGATAACAACGAAAAGGAAAGAAGAGAAAAAAAAAAAACAAACAAACTATGGTATTAGAATTCAAATTGACTTTTAAGTATAATTACGAATCTTTTGTATGGGAATATAGAAAAGTGTTGTTTTTAGACATTTTCAGGCAATTTTTTAAATTTTACTCTCCGTAGGTACCTACCATCCTCGTACTTCAAGGATTATTATAAAAAAAGAATTAGCGAAATCGGTTCAGCTGCTCTCGAGTTTTGCGCTGAACAACACATTTGGCGATTCCTTTTTATATTATAGATGCTCAATTTGTAGTGAGAAGGGGAACGTTGTAAAATCATTGTATCTAGGTACTTATGTATAAAAAGTCCAAGAAATTTCATTTGACAAGGTCGTGGCCAGCAGATCTGGACTGGTCCAGAGCTGATATTATATTATCTGGGTCTCTTGTTCGAATCCAAGACAATCTACAACTAGCTGTTACCCGCGACTTCGTCCGCGTGGTACCTATTTAAAAAAAAGTATGTAGCCTAAGTTACTCCTTGTTACATCAGCTATCTGCCAGTGAAAGTCCCATCAAAATTGGTCCAGCCATTTCAGAGATAAGCCGAAATAGACGGACAAATTTTAAAAAAAAAAGTTTTGGCATAGTTATGTACCGTGTATACATCTGCGCTAAGTAAAAAGCAGTTATTTTAATATTACAAACAGACTTCAATTTTATTTATTTGTAGGTACCTAATATCGATGTATATAGTAATGGACTTCAATCTAACATAATATTTTCCCCTGTACGAGTAGGAGGCCTGGAGACTTGTGTGTTACAAGTCTTGTATAAAAACATTAATAATATTGTATTTAAACACAATTTTTCATTGTAATCTTGTGTTTAATGAATGCAATTTAAACTTATTTAAGTAGTTGGAGCAAGTGGCTCTAAATATGCAAAATGTTTGTGGAGAAAAATAAACGATATTTGTATTGTATTGTTATTGTAGTAGTAGATAGTTGAAATAGAAAATATAACAAAGTACTCACGATCTTCAAGAATCCTGGGCCGCGCGTTAGTGGCAGCGATGGACTCCGCTGCTGACACCACAGTCTTAACCATCTCCGTCTTGGTGAAAGCGGAGGGTGAGACACCGAGGGTCCTGGTCTTAGGTGCTGACGTAGAGCTGGTGTCGGTCAAGACGTCAGAGTCCCATTCGTCGTTGCCGTCCATCGCGTAGTCGGATTCCATGAGATCATGTAAGTCCTGAAAATGAGAGGGAAACCGCTTTAGTTGGCTTTAAACTTTTGATTAGAGAATTTCGCGAAAGTGAGATGGAGTGGAGCGTACATGGACATCCGCAACACCAGAAGAGTCGCAAGTGCGTTGCCCGCCTTTTAAAAGGGTTTGGGCCTCCGGTAACCTCACTCACTCGGCGAAACACAACGCAATCGTTGTTTCACGCCGGTTTTCTGTGAGGCCGTGTATCACTCCGGTCGAGCCGGCCCATTCTTGCCGAAGCATGGCTCTCCCTCTACACATAAATACCTGAGAAAAGTAACGGCGTATTGTGGGTTTCCCTATGAGCTTC
The DNA here is from genome assembly GCA_947256265.1 of Acronicta leporina. Classification (NCBI taxonomy): domain Eukaryota; kingdom Metazoa; phylum Arthropoda; class Insecta; order Lepidoptera; family Noctuidae; genus Acronicta; species Acronicta leporina. Next base: position 1,257,628 of record OX366518.1, on the reverse strand, counting down.
TGTGTAACCTCTAACTACGTACAAGCTGCTAACAATGTTGGATACTTATTCGCCCGATTTATGATGATTAGTAATTTGATTTAATGTCTAGTTTAATTGCCGGTTGCTAATGTTCTTGTGATAATAAAAACGTAGGTAATGAAACAGACTTTCCCTCTCAAGACTGACATTTATCGGTATTTGAAAGCTGTCGTACCCATGTAGGCACTACATGGCTCTTTGGCACAGCTTATCGACGCAAAACGTACCAACAACCACACAATCACGCCTGTATTCCCCGAAGGGTTAGGCAGAGGTGTACAGTCGCCGTCAGATTGTAGCAGACAAGGTGACCATAGACTTCTGAACAATTTAAAATGTCAATAAGTTCCATACACTACAAGTTACCATTAATATCTGAACATTCATTATTTCATTAATATCTGAGCAAATGCTTGTCAATAATTTCTATACATATAACTCACCAAAAATATCTGAACACTTATAACGCCAAGTGTATCTACGCTGACAAACACTGAGTTTACCTAACTTGTGTTTTAGATAGGATGAACCAAACATTATCAGTGATTTAATACGATGGAAAGGGAATAAAAATTTTATAGAAAATCATTTGTATAGGATGCAAGTGATGCAACTGATATGTTAATGTCAAACCATCGAAAGAAAATAGATATTGGTTTTGTAATGAAATTAAAAATTATGGTACTAAATATTTTTTAATTGGGACAACATTAATAAAACATTAGTATTTTGTGTAACCTCCTTCTGCATTTAATACGTCCTGTAACCGTTTTCGCATGGAACCAACGACCTTTTTACAAAAAATTATCCCTCTAAACGTTTCCCAAACGTTATTTGCATGTCGTCTTAATGCTTCCTTTGTTCTACATTGATTCCCATCCCAATAATCCAAATATCTGAACACTTATAAAGTATAGTGTATCTGACACTTGACGTTAGAAGTGTTCAGATATTTTTGGTTATATGTATAGAAATTATTGACAAGCATTTGCTCAGATATTAATGAAGTAATGAATGTTCAGATATTAATGGTAACTTGTAGTATATGGAACTTATTGACATTTTAAATTGTTCAGAAGTATTTGGTCAACTTGTCTGCTACAATATATCTGACGGCGACTGTACTATGTACACCCACAGTTCGCCGGTATGTTTAGGTCCCATGTAATAGGGGGCGAGCCTATTGCCATTAACCGGGCAACCAATGTACGTACCAACAAATGTACGTATTTTAATGATCTAATTGAAACTTTTAAATCTTAATTCATGACGTAGGTACACGTTTTTCTGTAGCTTTACCAAAAACTTTTTATGCAATAATTTGATGGATATTGATATTATACTTTCCCTTTTTCAGTTTCCGAATCCTAATAAGGGTTATTAACTAATTAGGATTCGGAAACTGAAAATGGGAAAGGGATTACGATTTATTTTGATTCGTTTTGTGGGCAATTTAGGATCCGCCGGACTCTTAGTACGCAAATACAAAATTTGCTTATTTATTATGTTTAAATTGTATTTATACACAAATTTACTATGAAATATTGTGTTTAAATATTATTTAAATAGATTTAAGAAGTTGGTGCAAGCGGTCCTAGAAGTTTCATTTTCTTTATGTAGGTACTTTTCTTGACCTTAGACGCCCACTGTGCTTAGCGGCGATAGGCAAAGCTGAGTATTTCTCTTGTAATTTTCGCCTAAACAGGGCTGACGCAATTCTACAAAGCCTTAAGTACCTATTAACTCAATTTCAATCGCAATGTTAACGACTCTAGAAGCCGGCATTGTACATATACAGACATTATTTCTTACTTAGCAATTACATATAAATAAATCTAAACCACAATTTTTTCTGTAAAACATGAACATTATAACGAGCATAAGTTCGCATAAATGCATACCATTTGCTGAATGGAGCCTTAAATGGCGTCGTGTTTGATATAGTCATAAATATATCTGTCAATTTGTAAAGTCACACAGTTTTCACATGCAATTGGCCTAGTTATCAGAGTGGATAAATAAATTGTGAGCAGACTGCCATTTACCGAGTTAGACTGACATTTCTATGAAACGAACGAGGCGATAAATAGTGAGTGTGAATTAGTAGGATCATAAGTCGCTGGCCTCTGAGCGGTGGGGGCTGGTCGTCAGGATTAGGCTTCCGCCTGACTCTGCCAAAAGGATTGAGGGCCATGCAACTCTCTCTCTGACAGGCTAAAAATAAATCGCAGAGCTAAAAATCTGGAAGTGGGCTGCATCTGTGAGAACAAGATGGTTGAAAAGAATGAGGCTGTCAAGCTGTATCGTGAGGACCGATCCCGTTCGGGAAAGAACGCGTCAAGGAGGTAACCATCTTGACGGTTCCTCGTCTTCATCATGTAAGGCGCAGGTCGCAGTAAGGTGACTTTGACACCATAAAACAATGTGCATGTGGATTGGGTGATCCTCTCATCAATCTTAACAAAAATCGAGGAAGATTTAGTAAAAAATAGTTAAAACATTATGGCGAAGTTTAAAAATTTGTTAAACCTGAGATAAAAATGATATGGTCAATAAAGTGGATCACCCAAATCGCGCCCTTTAATAAAACGTCAAATGTATATCTCAGAATATATCGCGTTTGCACTGCTGATTTCTGAATGGAAAAATTGTAAAAAATAGTTAAATACTATTACTACTATGAGAGGATCACCCAATCCACATGCACATGTTGGTTTGCGATTAAATCAAAATCAAAATCATTTATTCATTATAGACTACTACAGACTACTACTACTACTACTACTTTTAGGTAGTACTTTTTGAACGTCATTTTTACATTATAGACAGCCCCCAAACGCCCGCCCTTCACCGCTTCTTAGTATTTTCGCTAGGAAGAAGAAGCGGCGCAACAAACTCCCCAGCAAATTATTGTTGGGATCCATTTCTAATACTAAAATATCTTCACGTGAGCGAAGCCGCTTGCAAAAGCTAGTAGTTATTAGATATGTATAATGTATATATATATTGACGACCTCTGTGGTTTAGCGGTTCGAGTACCGGACTGCTGACCATGAGGTCGTAGGTTCGATTCCCACAGGACACAAAAATTTATGTGATGAATATGTGTTTGTGTTCGTCTGGGTGTTTCTTATGTATTATAAGTATGTATTTACAAAAAAAAAAAGTATATACCATAGTACAAGCTTTGCTTAGTTTGGGACTAGATGGTGCTGTGTGTAAAATGTCCCAGAATATTTATTTATTTATATATATCTGTGCTGATGACTGTACTTACTGATGCATTACAAAAAATTGTGTCAATTGTGTAGTATTAATGTAAACCTGCATTGACACAATTACGATAATTGTGTCAATGCAGGTTTACATTAATACTAAGTTCGGTGTTAAGATATGGTAATAACAACATCAGTCAGTGCAAGAGAATGCAACCCGCGGGCTCAAACCCGCTACCCAGAATAGAACCAGTATTTATAGTGGCCATCTGTTTCTTTTTACTGTACGCCAACGAGTCAATCGATATACATAGGTAAGTATGTATATAGATTGCTTACATCAAAGATAGAAGAACCACCCAATCTTTGATCTTTGAAAAGTTTTGAAGAGATTCTATATAAAATATGGTTTGTTAGGTTTAAGTGCAGTTGCAAATAGTTTTATTTATCATAGGAACAGTTCACTTAAAATGAGATACCTATAGGTACTTACCTAAATAAAAAGGTTCTTAATGTTTTTTTATAAACGTTTCCTCACGCTTGGATTTTCTCCTGTATCGTGGGTGCTTTTACAAACACAAAAATTCTCACAAACACAAACGCCCAGACCCAGAACCCGGAAGTCATACAAATATTTATTCCGTGTGGGGATCGAACCCACAACCCGTGGCGTTGAAACCGGTCGCTCGGCCGCTACGCCAAACGTGTCTTCAAATTCGATCTAAGTATCCATAAAATCATGTTTAGTTGTATTAGGGTTGCTTTCGAAAGAAACCTTCTACCCAATACGAAAATAACTCAGTCTGTCCATCGGTTTGTTTCGTTTTCTCGCCTAAACCTCTAAACCAATTTTGGTTTAGAAAATAGATTAGACTAATAAATAATAGATAGATTGGAGAAAAATAGGCTACAATGTGTGTCGAAAAATCATTTGGAGCGTGATTAAAATCGTGATTATAAAATATCTTATATTATCATTCGTTACCTAGGTATCTTTATTTAAAAAAACCGCGAAGTTCAAAAAGGTCATCTAAAGAGCACCTTTTTAAACCGACGTCCATGCATTATCGTAGCAAATTGAAATCCATAGTCTGTCTACCCCTGGGGGAGAGAGGCATGAAACTAGGCATGTATCTATACTTATTTAATCTATACTAATATATAAAGCCGAAGAGTTTGTTTGTTTGTTTGCTTGCTTGAACGCGCTAATCTCAGGAACTACTGGGCCGATTTGAAAAATTCTTTCAAAGTTAGATAGCCCATTTATAGAGGAAGGCTAAAGGCTATATATCATCACGCTAAGACTAAGTACCTATTCCACGCGGACGAAGTTGTGGGCAGAAGTTTGTTAGTTATTATTTATTACTACTGGTCCTATTTGAAAAATTCTTTCAGTGTTAGATAGACAAAAATAATGTGAGTGACATCATGACATGTCGCTTGTATGTACCTATGAGTAAATACATCGCCGTGCCGGATCCTACCTTCTATATAAGTAACCAGGTTAGGTTCGAACAAAAACGAGGTATTTTTCAACAATAGGTTACTAAGTTATGTAAGGAGAGCAGTTACAGGCAGCGTCAATTGTTACCCACACGAGTGTACTTGTTGAGATAAATCTGCTAGTTTACCCGAAAACTGAAATGACTTATACGCCATAGAAAAAAACGCTTTGCAATTTTCCTAGCAACTTGTAAAATGATTTGTTTCCTGAAATAACATTATTCGGAAAATTACGAATTAATAAAAATATACAATTCGAACCAGGTGACGCGCTTCCGAACTAACAGGATAAATTTAACCCCCTTAAAATGTCGTATTGATGCCCCTAACTATATTTAAGTTAGTATTTAGTTTAAGAAAGAAAAAGTCTTATTAAGGGTCCATGGAGTTTCTTGCCGGATTCATCTCCATAAGATCAACCTTTTGGAACCGCGCAACTAGAATCATAACGTTTCATAAACGCTCGTAAAAGCTTATTTGAAATAAAAACATATTTTGAACTGTGAACTATTCATTCAAATTAAAATAATTTAGTTTGTGTCGTCTGGGTGTGTCTTATGTATTATACTTAAGTATGTATTTACAGAAAAAAAGTATATAAGTATTATATCCATTGTCTAGTACCCATAGTACAAGCTCTGCTTAGTTTGGGACTAGATGGTGCTGTGTAAAACACAGCAACATCTAGTCCGTCGCAGAATATTTATTTATTTTTATTTATTATTGGAAACATGAACAGGTTTACAAAAAATGGTGTTCGATAACAAATTCATTGCTAGGTACATGTTAATATTACGTATACGAGGTGCTGTACGTTTTACATCGTATAGTTTTCTAAAACCTGTAGCTAAAATAACATTTAATTTGGCATCACTGGCTTGGCACGCAATACCCGCGTCAAATCCTCTACAGCGTACAGCCGAGCATACTTACATCTTCCAAATTACTCACAAATGACTACGAATCACTACACCTATTTCCATCGCTATTACTTCAGTCCTAAGGTCGTTAATAGCTTGTAGTATTTGCAACTAATTTCACCGCGATTACCTCTGAATCGTATACTTCCGCTGCACCTGGTTGTTTCGAAGAAAGGTTGAATAAAACATTTGGTATGCTAAATTGTTTATGTGCCTTATAAAAGTCAGACAGTATTCTAGGTAGTCATAAATCGTACTGATACGCGTGGATAATGTTTAAGAATATATTAACTACCAAGAAGCTCTTCTGACTTTAAGTTTTATCAGCAACGGTAGGTACTACCAGGGAAAGGGATTTGACATTTGTTTACAAATCCTTTACTTCATTAAGAGTGTTCTACACTGGCTATTAAGGTCAGTGTACAACAGTAGCCCGCTCAAACACTGCAATGGTTCATTCTGCGAGTTATCTTATCACAAAACACCTCGCTAACCCGCTTCTGAATTGATTTACGAGATGATAACATTTTGTTAGCTGTATCCGTGTTTTGTTCTGGAATATTGAAGATACTACCTAGTATAGAAGGTGGTTACTACAGTAAATGAAACAAAGCGTAAAGAAAAAAAGGACTCGCACACATACGAGGGCAAGGTGAAAAGTTCTCGGCCTAACAATGAAAGGCTGTGATTATCATTATGTTTTTGTTTTTATTTTTCTACTTAGTCTCCCTTAACTTCAACACACTTGGACCAGCGTTTCTACAACATCAATATTCCTTCCCGGAGGTGAGTGTCTGGAAGGCTGTAAAAATATTCATTCACGGCAGTCTCAACTTCTTCATTGGACGTGAAACGCTTCCCAGAAACTAATTTCTTTAAGTTTGGGAGCAGATAGAAGTCTGAGGGTGCCAAATCATGAGAGTAGGGAGATTGCCGAGCAAATTATACCTCAAATCCCAAAGTTTTCCCATCCCCAACGCACCTTTGTGTACAGGTGCATTGTCCTGTTGAAAGATGATTTTTTTCCTCTTCAAGCCATGCCTTTTCTCACGAATTTTGGCATCCAGAGGGTCAAGAAGATTGGAGTAGTATTCGTCTGTAATTGTTCTGCCTTTTGCAAGGTAATCAATTAACAGGATCCATTTCACATCCCAAACACGCTGGCCATGACCTTTCCGCCAGATGCGATCGACTTCACTTTCTTTGGCTTTGGACCACCGGCTCCCACCCACTGTTTGGACTGCTGTTTCGATTCTGGTGTATAGTGGTGGACCCATGTCTCATCCATGATAACAAATCTCCGCACAAAATCGGGCGGATCTCTATTGAATCGGTCCAAACATTGCTACGAATATCGTTTGCGCATTTGATTTTGATCGGCACTCAGCAAATGCGGCACCCATCTTGCGCAAAGCTTTCCCATCCCTAATTCTCCGTGCAAGATATTTGTTACCCTTTCTTACGAAATCCCCATAGCCTCAGCTATGTTGCTCACCTTTACTCGCCTATCGTCCAATACGGTATCATGTACTTTTTTATGGTTTCCGGTGTCCTAGCGGTTTTTGGCTGTTCTTCACGTGGGTCATCATCGAGGGACGTGCGACCACGTTTAAATTCTACTGCCCACTTTTTTACGGTTGACATGGAAGGAACAGAGTCCCCGTAAACTTTTACCAACTTCGGATAATTTTTTTAGGGCTTAATCCATCTAAAACGAAGAATTTCATAACGGCACGATATTCAAGTTTATTCACTTTTACAAAAAACACGTAAGACGTCTACCGATTTTTTTTTTGTGAATAAACTACTTGCTAGAGCAAGCTGAAACTTGTCATACGAACTAATGAGATGTGCATCCAGGCGGGAAAAATATTTTTTTACTGATTAGTACGCCATCTCCGTGTCAGGCCGAGAACTTTTCACCTTACCCTCGTATATATTTTTAAGATGATTATATTTATAAATACAGCGACCCTGCGCGAGGCCAAAAAAGTTCCTTAACTCAGCATCATAATGCTACATTAAAAAAAGCCTAAACGTCTAAAGCCTTAAAGGCTTTAAAGCTAAAGCTTAAAAGCTTTAAAGCATAACTATAAATGCCTCTAAAGATTACACTTACAAGTTTGTTAACTCATCAATTATTTAATAGTAGGTACTGTAGAGACCGCTCCAAGAAGGCGACAATATTACGGGTTGACTAGCTGGTTAAAGAATAAACAATCAGTTTGAAATTTTATATCTGACGTGGAAGTGTCTAGTCTGCGGGTCTTGACAGACTCGCTTGTATGAGCTAGGGCTTCGCCCCATAATAAATACGAAAGTTCAACTATATATCTGTATTTAATTGTTTAGTGAAGCTCGGTACCTCGACAGTATTTTGCATTTTTGTGAGATCAATCGTCCTTTTTTTTCTAATTTCTCTCTTTCGAAACAGCCCAACTATCCGTTTTCGAATAAAAATTCATGTATCATGTTAATGTCCAATATACGCATAATTACAGCAAGACGAACCGGTCGCGAATCTAGTTTTTCTCGCGGTAGTTTTTGCGATGCATTCGTCGATGACTGATCATCACATCGGCCGTGAGAAAACTGGATCGGTCAGCATGAGAAACAATTTGGGATGATATATATCTACGGAACTAATGAAGGCATTATTTTCTGGACAATGCCTAACAAACAAAGTAGTAAGTACTGCCTAATCATATTAACACTGGTCTTGAGTTTATAAGGTAAGAATTTACGTGCGTAAGCTTAAAACCTTTCTATTAAAAAAACCCCATCATAATCCGTTGCGTAGTTTTGAAGACCTAAGCATACATAGGGACAGACAGACAGCGGAATGCGACTTTGTTACAAGCGTTTATTGTCTGTAATGGAATCTTGCAAGTAAATTTGACCCATTTTCCGGTTTCCGATTGAGCTGCGCATGAACACTTGTAAATTTTATACTAATAGTGATTTTGCTCTTTTATCAAAGAGCTTTGTCTCTCACGACTATGTCGCCCTGACTACAAACCTTCCTTTTCCTTTAATTAAAATAATCGAGTGTGACTCTTCTGGTGCCGTGGGTGTATTGAGCGGCGGTAAATCAGGCGATCCGTCTGCTAGTTTGCCGCCCTATCCCATAAAACACAGGATCTGGCAGGAGACCACTACAATTGCCATACCCTTTATTTGACTTTGTTAATTTTTGTACGTCAATTTTTGATTTTTAATTCATACGCTTCACAGGCAGATTTTGGTTATACAATTTATATTAACCACTATGACCATGTAATAATACCCAAAATGTAATGAATAATAAATGATTTGATTTGAATTGCCTACAAGATACGAGTTCAGACCAATATTATTTCTCAAATTGGCTTTTGATACATATCCTTAAAATGTGATGCACTTCTTGGATAACATTACATATTTGGCAATTTGGAGAAATAGATATACTTACTTACCCATCAAATATGAAAATTTACAGGGATTTCTGAGAGATTTTCTCGACGGCATAATGACGTCTACCAACCTGCACAATCCTGGTGCTCTTTTATACAAAGCGGTGACCTGGCCAGCAGTGGGACAGGTATTATGTAAAGCAGGATAAGCTTTATTATAAATTTTAAGTTTTGAGTCGTGCTTCTGCATAATACTGCATATTATGGATATTTACTATTTTGCATATATATAATATAATAAACATAAAAGACTTTCTATGCTATAAAAAATTACAATAGACCGCCACTTGCTACGATTCTTGCATACATCTTCCTTAAATACGCGCCGGTTGCGAGTACTACGCACCTGACCATTTTGAATGACCTCGCCAATGAGATCGGCGTACCTATATTCTTCTAGGGCGACCTCTTCCGACGCTGCCGCTGACATTCGCCTTATAAATTCCTTTCCGTTTCACTGAGCCCGCCAAATTCAAATACAATTGGTTTTTCGCAATTTGTACGTCTATAAAACATTCTAGATTCCTAGCTGTAGTAACTTCGCCATTAGCTATACAATAATCACAACTGAGCATTAAAAAAAAACATTAAAGAAGCTAAAAGACACTACTTTTAAAGACACTACTTTTAGCTACAATATCGATTTACAAGCAAAGGTTTTAATGCTCAGTTGTGAATATTGTATAACTTAGGGCGCAATTACGATCAGCCTTAATCGTATTTTATTCATTCATTCAACATGTCCAATAATAAACATTTATACATAAAAATTATAAACTCTCAAAAAACGAAGATTCAGTTCACTTACCCCACAAAATTGCATTAATATTGTTATAATATAAAGATTTATAAAAACGTTTTGAGTATTTTACATGTACCTAACCTACGCTAATGGCTTCCTGATCTCCGTGCGACAGGTCGTTGAGCTCCTTATAATGATAAAATTACACGATGACTGATGTGTGCATGCTGTTAGGACAGGTCAGTCAAAGTTGCTATCGCTTTTTCTTGAAAAGGCCAGTTCCGATATTGCCCTATTACATTGTAAAACGCACATATCTGATAATACTACCTACTGTCTGGTCTAAAAGAGTACATGATTCTCAGAGTTTCTTCTGAGAAGTCGTCCGATAGGAAATGCTGTCGCCATCTAGTTAAAAATTAAAACGATGACTTATAAGTTTAAGACTTATAAGTAAATAAGTTATTATAATAAAATAATATATCATCACGCCTGTATTCCCCGAAGGGTTAAACAGTGGCGACATTAGTAATGTATTACTACCTATGCTACTGGGAATTTCATAGAAAAACCCAATAACACTGCTCGACCTGGGAATCGAACCCAGGACCTCTAGCGTAGAAGTCGCGCTCAGGACCACTAGGCTAATGAGGCAGTTAATAATAAAATAAATTAATTTTTACGGAAATAAAATTTTACATTTATAATTAAATTATACTTAAATGTAATATTTTACAAATTACAATTACAATGATTGTACAAATTTTGTAAGTTCTTTAACATAATAAATGCGTGGTGGCTGTTCGAAAGGCGTTTAGCTAAAATTTTCAAATGGACGCGCGGCTGGAAATGACAGTTGGACATGATGACATGTACCATGCCATTACGCGGCGACCGAGGGCGCTTATTATCGTTATAAACTGAACTACCGGCGATAATCAATAGTATGATAGCGTTGGAAGAGATATATAGCGAAGTAACTCCATTCCATATTTAGAATTGAAACCATTTTGTACAGATTTAATGGCGTTATATAGATATATTCATAATTCCAGCAACTTAGCGTACTCGTGACCATGGATGCTTGGCCAAAATTCCGAGATATCGGAACATGTTAGCACATTATTTGGCAATGCAATGCAAATTATTTATCATAGATTTCGGAGCAAATTTTTGCAAATACTTCACTCGATATACAATATTATTACCGCTCATGCGCCATTCTGTTAAAAGGGATAAATATAGCAGTTCATGTTCGTACAAAAATAATACCATACTCCCTAGTTTGGTACATGTTTGTTCAACAAACTGTGCTGGCAATGAAAGGAATCCGGTACCTACCACGTTTGACGTTACAATCACTTCACACTCCGCAATTGTCGCTTACGTCTTATTATCGAGACAGTGCAATGACCACAGAGAATTTTAATAGACCAATAAAAGCTGCAAATGCGACATGTGAACGCACATTCCGAGACCAAAATCTAGCCGATATTTATACCAGGTAGTCAGTGTGTGGATGGGTGACCATTCTGAACACATCGAGACCCCTCCGTGCCTCGCACGTAAAGCCGTCGGTCCCGGTTGTCATACGAACAATACTTTTGCACAGTGAAGCTTTTTGGTGGATGTCTGTATTGTAATTCGAAGTGCTAAAGTTTTAGTCATTTTAGTGTTTTTGAACCAGCATTACCCACAATCGCCCACAAGTGATCTCACAATGACTCTGTTTACGAGGCAGGTGTGCGTCTGTGATACTAGTTGATTTTATCTCACCGTCCAGTAATGGGCGACGGTTGTGAGTCTGTGACACACAGACCGCACATTACCTAGTAACGACCTATTATCGACCACTTCGCTACTATGCGACCGCTACCGGTGCCTAAGGTACCAGCAATGCCATAAAAATGTACCTCGAGGGCTGGCATGAAATAGTTTAATCATCTATTTATACAGGTATACCTGATAGGTACCTACTACTTATATTATAAACTAGGTTTTGGCCGCGGCTTCGCTCACAAGTAGCTATATTATGAGTAAAATGGAAAGCCAACATTAATGACCTCTTCTTAGTATGGGTCTGTATACATCAGAGACGTCAAGCTGTATCTCAGGATCTGTTTAATTAATTGAAATAAGAAGTTCACCAGTTTTTAAGTTGGAGCATATACTTTCTAACAGTGATAACAAAATTAAAATCTATTCAGTAGTTTTGGCGCCAACCCGTAACAAACAGACAACATAACATAACATACCATCGCGCCTGTATTCCCCGAAGGGTTAGGCAGAGGCGTACAATATAATGTACACTCACAGTTCGCCGGCATGTTTAGGTCCCATGTAATAGGGGGCGAGCCTATTGCCATTAACCGGGCACAAATTCCTAACTCCGAGCTGCTACTGGGAACTTCATAGAAAAACCCAATAACACTTTGCTCGACCTGGGAATCGAATCCAGGACCTCAAGCGTAGCAGTCGCGCTCAGGACCACTTAGCTAATGAGGTAGTTTGACAAACAGACAAGAATTTTAAAAATCTCATTTTTGGATTCGGAGCTCGTGTACCAGTGCGAGTACCCAAAGCAGGTTACCACTTTTTTTAAATATCTTCAATGTAGGTATGTCTATACCTACATTGAAGATATTTAAAAAAAGTGGTTTTCTACATTTTTTTAAAAGTAGAGACGAGAAGATGCGATGGGACGAACACTTTCGAAAACATATTCGTATCGAAATCAAGAATAATTTGTATTTGAAGGAGCTTAATTAACGTAGATGAAGCGAAAGTGACCAGGATCGTAGCAAGTATAGTCGCTGCCTACCCTAATGGGAGACAGATGTGAAAATATGTATGTATGTATGAGATTTGTAGCAGGAAAAATCTCATCATTCGTTTACGATACGAATTCGATAGTTGTTCGCGCTTGGGCTACTGTTACGTTTTCACCACTAAATAGCTGAACCATATCTGCATAGGGACATAAAACAAAGTCTTGTTAGATATCTACATCATTTATAGCTCAAGAACGGCTGGATCTGTTTGATCGTTTAATTTGTTGGATTTTTCTCCGCCCCGAATACCAGAATAACTATTAAAACATCGGAAAAAAAGACGAAAAAGATGTATGGAGAAAACTTAGGGCCACTTGCACCAAATTCTTAAATATGTTTAAATTTTATTTAAACACAATTTTTCATAGAAATTTCGTGTTTAAATACAATTTAAACACATTTAAGAAGTTGGTGCAAGTGGGCCTTTAGTCCTACATTTTTAAAGATTGTCAATCTCATTTCAAAGAAACAAAACACGAATAAAAATCAACATGGCGTTGCACGCTGGTTACTATAATGCCAGTAGATGGCGTTGTGTGGATCTGTAAGTTTGAAATAAAATTGTGTACGATGTCCCCTGCAATACATTTTAGAATATTCAAGTTATATTTAAATGTATACAGAGCTTTTATTTTGTTTTTGCATTAGTATTTTTTACTCAGCGGGTTTTTAGATTCATTTCACAAATTTATTACTATTAAGATGTTGCAAATAAGCATACGGCCTTCCTGATGGAAAGCAAGCCATTCACGGACGCCAGCAACTCAATTTTGAACCCTATTTATAAATAGATAGGTATGTATACCTTTTAGAGATTAAACTTAGGACATAACGAATTAATTCTATGCAGACCTACTTTGGACTTACTTTCTTTCAGACTTTATAAAGAAATTTCATACAAATTGTAAAACAAACAACTTTATCGATAGAAACATTCGCCGAATACCAAACGATCCAGTTTGGGGTCACGTGCGCAGACGCACCTTGCCCATTCACTAAAGAGCCGAGAGGTTATCACTATCAGTTATACGTGTTTACTTGTCGGTGCAGACGGCCGGGGAATTTGTGCAATTGACGGGTTAAAAGGTAAAGTAATCTATGTACGAGTAATAACGGACATTGTCACAGAGAACAAAACAAAATGGCCTCGCCAATCTCCTGTCACAGCCATAGAGTCTATTTTGCAATGGTCAATCTGCGCTCGCTGCAGTCATTGTGTGGGTGGGTAACACATCGAGACCCCTCCGTGCCTTGGAAACTGTCGGTCCCGGTTGTAATACGATTCTATGACAATTTGCTAGTTGTAGTCAGAAGCCCTAAAAAGTACTGAAAAATCTCCGAATATCGGTACTGCCCAGAAATGGGTGGCGGAGGTCTGATGGCAGTGTTAAATACTGATATTCAGCCGCATCTGGTTAGACTGAAAGCCAACCCAACATAGTTTGGAAAAGGCTCAGAGAAGGATGGTTATTATAATTGTATCAAAACCCATAAAATATATTATTAATATCACCGTCAAGTCAAGGAAAAAATACACAAATCCATTACTACTTAGTATGAAATCACCAGAAATTAACCATAATCAAACTCGTTTACCGACGAATAAAAACAATAATAATCAGAAAATAACTGCGCTGCGTGTGCGCAGATCCATCAAAAACTTGTTCGTTTTGCAGTTTTGTTCCACATTTTAATCGAAAACCTTTGTATCGATCGGTAAAGCCGGCTTCTTTTATGTCATGATAATAAAATCAATTTTATACGTCCAATGACATCATTTATTTATACAGATTAAAAATACGACTTTTCTGCAACGCCTTTGCAGAAAAATCGCTAGCAGATTTAAGTGATTGGATATTTTGAAGTTTGAAACAATTTCCATGATAATAATGCTCTGTTAAGTAACTTATACTAGCGATCCGCCCCGGCTTCGTACGCTTGAAATTATAGGCTTACCCTACTAAAATATACATGTATTATATATGCACCTTTCCGAACAAAATCTCTAAATGATAGTGAAAACCACATCAAAATCCGTTGCGTGGTTTAGAAGAAGTTTGTAGAGAAATAGACACAAGTAAACAGCGACTTTAAATATCTTCTTCTGTTTCTCTTTTCTTTTCTTTTCTTCTCTATCTCTACTATTATAAAATTGTAAAAAGCTGTGTTTGTTACGGGAGCAAAAACTATCTACTGAATAGATTTTAATTTAGTTATTACTTTTAGAAAGTACCTATATGCTCCAACTTAAAAACTGGTTCACTTATCTTAAATAATCGGATCCTGAGATACAGCTTGACCTCTCTGATGTATAGAGGCCCATAAAAAGAAGAGATCATCACTGTTGGTTATTATTAAATTATTTTTGGAATCCATTTTTAATCCTAATATAGCTTCAGATGAGCGAAGCCGCGGGCAAAAGCTAGTAATATATACAGGGTTACAGGGAAAGTTGTACTGAATATTAAAGGACATTATTATTTAAGTTGTTAGGAACACTATTAATTGATTGCTAATATCAGAAGGTTGTTGTAAAGTTATTTTAACTGGTTAAGTCTATGAATGTTCAGAAGGAATTAAATAAGAACACCAAATAAATTACTGGTTTTAATTACCACAAATACACGTACAAAATATATGACGCGTGCCTACCCTGTGCCCTAAGGATTACGACTGACTACTTGTATAAGCGGGATGGCGAGCGAGCTCTGAAGGAGGTGCGTCAGCATTACGATGTCGCCACAAGGTCATTTCTGATGTATTTGTTTCCGTAATATGGTTCTGAAGTAGTATTTTTTACAAAATCTTTAAAGTTCAATATCTCCATATCGGTTAAGTTTCACACACCATATTACGAAACCAAAAACATCAGAAATGACCTGAATAATAACGTCATTTAATATTCAGTACGACTTTCCATGTAACCCTGTATACAACCTTTTAATAAGCGCAAGACCGTATGAGGAATGAAAGTTTGTTCAGAATCGACTACTGAAATAGATTAAAGTGGTTTTTAATATGTGTTAATTTTTCTCGAAATGATCTTTACAATACCTGTGACTATGGCCCCCTGAACCATCAGTGGCTGATAGGTACCTATTTGCACAAATTATTATTGTGTGCGTGTACGCGCCGAAATCGTAGTCGTTATTCATATTAATATTTTTATTTGCAATCCATAATGTAATACAGGTGTTAAGTATAGCAGTAAGAAACAATTATGGACCCTGTCGGGCACAACATTAATAACTAAGTAGGAGAGAGGAGGAGCTCTTTAATTCTTATTTCCTTAAGTTTTCATTTATTAATCTATAGTAATTAGTGTATATAAATGTTATGGGTAGGTTACTCGCTGTGGTACAGCCACCAGCTTTGCCTTCAGTTGGTATAAATAATTTTGTGAAAACAAAAATGTTTACGTGTCTCAAAAGGACTTTTTATAATTATTATCATTTGATATTCTATTTTACGTGTTTGAGGTCTGTTACCTACAAGATTTATCTCTAATGGGTGATTAGAGAATCACCAATTTTTTTGAGATAATGTTTCAAAGGCAACTTATCTTCAATTCCACTTCATCATCATCATCCCATATTCTGTGCCACTGCTGGGCACACGTCTCTTTCAGAGTGAGAGAGAATTATTCTACAATACTACATAATGAACTATAATATTTCCATTACTAGGAAAGAATAGATCGTAACTGATTCTTGGTTGCGGCTTTAAGTGTCAGCTAATAAATCAGATACACTTGTCTTTTATGCGCGATGACCTGCGCACACGCCGGGTGAGTTACGTCATCGTAATAAATAATATCAGTTTATTAAGAAGTGAGAGAAGGTTAATTCTGTTAAAGAGGAAAATAGTATTTAAAAGTATATTATTACACAAACATTTAATACAATGTCCCATTAAATAGGGAGCGAGCACATTGTCTTTAATCGGGCACAAATCCAAACTCCGAGTTGGTACTGCGAATTTAAAAAAACTTAATAACAGTACTCAATCTGAGAATCGAACCCAGGATCTCTAGCCGAGCAGTCGCGCTTGGAACGCCGTGGTCCATAAGGTTTATTATACATACTTCCACTTCCGTTTTCGCCACCGACTTCCGAAACTCGTTCTTTTTGAAGTCGGTTGGAAAAGCTTGTTAAGTAAAATTATCGACAGCCCTACGTGAAACCTTTTGACAACAGATTGCATGATATCTAATTACGGACATAATCATTATCTTTAGAGGATGTGAGGTCAAGTTGTCTATCAATCGTAAATATTATCAAGTGTTTAAAATAGTTATTGCTGCGATAATTACCGGACTAAGGGTGAACAGAAAAGATGGTTCAAGAAGGGTCAGGCTTACTGTGAAACTGGTCTTCCATCATGCGTCACAAAAATTCAGCTGGTTAATTAATTTTATACATACACTCATTCACACCTTTCTCAGAAACTATAGACCGCCATTTGCTACGATTCTTGTATACTTCTTTTGCTTCTGCCACATTCATACATCTTCTCAAACAAACTCGCCGGTTGTGAGTACTACGCACCTGACCTTTTTGAAAGACCTCGCGTTTAAGATCGCCGTATTTCCTTCTAGGGCGACCTATACTGCAAAATGCTTGAAGTTGTTAAGCCTTGAAAAATTTTTCACCAGACTCTCTCCAAGCCAAAAGCACTTAGCTTTAAGGTTCTTAGGTACGGCCACGGTCTCCATCGTAAAATACACCTGTTGTTTTTAGAGTCTTATTTTGGACATGTCAGTTGTGGTTACATCCTCCGATTACATCCATTTGTCATTGCGATACCATCTTTACAATTCTTCGAATTTTCCGTCAAAGTGAATTAGGCAAGTAACCTACTTACATAATTTGCTCTGGCGGAGATGAAAAGAGTTGTAAAAATGCAAAGAAATACCTACGCTTATGTATTATCTATATTAAAATGTGTTAAGCCTGTCAACTTACACTAGGCCAGCGTGCTAGACCAATCAATGGCTTGCCTGACCCCTTTCATTAACGAATATGTAAATGTGCTTTTAAATGTTTTAACTATGAAAAACAATTGTTAACCGTAATTTTTAAGATTCTTAGGCGGTTTCTATAACTCATCTGTGATTACTCACTTACGATATACTTATACTTACGTAGGATTCTGACTCAATTTCCATAAAAGCAACATTTCTCGCAATTTTGCTCGCGACCTAAAGTGATGTCATATTTAGGTATATGTTACTCCAGAATAATGTAGCTTACCATAAGTGAAAGAATTTTTTAAATCAAAAGTTTTTGAGTGTATCCATTACAACCAAATTTACATATAATCAAATCTTTCCTCTTTATAATATTAGTGTAGATATTAAAATCTTCTCTAGTAAAAAAAATACTGACTGTTTAGGCATAGAAATCGGCCGTTAATCAACAAAGAGACCTAACTCTTTCATCTCTCTCTTCTCTTTTGCAAAGGGACTGAGAAAGGAGGCTCATATCCAGCAGTGGGATTCTTACAAGCTGTGAATGATGATGATTGATGATGATTGATGATATCTCGTGCCAAAACTGCTATTGCTAAATACTACAGAGACGAGATAAATCGACGACATTTTTTATCACTGCTGCAAGTTGGCTCACGAATCGAACGAGGCGAGGCGAACGCGAATCGACAGTGCACTTAAAGATGAAAATAATCTACCTTAAATAAAATATATCTTATACATAACTTGGTGCACTTAAAATATAGTGAACATAACGAATATTTAAGGAGTGTGGTAGTTCCTTTCGGTTTGGTTCTTGTAGTACTTTAATCCTATGAACTCGATGGCGAGTTGACTCAGAGTCAGTATGATACCTTGAAGTCTAGGCCATGGGAATCACGACCCTATTGTGCATAACTCTAAAAGTGTTCCAGTGATTTGCGATGCAAGCTTTTCAAGGGTAGATCAAGACGCCATTGCATACTCCGTTTGAAAGATACATTACTACATCATTTACGAGCATTGGACAGACATTTGACCTCATATCCTGGAACGATTATTATGACACTTCACGTCATGCGACAGTCTGTTTACCACATGATAGAGCCGTAACTATTTTATGTTCGGAGCCCTACAGCCGTTAAAACTTAGGAGAAAACGGCCATAAATTCTTGTGTGGTAGACTGAGCATTTTGTGGTTAGGGCTTTTAAAAGGGAGAAATTTGAGAAAATATTGTTATTTTTACCTACAATCGTTCTCCTGTCCTCTAATGATAAATGATAAATGATGATAAATGATATTTATTTCTGTAAATAGATCTTTTAAAGACACTTTTACAAGTCAATGTTTTACTTTTTTTTTTAATCTAGATGGCGCCGGCTTTTCCTAACTGACGACCTCTGAGAAGAAACGCCGAAACAAACTCAGAGAATCATGGTCTACTTACCTACTATTCTTATATATGCTATCTATATAGGCAAATAAATGATTTATTATCCAGCGTAATTTGTTGAAACGCGTCCTGATAAATCCAAAATGTACCTACCCGATTTCAATAACAACATTTTATTAATACGACTCCGGTTTAATAAAGGTTAACCCACATTGTCTTCGCACATGTATATTGTTAAGGAAAAAGGCGATAAGTTCTTATTTAAAAGTATATTTATAAACTTTATTGGCGATGATTGGAACCTTACTTCTACTCTTACTTTAACTTTAGGTTTTTTCTATGGATTAAGCCGGCAAACGTAACCTGTACCACCCGAGGAGTTGCTGATATGTTGAGCCCCTACGGTCTGCAGACTGCCAGAGCCGCAGCAACCGCAAGGGAACTGGCTCTTACGCGCAAAAGTCGAAACACACAGCAAGGTGCTTTACGATAGTTTCCGACGTGAGGGTGGTCGCCAGCCAGTCAGACAACCGAGCAAGTCAGATATTCGATATATAATGTAATGTATATAATGGCGTTCGCTAGCTCTTTTTATCTAATACTAGCTTCTGCCCACGGCTTCGCTTACTTGAAGCTCAACAACCAACAGTGATGATCTCTCCTTTGTATGGGTCTCTATACATTAGAGTCTCTATACTTTATACTTTCTAACAGTGATAATAAAATTAAAATCTATTCAGTACTTTTTGCTCCAACCCGTAAAAAACAAACAGATTTTTTACAATTTTATAATAATATATATTTTTTACAATTTTATAATATATATATATATATATATGAGAAGAGAAAGAGAAGAGAAGATACTAATATGAATTCTTATAAAACGTTCTCACTTTCGGCATCGTTAGCCCTACAAACTAGTTAAATAGTTATAGAAGTACCTATTACCTACCTACTAACTATATTTACAAGTTATGTCACGTTTGTGTCACACTTCTTAGAAACTGAAGTGTGTTTGTGGTGAACCATTTTAGATAATGTAGGTGTAACTAGTGAAATAAGAGAATTTTATATGTGAACTGTCATTTATTTTCTAACATTCTGGTCGTGATTTAGGGAAATTCAAATCATAATGTGAATCGTAAGTATATCGAATATATTGCGAATTCTCTGGTATTACGGGTGTTCATAAGCGGCGATATCGCTTACCATCAGGCGATCTGTCAGCTCGTTTGCCCTGCTGTGCCATATAAAATCCCAGAACCTCGAGAATTTCATATAAAAACCCCAATCACCCCCATGACACTCCTCGGTAATCGAACCTAGGACTTCTAGCGTCGTAGTCGCGCTACGGCCGCTACGAGGCAATTAACTTCTAGTAAATATACAATCTCTTTATGTCAATAAATAACAGTCCAAGATTTAATTCCTTAATAAATTAAAATCGGTCACGCCACAGGAACAGAACCCGGAACCTCGCGCAGATGTGCGCACGCGCCGCCAGCTGTACATTTAGGGCATGTTCCTATCAATATTGTACCGCGTATTGAAATGGTTATTGGCTATGAGGAAGTAGATGTTTAATGGAGTTTAATAATAATATGCACGTGGCCACTGAGCTCCTTATAACTATTAATTACTTTAACATACCAACATGCCTATATTCCCCGAAGGGTTAGGCAGAGGCGTACTAATAAACACTCACAGTTCGCCGGTATGTTTAGGTCCTATGTAATAGGGGGCGAGCCTATTGCCATTAACCGGGCACAAATTCCAAACTCCGAGCTGCTACTGGGAATTTGATAGAAAAACCCAATAACACTTTGCTCGACCTGGGAATCGAACCCAGGGCCCCAAGTCTTCTATTTAGTCGTGTCAAAATCGTCACTCAATGGCTTCAGAATTGTTGATTTTTGACAGTTTTGTCTACGAAATCTGTCAGTTCTTATGTCATTTAGTGCCATTGAACGACCATTTTGATACATTTAGCAGACTTGGGCCCCAGGACCTATAGCGTAGAAGTCACGCTCAGGACCACTTGGCTAATGAAGCAGTTATAGATAATTAGTAATATAGATTGTGTCTAAATAAAATTTAAACATATTTAAGAAGTAGGTGCAAGTGGCCCTTAGAAGTGCGAACTTTAGATTTAAATACAAAGTCAAAGTCAAAATCATTTATTCAATATAGACTACTAGGTAGTACTTTTTGAACGTAATTTTTACAATATAGACAGCCCCCAAAACACCCGCCCTTCACCGCTTCCTAGTGTTTTCGCTGGGAAGAAGAAGCGGCGCAACAAACTCCCCAGCAAACACATTTCTGTCTGTTAAGTTACTAAGGCGTTATACAAAATAGAATTCAAGTCATTGTTTGGGGTACTTAATAATTTATTCATTGCTACTGTCAGCTGGCGCACATGTTATTATTATTAATTTTCAAGCAGTATTTATAGATAATATTAGCAAGCCTCCTTTCTTGTAGTTTAAATGACAATTTTAACTATTAAAACAGTGAACCTGTAACGAGTAACAGACGTTGTAGCTGTGTGATCTGGGTTCAAATCTGTACGTAAGTAAACTACCACTATATGAGTTTTTGCAATAACCATAATTATCTTGTTTAATTTATGTCGAACATTTATGGGTTAAGGGTATAAACGATTTATGTTTAATGATGACTGGTTAATAATTTTAATGCTATCATAGACGCCACAGGGCCATTAAACTATGAAATATATTTGCATTCTTGGAGTATGACGTGATCATAAAGTTTATAGTAAAATCAATATATTAACTGCGTATGGGGAAGAATGTTAAAAGTGGATGTAGCCACTTGCGATCATATCCTTGCCGGTTCGAAACCCACCCATTGCACTACCGACGTGAACCCACTCGTAACACAAGCATTTAGCTTAGCACGGGGGGTTAACAAGATTACTAGTAATATGCGAGCCACATTGCTAGTAAACTTAAAAAAGAATTAGGTTTAGTTGTCTTTACTGCGACTGCTATCTAAGCTAGAAGTCCTAGTGTTCGATTCCCTGGTCGTACCAAAGTGTTATGGGGTTTTTCTATGAAATTCTCAGCAGAATTTTGGGATTTGCGCCCGGTTTGCAATAAGCTCGGTCCCATTTCATGGGACCTAAACATACCGGGTAACTGTGGGTGTACATTAGTACGTCTCTGCCTAACTCTTCGGGGAATACAGGCGTGATGGTATATTATGTTACTTCATGGTTAGATTGACCATGATCCATTCACGATCAAATGTTATGCTCATGAGCCATCACGCATTGCCCTTAAATGAGGTCATGATTAATTACCTGACATTACCTACTGATATGTACCCACAACTTCACCTATTATCAGATTTCATTGGCGCTAAGTCCTAAGTTCAATTTATTTTACTTATTTTGTTTATTATTGTGTGTATTTTTATAATTATGTAAACGTTGTGCTATTGGTGTGCCATAAAGTGTATATACTAATAACTGCCTCATTAGCCTAGTGGTCTTGAATGCAAAGTAACTGCTACGCTTGAGGTCCTGGGTTCGATTCCCAGGTCGAGCAAAGTGTTATTTGGTTTTTCTGTGAAATTCCCAGTAGCAGCTCGGAGTTTGGAATGTGTGCCCGGTTAATGGCAATAGGCTAGCTCCTAATAGGTACATGGGACCTAAACATACCGGCGAACTGTGGGTAGACATTAGTATGCCTCTGCCTAACCCTTCGGGGATTACAGGCGTGATGGCATGTACTACACTTACAACTACAGTTCTAATCACTCAATAATATGTAAATACTCTGATATTATCTTCTTGGTAAGTACGATTGCTTGGCTCGAAAATATTTTGTAGTTTAGTGGGCCTGGCCAAGCCTCGCGTACGGTCCTAACAAAACTATGCTATAGGTATATTAAAAACTGTCTTACAGATTTTTTTTAGATAATAATTATGATTATTTGGTACTTATGTTTTAAAAAAATTATAGCGTTATCTTTTTTTTTAGGTACTAATAATGGGTTTGCTCTTGACGTCAATCTTGCCGAGGCAATGATGAAGCCGACGGTGGAGCGAGCGCACCCAGAAGATGCCTATGCACTCTAGATTTGAATAATAATTTGTCTAATTCGTAAAAGTACTAAATATAAAATAATAATAGTGCCACAGAAAGTAGTAAATATTTAAGCATACCTACCTACTATACAATTTTCTGTAAAAATTCTATCAAATATGCTATCGTGTTTTCCTTTTATGCGATTTTAGATTATAATAATAATATTATCATCACGTTCATAGTGAAACTGAAAGAAATATACTGAATTGAAAATCCAGTATTTTTCGAGGTATCTTCTCTATCTATAATCTCTTAAAATCAGCTCTGCGACCAGATAAGCCTCTGTCTCAGGCGTGATGGTATATTAATGTATATTTTAAGAGAAGCCACGGCTTTCGCCTAGTATTTAATTTGACACAATTACTGCGCTATTTAGGTGTGTCAGGCGCACGCGCCGCCGTCTGCCGCGAACACGACCGGGGCGGCCATTTCATACATTTGGAACAGATTCATACAAAGATTTAACGGTAAAAAGATCAAAGAATGTCGCTTTAAAATATTTTTGACTTTTAATTTATGCGCGCGCGTCGTATTTTTTCATTAAAGGGAGTTTTAGATTCTCAGAGGGAATTCTATTGCGCAATAGATCAAAGATTTTTCTAATGTATTTTGTTTAGGTACACATAAAAGCGTATCGAAATAGTTCACATTTTATTACTAAAATATTTTGAATTTTATTCTCCAGGACTTGTTTTTTTTTTATGTGATAGCAGGCAAACGAGCATACGGATCACCTGATGGTAAGCGATCACCGCCGCCCATGGACACCCGCAACACCAGGAGTCACAAGTGCGCTGTACGCTCTTTTCTTGAAGGTTTGATGGTCGTATTGGTCCAGAAATACTGCAGGCGACAGTTCATTCCACAGTTTGTATTGTATTTTACGTTTAGCTCCTACCCGTGACTTCATACTTATCCTTTTATATAATGTAATGTAAAAATTAAAATTTTATTACTAACGTCCTTACTCATAAAAAATTATAACGTCTTTAAAACCTTCCTTATCTAAACGCTTTTTGACAAATTAAATGACCTATGTGACAGAGAAAAGAAGACAATTATACAACTCCTAATATAGCTGTAAGAAGTTTATAAGACGAGGTATTAGGAGGAGCTTAACTTGTGATCCCTTATTACGTAACTATTATTCAAAAATGCATTTAGAGCATAAGTTAGATATTAGTTAAATTCTATTATAACGCGTAGCACGCCTTAGTAACATCTGTGAATCTTAAACATTATATTTTATGCAGACATTTATCACCCGTCCATCTTTCCAAGTAAACTCGTAATTAAACAGTATTGGCGAACATAACCACTGCATAACATAAACATGTAAAATAATTGCATAATACTATAGAGTGATGTTTAATTCATAGGCAAACTTCACTGACTGATTATCAATGTCTGATCATAATAAAAAAGGAAATCAATATTGAAATAAAACGAGCCTATTGCCATTAACCGGGCACAAATTCCTGACTCCGAGCTGCTACTGGGAATTTCATAGAAAAACCCAATAACACTTTGCTCGACCTGGGAATCGAACCCAGGACCTCTAGCGTAGCAATCAATAGCCTTAATTGCGTTTTAAATACATTATTACTTAATCTTTGTCAAAACACAGATGTCGTAAACTGCTTGTTAGCCTAGCTCTTTCGTCAACAGTATCTATATTTAAACTTTGATAAGCATTATGCAAAAAGTAAACTAACAGCAACAAATCGAGACACGCCCTGAGATTGATTCGACAACCATTCTTGATACCTATCGTAATTTATTGTAATTCTCTGTATAACCCAATCAATAACTATAGTACCTACAAGTACCTAGCTTTTGAGCACGGGTTCACTTGAATCGAAAAGGACTTTATGAGACTAAAGTTACCCTATTTCCTATTCCACAATTCTGCAAAATTTTCTATAAGTAGGTACCAAAATTATTCAATTTCCAAAATTCAGAAGTTTAGGCGTGAAAACAACAACATTAACAAACAAACACATGACAGACAGACAGAAAGAATTTGTTTTTGCTAGTATCAGTAGGGTAAGGGTTATAACTGACACAGATTACAGTAGGTACGGTCCATTTTTTTTTATGGGATAGGGCGGCAAACGAGTTGACGAATCGCCTGATGGTAAGCGATCACCACCGCCCGTGAACACCCACAACACCAGAGGAGTCGCTAATGCGTTGCCCGCCTTTTAAAAGGGTTTGGGCCTCCTGTATCCTTTCACTCGGCGAAACACAACGTAAGTGTTGTTTCAGGCCGGTTTTCTGTGAGGCCGTGGTATCACTCCGGTCGAGCCGGCCCATTCGTGACGAAGCATGGCTTTACAGTATAAGTTCTGTTTGCGTCTAACGATGTCCGCAAGTGCTTTTGCAGCAATAAATTTTGAATAAAATCTCGGGAAAGATAAAAGGGTCGTGAATGTATCGTCGTGGTTACCTATTTTCTTACTGATTTCTATTTTTTTGGACAAAAACAATAAGTGACTAGTGATTTGACCTTGCGGCCGTTCGGCACGGGTACCGCCATCTTCATCTTCATTCATCTGGTTTCTGTCACTTACGCGAATATAATAATTTGGCCTAGAAGGACAAACGCAGATCTTATGGGCGAGGTTCTTCAAAAATATCAGGTGCGTTGTACTCGCATTCGGCGAGTATGTATGACAACTTCTCACTCATACATCTTCTCATTGAGAAGAATGGTAGAAGCAAAAGAAGTAGAAGGTACTTATGTCAGAATCGTAGCAAGTGGTTGTTTATACATAGTTTCTGCCCTGTGGGAGAAAGGCGTGAGTGCATGTATGTATGAAATAGGTAAAACAGTTTTTACGGATTTTATCGGGTTGCATTATCGGATGTCAACGCGATAAAATCAGTAAAAAAATGTCTTAATTCAATATTTTCATGCACTTTACCATTTTTTAAACTCAAGCAGCTAATGTTTACATTTATTGCAAGATCAGCGCTTGCGCAGTAAATCGATTCAAAGATAAATAAATAGTTTATTTTTACTCGGCTTCTGGATAATGTAATAAAACTAGATTTACTGGTCTTGCATATAAAAAGCTTACACTTTTTAACCTAGGTATATAGGTATCGACAGATCTGTGGGGCTGACGAACGAATTAAAAATGTTTTTTAATTACATGCGACTCTATTTTTTTTTATTTATATACACAGATATTAATGTGATTTAGGTACCTGTTGAACGGATACAAATAGTGGGTCTTGGTCTTATGGAGAAGAATCGACAAGTACCTAGGTATCTCTCCTTTAAATAATTTATCTTTCGTTTATAGATTTGTGTAGACTTCTTTCTTTCTTTCTAAAGACTCGTAGAAGAACCATGCTTCGGCACGAATGGTTCAGGACATAGATTGCATATTGAGAAAGAACATAGCTACTTAATCTGTATTCTGTAGGCTCGGCCTAATTCCGTGCTTCTCTTATCTTTAATCATAATGCAGCTTATAGTGTATTTGTTTGGTTTTACTTCACGTTATGATAACACCATGACATAGTGCGTATCATACGTAATCAGCGTGTAAATCCTGTTTTTGTTTATTAAAATTGCCCAACACTAATAGTGTGGGAATTCACAAGAATTCCCATTACATGGGAGCACATTATAAGTGACTCGCAGACCCGGTACAACTACCACAGTATATGGCCGTAACTAGCCTTCCTAGCGCCCGGTGTGAGCTTCTATAACTTTCGCCCCTAAAAAATGGTCTGACTTTGTCATTTCTACCCCCTTCCAGGGTCTGCGCCCTATACCTGGGCACCGATGGCACCTCCCTAGACACGGCACTGCTACTGCAGATGATATAAAATGTTTGTTCCTTGCTGGGATCGCTTCCATTTAATAAGGGGCAAGCCTATTTTTACAAATCTAAATTCAGATCTTGGCTGTTACTGAAAAATTTCATAGAAAAATCGAATAAGATTTATACACCATCTTGAAATTGAACCCATGTCTTACAGCTGATAAGCATGGGTTTAATTTATAGATGGTATAATCTAAAAGTCACTAAACCAATTGAGATATTCGCAATTTAGCTAATACCTAATTAAAGAACTAAATGTACATAATTACCCTATCTGTTGTCTCATTTATACATAGGTATATACCGTCAACTTGACAACATTACAATCTTTTTGTTGTTTACGTATTTTTAAAGCTAGATATCTACACTGAAGACTAAACGAATTAGAAGTAACGAACTTTTCTAAACTCCTAATTATGATAATTATTGTTTTGATGGCCAACAGAAATATTTTATTTTTCAATTATTTAAATAAAAGGGTTGCAAACGAAATATCATTTCTGAATAACTATTTTTCATTAGCTGAAAGCTCAAACACCTAATTAATTACAATAAATATGTATGTATGTATGTATGTAAATTACACGCCTAATTAAATAAACTCACTCGCGAAGTCTGGTGTATTTAATCAGCTTGAATTTATCACAATTGTATACCATGACTTTGCTTATTGAATTATCTCCTACAAATATTAAAGAGACTTAATATATAAAGGGCACCTACCTCATCATCCTCATCTCCATACTCCTGGTCATTGACTTCTTCCCTCCGTTCCGCCTTCATCCCCCGCAGGTCTTTCACTACCCCATCCAGCTGCTCCGTACTCAGTCCCCCCCAAGCCTTCATAGCAGTCAGCAACTCCTCATCCTCATCAGTGAGCTCCACTCGATCAGGCGAAAGTGAATTCAACCTGTCCAACTTTTCGTACAACTTTTCTTCGGATGACGGACCCAGTTGTCGGTCGGGCGCGACGGTTAATCTTTCCAATTTTTGATACAATTTATCGAAACGATTCGAAAACGGTGTTTCGGTGACGTGAGCGGTCCGGATGCGGTGCGTGAGAAGGATCACGAGCAGGGATAGACGCAGCATCGTGCGACCGCGGCGGAGCGACGACTGGCACATGGTGTCGGGCGCGCGTCTCGGGAATAGCTTAGGTGAACGCGCTCATTGTAGGGATCGACATTGCTTTTGATTTCTTCAATCATACTGCGCTGTAGGTGCTGTACTTAAAATAATACTGTTATTAATTGTAGGTACCTACTATTAATACATATATGTTTGTATATACATTATTGCAATTACTACTTATGCGTTGGGATTCCCCAGTTCGAACGTAATCTGTTTTTTCTCACATTATTTTTGTCTCGTGTAATATTATTTATTGTACTACATAGTGTATAACAGCGATCTAATAGTTAACTTATAAAAGTGGACACCATAAACCGCAGAACGATTCCTTCCTCATTCAACATAAAAAACTCAATTAACTATAAAGAGTGAAGATTCCCGTATGATGATTCTCGTAATATGGCATATGGATGTTTAGTGAAGATTGATTTTGGATATTTCAGAGCGGTGAGTAGTTAATAAAATAAAAGAAAAGGGAAATATGGTAGAAGCGTGAATGAATGTTAGAATAAGATGGCTTGATATACAAAAAATTCGCCGGTTGGGAGACAAAAGGCACGATAGATAGAAATACAACAAGATACATATTGGTGGTGACCGATAGAAAAATATAGTAATAAATAAAGTGAAGAGAAAATAAGATGAAATTCAAGGAATGACAGTTTTCATGTATTTGTATATAGTATATAAAGATTTTAAGTGGAAAAGATGACTGAATATGGTGAATGCAATAAAACAGCGAAGAAAGTCGTTGAAAAATATTATAATATTGACACAACGATCCTCCTGGTCAATAAGACATGTACCGGCTTGCTTAAGCTAGTGAGAGAAAAGAGACAGAATTCCTTATACATAGTGTATAAGGAGCTAGGGAGATTCTGTTGGATGACGAGAATATAAAGATCGATGGAAGGACTATTTTGAAGATGGTAAATAAGAAGTATAACTGGAGGTTAGAGTGAATGCGAAACTCATTTGCAAATGTAGGAGTAGTCGGTGTGAATGAAGGCAAAATTAAGAAAGAAAGAAAACTTTTTATTCTGGACAATTATATGAAATATAGATATATAAATAATGGGGCAGTGGTAGTGCCAGATGGTATAGCAGTTGATGTGTTTGCTGGCGTGAAAGAGTAGTAAACATCTATACATCCTCACAAACCTTCACGTTTATAATGTTATTAGGGTTTGTTGCGTAAAATCAAGGTTGATGCGTTGGTTTTGGTGACGAGTTGATGATGGTTTCATGTATTAAAACATGAATGAAATTAAGTGAAATATAATCAGTATGAAAGTGTTCGTTAGATATTTTTTTTGAAAATAGTTTACAAGGGAAACTGATCAATAACTTAATTCAGCCGTTCTAGTTCATAATACCTCAATGCTTTCCGGTGTCTCTGCTGTCATGAACGCCTATCAGTTTCATCATCAGCCTCCTTAATTTCAAGTTACTAGGAATCGGCGCCGTATGCTTTTTCTTCCATACACTTCTCTATCAGCTGTCCTCATCATTCGCTTCCTTAACAGGCATATTATCTCTCACACAATACAACCATACTTTTTTGGTCGAACCCCAAGGTTATATCCGCTCAGTCATGCTCAAAACCTTTCTGGTACTTGTAATATGCTCTTTACTCCTATCACCACACTTACCGTTGAGAGCCAGGCTTCGGCACGAATAGGCCGGCTCGACCGGAGTGATACCACGGACTCAACAGAAAACCGGCGTGAAACAACGCTTACGTTGTGTTTCGCCGAGTGAGTGAGGATACCGGAGGCCCAATCCATTCTAACAGGCCGGCAACACGCTCGAAACTCCTCGGGTGTAATCGCTTCCGTCTGCACATTTGGATTCCTATTCCATAAAAAAATTCAAGACTATTAGGTTATATACTTATTGTATTTAATCAGGTCTAATTAACCGCACCTCAAATGACTATCGTGATCAATCACTGTAGTAATAATTATTATAATTTGTATACGAATAGGATTATTTT